>CM023610.1:20115738-20715738 GCA_013358685.1 Antennarius maculatus | reverse complement strand
ACCGGGCCAGAGAGAGGGGAAAATTATAAAAGTCAAATATTGTATTTTAAAAGTGACAGATCGTTAGACTCCTAGGTGAAAACAAGTGGCTAGCAAGCCTCCAGAAAGATGGAAAAGATCTGGCATGGTGAATATTAAGTTAGCATTCTAGCTAGGCAACCTGCTGCTTAGCTAGGATGGGGAGCGTCGAAGGAAGCCATGCCGGCTTAGTTAATCAATTCATCACGCTACCCCACATCGAACAAATTCATTTATTTTGCCCATGTCTGCGCTCAGTGATAGAATTTAATATCCTGTGCGACTCCGTTGGCCGATAATATGACATAAATATCAATGTCGCCATTAAGTGCTGAGCATACGATGAAAACGGCGGTACGTGTGTCAACCAGCGCCCGTAAGGTTATTTCCAGCAGTTCACTTAAAAGCACTAAAACGTAAAATTAAGAAAAGTAGCAGCGGTTAATGACGACCACATTATTACTCACTCATTTTTTTATGCTATGCTCTGCTACAGACACGTTACCAGCATGCGTAGATTCCTTCGACAGATGTTATAAAGGCAGAATATCCTACCTGGGGCGTTTGACAGCAAATGATATTAGACATATTTAATGCGAATTCAGAGTTCGTTGGTTCGTGATGGAGCGACGACACAGCGCGGCTACAGACACGGCTTGTAGGTCAAGTAGTGAATGGCTTTCTTCCCCCTTCGGTGGAAAAGCACGACCACGCTCCAGTCTGGTTAAAACTGGCTCTGACGGAATGGCCGGTTGGTAGCGAGAGGAAGCGCGCGCCCAAGAAAAAGACATGTGCCGCCACGGGATGTGTGACGTCAGCAGCAGTAGGCGGGTCCTACACGTCCACTTCCCGACGCTGTAGACGCAAGAGAGATGTAATCCAGACTGTTGCAACAGCGTCCATAGGTGACCCACATGCAAAGAACCCCGGGCGGTTGTGCATAGATTTATTAGAGATTAGGCTGTAAAAGGTTAATATTTAATCAGTATGTAGGATTTTAAAGTGGTAGCTGTAAGTCCCTTAAAACTACTTCAGTTGTTTCTCTCATTGGTTGTGGTTTTTGGTGTTCTATCACTGGTGGACACTTCCACTGACAAAATATGATGAAGTTTGCTTTAGATTAAAAGCATAAAGTTTCCTCTGGGAAGCCCTTACAGTTGAGAAAATGTGATGGGTTCCATCCAAGATGCTAGTTGACCCTTTTAAAAGGGATCTCTGGGGTGCCTTTCTGGTTGACAACATACAGTACCATAAAGTGCACCAACTGGGATCTTTTAAAATTGAAAATATGATAAACTACCTTCTGAGATGCAGCGCCACATAAACTGGTCCATTGCTATCTCTGCCATGTGTGTCTAATTAGTTAAATGGTTAATAGGGCCCCATGTGCTTTTATTATTGGAGTGCAGTAGTTGTAACATCTGAGACAAGCAATAAAACAATTACAGTCATAAACAGGGTTTTAAACTGTTACAACATCAATGCACCATAAATATTGAGTTATAGATAGATAGATAGATAGATAGATAGATGGATGGATGGATGGATGGATGGATGGATGGATGGATGGATGGATGGATGGATGGATGGATGGATGGATGGATGGATGGATGGATGGATGGATGGATGGATGGATGGATGGATAGATAGATAGATAGATAGATAGATAGATAGATAGATAGATAGATAGATAGATAGATAGATAGATAGATAGATAGATAGATAGATAGATAGATAGATAGATAGATAGATAGATAGATAGATAGATAGATAGATAGGTAAACACAGGCAGATTGTGCATCTGTGTGTGTGTGCTTGAGAGAGAGAAAGAGAGAGAGAGAGTGAGTATGCATTTCATGTGAAGTTGTTTATGACACCATGAAACTCAGTGACAGCATCACAAGCTCCTTTATCCACAGCTTTAAAAAGCACAGGGGCCATTGTGTTGAAAACTATAGTGATAGCAGCCAAAACCAGGGGTCCAGTCAACACAGATTAAGTTTATCATCACGCGGTTATCTCTTCATAAGAGCTGTCGGGCTGTTGTTATTAACCTGCCATGTTGTGTTTCCATCCAAGTGGGGTTGACATTCCGGCCAAGGTGAAAGATGTTATTGCTCATTGGCAAGACAATAAATAACTGGTTTCTAAGTACAGTCACAAGCATAATATTTCACCTGTATTTTCCTTTTCTTTCTATGTTTATGTTTACCCAAACTCTGGAGCCTCCACGAGCTGGGAAAGCAGCAAACTCTAAAGTAATGTCACCAAGGATATTTTCATCAAAACAAGCAGTAGTAAAAAAAAAAAAAAAAAAGCACAGAAATGCATTGTAAATTTATGCCCTAACACAAGCTTGACTAAATTTTAAATATAAAAATCTATAGATGGGTTAATACTAATGACTTTAATTCACGAATGATTACAAATCTTAAATCAGTACAACTTAATCAGACAAAAATGTCAGTTTTGTCTCTGTATAAACTTTGGGGTGTCTGAATTCAGTATTATCTTAACTGTGTGCAAAGGTGAATGAAGATCGCTGGCAAGCAGTCAGTGCATCTCGTCAACACAGCGTCTGGAGTCTCAGACAGAAAATCTGGTGGAACGCAGCCAACCGACCCAGGGTGACTTACAAGGCTCTTATTGTGGATGTTTTAAAAAGTAAAATGGGAGGGGAAAATGGCACAGTGTATGACACAAACTGCGGAAGTAAGGGAACACTGAGATAAATACTATCTATGGTATCTACTTTTTGTTGAGACCAGGACAGAAATATTTGGTGTGTTGTTAGTTTGTGGTATTACTGTAATTGGCATATTTGCAGCATATGTGGTATTTTGCATTTTTCCCTTCTATATAAGCCCCAAAAATCCCATCAACACACAGCCATGTAATGCAACTTAGAAACACCACAACTAAGTCATAAAATAACCTGAATAAATAAACCTGAAGGGATTTAAAAATAAATTTTCAATCTATAAATGGGACTTTCACATATTATTTGAACTTCAGCCTTTCAATCGGACTAGTGTGTGGCAAAAACTGTCAGTTATTTAGCTAAAAAGCCCATCCAAAGTGTTTTAAAATTCACTGTCTTGTTGAAGAGATGCATGCAAGTGTAGGTCAATGTTTTCAAAGCTGACAATTAAAGTGTCTCTCCGTGCTGACGGCACAGACAAATAAAAGCAGAAGTGAATTTGATGTTTTTAACATCACACCCTTTTCTACTGCATCAGTAATAGAAAATCAAAATAGAAACCAGGATGGTGGCCGTCATCAATGAAAACTCATAGCCTTCTTCTTAACCTTCTTAATATTTCAGAGCTATTATTGCCGTTAACTGAATCTGCTCCAAAATAGAAAAGAAAAATAGCGTACCCTCTTCTATTTCCAACACAACGGACATGGTCCTTGCTTAGCTGAGTCATCTTACCCCGACATTTCTTCCATCAATTTTTGTTCAGTGAGGCCACATAAATGTATTCTGACAAGGACACTGAATATTTTAAGCGTCGTGGCTGAGCAGTGTCTAGTACTGCTATGTGGATGGAGGTCAAGCAAGCAGATTTTGTTCTTGCGAAGAATTGACGTGGAATCAAGCTGCAGTTTTGAAAAGTGACAAATTTACAGTATTTCTAAAGTAAAGACGTGGATGACAGTGATGTCACAATAAGCTATTTTCTGATTTCTTTTTCAGGAGCATGTGACCCCATGAAACTAGGACTACTTTGCTTGTACTGATTTACATGCTGTGAAGGTCATTGGAATTAGTCACCGATATATACACTATTTTTTTTTCCCACACTTATTTTGCATGATTTTCTCATCATTTTCTTGTCTTCCTCCCCGTGTGGTACATAAGGTATTCAAAACTGTACGTGCTGTCCTGCCACTCACCCTGAGGGAATGGAAAATTAGAACAGTGCAATGTAAGCGTTTAGTTACACAGTCCTCTGATAAGCTACTGATAACGTGTGAAACACATTAAATTAACCTTCTCCTGGCAGATCAATGACATTGACAAAACAATGAGTTTTGAGGGGGCTGTTTTAAGTTCAGTGTTGTTCAAGTTATGTCTTAATTTGTGGCATATGAAAAGTATGTTACAGACACCCAACTATTCCAAAAAACCCAGCTCCAAATGTTTTGTCAGCACTGACATAATTAGTGCTCCACTTTTGTCATGCAGTCACTTAACAGACAATATTCTTATTTTTGTTCCTCATGACAGTTCAGTTAAATAAATACGATTACGCTTCTAAATGTGAATGAGGAACATTTTCAGATGTCAATGGGCCACAGCAAGTGTCTGTTGTCTGCCCATCTGTCAGGTCTACAGATAACAACTGTGTATTTTGCATTTATATCGTTAAATGCATGCAGTTTTTAAAGACTTTTTCTAAAATTTGTAGTTTAACTTTAATAGAGCCATTATACAGTTACAACACACCAAAGTCTATTTATAAAGTCATTAAACCAACAAAGTAAAAATGAATCAGCTAGGATTTACACCTTCTAGAACTACAGTACATTAATCACATTGGATTAATTTGAATTAGCCCCACTTCACAATCTGCCACCTATGAAAGTTACAACTGATACCATGTGCTAGAACCATTTTGACCTTTAGAATAGTAGGAATTCAGTTATTACGGGTTACATTAACACTTGCAGAGAAAACAAAAAAATTCCAGGTAGAACAAGATAAAAAATATCTCAACTCCAAACTTTGATTAACTCCCCAAATAAATGAGCACTTGAGGGAGAAGAATGAAGCCTTAAAGCAGCCACACAATTTCAGACTGTAAAATTAAAAAAAATGTGTTAAAGGGAAATTTGAAATATGCTTACATATATTGGGAGTGCATGGGAGTGTTGTAGCAAATGCTTACTGAGTCCATTCCTGCAAAAGTCTATTAACCATTCACTGCTTACCTCAAATGCTCAGACGACACAGATATTCTCACTCTCCTCACTCCCACAAAACACAGTCACACATTTCATCCATTAATGTAACGAAAAGCATTTTCACTGTAGCCTGAACAAAACAAAGGAAATCATAACTAATCACCATTCACCTTAGTACCCCATCAAAGCTTCCAGGATCTCAGAGCAACACTAGACAACAGAATCAGTTTTGTGTGAACACCAGTGACAAAAATGGAGCCACCACAGACGTCAGTCGTCTGCTCACTCTGTCATTTCTGTCATACCTTATCTCCTCCTGACATGTTTAAGTACTATACTTTCAACGTGATTCATGTTCATGTTACACAACTAACAAACTGGGTTACTTAACTAACATCGCACAATATAAATAATATAATACACATAATAATCAATACAATAGCCAAGACATGTAACACCCCTTAAGGTAAAGCACAGGAAGGATACATACTATCAGTCTTTGGCTCTGGATATCATGACCTTTCCACGTCATGACCTCCGATCTTTGAATTTTAACAGCAATGTAACATTACCAGCCCCATCACATCTGCTTCAATTACTTAAGTTATTGTGGAATGTGACAATTAAGAACCAGGTGTAACTCTGGCTAAGCAATTGCTCTTTGAGTGGTGAACACATTTATCATTGTCACAGTGAATTTAAGGCACATGGGTGTAGGCAACAAGACAGGACTAACGTATGGGAAACTGGGCATTCAGGGTTTTCTAAAAATGTCAAAAAGTAAAACGCAGATTCTGCGAAACAGGACTTTTAAAAGCAAAATAAACCATCAAAAGGTCATGACAGTTTGCAAGTACTTTATATCAGCATCCAGGGATTGACTTCTTTGGAAGTAAGCTGAGTGTTAAGTAATGTAATGACAAAATCTGTTGACCTTAGATGTGACCAGTTTAAAAACAGGCAAAATCTGTAGATGCAGCATGTTTGGTGGTTTCAAATAATTCAACCTCAGTCACATGGAAACCCCAACTTGATCCTGGAGTAAATAACAAGTGCAGTAAACAACAGGACAATATCAATTACAGTTCTCTGTATTTGGGCATGCACATTAGCTTGCTCTGGGTTATGAGTTCAACCTAAAACAAATAGGAGTATGAAGAGAGGACACGTCTACTGTGTGAATGCTTAACTCATTGCTTTAGTATATATACTCCTGTTCCCTACCATCCTCATGGCGTTCACAAGGTTCACAATATAGCTGAACTTTGTAAAATTTATTGTGAGTTTACTGCATTATTTTGTTTAATTATTTATCTGATAAGATGAATTTAACGGCATCCACCATACCATTATACCAAACCTACATTTTGTTGCTTGATTCTTCTGCATCCTTCTTAACTAGAATGAAACAGGATTAAGCAGGATTCCTCTTAACATACTCCTCTTAACATTTGATGAGTTAGCCCTGAGAAAACTTGGCAACTGTGCATAATTAGCTGTGTACCAACAGCCAGCCTGTGATGTCATGCAGACTACTAACAGCAAATCTCCCCAAGGAACAATACAGGTTAGTGTCTTTACTGATGGCAGTGATGGCCAGAAAGCTTTTATAGAAAGTCTTACCAGCACCAACCAGCTGGTTGATATGAGTATTACAGCCCTCTGTGCTATCAACACATGCTATGAGGATTCATCAGTCTTCATTGTATTCCCCTTAGACTCGCAAATGCATGTCAGCTTGAAGTGCTGTGTACTCAGACACAGATATCCCTTCACATACGATCATAGTGATTTATGTGACTATGGTGATAGAGTAAAAATAGAGTGAAGTTATTTGGATTATTATGGTGTACAAAGTTAATCATTCTTAAGTTAACACTCAGCATTGTTTGAGGTCCAAAGTTTATGAGTCATTTTCTCTGAATGGCAGTAACCGGAGCTCAGAACAGGAATGATGGTGTCCTAAAAACATTTCTCTTTGAACTGGGTAGGGGTTATCCCTGAATCAGGTGGCAATCAAACGTAACCTAGTTTACATCATAGGTCAAATTTCAATGGGTCAGAGTAGCGACATGTAGCTCAAACACATACTGAACTCAGACACGATTATTAATCTGAAAAACTTTCCAAATGTGTGCTAACTTCTGCTTTTATCAATGATGTTGTAACTGCTGTGTTGTGTGTTTATTGGCTTGAATATGTAGGTTGTATACTCTAACAAATGGAAGCTATATGGTAATGATTAAATAAATGAAATGAAAGTTGTCTGGCTATCAGCAATATCTTTAAACAATTTAACATTTACCATCAGCAATTTATCAACTTATATAGACATACAACAGCTGTGTTGAATTACATTTTAAACGTTTAATAAGTCTGGAATTTCTTGTAAAGTGTGTACCAGTAGTTTTTATGTCTCTGTTCCAGTTTTGCAAGCATCAAAGATAGAGAGCATGATCATATGGATTTTTACAAACAGGCAGTCTCGCTCTTGGAAGAGTAATGAAGTTTTACAGTGCTTCTCATCTACTTCTTTCTCAACTTCAAACAGATGATTAACCAAGCATGTTAAATTATGAGGGGTGCCATAATAGGAAAGGACGTGACCTTGGCAGTGCAGCCTGGAAAGTGAACTAAGGACAAACAGACTGGAATGCATTCAATTTTATTGATGCGTGGTAGCTCTTTGTCTATATTTTACAAACAAAGCACATCTTTGAAAACCTGACTAGTGTGACTGAATGCTGGGTTAGAATTCCAGCTGATCGGCAATAATTTACGCACTGTCAAATATATTTCCTCTTTAAATTCAGCATCCAGAAAAGAAATAGGGATAATGGCCTTGGTCATATTTTTGCACTCTGCTAGTAATGATGAGACTATATCATGTGGAAAATCTGCACACCATTGCCCGTGCTGTTGTTATTCCAGCAGCTTCTGTTGAATCATTGTTGTCTGTGAGGTGTTTTATTATGGTACCAGCAGCAAATGTCAGCAGGCATAGTCCACCATAGCAGACCATAATATTTACTTGGAAATTAGATCATAACAATGCTATGGTCATCTCATTCTGTGTGTGGAAGTGCTATAATGAACATTCATCAAATAGAAATGATGCTTTTTTAAAAAATATTACACAACAATCTGTACAATTAGAAACTCAATCAATATATAATATGATGCATGATAATTATATCATTCGGTAGTTTTGGCCGATAAAACATAGGAACACCTGGCTTGTGGGAAAAGTGAATTTAGAGAGCAGTGCGTGGATGTTTCTCTGCGGAGCACATACCTCTGCCAAGGCCGAACAATCCTACACACGTCTGCTTAGTTTGTGTGATCCGTGCCCAACCCCTCCGCAAAGTTTTTACTAATCAGGGAAAAAGTTGAAAACGTCCTGCCTTGCAGAGTTAAAGAATGCGCAAAACTAATCCCGGTCTGGTCCTTTATCTGATTCTGCACCAACATTTTAAAACTGTCCCTGGTCAAGACCAATCCTTCTAGAAAGTTTTATGGAGATTTGTCAAGTAGTTTCTCCAATATCCTGCTGAACAACCAGCTGGCCAACCAACCAACCACCCAACCAACCAACCACCCAACCAACCCAACCATCTGCCTCTTCCTGCAGCATGAGTGACACATTTTTCTCATTAGATGTTTGTGATAATAACACTGTGTAAGAGGACTGTGCTCGGAACAAGAAAATAAAATGAGCACAGAGTAAGTGAGAGTTGTTTTTTCCTTCAGCATAATCAGAAAGAAGAGGATAGAGAATAAATTATAGTGGCGAGACAGCGACGTGAGACGCATCCTCAAACAAATTCACAGGCTACACATAATGTGTAGTCACATTATGATAATTCTACTGGTTCTGATAGAGAGGATTCTCAGAAACAAAAGGCCCCATTTTACGGCTCTGCACTGTGTGTGTCTCTTTTCCTCAATGTCACATTCCTTCAGTGAAGAGGGATATTGATATTTTGACCATGATCTTTTGTTTTGACTGAATACAAAAAAGAAGTTGCCTTTTCTTATTCCTGAAGGTCTCAACACAGGTTTTTTTTCTTTTTTGGGAGGGGGGGGGGGGTGAAACAAAGACAAATGTGCTAATCGTTGGGATGATCATATTTTTAGGTCAGATGTTTGATGAAACAATATTAAGATGATACATTTTGTCAGTTCATACATTGAGTTTACACTGCATGTTAGAAATAAAAGGAAACCACTTTCTATAATGTATGTAGTAAAATATCGCAATTTGTCATCAAACATGAACATGAATATTTGACCAGCCATCTGCCTGCAACAATCTCAATGACTGCAGATGCATAACTATTGAGCAATGAATGAATGACAATGATGGCGAAAATTGCTTGTTTACAAGGAGTCTGGTGGAGGAAAAAAACTTGTGAAATACTGTAAACTTGCCTGGACAGCAGAGCGTCATAGGATGGTGACATTAAATTGTGGGAAGTTAAATTTGAAAATTAAAAAATATTGGATACAAGTTAGTGTCCAGAGCTGCATCGATAAGGCAACCCGAGACATATAAGTGTCTATTTTCATTATGATCGTCCATCTTTCTTCTTGTAGACAAGATGAGCCACTTTTCTACCATACAGGTCACAGATAGCCTGGAGCCTATCTCAGCTAAATATGGGTACGAGGCTGAGTACACCCTGGATGAGACATCATCTCATCGCAGGGCCACACAAAAGACAAACAACCACTCAGTTCACATTCACACCTACAGACATTTTCATGTGACCAATTCACCTAAGTTGAATTGGTGTGCGATATGATCAGCAAAATTTTTATTTACTGTATGTCTTGTAAATGCCCTAAAGGTGTGTCACATGCTTGTTCCATAATTTTTTATTTATATAGTTCTAGGCAAATTGTGACTTGGTAAGTTAAATGCCATTCTGCTGTAATTCTGCTGGGATAGAGGTTCTGGTCTATCCATATCAAGATTTTATAGTAATCTGTATACCTGGATACGAACTTTGTCCCTGTTCCTCGTGCAGTCTCATATACTTTTAGTGCATTCTTATTATCTTCTTCTTCTTCTTCTTTTCCTTTCGGCTTTTCCCTTCAGGGGTCGCCACAGCGAATCAGTGTCCTCCATCTAACCCTGTCTTCTGCATCCTCTTCTCAACTCACACCAACTACCTTCATGTCCTCTTTCACTACATCCATAAACCTCCTCTTTGGTCTTCCTCTAGGCCTCCTGCCTGGTAGTTCAAAACTCAGCATCCTTCTACCAATATATTCACTATCTCTCCTCTGGACATGTCCAAACCATCTCAGTCTGGCCTCTCTAACTTTATCTCCAAAACCTCTAACATGTGCTGTCCCTCTGATGTACTCATTCCTGATCCTATCCTTCCTGGTCACTCCCAGAGAGAACCTCAGCATCTTCATCTCTGCTACCTCCAGCTCTGTCTCCTGTCTTTTCCTCAGTGACACTGTCTCTAGACCAAACGACATCGCTGGTCTCACCAAAGTTTTGTACACCTTTCCTTTCATTGTAGCTGAAACTCTTCTATCACACATCACACCTGACACTTTCCTCTACCCGTAACATCCAAAGTGTAAGACCCCAAAAGTAAATAGTCATTATTCTTGTTGTTATTATTAATATAATTTTGTAGGGTTGCTCTGGCTCAGCAGATAGCACAATCATTGTCGTCTTAAAAAGTTGGTGGTTCAGTCCCCAACCACTGCAGTCTGAATATTCTCTTGGCCAAATGATTGCATCTCCTGATGAGAGGCAGTACTTCGCTTTGTATGGTGGCCTCTTTGTGTGTGTCCATGAATTATGGATTGTGTTGTGAAGTATTTTGTGTGGTCTGTCAGCCTAGAAGACTAGGTTCTATATGAGAGTCTTGCATTCATTATTCTAGTAAGTAGTGTTACAGAAACATTTTTCAGTTTGAATAAATACAGGATGCATAATATAAATTCAAAAGTAAACAGGGCATACTGAAAATATGAGAAATCTAGAGCAGTACTGTATTGTGTAAGAATAAAGTTATGAACTATGTATTCCTTTCAAGAAATATGATGTAATTCAAAGTTACAGTCAGAACTTTGCAGGTGAATCTGCCTCCAGTAAAATGCTGTGGCTCTACAGCAGAAGATTTTGTACTGTATGGATGTGGACAGTAGAGGAAGAAAAGTGGATGGTTGGGTTTTAAAGGCTGCTTGTGTAACACACACATTTTTCTTTCCTTGACAGTCATTCATCTATGACATATCTTACTGCTGTGGACATGTGCTCTCATACATCAAATACAGTTCCAGGCCTGCAGCAAAGACTTAGCACAGGGAGATGGCAAACATAACATAGTCAACTGTCCTGAGGCTCAACTAAATGACATTAATCCAGGATCTAATGTTGAAGTCTCCCTGCAGGTTCTTTTCAATAGAATACCAGTTTAAGAAGTACATCAGTCTGCATAACAACAAAGTACAAACACATTCCCCTCATTTAAGTGTTCAAGCATTTGTAGTTAAATGTACTTCAGATACCAGCACGGTAACACTGGATGAAAGAATGGAAAGACAATTTAGAATGCACACCTGTGTTAAGAAACAGAGAAGCACTATAGACTAATACTAAAAGATTTTTTTTCTTCATTTTTTAAGGTAAATATCCACAAGTCAGTGTCTTCTGTGATACGGAAGAGTTAGCATATTGATGACTGTAGACTAATTTTTAACTGGGTTTAACTGTGGCCGTGGTAGGACTGGAGGCAGTTGTGTTTGCCATTATGTTTCATGCAAAATTGTACAACTGAAGACTAAGAAAGATACTACATATTCCACAATCTTTTTTAAATGTCATCCACTCTTCCTCCTCTCTTTCTCAATTGTACTTATTTTCTTGAACTTCTATTCCTTCTCACTATCCACCATCTCTCCCCACCAACCCTCTATGGTTGTACTACTGTATTTATGCCACATCTCTGCGTTTGATTATTAAAGTAATTGCAAAATAATTTGGCCAGGTAATAAAAGCAAATATTATGTGCTATATTGTTGTTATGTCAGTAGACATAGAACATGATAATCACCAGTAATATAACTGTATTTGCATATACAGTATATGCATATTAACACCTAAATATGAAATGAGGCTGTGTACTTGTAAATTGGTATATTAGTTCCAAACTCTCCCGTTGTGCATTATTGTGGTTCTGTGCTATCATGTGCAGTGAATGTCTTAATATCACTAAATCTTACTTGGCCTGTTTACAACAGTCCCATAATCAAAACTATGGAAAGTAAATGAGTCTTCGTCAGCATCAATAAGGCATATCCCTGTTATGCCGCCATTCAGGTTTGGCTCGCTGACATCTCTCGGATCCTCTCGTCATTGTTCTTCACATTGTTTCCCCCACAACATTGCACAAACACAGAATACAAACACATACTGTAGACACTCCATTCCGGAAGCTTCTGCATTCTGTGAACAACAAAGTTAATTATGCGAACAGTGTCAACTACAGCTTTGACGGGAGGAATGTACAGACCGAATAGCAATGGAGCACAGACAAGTGCAAGAAGCAATGAAATGAGATATCCAGGCGGCGCCCCAGCCAGATTCAATTAAATCTGCATCTGAGGAACGCCTTCATTTGCACTCATCTGTGATTTCCATTATCACCCCATTACAATAAATGAAGAGAGCGACTGCAGGCTAAGTCTTCAGAAGTCAGACTTCACTGCACGAGGTCTGCTGTAATTCTGAGTGTGGCTTTTACGCTGAATTAAAAGCCACTCATAACTTTTTTTAAAATAGCCTATGCCATGCTCTCTTTTATTTTATTTCGCTCCATTTTTCCATTAAAAACAATCACCAGACAAAAATAGTTGAGTGGGAAAAAAAGAGAACATTTTAATCGCTGCTTGTCTGTGACAGATGTCTGTGTGGGTGAGGAAAAGCAAGAGAATGGGGACGATTGTTTTCACACATAAATGCTGGGTGTTCGTGTGGTTAACCACGGATGTAGCGGACAGTGTGTGTTTATGAAAGCAGGAGACCCAGAGTAAGAGAATGGAAAGGGATTACAAAGGGTATGTGCACATCCAGCGAGCCTCATTGGCCAGATGAGTTGTGTTCATGACAAAAGAGGGACTTAAGTGAGATGAGAGGCAGTAAACCCAGGGATTAGGCCTGCTGGGCTATAGAGCACCAGGCCCCAGGGCATGCCCTCTGTTTAGCTTACTGGAAGGATGGAGCCCGTTGGTCATGTGGATTTTGTTTAGTATGACGAAGGGGGGGGGGGGGGCAACCTCTGAATTCACTCCTTTACACGTTCCCAGATGCAGTAAACTACAGCACAAGCAGAAAAATGTCAAACATAGAGGTGTTATCTCAAAGAAGTCCTGCAAACATACCCCCAAAAAAAGTTCAGCCGAGAACTCCCTCATCATCTCCGACCAGTGTGTGTGTGTGTGTGTGTGTGTGTGTGTGTGTGTGTGTGTGTGTGTGTGTGTGTGTGTGTGTGTGAAAGAGAGAGAGAGAGAGAGAGAGAGAAAGGAAGAGCGAGAGAACTGTCAAGGAATGAAAGATTAGGATGTGTGACTGAAGCAGCCATGCAGACAGCAGCGACTGAGAGTGTGAACACACATTACGGCCTGACTTTCTCACTCTTTCCTTCCTGTCATTGCTTCAGCTTTCTGTCTTCTGAGAGGCTTTTATGTGTCTTTTGTTCAGAGTAAGTCAGTTTATCCAAATTGCACAGTAGTTATTCGAGGGAAGAAAATTATCTGTGTGTGTTCAAGAATGTGTCATTATTTATCGCTGCAAAATCATCTTCCTTCTAACATTTCTGAAACTTGATTCAAAAATGCATTTTTCAAAGCGACTATTGGTGTAAATTCCCTCCATTTCATTGTGCAATAGAAGAGAAAGTTACGCAACTGCAATGTTGAATCCGTTGCAACATTTGGTGTTGTAGGTTTTGGTAAATTTTTGGAAAAACTGCCTCAGGTTAGCAGATTGAGCAACACACGTCATCAGAACCTAAAATACCTAAAACAAGTTCCAACAGTGTGTTTTCCAGCCCTCCATCGCTCCTAGCATCAACAGCCACAGGCAACGGATGAAGTCTTTTCACTTGCAATTTCAATTTCCTAACACCTAAGCAGAAGTTATACAATTCAAAGGTCCACAGGAAAGTATGACACACATGGATTTCCAGAACATTTAACAGAAAAGTGTCAAACAAGGCTGTAATTTGTGTCAGTGTGTGGCAAAACTTCCATAACTTTCTCCCAGTCCTGTGAAATGTCAGCTGCAGACGTGTTCCTCTTAGTCAGTGAGGTTAATTACTGATTAATTATTTTTGGAAGGCGCTTCAGTCGCCTTGGTGGTTATTCCACAGAACAAATATAACGTCTACTTTCAGTGATATGAAGGCTTATTTAAATGTTTAACTCTTGAACCGGGGTGTGAGCTGGACACAAAATTGGCACCTTACACTGAAGTCAAACAATGTTCAGCTCTGTTTGCCTACAATGACGAATCTCTTCATGCAGTATTTTAATCTGGTGTTTATCTAGTTTAAAAGGTACAGTGCGTGCGTGTGTGCGCACGCGTGTGTGTGCATGTGTGTGTGTGTGTGTGTGTGTGTGTGTGTGTGTGTATCTAAACAAACTTAAATATTCTCCCTGCAATTTGTATCCACTTCATCTTCAAAGTAGATGTGGATTGGCAGTATTTCCTTATGCTGTATCCTCTCACATGAATTGCTTTTGGATGACTGAGTCATATTGCTAGTTTAGCCACACTCAGTAGAAATAAAGAACACAAAACAACAGCGTGTGTGAGTGGGTTAGTAATCCATTTATTGTGGGGAGGGGGGGTGGGTTCTGATGGAACAGGAGGTCTCCAGAATGTTATCTCGGCTTGGAAAAGGCATGATTTATTAATATTGAGAACTGTGTTGTGTAATCGCTCACTGCATGGAGATGGTTGCATTTTCAGCAGGCTGTAGCCTCCCCATGCATTTGCCATGCAAAATTCTCATCTGCAGCTGTTCCCTTTCTACATCATCTGAGTGCGTCTTGGTCAGTGAGGTTTGGATTCCCATTTGAATGTTTCCATGCTGAATGTTTCCATCCACATTCTTCAAAATAGCAAAAAACATATTGTGAAATTACAACCAAATATCCTGTTGTAATCCATCCTGAGTAACCCTCACTGTACTTTTGCAGTTTCTGAAGACCTAAAACAGCATCATGCAACATCAGTGACGTAGTAGCACCACCTAGTGCCACAATGTGCTGACAAATTGTTTTCCTCCATTTTTCCTTTCCTTTAGAATTTTGTCAGCAAATTTTGGTCTACACCAATGCTATATATATAAAATGCACCTCGGGTTGTAGAAGCACAGCATCGCTCGTGTGGTGATTTTAATTTCCCTTTTTCCAGTGTGTAACCTTAGCATGGCTTCCATAACAGGTCCTGAAATGTCTCATCTCTTGTTCTGCTCCTTCTTATGGTTCTTCTTGAGATTTCTCAGCTTGGACATCCTGGCTTCCATCCCTATTGTCCTCCTCTGTTCCATTCCACCCAGAGCGTTGTTCTCCTGACGTTGGGAGGATGTTTCCCTCTGCCTGTGAATTTGGCTACTCTCTACCTGCTGCACAGCCTCATTCTGCAGCTATCTCTGATGAGAGTCATTGACAGCACTGGATTTGCTCAATTTCATGCTCTCATTCTTGAATTCCATTATGTCCAATGCCATTCTAACATCATTTGATTTGTCCACAGTGACAATCTGCTGGTGAGGTGCACCCTCACCCGCAGTTTTCTTCAAGCAGGACCTCAGAGTTCTCTAACTTACTCCTTAGTAGTGTTGTGGTGGTCACTGACTTCTCCCAGTCCTGTTCCATCTCTTTGAAGTTGGATGCGATTGCCTTTTCATTCTTCAACCACTCCTCCTTCTTCTTCAGCAGATTGATTTGAGCTTCTGTCTGCTGAAGGAGATATGACTTTTCCTCCTCCCTTTGCATTTGACTGGCCTTCAACTGCTGCTGAGCCTCCTTCAGTGCAGCTTTAAGGGTGTTAACCTCCTCTTTCTGCTGCTCAGACTGTCTCTCAAAGAATTTTTGAGCATCCTCCATCTCTTTGAACTTGGATGTCATGACCCTTTTATTCTTCAACCACTCGTCCTTTTGCTTCAGCAGATTGATTTGAGCTTCTGTCTGCTGAAAAAGAGAGGACTTTTGCTCCTCCCTTTGAATTTGACTGGACTTCAACTGCTGCTGAACCTCCTTCAGAGCAGCTTTAAGGATGTTAACCTCATCTTTCTGCTGCTCAGACTGTCTCTCAAAGACATTTCTGGCTTGCTCCATCTCTTTGAACTTGGATGTCACAGTCCTCTCCTTCAACCGCTCCTCCTGATGATTCTTCGGCAGAGAGTTTTGAGTTTCTTTCTCCAGAAGGAGATGTATCTTGTCTTCCTCCCATTTAATTTGAGTGGTCTTCAGCTGCCGCTGAGCCTTCATCAGAGCAGCTTCCGACCTGTTAGTCGTCTGCTGTTCAGACTGACGTACAAGGAAAATGCAATCCTCCATCTTTTTGAGCTTCCCTCTCAAAGCCCTCTCCTTCTTCAACCATTGCTCCCCCTGCTTCTTCATTCGAGCTCCTTTTTCTTGAAGACGAGACAGGAATTTGATTTTATTGAACTGTAGTTGCTCAGTGTCATTCCGAATAGCTCTAAGTCTTTCGATCTTCATATTCTTTAGCTCAAGATGAGCTTCGGATTCACTTATCTTTTCCATTTCTAAGTTAATAGAGTTGTCTAACTGTTCCCACTCTTTCTTCGTCTTCTCAAGAGAGCTGCCAAAAGTACAGAGCTTTGTCTCAAATTCCTTCATCTGCATTTCAAGATTTTTCTTCTTACATCTCGTTTTGTTCACCCTGGCTTGAAATTTAGAAGTCAACTCTTGATGTTTGGACATATCCGTGACTCCTCCCTGTGAGGATTTTGGAGTGTAGCTGTCTTGGAAATCGAAGGCATTCTCCTTCACCAATTTTCCATTGTTATGTGTCATCTAACTAATTGCTTCCTAATTTCAGTCTGAGGTGTGCCATGGCTAAACAGGGGTTTATAGAAAATCCATGCTTTCATCATCAAAAATATTTTTGGCATTGTACTTCTTTTGTTGTTGTGAGGATACAAGAACAAATGTACATTATGCTTTAAGTACATCAAAGACTGCACGCTGCGGGGAATGGGTGTCGACACCTCCACCGTCTCCTGGATCACAGACTACCTGACAGGCAGGCCACAGTTTGTCCGTCTGGGCAGTGTTCTGTCTGATGCAGTGGTCAATGATACAGGAGCTCCTCAGGGTATTGTATTGTCCCCCTTCCTCTTCACCTTATACACAATGGACTTCCAGTAAAACTCTGAGTCGTGCCATCTGCAGAAGTTCTCTGATGACTCAGCTGTTGTTGGGTGTGTAAGTGAGGGGAGAGAAAGGGAGCACCAGGTTGTGGTGGATAACTTTGTAGAGTGGGCTGGACGCAATCACCTGAGGCTGAACGTCAACAAGACCAGAGAGATGGTGATTGACTTCAGGAAAAAGAGGAGCACATCACTGTGAGGTTGTAGAGGAGGTGGAGGTATACAGTACATGTACCTCAGCGTGAAAATCAACAACAGACTGGATTGAAAATCCAACACTGACGCTGTTTACAGGAAGGGGATGAGCAGACTCTACTTCCTGAGGATGCTGAAATCCTTCAACGTACTATATGCATCAAGATGTTGGAGATGTTCTACCAGTCTGGTGTGGCCAGCATTCTCTTCTTTTGCTCCACTCTTCTTTTGCTCCATTCTCTTCTTTTGCTCCACTGCACATCAAAGACCAAGGACTTTGATGTGCATTTCCAATTCATTCTCTATGAGAAAATGACTCAAAATGACCAAATTTTCATAATTTTTAATCTTCACAAGTCATTCAACTAAATCTCTATCATTCATAGTTTTCTCACAATTCTTCCTTAACTTGATGATTATTGAGGTTTTTTAGTAATTCTACAGTGAGAGCTGTAGAATTACTGGTAAAGGGCAGAGGTTTTTTCACAACCTGACTACACAAAATGCGCCGATTCTCTCATTGTTGATGACACAGCCATGAAGTCCTCATAGAAACGTTGGAAATTTAGTCCACTTCTCAAAAATGTTTACGACTCACCAAAAGTCGTAAACATGGGATGTCCATGTAAGATCCTGCGCGACTTAAATGCAATCAATCTTTAGCTCCTATATTAATTAACTGCGTGTTTGTCCCACTTGTTTGTGTAACTACTGTATTTGATGTTCTTTTGCTGTTTTTGTTGTCAATGTCATGTGCATGCAGTATTTTTGTTTATTAAATACACTATCTTTAGCAAACTTTTATTACAAAGTCGTGTAATATCAGACTATAACCGCTAGAGGTCGATATAGAGCACACAATCAGGGAAATGATGGTTCATGCTCGCTCGGTTCCTTCCAACTCGTCATATCAGCGTTGTTTCAGCATTTCAAACGGTTGTTTTCGTTCTAAGTGTTTACAAAATTAAATGAATTAAACGTCAGTCGCACAAATCGGCTCAAACCTCTCCATGTACCTCAAAGAATAAATTCTTTCTGCAGAATAACGTACGGGGTTGTAAAGCCATCAACATTACGCATTAATGACTGTAGACGATTAATGATGAGACGCGCTGCGGCTCCTCCGGTGGCGCCTGAAGGGACTCAATTAGCGCACACTGTCATCCCAAACGATCTGGACCAATCAGAGAGTCTCTATGCAGCATGGGGTAGTTTTTACCTTGGAGGCTTTCTGCCCAGCTGAGAGGTGGTCTTTGTATGACAGGGGCTCTTGAAACTGCCGACAACAGCCACTAAAGTTCTGTTCACAGAGAGGAGAGGGGCTGCGACTTTTGCGCACAGGAGAAAGCAAAGACAGGCACGAAAACAAGGATTCCTCTATTCTTTAACTGATGTCCTGCCCGCTGTAAATTGTTCCAATTACTTTACAATCACGCCTGATGTCTCTACTTTTAAATCGAAGCTCACTGTGAGGTTTCGACTGGAGAGAACTAAACCTCATAGAACTTTGCCCGAGAAGCATTTGTGGCACCGCAATGGGCAGCGCGTTGGTGTGGTTGTCCCTGGTCCTGTCAGTGGCATTTTCAGCTGGGCAAGACGCGGGATCCGCGTCCAAGGAGGACATCCCGGAGGGAGCTTCCACCCTGGCATTCGTGTTTGACGTGACCGGCTCCATGTACGACGACTTGGTGCAGGTCATAGAGGGCGCGTCCAAGATTCTGGAAACATCCCTCAGCAGACCGAAGAAACCTTTGTACAACTTTGCATTGGTCCCATTCCATGATCCAGGTAATACATCCAGAGAAAGTGGTCACTTTTTTTTAATTATTTTTTTTTTACATATGTCATTTTTGTTTAATTTTTTTGCACATTTTTGGGGGTGGTGGTGGGGGGATGTTTACTGTCTGCTGTGACAACAAAAGGGGAAAAGTGAGAAATGTGATAGTTTGCTCACAGCCCGCCCTTTGAACGCCTGATGCTGCTTCGCACCTCCAGAGGGGGGATCCTGTCTCCGCTCACAGATGTTCAGCCTGGCCTTCACTATCATTAGCATTCCGTCAGAGTTAGTGTGTTTCTTCAGGTTCGCAATGCAGCTCGATGATTGTCATCACCTTAAAGTGCTCTTTAATCCTGCTGCTAATGCATAAACTATACACCATCGAACTGTTTGACAAATGTCTGGATGCTGGTCATAGGAGTAGACACACAGTCATGAGAAATGACCAGAACTGACATTTAGTTGACATTTGAGTGTGCCTTGTGGTCCAATGGGAGGGTTATGTGATCGATACTAAACGTGATAGATGTTCACCTGATTGTAAGCTCCATCAGCAGAAAGGTCGAGGAGACAGGAAGGAGAATTGTTTCCACAGAACCTCATCTCAACAGAAGTGAGCAGAAATGACAAACCATCATGGGAAACTAAGTTTGCCACTCAGTAGTTTTGGCATCATGCTATTGATATGTTTTAAATGCACTAATTTAAATTCCAATCCACTGCAGAAAGAGGTCGACCACTGATCGAAGTCTTCTGGGCGATGAAGTATTAGATTCCTCTTCCACATGTTTATCCTTTGCTAAACTTAAGCTTCTCCGATTCTCTAACTGCTCAGCTCCTTCATCATAGTTTCAAGCTGTGTGCCTAGAATAATTATTATCCTAGGAAGAGACGTGTTCAGTATACACAAGTGTAACAAATGATGAATTCATTATTGTGTGCTCTAAAATAAATCTTGGGAACATTTGCAAATTATGAAGGAGCTGTGATGCATTATGTCTTGGACAGCACAGCGGTAGTGAAAGAATATTGCACTTATGACTTGTGTTTAACTTCAAGGCTTGATTCATTGCAAAAGTTTGGAAGTAATTATGGGATTCTGTTCTTAGCGGAAACTGTAACAGCTTGATTCAGATGGACGGTGTTGAGTTCCCTCTACAAACTCTGAACTCTTGTTGTTTGTCTCCCACTTCGAAGTGACGTTCATTTGCTTCTTAAAATCTTTACAAGGATGTCAGAATGGGTTCTCCTGAGGCCCCGGGGAAAAGACGAATGATTAGCAAAGCATGCTGCCAGCAGGGGTAGCAGGACATGTCCCCCCAATGTTTTCTGCCCCTGTTTCACTTTCATGTCTTTCTGCGACTATATTACAGACCATCAGAGAGCATTGGATTTGTTTTTGTAAGAACTTTTGTTTAGGTTTTGATTCGTTCTGACACAGATCCATTTTCTCGGCTTTCTTTCCAACCCCGGTGCGATTACACAGTCCCTTCTGTTTGGTTTGGCTCCCTTTAAATCGGAGGATTGGAGCTTCCCTTTATTTACCTTGCAATCTGACACAGTAAACTTTAAAGTGTGTGTTTGCATATCTGTGTTTCTCTCAGTCTGTGTGTGAAGGGAGAGTGTCAGGAGGATGCCTGCGTATTGGGGTCAGGCTTGTGTGGGAAGATCAGTCAGGAAGCCTCCCCCTCTCCTCCATCCTGCAGGGAGAGAAAGAAAGGGAGGCGAACGGATACTTCACAAGTCATTTTTACTGAGGCTCAGGGGTTGTGTATTTAACACTACAGCATGAAAACACTCCAGTGAATCAGTGGTAGGGAATTCTTCTTACTCTGTTATCATGTCATACCCTGGTTACTTTTAAAAGTGTCATTCATTTAATGAGAGAACTGTAAAAGACACCCCCTGACTGTTCAAATAAAAGTAATGATTGTGTGGCCACAGCCCACAAATAAAGACTGATATGTGGATAAGAATTCAGTCTTTAGATGAGAAATCAAAGCTGGGCTGTTTTGCAAGCAGATTTTCAAGATCCACTGACATTTATTTGAGAGCTTACAACCAAATAAACTTTATTTAACAACAGTCCTGTCGATCTTAAGTCTAAAATAATGTATCATTTACCCAGAAGTCATGCCACATTGAGCATTTCTCTAATTAAACACATCTTTACTCCACAAAGTGTGAAAGATGCGCTCTATGGAGCGTGACCATGCATCCGCAAATGTCTTTCCATGGCCTCTGGCTCTGCTGACATCTTTACAGACGCATGCTTGTCCTTGTAAATACTGCCTTTCTGTGAGAGGATGTGCTTGTGTGTTTTCTGTAGGTGTTTGTGTCTATGTACGTATGTCAGAAGTTGAGATGGGTCAGAGACCTCAGTCTTGGGTCAGTAGGGGGCTTCATATTCTTCTCCTCCTTAAAACGAGACCACTATTTTGCACACATCTAAAAAATAATCTTCAGAGGGCAATAGCTCAGTTAATCGGCCCAACGTTACTTTTGTCTGCTTCCATTGTAAATTCCTTTGCTTTAACTTCCAAACAATTTTGTGTCAAACTTATGTATCCAAACGTGGGATCATAACCTACAGTGTCAAATGTTCAAAAAGGATGAATATAGGCAACAAATCAGAGCTGGTCATCAAGACTTGTAGTGTAAAGACAACCCTAGTGTGTGTTATGCTACTCTAAACCAAAAATCATCTTAATGGAGGTCATGATGATACAAACTATGAAGAATAACCCCCCCCTCCCCACAGTATTGTTTGACTATCAAGCACTTCCTTTGAGGAGTACCTGCATAGGTCAGCAGTTGTAATTGTAACTGTAATTGTTAAAGGATTCTGGAGAAAAAACCAGAAACAGATAGTGTACGGGTGCAGGTTCTCATTCATCCAGAACCAGAATCTTAAAAGCAATCCGTTTGGTTCTGATTCAACTTTTGAAGAACAAAAACTGAGACACATGTCTCTGCTTAGTAGTTCCAGACTGAGCTGGATATCCATGAGGTACCAGCCAGAGTCGTTGACGGACTTACTGAGTGACATCTGCCCAAAATCAACTCGCTGTCATTGTGAAGTTTAAATTTTAACATTCAAAATCAACAATAGTCTCGGAGTTGAGTGTTTTGTTTCAGCTACATATGTGCTCTGTTTCTGAGATGCCTTGTTACCCCTTTCCTGCCAGTTCATTTTAGTTAGAAGGGGGCGAGCCAAAGTCCTGTGTGTTGAGCGATGAGAGGAGATGACGGGAGAAGCTTCCACCTCCTCTGGGTGATCAAAGGCCCTCATCTCAGAGCGTCCTTTGTTGGCGTACAGCGTTCGTTTTGACCACCCCCTTCTCCCTTTGTTTTCTTCTCTCCAGAAGCAGCAGTTTTTTGTCTCGACCGCCCCGCCTGTGGGAGATTACAAGGAGCCTGCATTTAGCTGGACAGAGTCAATAATGATGCTATTAGGCTGGAATGCCAAAAGAGAGAGGTGGAACATTTTTGGAGAATTAAAGGAGGAGAGACGAATGTGGCAGCCTACAATGTATGTCTTTGTGTTTCATGTTTCAATAGACCTGCCCTGAAATATTAAAATGACCTTTAATTTTTGGGACTGTACTGTACATGCACTCTCTTAAGTGCCTTGAGGTTGTCTTGAGGTTGTCAGCTCCAACCCCTGTTAGTTGAGAGGTTATCATCCTTTCATCCTGCAGGGCAACACATACCTCCAGACCGCTGTTGGTGTACATGACAGCCTTGCAAATGCAAATACTAGTTTGGCTACTGTGTTGTCAGTTTTTCGAAGTACCAGGTTGGCCTTTAGGGCACTGGTTGACGTATATCTGTCTTTACAACCAATTCCAGAAGCATTTATCAAGTGTTTGTGGTAACTTTATACACTTAACCTTATTGGTTTTGTTTCTTTCTAGGCTTTGGATATGTTTTTAGACCTCTGTTAAATGCTAACCTTCATCTCGAGGTCCAGGGGGCTTCGATGCCTCGGTTGTGACCTTGGCATCACCGTCTGGGTTCACAGCAGCATCCTGTTGATCTTTTTGGCCATGCCTTTTTGGTTTGCCTTCCAGGATATTTTGTGTAACTCCCTGCAACAGTGGAAAAAAATGGAGTAACAGAACTTTACATGAGATGAATCTCTTGCGGTTCAAATGTAGGAATCGTTGCTGAAAGTCAGATTAAGTGTAAAGGCTTGATTACTTTCAGTGCTTTTACTCTGTGATTAAAGTTAGTGACTCTTACAGCAACAACTTGGCAGAAGTATAAAAGTTTGTTGAAGTCTCTGCGTCATCACATTTACAAATTGGACCACAATGCTCAAACAGATGCGCAATTCTAGTTAAAAGATAAGTACATTGTTAACATTCACCAATTCTGTGCTAATGTACCCCTCCTAATTGTTTGAAAATAGTACACACTAAATTGACATAGTTTTACCCCTACCTTTTACTTTTTACTTACAGTGGACATAACCAGTCCATTCATCTGTGTGGTCATAGCAGGTCAGGCGATTTTGACAACAGCTGGTTCTTGTTGCCATTTGTTGTCGAGGAACAGCTTTTAGATATTGCTCTTTTTCGTCAATTACTGTAACAGAAATTTCTCATCCAGTTTTGAATGTCTGCCTCGCAACAAACCACTGGCTCCCAAACCACACTTTTCTAAATCACTATACTGGAATCCAAGTGGATTGTTTCCAGCTGCTCATTGCCAGTCATACTAGGTGCAGACGTGCATACATAAGGCTGCATATGATGTAAATATATTTGCCAGTTTTTACTGCTTTATTACCCTCAATAAATCTATTTGCTGCCTGTCCCTTCACCAAGGGCTTTCCTCAAATCAATCTCTAAGGTTCAATTCAAACACAGTAGATTAATGTCTAGACATTATTATGAAGGAAACATGTTCCACAGGACGGTCTATTGGACTTCTTTGTTTTACATCATACTTGTTGGTACTTGATGATTCGTTTGGGACATTTTAGATTTATGTCCACATTGATTTGGTTCTAAAGTCAAACATATCTGTGGTTTGGAATGAAATTACCTCATTTTATCTACTTTGAAAGCTGTTCATTTCAGTTGAAACATGGCTTCAGTAGCTTGGCTGGAATCATCAGAGTGACATTTATTCTCCACTCATGTCTACAGAATTGTGCCTCTTCAGCTCAGTGTTACAGACCTTTTTAGGATCTTTAAGCTTCTTGTTTTGGTTGCGTTTCTCTGATGTTTCTGTTTCAAATCACCCTGGCTGCTGTCATCAACTTTTTCTCTATATCAGTAAGCAACTGTCTTTCATAAAAAAAGGCTTTGTAAACTCACAACATACTTCCTTCTTTCCTATGAAGGGCAGATAAACAACATTAGCGAGTAGCTAGTGAATTTAGGGAAGAATTTAGCTGTTAATAAGCCAGAACTCATTTAGACCAGACCGAAGCAACAGTAAATTTTCATGGTCTGCATCCGCCAGGCAAGCAAATATCAAACTATTTGCGCACAAATAAGTCAGAAAAACTTTATGAAGCATCAAAATTTTTGATTGACATGGAGGCCTGTGTGGTTTTATGTGTGTTTGGGCCAGACAAGTGTTTCAGGGGATCTGAATTACATGGTTCAGAACTGAAGGTCAGCGCCCTCCGTCCGGTGCCTCTGATGGGTATGTGTAGATCCTCCAAGTTCAGCCATTCTGTCTGAAAATTTTCTGCTCACTTTCTGCATTATTATAATAACACATGCAAATCTGTGTTCATTCTCCACTAACATTTAATTGTTTGAAGTGAAATTGGTGCGTCAAACTGATGATAACCACATGCGGGGGCAAAACCAAAATAATCTTTTCTGTTAAAAATAAAACCAGACATTTTAATTTTCGAACACACCTGGACAGTTTTACAGACTATGCCATGGCAGCAGGGTTTGAAATCGCAGTCTCAGACATCTGACTTTGCATCTGTGTGTGGTCGACAACGCTGATCCGCAATATCTGAGGTTCCTCTGTCTACTCCAGCATGGACAATTAGAATTTCCTCAGTAAAATAAAAGACGTCGACTAAACAGAAAGCACCACTCACTTCTTGGATTATAGCATTACTCATAAAGCACTTGGTTATGAGCTTTGCAATTGTGTGGTTGCATATTAAGGCAGTAACCACACATTTACAAGCCCTCTGCTTAATTGTTGAGGCACATAAATGCAACTAAATACCACTTTTATTTGTGAAGTTCCTTTTATTTATAGCAGCAAACCATCAAACTGGCATCAGCTGAGGATTTTATCTTCACAGAAAAAGAGAAATTCATTCTGTTTTCCAGTCTTCCCTTGTCATCCTTAATTTATTGTCAAGGCATGTCTTACCTGTTTTTGCTATGATTCATTACGGGTAGGGGAAATGTTATACAACACAAGGTTGGGTCATTTAGATAAGCAGTTGTTAAACCCTTGTACGTATGTATGCAACTTATCCGGTGGCTGCAAATAAATGAGAATTCTCTGTGTGGGATCACTTAAATACAAAACCAGATTCTTGACTTGACTAAAAACTTAACAAAAAAAAAAAACGTTCTCTGAAATTCCAAATTGATTACCAACATAAAGGTATATTCAAATATGTAAAACACCTGACAGTAGTTTTAAAACACTATAGAGTGGAGAAAAGTGGTAATATTTTTTATTTAATTTTAGATATTTGGCTCAGAATTCAAAATTCCCATTGTAGTTTCTTTCACATTGCACTGAAATTAAACAAAAAAGACACTCAAAAACAAAAAGAAGAAAAATCAGTAATATGCTCCAGGATTTATACACTGTTTACCCTGTTTACACCATTTACGGAAAGTTTAAGAGCATGGTTGACAACATGTAAAGGTCAAACGTCAACCTTGAAGACAGGGTCAGACAAGGTCTCAAAAGTGTGTAACTCATTCTTGTAGGTGGTGCCTCTTTTTGAATTCCTTACCGGAAGACATACAGCTCACCTTAAGTCTCAAGTCAGTTTTATTTATATGGCCCCAAATCACAAGTTGGTCTTGAAGGACTTCAGAATCTGTAAAGTGTGTCATGCATTCCCTTTGAATAGATGCTATTTCTTTTTGTACAGTCCAATTCTTCTTGGACAAAAGAATGCATGAACCTTAACTTTTAAGTAACAGTTATTTCCTCAGATTATTTTACAGAATTATTCCTGACGCAAGAAAAAGCATCTTTCACATGTATGTGCCGGCAGAAACGGTTCAATTACGTAAGGATATAAATTTACCTACTATAATTGTAGGTAAATAAGTGGATCACTCCTCATGATAGAAAATGTTCCACTGATTATTTATTACATTAAGCATGAGGTATTACTTATTTACACACAATTTACTTTATACACTACAGTTATGATGTTGAATTTTCTTTGAAACAGCTTTTCATTCTTTGTTACTCAAAATATTCTGTTTAGAGTCTCTCAGTTAACACAAAGAAATAATACTATGGAATCATGAAAGTTGTGGTCTTCAGCAACCTCCATTGCAGATAAAAATCTGTCTGACAGGGCTCAGGCAGACTAAGAGTTAGTTTTTTAAGGTTAGGTTTTATGCGCAATTGTTTTCAGACTTTCTTTCTCTACCTTTCTTGCCAAAGTTATACCTATAGCATAGTTATATATCAAATTTAATGCATTATTGCCTTGAGTAAATGTCAGAAATCTCTTGGTTTGTAGGATTTTGGATAAAGTAAGTGCTCAGCAAAATGAGTAGCTCTGTCGTTTTAGACATTTTTACTGGGAAAGTAATAAATACAGCAGGGACCAACATTTCAGGTAAGACAAATATCACTGGATTAACTACTCAGAGAGCACAGTACTCTGCCAAGCAAATTTATGAATACTACTACGGTGACGCCATGACTAACCCTACATTACCTCTGATTGGCTGGCCATTTAATTGCAGAACGTGAAGTCAAACAGGATAAAAGATCTGAAATAAGACCCTTTTCTGTTGACAGTTAACAAGAAAGTGATTAAGAAAAACAATCCTAAATGGAATTCTTTCATTCTTTCTGATCCATACAGATGGATTTTAGCAAATTTTTGAGATTTAGATCCTTAAAGTAAGCAAAAAATAAAAAAAGTGAGTTGTTGCTGTATAAAAACAGAGTTCAGAAATAGTGAGAAGTCCACTTTGGTGACTATTCTTTAGACAGGGGTAGCATTCAGTATGTGTGCTCTACATAAAGAGTGCAGGCTCATCCTGAGGTAATTACAGAGCACTATGTTCTACCTTTTATCTACGCTACTTCTGTTTGCATGTCAATGTAAATCAGTGTCACCGACTTGTGTGCCTCACCGTGCTTGTAACTGCAAACACTTTTGCTCCTTTGTGTGCAGTATGTAATGTAAGGAGCTGTAACACACTCCTCTGTGAGGCACACTAATTGCGCCTGTGCTGTTTCACATGTGTTCTCTCGGCGGGAAAGATTATGTGAGATACACCCCCTTAGCTGATGGTCAGGGTGACAGCCACTCTCGTTCTGGCAGATTTTAACCTGAGTCAGCAGAATGACAGAAACCAGCATGAATTTATAACCTTTGCTGCTTTTAAGTGCTGTAACAGCTACATGTTGTGTAACCTTTCAGGTTTTGTGGAGCAGGGAAGGCCTGAGATGGAGATTTTACCTTTTACCTGAATTTGAATGGATAAAATTATGGTGTAGAGTAGACACATCGGGAAGATTTGATTAATTAAAACACTGAACTATGACGTATGTATTGTTTATGAAAATAGGAAAAAGAACGTAACTCTTTGTCACTGTGCTGCAGCTGGCAATGATAAACAGAGGCTTCAGTTTAGGGGTCCGTCAGGTCTTTGATGATCTCTGTTGTCACGTCTTAGGTTTCTGTTGCCTTGTGATTTTGTATTTTATAAATACGAGTAATTATGAGTTTGGAACATTCTAATCTTTTCCTTAAGGAATAGTGACTGAATAGAAAAGTTGTGTACAGTAATTGTGATTGCCGCCACTGCTGAATACACTCTATCGACTGTGACACAAAGCCTTGCCAGCTGCAAGCACAATGAGTGCAGTTTTCCTAAACTGCCACTTTGCATTATTTTCACCACTGTCACCAGTACACAGGAGAGTCTTTTAAGTGGTCCAGCAACTTTATCAGCTCGTGAGGGTATGGTGTCTCATGGATTCACAACAAAATTCATGTTTTTTATCTTGGAGAAACTATACAATGACCTTGGAATTCCATAGAGAAATGGAAACTCACTCAACAATGAATGCGTGAGTAATTCCCAGCATTTTACTCAGCCTGAATGTCATTGGAGGTGAAACTATGTTTACTATTGGACATTTGCCAACTTGGTTCCATCTCATTAGACTGTCTGGGTCTATTTAAACTTGTACTTCATCAGTAGGTGCGTGCCGCTGCTGCCAGCGCCACAGATGAATCGAGGATTGTTTTTTCCGTTTAAGTCCACTCGTATCAACATCTCACACAATGGCTTACAAGGAACAGATGAGATGCAGCTCATCATTTTGATTTTGTTTGATTTGGTCTTGTCCCCACCGTTGTTTTGCCTTCCCATCAAACCTCAGAGCATTCTTTCTCTCCAACTTATTTCCCTTGGCCATGTTCCTACCATTTTGTTTCTTTCCATCACAGAGAAAACATTAGAAGAGTTTCTTCTGCTCCAAACACAAGACTATAAAAAGATGGCTCTTATGCACTGTATGCACTCATGTCAGGTGAGCTAGCATCCCATCCATCCCTAGACGTGTTATTTATATTAAGGTGATAAATGAGGGGGGAAGAAAAAGTGCTGTCCTAAATGTTTGCAGAGTTATTCGAAATTAATTTTCCCATTTGTCTCAAAAGTACCATATTTGTTCATAGGAAGTTTTGGCTGGTTAACTCCTCACTCCTGCAGAGAGAACATATTTTTCTAAATGAAGGAGTAATTTCCTCCTCTTTGCCACAATTCATGAGGTGTTCTTGGGTAACGCAATTATACCCCAGCAATCCCGGTCAACTGCTACAACCATTTGGCTACCAAGCAAGAATATTTGGCGCTGATACTGAACAGGAGCACTGAAGCTCTTGCTTGTAAATGTCGGTGAACATATTTAAAGAGAAAATGGAGAAAGAGGTGTTGTCTTTAGGTTACAGATCCTATGCTGTTTAGAGCTAATGGGGGCATTAGCTATGATTTTCCAGCAGTCCTGGTGCAAAGATGGTGGATGTAGTTAGAAGGATCATTGCCAAAAAAATTCCAAAGAAAGCTCACAGCCATGGGAACTTCTCCCATAAGAAAAGAGATGTCAGCTTTTCCATCGTTGAAAACGTTGGCTGGAGAGCCATGTTCCGTTCAGAGCAGCCAGACATATTTCCATGTCAGTGTTAAAAAGGGTTTCTAATTCCTACGAATGTTCTTTTACTTCAGCATTCGTAAGGATGCCAAAATATTCATTCATTTAGAAAAAAAAGAGTTTTATTTTTAAGATTAAAAGTGCTTGCGGATTGTGTTTCTGCGAGAAATTGTGTGACTGAAAGACAAAAGAATAGAAGGTTCTCAGTAATAAACATTCAGCACTCTACCGAACAGTTCAATTTCTCATCTAGCAAAGTTAAAGAGTTGTAAAATGGTTCAGAATTTTTCAATCATCAGGGATCCTCGGAAATTGCCCCCTCTTCAACAAGGGAAGCCTTGTTTTTCCAATCAGCTTGCATTTGTAGAACTATAGTGTGTGTGCCTATTGCAGCCCTTCATCAGGCTCATTCCACAGCACAGCTGCAGTGACTGAAGTCACACAGTTTGAGTCAGGAAGGAGGTTAGCGGCTCATAATGGACAGAACAAAGTAAGAAATGACTACCAGCAGTAGGAGAGCATGGGTTACGTTGTGTCCTTGCCTGTTCAGACCTGGTGTTGACATCTATCCTTGCCTACATAGTCATAACTACTGTTATTCCTTTCTGAAAGGAGTTGAAGTAATCTTTGGTGTCAAAAAGATGTTTTGCTCTTTCATAAATTTATGAAACAGCTCAAAGCGTTGACTGGTGAGATTTCAGAGACAATTTGACTTGAGAGCCCAATCACATCTTCAACATGGTATTAAACAATAGGGAAATTAGATGGTGTGACTGAGGATGTCTTTGCTGTAGCTTTTGTTATTTCCAGTTGAGTAGGTGGACATACAGTATGGCCCAGGACACATTTGCAAAGACACGTCATATGTGGCCCAGACCTCTGAATATGTTATGAGTGATTGGTTCTGCATGCATTATTTCTATTTATTTGGCAATGGAATAAATAAATCTACCAATATTTCATTGGTGTCAGTACCTTTTCAGTTATTTTTCAAGTAAAAAAAAGATAAATATTCTTTGATACAAGCATATTAATTGTGAAACTTTGATGCCTTTCCTTTTCTTACGTTACAGTGAACCAAATAACTGGATTTCAACCTAGGAAGGCATTTGAGGGTTCACTATTCCTGTATAATTGACCAAAAAAATTGGTGGTTGGATGTATGCAGTCTAATAATAATAATAATAATAATAATAATAATAATAATAATAATAATAATAATAATAATAATTCAATCAATCAATCAATCAATCAATAATATTGATTGATTGATTGATTGATTGATTGATTGATTGATTGATTGATTGATTGATTGATTGATTGATTGATTGATTGATTGATTGATTGATTGATTGATTGATTGATTGATTGATTGAGTAACTGAGCAATTGACATTCAAATAGTCATCACCATTATATCAGATTGGGAACCGTTTTTAACAGCATGACCATTCCTTGTTATTCCCTTTATGTTTTTATCATCTGGGAATCTTCTTAATCATTCCCTCATTCCATTCTTTCCCTTTCTCTGCCAGTTAAATATACTGTATCCTCTTTCCTGGAGATTTTCCTCACTGCCGTCCATATCATGACATTTTAGTCTGGACATCCTTATACATCTGCCAAAACTAATAGTTGGCTCAAGACAGAGGTTTAGGAGACAAAAATGCTTTCAGATATTCATCTAATGCAGACTTCAGCCTGTGGCCTTATTAACAACACAAACTCTCTCTCTCTTTTTGTTGCAGAGATTGGACCTGTAACAATCACAACAGATCCAAAGAAGTTCCAGTATGAGTTAAGGGAGCTGTACGTTCAGGTGGGTTCAGTGATAACATAGAGGCATTACCCTGAATGCTGCAGCCACAGCATACGATCATCTGGCACTGATAGATGCAAACGATTGTGGCCTTACATGACTTCTGGGTTTGTTAGCTATTAAGACGAAGCCTGATCAGCCGTTCTGCATTTGGTGACGAAAGAAACTTTTACAAATTGTGTCCATTTCATCTTTCATATGATGCTACTATAGGATGTAACTCTCTGAGACCTCAGTCATATGTTGGCCTTTTAGTTTAAAAAAACAACAAAATTTTCCTTCCCATGTTTATTGGCCTTCCTGCACCATTACAAACAAGAGTATAAACAAAAATACACAATGGCTACATAACTAAACAGGGTTCGGGCCAAGTTAAAATTTTTCTGTAATCGTTTGGAATGGGAAAGAATGATGTACAGAAACTCTGATTGTCCTATGTGGGGAAAACAGAATAGTGGTATAAAACTATAGTGTTTTTCATGTCTAAGAATAACAGTGAGATGGTCAGATATAGAGAGACAAGTAGAATCCAAAGGTCTGTCTTTTGAAGGAAACAATTTGGCAAGTGTCTGTGCATCTTTGGCATTGGCTTCTGTTAATCTGGTATGTGCGCATTTTGTGTGTAGCATGGAAGAAATCCAGTTTCCTCTCATTTGCTGCTTCAATCCTGAATCTGTTTTTATTCTCCTCCCCTCGTCACCTGCACAACCTCTGAAGATGTTTTGGCTACGCTATATGGAAATGATGAGTCGTTAGAGTTGACATTTTTGTTGAAATTGAAGTTCCTCTGATGTGTGTAAGGATGAAGATGTGAGGCAACACCCCATATTTTAAGGCAGAAGAACAAAAGTGCACAGAAAGGTTATCAGGCTCAATGTTGGGTGCAATCAGGGAACAAGGGGAGGTGGGGTTTTTTTTGTCTTTGGTCAAAGGGGTGATGATGGGGTTCATGAGAGACAGAAGGTTCCTGTCTCTTCACCTTCCACCCCCTGGCCTGAAATCATGGGTCACCTCACTCCAGATGTTAGTCCAGGGGTGATGCATCATAGCTAAGAACTGAACCCCTCTGAAACGCAGAGATGTGTCTGCTGGAATGCTTCAAAGGACATTTGTCTTTGACTCCCTGCAAAAGGCAGAGAGCGAGAGAGATCAGTGACCCAAAAAGAAAGCACATATTCATTCACTCCATTATATAACACTTTCTCATGATTTTGCTTCTGTCTGTTGCTTGGAATAAGATTGTGTTTGTATCCTTCTGTATATTTTTTATCTGCATACCTTCAAAAGCTCACCAGAAAACTTTCAGAAGTGGTGATGTTCACCTCATCCATGCTTGTGAATGATAAAGAAAAGCATGGGAGGCAAATGTACATAGACATGTGTAAATTTCCAACATTTGCTGATGAAATCTTTGTATTTTTCAGGGAGGTGGGGACTGTCCAGAAATGAGTATAGGTGCCATTAAGATTGCCTTAGAGATTTCTTTGCCGGGATCCTTTATTTACGTCTTCACAGACGCCCGTTCCAAAGATTACAAGCTGACCCATGAAGTCCTGCAGCTCATTCAGCAGAAACAGTCACAGGTTTGGACTTTATGCTAATATACTATACATTTTATTAGAGACTTGGAAGTAAAAAAAAAAAAAAAAAAAAATATGTGTATTTGTGTATTTGCAGGTGGTGTTTGTCCTGACTGGTGATTGTGATGACAGGACTCACATTGGCTACAAGGCTTTTGAGGAGATCGCCTCCACCAGCTCAGGGCAAGTCTTCCATCTGGACAAGAAGCAGGTCAATGAGGTCAGTGCATCAAATTTGGAGTTGGATTTGTTTTGTCTTTTGCTTCGTTCCTTATACAAGTTTATGATTCTGTTCTCAAAAGTCTTGGTTTGGTCATAATATTGAAATCATTTCGGCCTGGAATGTAATCTGTGTGAATTAAATGGCAGTGGAAGGTTTTACAACTTTGTTCTCGTCTTTTTCTTAGCTCTTGTTCATGTCTGGACTTCAGATCAAATATGCAGGAAACATTTCATTGATTGATGCGTACCTTAGCTCTTTCTAACCTTTCCAAGAAGTTTTAACTGATAGAGTAGGACTGGGCCGTGAGTCAAAACCTGAAGTTTTTGAATCACACTGCTGCTTAATACTGTGAGGTAAGAATTATAGCTAGAAGAGAAAGGGATTCTTGATTTTGAATATTTTTCTATTAAGACCGTGAAAAACCAAACTCCCTTTTGAATGTCACACTTGTTTCACAGTTTCTGAAGGGTAGTATGAAAGCAAGCAATGAATTAAACCAGAAATTATATTTTTAAACTAGTTTGACAAACTCTAGTATTATTTTTGTTCTTACTTTTGTTTTTAGGCTTAAGTGCTTATTGTAAAGAAACAGAATTGAACTGACAATATAGTTTCTTTTATAAATTGTTTATTTTACTCCATGCATTCATCTTTTGCACTGTTGTCCCTTTGCTCCTCCTGTGCACAGTCTAAGTTCATAGCATCTGTTTCTGGGTCTCATACAGTAGCTGCTAAGTTCTCCATAGGGGCAATGAGGAAACACAGGGCAGGACACAAGGGAACGTGAGGAACTTCCTGGTGAAAGCTTTACACACGTTAAGGGGATGACCTTGTAAGGAGCTGAGGGGGTAAATGTGTGTGTGCGTTAGCTGGCATATTCTTCATTTTTCACACTGAATGATGTCCTTTAAGGGATGTTGTTCTTTACAATAAAGAGGTCTAAAAATATACAAGATTACGTACCATCAAAGAGACAGGGCACATTTCCCACAATTAAAAATGGTTCATAATTAATGCATTCTTCACCTTTTCTTCCCTTTCCTTTAGGTTCTGAAATGGGTAGAAGAAGCCGTGCAGTCTTCCAAAGTCCACTTGCTGTCCACCGATCACTTTAGTGGGGTTAGCAACACCTGGCAGATGCCCTTTGACCCCAGTCTCAAGGAAGTCACCGTGGCCCTCAGCGGCCCGGCACCCATCATTGAGATAAAGAATCCACAGGGTAGGAAAAAGTGCTACCACACACAAATAGGGTTTTAAAATATTACTTTTTTAAAACTGAAATGTTAATTAGTACGTACTTAACATCATACTAATGAGCGACAAAATAGGGGGCGAGGGAGGATCACATGTGAAGTTAAAGATCTGACTCGTCATTTCAGTATTAGCGGCCATTCCTAGGTGTATCAGGTGCTGTTGTCGGATAATGGTACAAATATAGTGATAATAATTCCTCATCAATCCACTTAAAAAGGATTTTAAGAACACTTCAACTACTGTATTTAAACATCTCCAGTATAACCATGACCAGATCCTTTTTCTAGACCACTTTGGATCAAGTCTCCACAGTCAGGGGGTAAAAGTTTGAAGAAGTTTGAGGAACTTTATGCATCAACAGACTGGACTGGATCCTGATCTTCAGCTGTTACATTTTAGCGTCTGTGGCTAACTTGTATCTAAGGATGGATTAAATGTTAAGAATGAATGTTTTTAAATAAAAGCTACAAGAAGAGATACTCATGGTCTCTATGGTCCTTTATCTTCAGGAAACCTTGTGAAAAAGAGCGATGGCCTGACGGAGCTCCTGCACATTCCCAACTCTGCCAAAGTTGTCAACATAAAGGACCCACAGCCTGGGATGTGGTCTATCAAGGTGAACATGTCATTCTTTACCAGGGAGTGTGTTTAAATCACTCTTCCTAAGAATCCCCAAAGCAGAGCTGTCTTTTTTTAAAGATGTATTGCAAATAGTTCAGTAGTGTAACATTGGAATGAGGTCACGACTCACCAGGAGGAAGCTATGCCCTTGAGGAAGTTTCCTAAGTTGAATTACTGTTGTAATATATCATTCTGTCAAGATACAATCATATATAATCAATTTAACATACATGTTGACTGGTGAAAGCATCTCTGAGGGAACAAAAACATCATTAGAAAGACATTTGCATGCTGAGATGATTTTTTAGACAGACAACAAATGAAGAAAAATCCCGGTCAAGGCCGCTGCTGAGCAACCTGCTCCATTTTTTTTTTTTTTTTTAGGCAACCCTTTCTGTTGCACTTTCACTTGTAGAGTTGAAATTGTTGGTACCCTACTGTCAAGGTGATGCCGAAAAAATAGGTCACGCAGTTGACTACATGCACTGTCAGTGCCAGATGTTGGGAAATGACGAGCATTCTTACCTGAGTGATTTGTTGAAAACGCTTTCATGGCCGCTGTTTCCTCTGTAGATTCCTGCTGGGACACTGAGGCTCATCTCATGCATAGCTGTGTTACGTGTTTGATTTACCAGGGGAAACATGGGATGAGAAACAGTGTCATCCCTGTGTTTTTACTCAAAGACATGTTCAGTGAGCAGATGAGGACACACAAATCTCAAACCTTTCCTCTAGGATCTCTTAAGGATCGGATTTCCCGTAATTTTCTCTGGTACTTCACCACTCTTTTTATTCTGTTACAACATATGACATTTGTTTTTCATCACACAGAAATCCAGCATTCTTAACTGAGGCTATAGTGTCTTTTTCTTGTTGTGTATCTTGCCCTTTTTTTCTTGTCATCCTATTTAATATTTCTCTAATTCCCTCCCAGTGGGAAACAATGACATTCTGGGTCAATATGGTGGAAGTTTTTGATGCATCCACTCATTTAGTGGAAAAGTAATTTCAAATTAGTTGCGTGGAGGTAGAATTTAGACTCCACCCGCAATACATTTTTAATTTTGAAAGACAAAAGAAAATGAAACAAGGGTTTCCTAGTTCTGCATTTAACCCAGAAGGTTACTACCAAGCTGTTTTCTGCCACTGAACACAAGTCCACTCTATGAAGCGCTTTCACATAGAAAATGAAAGAGAAAACTTCCCCGGTATATTCCATTACCTCTTTCAGACCTTTTTCAATTTTTGATTTATTGTTCATGTTGGACTTCTGGCTGCAGCCCTCAGCTTCTCCACTGGGGCTACTTATTATTTTCAGCTTTGGGATTGAAGGATACCCAGAGGTGAATGATTCTGCATCGCCGGTTGTTCTTCTTAACATCATATGATATAAGCTTTGGTTGAGAAGACTGCGTTCTTTGCCAGTGAACATGGTGAACTGCTCCATGGATACTAATCATAGAAGTGTTGCGAGAAATCAAACAGACTTACAGAAGAGAAATTGCAACCACCTGTTTTATTTCAATCCCATGTTTTTCTCTCATTTCCCCTGGCATACCTTTCTTAATGAATTTCCTTCTGTCACTTGTTTGTTTCCTGTGTACTTTCAAAAAAACATATTTACTCCACTAATGCTCTCCCACAGTGAGTCACTGTAGATGATTTTTTCCAGCCTCAGACTTCTATCTGGCTGAGTAAAAATATCCGTCTCTCATCTGTTGCCTTGTTTCCCAGGCTATGTGGATGAATAATTTTGGGAGATTTCACTGTCGTGCATTGCCAGAGTTGAGTAAGGCTAATGGCCCATGACATCCCTGTGTCAAACCCAGGCTGCAGATCATGTGTGAAAAGGAATTTGATCCTTTTTAATCTGCTTTTAATTGGACAGTGTGATAGCAGGCTCATCCCACTGTCACTACTCCCTATGCCCGTTGTTTTCTCTTTCTGAGTCTCCCTTCAACTCCTATGTTCTTCATTCCTGATGTGCAGACGGGAGCCAGGTATCCTACTGTGAGCAAACCACATTAAATAGTTTAAATAATGGGGAAGAAACAGGAGAGTTATTTTAAAAGACTTGATGGAATGTTTATGGAGGAGAGTTTGTCTGTGAAAAAGAGAGAAAACGGACTACACAACTGAATAAACAATGAAAGCATCATCCAGCTTTGCTTTTTGCCATGCAGTTCGATAGCTGAACCTTAGATAATAGTTGAAAGAATCTATTGTAGATCGCTGCTACATATATTTACATATGTTTTATTAAAATACATAATCATGAAAATCTCCTAAAAATTGTCGATTTCCAGATTGAATCTGGATTAGTTGCCATCAACTTTTGATATTGAGTCCAATGGATTGGTTTATTTATGTGATGTATTCTTAGTTAAATCATAAATAGTTCTTTTTTTTAAAGAATGTTTTAGCTATGTTCTTGAATCATAGTTTGATGCCACATTAAGGAGGGCCTTGATTTGCCCTGGTTAGGTCTTTGGTGTAAAAACCTGCAAACTCAACACCACAAGAGCTGACTCACACTGAGTTGGGTGCATCTGGTCCAGGTCAATCTGACTGGGTGGGGGGTGAATTGGGAAATGAGTTGCCTTAATGACAGGGTCTATTCTTGTCCTTGGTAAGAGCATGACCTTAAAGGACCTCTCCCCTAATTATGACCTCATTTACAACCAACTATAGACCCTGAGACAATTCCATGGCTGCCACGAGGGCAAGTTTGATGACAACAGCACATATTGTTTTTCATGATGGTAGGAATTAACATTTCAGGCTTTGCAAGTTCCCCTTTGTCATGTTGTTACCTCATTGTTAAAGGTATTTCAAACTTCTAGCTTTATATTTTCCACCTGTGTGTATTGCACTTTGCTGTTTGGCAGTTTTCCTCGGGGAAGTTGGGTTCAGGACAAGGAAAACCGTAAAACACGGTACACGCACAAATTGTCTTTCATTTCAGGCAATTGCAAATGACAATGTGAGTCAGTGTCTGTGACACCTCCAATGTGTTTTTTTTCCTAAGGTGAGGAGTTTCCATCTTTCACCAACCTATATTTGAATGCAATTACTCTGTCTCTGTCTCTGTGAGAACTTCAAAAGACCTCCAGATGAAGAAGACCGCACGAGCCATTAGCCGCTCCTTGATGATAGTGGTCGCGTTTCCGTAATTAAAGTGTGAATGTCAGAGGGAATGGGTCATCTCTGAATTGTGGATGTTTTATAAGCTGTGGAGAGATATTTGCCACTCAGCCTAGAGTTAACTTAAGTGACTTGTCTATACATGCAGGGTTGGAGTATGAAGACCTGTCTCCCAACTGTCCCAAATGTATCTGTGTCATTTCGATCACAGCTTTTTTGCTTGCAGTTTTTATCCTTTTGCGTTCTTTAGTTAAATAAAACTTATTGTAATGCATTTGATTTAATTCTAATCAAATAACAGATTCGAGTAATAAAGATGTGACCGTATAAAGGACCCGTTTTATTTTAAGTCCATCCCCATTTGTGAAAGTAAAACTAGCCAGACAATACCAGTACTTTGAAGACAGATTTCCAGATGTACACTTGGAGTATCTGTAAATCTACATGTCTCCTCTCTTTGATTCAGACTTCAAGTGAAGGAAGACACTCAGTTCGTATAACAGGTGTCAGCACCATTGACTTCCGAGCTGGATTTTCCAGGAAGCCCACCCTTGATTTTAGAAAGACCACTAGTAGGCCAGTTCAAGGTAAGTGGAAAAGACAGAACCACATCCGCATTCATTTTCATCTTTTAAATTTGAAGCAGCAATATGCAACAAAATCATGTTACATTGACTTTCCAGGAATTCCCACCCACATCCTTCTGAACACCACTGGGCTTTCACCTCCCGCTCGGGCTGACAGGCTAGAGCTCCTGTCAGTCACTGGCGAGGTGATCAAAACTTTGCCAATTCGCTACTACCCCGATCGTCGGCCGTATGGCCTCTGGAACATCACAGAGTTCATTCCACCAAACGAGGCCTTCTTCCTGAGGCTGACAGGATACGACCTGGATGGCTTCCTGTTCCAAAGAGTCTCCAGTGTTTCCTTCTCTAGCATTATACCTGGTCAGTGATGCGGGTTGCCGCCCATATGCAGATAGCGATGTAAGGGATTGCTTAAAAATTTTGATGATTTGCTGGACATGTGATTAACTTTGTTTGCTGATCCTTCGTCTCTACTTGTAGATGCCCCTAAGGTGCTGATGCCAACCACAACTCATGGTTACTACCTCCAGAGTGGGGCAGTCAGATGCCAGGTAGAGAGCCTGATACCCTTCACCCTGCGCTTCAGCAGGGATGGGAGGAGACTTGGAATTGACCAATTCTTCCGGTGAGCATGACAACCATAGTCAGACTTAAAATAAGAACAATAGATGCTCATCAAATGATGAAGGGTTTGCTTCCTTTTCTCTCACCCAAAAAACACCCAAGGTTCAAGGATGCTGCCATATCCATTTTAAGAGGAATTGTCCGCATTTAACATAGATCTATTGATGTCACTCCAGCAGATATACTGAGAAACAGGACAGATTAAAACCATCACTCTCTCTCTCTCGTATTTTGTTTCCATCTCTAAACTAAACTGTCACCAATCCAATTTTTACCAGTTAAATTGGGAACAGATTCTATGGATTGAGCAGTATTTGTAATGATATCAAGATAGACAAGATACATGTACTAAATGTTTTCTCTTTTGTTTCTAGAGAATCTGACAATGCATCATGGGAAATCCCACAGGTCACTCTCAAAGACGAGGGCTACTATGAGTGCATTGCAATGAGCAGTGCTGGTACAGGAAGAGCTCGCACTTTTTTGGACGTGTCAGGTAACCAAACATATAAAGATCATGCACTGATGATGATTACAGACAACTTATTTAGTGATTAGAATCACAATTACAATGTAAAATGACAATATTGCTGATATTCTTCACTATATTTGCAAGAGATGCTGTATATTAAGTAGAGAAAAATTCCATTTTCGAATGCTTTTGTGGCCCCAGAGACGTCCATGTGGACTGGAGTTCTCTAGTTTACCTGTTACACAACAAGAAACAAAAATTCACTGGGCCTCAGCTAGTTGCTTATGATTCAGTCTAGCCAGTTAGCTTCTGCGTTATAGCACATTTATCATCATATTGGGAAAACTGCTAATTTCACCATGATGCTGTTCGATGCAGGTATTGTTCATACTATTCAATACCTTTAACCACACACATACTGGGTGTGTCGTTTGTGTGTTTACTGTGTCTTTCGTTGCCCATGGTGAAACAGCAGCGCTCAGCTTGTCGTCTGCTGTCAGTCAAACCCAGACAGTTACACACCTCCTGAGATAATTAGTAACTGGTTTTGTCTTTATAATCTCTATTTTCTTCAAAAACAGGCTTATAAACAACAAAATTTAAATCCAGACTGAATGCGCTGATATATCCTCAGTGTAATGGTGGAGCAAGATGATGTTTATATCATACTCAGGCTTACAGACACAGACAGTAATTATGTGCATATCACTGGAATCCAAGCATCAGTCTCAGTTGAATTTTATAGCCGTTAAGGTCGTTTGCTGTGGATTCCATGCAGAGAACCTGGCTTTATGGAAACTTTTACCTTATTATAATATTTTAATCCACGCCGCATAGCAATCATGTCATGAAGTTTAGTGTGTGGTATGGTTTGTGTCTGACACTTAAGGCAAAGAACTGCATGTATGTTGCAGGATGAGAAGAATACATATGGAATGATGAATGAAAAAAAATACTAAAGTAATCACAATAATATTAAGTGGGTAATGATTATGATCTTAAACAGAAATTCAGAAACCAAGTAATAAAAAACTTACATGATGATTTTGTGATTATCAGGACTCTCAAAGTTGGAGTTCATATAAAACCAACGGGATCATTTAATGATTTATAGCTTTGGTTTCACTGCTGGCCCAAATAAAATATAATCATCTGTTACTTAATTCTCTGCATTGCATTGCTTTTCACTGTAGGGCTTTTCCATCATGAGACACTAACTCCACACGAGTCCCAGATCAGTCAGTTAATGTCACCTTATCCAAATTTGTTTTTTTCTCCCAAAAAACTTCCTGCTTCACAAAATTCACCGGAGCCTCATTAAAGTGATGAATGTGAGCAGAAAGGAAGAAGATGGATTGCAGAGAAAAAGAAAGTGAGAGGCAGTTGAAAGACACTTGGTGAAACTGAAGAAGAGGTGAAGCCAGGCAGGAATCTGTGTAATATTAGACTGTAACTCTTTACTGTAACTCATCCAGTCCTAAGGTGCAGAGGGAAAGTCGTTTGTTCAACGTTTATCTCTTATGACGTCTCTAAAATTAGGTGAAATTAATCCTCCCTCCCCACAAATCCGACCTTTCTTACTTGGCTAATGATACTGGTTGGCTGGTGTCCATGTTTTAAAATCCAACAGGCAAATTTATGTCACACTAATTCCATTGAGCTGCTCTGAAATCCTCAGCATCCTCTTTCTGTCAGAGACAAAGCTCCTGCTATCTTTTCTTTTCCAGATTCTAAATTTTGTTTAAAAAAACAAAAAAACAGCCAGCTCATGAAAAAGATGGCTGGTGACACACTGAGGATCTTTTTTTTTTTACATGATGCGAATAAAGATAGATGCATTGTGGAAGAGAGACAGAAGTAAGATTCAATGATGAATGTTGTCATCAGTTAGCGATTCACATTTAAAATTTTATTGATTTTCTTTTTTTTTTTTGCACTGAAGCAGCAGAGGCAGAGATGTCCTGACTTTTAACCTCTAGTTGGAATGCCGGTCCAAAACCAGTGGATCCTGCATTCTCCATCAATCAAATAATGTTTTTACCTTCTAACCCTTTTTTATATAAATCTGTAGTTAAATCAAAGCTAACGTTGTGACATCACCAGGGTTATTTTACTGCTGAACTAGTGTACTTGTAAGAGGGAGTACTCTCTTGTCTGCCTCTATGCTAGGTAAAACATTACTATATACCATATATGGTGACTCCAGTGAGCAATGTGATACAGTTTCATTAGAGTAAAGGCTGTGCCAAAATTAGTGGCCCTGCATGTTGTCTGAATGTTTAAATAGCTCCCTGTGTGTTTAAACTGCCTAGGTGTGTGTAATGCATATGAAATCTGACTCATCTGATTAAAGAAATTTATAATATACTTCTAAATGTCATGATGATTTCTAACGCAAAGTATAAAATGTAGCATTTCTCTATATGTAAGGATTAGCAAGAATCACCACCTGCTGCTAAACATCAAGTGTCCTGCGGCTGCCTTCAACCTTATGCCTCAATCTTCCAGAGCCGCCCCCAGCCATCACAATCAAGGGCAACGTAACCGCGTCTCCCGGCTCCCGAGCTGTCCTCGCCTGTCACGTTGTCAGCACGGTCAACTTCAACCTCACCTGGCTGAGAGGAGGTCACGACGTTCGTCTGGACCCACGGGTGCACGTCTTGGACGACTTATCGGTGGAGGTGCCCTCCGTGACCCCCGATCAGTCCGGCTGGTACGAGTGCGTCGCTACAAATGAAGGAGGGGTGACAGCGGAGCAAATCTACCTCACTGTGGAAGGTGAGGAGTGTGGAGTGTGTAGGTGTTTGGGAGTTTGGGAGTTTGTGTTTGGTTTCTTGGGTTTGATTTACACCATAGGGGAACTTGACTCTTCACAAACACAAATTCCTTCCCTCCCCAGCTCCCCGTAACTCACCCTAATGCTTTATGGGATGTGTGAAAATGATTCACATTGAACGCTCCAGCTCCAAACTAGAGTTTTCCATCTCCAGATTTAGTTTTGTTCTTAATAGTTTACTGATACTGAATCATGAACCCTTTGTTGTGTACATGGAGGAGACTATCACTGGCCAGCGAGGAAGATCATCAGCAGGGCCTCGACAGGAAATGACAACATAATTGAGTTACTTAAACCTGTCATTAGAGGAATTCATATTTTCAGTAAAGTCAGTATAAGAGCAACAAAATATTTAATTTTACAGAGTCAAAACTGACAAAATGAATATTCATTAAAATTACAGACCTGAAGTCCAGACACCATCAGTTCCAGATTAATCTAATTTAAAGGACATGCAATTTTTCTGCAGCTTGGATTTTTTTTCTCTTTGTGGCCTGATATTTTTTGTCAAGCAAAAAAAAAAAAAAATCAGAAAAACATGATTATTTCTCATGTCAAATAGCAGATGTTTTTCCACTTTAATTAACTCAATAGTGGAGATGTTTAGTGTGATTTGGAGCAAACATAGACCCTCTGTGATACAGACTGAAAAGTTGGCTTCACACTGATGCCACACGGGTTTGAGAGGAACCTTGAGAGGAACCGTTTCACCGTTGACCCCAACTCACACACCTCATTCACCAAAAGTGTACGACTTTACTACACGTCATCCTATTACTTACTTTCCTCTTATTGTTTTCAATTTCTGTCTCTTTTTTGTGCCGCATCTCTTTTTCTTCTCTAAACCAGCTGTTTGTTAGCCCTGGGGGGTTACCTAATGAGCCCCTGGTCAGTCCCCTCCTAGTTATTAGTCTCACTTTGAAGTTAGCTCAGTTCGTGGACATATAGCAACACAGATAGAACACATTAGAGCAGATTACATGTCTTGAAATGTTTCCTGTTTGACAGCAAAAACTTTGAATGTCTATGAGAACGGCAAGGAGGTGCTGAAAGGAGGTTAATACAGCACTCATGTCCAGAACGAAGGAAAGATGGAGCAGGTGACGAAGGGAGGTCTAGACAAGCTTCTTCCTGACATATTGAGGCTGCTGCTGAGTCAGGGTTAAAGAATGCATCTTCCCTCTCAGGGACCCCCCCCCCCCTTCCTCGCTTCTTCCCCCTCAAAGAGGCATGGTGACCTCTTGAGTCACAAGAAGCAGGTGAGGTGAGCGCTTGGCCTGGCTGTAAACACAGAAAGAGGCCCTGCAGTTGTTCTCTTTGACCAGATCTGGGTCAACCACAGCACAGCCTCAGGCGCAGCGAAGATCAATCCAGCGGCCGGCGGAGGTGTTTCAGTTTGTCAGGTAGCTAACAGTGTAGCTAACAATGCATCATCACTTCAAGCTGAAGCATGGGTGCAAAACTCCTCAAACTTTTGAACCTGTGCTCCTCACCTAATTTTACCCCAGCACTTGCCCTCAGAAGACCCAAAGACACACTGAATGTATTTTGGTTTATTGATAGCATGCAAGGGATAATGAGTTCACCTCCCTGTCTGCCTCCCAGCCATAGGACATAACAAAGAGCACAAATTAAATCCCCCTTTGGCATCTCAGATGGACACAAAGCTGAGTTTTGTATTTCTGTAAATCTTCTATGTCTGTATTGTGACTGCTTGTTCTCGCATCATGTGTTTATGCTCATTGGAAAGGTCCTAGAATCTGGACATAATTCCTGCAGTGGGAATAGGATCAGAAAAACATATCCTTGATGGGTTGAGTCATGTATTGTGAATCAAAGTGGAAAATCAGTTAAGATTCCACTGCCAGGGCTCAACATTTACTTAGTTTTACCAGTTAAAAGGAATTGATGGTGAAGATGTGCTTTGAAACATTTTTTTTTTGGCAGTTCATGCTAGAAAGATAGTAAAATTTGAGGTTCTGTTATATCTTACAGCTGAACATGTATTTATGCAGGGCTACGAATGAAATTTGATGTTTGAATTGAGTTGAGTGTCTTAAATATATGGAATATTGATTGGTTGATTTGATAATCTTGTATTTTTTGAATGTCCTGTAGAGATTCCCAGGGTTTCAGTCAAACCTCAGAATCAAACCTTCACAACAGGAGATGAAGTACGGATCAGGTGCACGGCCAGTGGATACCCTCCACCCCGTCTGGTGTGGACCCACAATGGGATGTTCATCACGGCATCCAACAGGTTGATTCATCTTCTTTGAAGACTTTTATTAATCAAATCAATCAAAATCAACATTTCTGCTTTTTAATGGCACTTTCAATATGTTTAGTGATTCCTGCACCTTGTATGTTCAGACACAGGATGAGTCGTGATGGCGTGCTGGTTATGAGACACATGGAGGAGAAAGATGGAGGAGTGTATGGCTGCTTGGCCAGCAACCACGCTGGGACTGATTCTGGGAACTCCATCGTCACTTACATTGGTGAGCCCAATCCTCCTATTAGCTGTACTCAGATCCGTGGGCTGGAACCAAGAAAAATCTTGTAACCTCAGTGCAGGAGTTACAGCATGTAGTGCAGTTTTATTATCACTTCCTATTGCACTGATTTTCTTTCTACTGTTCATTAATCGTCTCCAGAATCCCCTGTGGTGACGGTGGCTTTGAGTGATATTCTCATTGGCATTGGAGAAACCACAGTGATGGCCTGTCTTGCTTCTGGAACCCCACAGCCGGAGATCTGGTGGTACAAAGGTAACAACATAGAAGTAATAAGATCGTAAAACAAAATAGATGTGATCTTTCCGTAGGAAAATTAACAAAAAATATAAAATATTTCAACAAATATTTAAGGGTGTGTGAAGCTGAAATAATGCTCCATTTAAATAACAAAGAATCAAGTAGTTTTGATTTTATCTGTAACATTTCTGTTTTACAAAACTGAGCATACCGTTGTCCACATTTCCATTTGATCTAATTGCTAGGTGATGTCCAGCTGCATTCGTCATCCCACTTGAAGGTGGACACAATGGGGGGTACACTGACCATCGAAGACACCCAGAATGTGGATGCTGGAGATTACACCTGTGTAGCCGTGAATACTGCTGGCACTTCCTCAGGAAAGATCTCTCTTGATGTCGGAGGTGAGACTTAAGTCACTCTGGTAAAAGCACTAACTTATGCTTTGTATAATGAGTTACATTGCAGCAGATAGTGGTTTCATGATATGCGTCTTATACTGATATTCCAGGGAATTTACTTAATCCTCCACCTTAAAAAGATGATTGCCAGATTTTTTTAAAAATGTGGAAATGTCTTAGGAAAGGGGAAGTGGAAGTGGAATTTCCAGTTCTCTTGAGTCGCTTAAGCCTTGGGTAGTAAATTTATTCCTCCACCAAACTCCTGCACAACTCTGAAACCTAGTACTGAGGACAACTATATAATTAACACATTCATAACACCCACCTGTATTTAGTACATGCACTCTCTTTCGTGACCTGAGCTGGGAAATAGGGAGCCTGAAATCCTGAACCATCAATGAATCGATTGTTTTCAGCCAAATAGTCAATGAACAATGGGTGTGTCTGACCACGTGTCTGGTTTTCACCTCAACAAATTTGCACGAGAGCGTGTCAGTATTCATGTACATGTCCACAGAACAATACAGAAACTAACATATTACACGTTTAATGTATACATGATACACAAATATATGATCCTGAAAGGAGTAGAGAATAAACAGAGTATCAGTCTCCAGACGATTTGTCATCCTCACCCTTGTTTCCTCCAGCCCCACCCAAGTTCACCAGAGAACCACTAGACATGGCGGTCGACATTGGCTCCAATGTGACCCTGGTGTGCCTCGCCCACGGTTACCCAGAACCGGAAATCACCTGGAGGAGGGAGGACAACCTACCTGTTTTCAACCGGCCCGGATCACAGAGCACCGTCACTCAGAGCAAAGGAGGCCTACATATCACCAGTGAGTGTTTTAATGGGATAGACGCATGTACTTCATACATTTAAATGCTCTAGGTTTATGTCAAACCATCCATTTTTCTCTCAGAGCTATGGGTGGAGGATGAGGCGTTGTATGTCTGCGAAGCTCACAATCACTTTGGCAGGATCGAGGCCCAGTCGAGGATCACCGTTACCGGACTGGGTAAGAGCGACCAGGGGGAAGTTTTGCCTCTCTGTTTGCAGGGCACCGCTGTTCAGAGCACCGCTGTTTTAGAAACACAGCAGGCATTGTAAAGTTTTATTTGTACATGTGATTTATTGGCTCTATAATCTCCAAGGGGAAACTGACGATGGTTTGTGTGCAACAGGCGTCATGAAATGTGAGAAAATCTTCACACGCGTTTTTACTTCAAACACTTGCTTACATTCCTTTTTGCTGAATTCACATTTTTCCGAGTGTGTCTAATCAACTTTCCACGTCCAGGACATTTATATAAAACAACTCACAGCATCCCTGAGCACCTACAATATTGTCTGTATGTCTGTTTTGTATGGGTGTTTCCCCTTCACATGCGAATGCGAGTTCATTAGCACATTTCAGTGGGTGTGTTTGCACACATGTACCTTGTTAACCACCGTTTCTGTTCCCCCGGTTTCTCTACAGTGGAAAGACAGTGAAATCCTATTATGTGGGCCAAAGGTTAGAAGCCTCAGACCAAACCAGATGACATATACGATTGCCCCACTGCCCTCCTTTCCCCTCCTGACATCTTTGTCTTATGAGAAACACACACACATCTTGCTGATATGAATTACTAAAAGCTTCCTTTCGGTCCGTTACAAATGTTTTGTGTTTTGTATCTGCAGTGCCGCCCGTCATTGCATTGAGTCCGACAGTGATCAACGTGATTGAGGATCAACAAGTCACTTTGTCGTGTGTATTGCTGGCCGGCAATCCGCTGCCGGAGAGACAGTGGCTGCACAACTATGGCTTGGTGAGGATGAAGAAGAAGAATCTCAGTTTTTAGATGACTTCCATTTCTTCCATTTCCATCAGGTAACCAGGGTTTTATTTGATCCGTTAACTCTATAAATCTTTTAGGTGACCTCAGACCAGTATGTGACGGTGAGGAGGGATGGCAGCCTGCATATCGAGAGAGTTCACCTGGATGATGCAGGCGATTACACCTGTTTGGCTGAAAGCATCATTGGGGCTACCAACCATACCACCACCCTCAACGTTTTTGGTAAAACTGATTGAAACCGTTGCTGTTCATGTAGTATCCTGGAGAAGTGTTTAAATGGGCTACTTCAATTTATACACTAACAGTGACACAATTAACTATTCTTGGTGCATCCTGGGACACGAACCAGGAACTTGTTTTACACAGATCTTGCAAATCAGCAACAATGAAAACATGGAATGGCAGTGCTATGTTTAGTGTTAAACATGTGAACAAAGGCCTATTGCCAATGTGTTATGAAACGTGTAATGTCCCGTCTGCCTTTTCTTCTCACCTCCTTCTCTTCTTACCGCTCCTCTTAAATATGTCCTCACACTGCAAGAGGCTCTTAACTCCATGAATAGGATTATCTTTGAGGTTGCATTAAACCAGGACCAGCTGAGGGTAATGGCAGACTTTGCAACCCAGTGAGAGGCGAAAATGTGTTCACCATTTATGTTTAAGTCAGTCATTGCCAGATTCTAACAACTTAAAAATAAATCATCCACAGCATGAAAGCGAAAAGACTGGCTCCCTCAGTTCTTGAAATTAGGTCAGTTCATTCATTGCGTTGGACATTTACACTATATAGGTTGGTATACAGTCAGTTTTTAATAACCTAATGGAAATATTTTCCTCATTGCCAAAAGTTCCTCTCTACAGTCCTGAAGTCCATGCACATGCTCTGTGCGTGATTCTGCTGTTTAGTTAAATCACATTTTCATTTTCAAGGACATACTCCAAGCCCCCAAGGGTTGATCTTTTCTGCAGATACCTGAGACCGTTAGGAAAACAAGCCTGATAATGAAGGAGGGAGAAAAAGAATGAGAATAATGTTGAGGAATAAAGTTGAATATCTTCTTGGTCATTTATGTGCAACCGTAATATACCTAAAGCAAAAGCACAGTATATCCAAAGCTCTTTCAAGTTAGATTTTAGAAATATTGCATGAAAGCTTTATTTAAATACATTTTGAGCTGTTGGTTTTTCTTTTATTTCCAGTGATTCCCACCATTCAGCATGGTCCCCAGGTGTTCACTACGATAGAGGGCACACCCATCACACTGCCCTGTCAGGCCGCGGGAGTACCCGTCCCTGAGATTACCTGGGCCAAGGTTTGTATGGGCAAATCTCTGACTGTAAGGAGTAAGGAGTTTGTGCTGCTTTCTCCACCACTGAAGACATTCATTCTATAAATGGTGAAATTAAAAGTTAATAGTTATAGTTAAGTTAAGTTAAAAAAAAAGAAGAAGAAAGAAACGTTTAATAAGCAAGTAATTGAATCAATAGAAAAAGTATACATCAGAGGTCTAATCAATATCATATTTTGACCAAATCTCAAGATTTCCAAAAGGTGTTAATGCCACCAAAGTAAGCGATATTTGTAAAAGTTATGATGTTTTACTGCAAATTAAGAATCACTGTGTGATTTTGTGACTCATAAACTCCCACATGTGCACAGACACAATACTTTAAATTAATTCTATGTCTGAGGTCTGATTGAAAATGTGTCTAATGTCTATTTGTGCTGTTATGTCAAAGGTCAGATTTTCTTTTAGTATCGATGGACTTTTGGAAAATACTGTTATGTGTGTGTTGGGGTTCCTCCCTTTTGTCCATCTTTTACACTAGTCTCTTGGCGCTGCTAGAGTGAACAGGCCTACAGGGACATATGAAAGCAGATCCTGTTAAGTTTTCCTCCAGCTGTTATGAAGTGATTCAATCGGATCCCTTTGCTCTTCTCTATAACGTCATATCGAATTACTCATGCCACATCCAAAAGAATGCTGAGAAATGACACAATCCTGATGAACTAACATCACATCTGCTTCATGTTTTGGTTCTTCATTTGGCTGTATAATTGCTAACAGTATTTATCATCAGGGAAGAATGTCATTTCATACATTTAAGCATTCTTCGTGGGTCAAACCACACTTCCTGCCTCTTGTTTTGGACATGTCAAGTGTTAATAAAGCTGAGTTAATGAAACAAACATTGGCCCCTGCCCTTTCCCTGCTGTGATTTATTTTGTAGGGTGGGGAACTGCTGTACTTGGGTGGTCCAGCCTTCTCCCTGAATTCTGATGGCAGCCTCGTGATCACCTCCCCCTCTGGAAATGAGGCTGGAGAGTTCATCTGTACAGCTACCAATGCTGCTGGCTATGCCTCCAGGAAGGTCCAGCTCACTGTCTATGGTGAGCCTCGTCACTGTAGGCTGGTCAGAGTCCTTAGCAAGATGAATGAGTCGTACGTAGCATTTAACCTCAACAAATTGTGACTAGACATTAGCGTAATTACTGTTATTACTGACAAGTAGGACTGGGAGCAGTGACTAGCAGCATCTACCAGTGAGAAAATTACATCTCATCACATTACTGACTTGGATTTTGCAAGAAAATGGCATTGAAAAACAAAGATACAACAAAAAGCAAATCTATTTTTCTAATCTAATAATCTGTGTTGGATTCATGACTGTTATTGAGTCTTAAAGACAGTTTTGAGGCTTTGACAAAAACACAAAGTCACTCACAGACACTCCAACCACAAACTGGGGTCCAAACCACGCAGCTTCCCAAAACATGTTCACTTAAACACAAAACAACAGCTAATATTGCAAGTTGTTTAATTGAAAGACCTGTAACTGAAACTTATTGAGTGAATTTCATTCTGATAAACTGTTGCTTTCTATGTACAGTATGTGTATATATGTGGGGCTTTTATTGTGAAAGGTCTGTATTTGTTACCAAGGTATTGACAGGAAATTATAGGAAAGAAGGGAAGGGACCATTAAAATTGATGGCTACCTGCCTCTGTGTGTGTGTGTGTGTGTGTGTGTGTGTGTGTGTGTGTGTGCGCGTGCGTGCGTGCGTGCGTTCGCGCGTGTGTGTGCGTGTGTGTGTGTCCAGTTGGACCTAGATCCAGTGTTGTCGGTGCGGGAAGCTCGGAAGAACCAATGAAAATGTCCATTATCGAGGGTGAGGACGTCATTTTGCCGTGCGAGGTCCACAGTGTCCCCCCTCCCACCCTCAGCTGGGCCAAGGAGAAGCAGCTCATCTCCCCTTTCTCTCCCAGGTGAAGCCAGTAGAGAACCTCACAGCGCTCCAACAGCCCTTTTACTTTACCAGGGAAGAGGATTTTTACCGCTAAACCCATCCCTGTATTTTCAAATAAATTCAAGCTTAGCATCCAAGCTGTAAGCTAAGATTCAGATTTGTCGTTCTATACGGTTAAGACAACCTCTGTGCCGTCTTCATTGCTCCTACCTTCAGGTTATAGTTTGAGGTTCGATGAGATGACTGAGTAATCATACTCTATCCTGTCATTTTTTTCTGTCTACCTTCTGAGTACCTGACACGGCATTTATAATTGTTTACGATGGTGAATTGCTTGAGTATATGTTTTTTATGTAAGTTACTGAGTAGAAAAAATAATGTGTGTTTTTTAATTCCAGGCACACTCAGCTTCCCTCAGGGTCGATGAAGATCTCTGACACCAGAGTGTCGGACGATGGACTTTATGTGTGTGTTGCCTCCAATATTGCTGGTAACCTGACACAATTCATTGAACTGAGTGTTTTGGGTGAGTTGATTTTTGAGTCTTTGAGGTAACCGATGTACTAGTAACCGATGTACTAGTTAGTGGTAAATTAAAATATAGTAACTTATTGACTCTAGCCTTCTATCCTCTGTTTGGCAGTGCCCCCCAGTATCCAAGCTGGCCCAAGGGTCATGAAGGTACAGGTGGGTTACCCTGTGGAACTGCCCTGTATAGTGAGAGGAGTCCCAGAGCCCACTCTCACCTGGACCAGAGATGGTAAAAGGTATCCAGTGTCACCTGACGGCAGCCTGGCATTGAGAAACGTGGAGATGGATGATGAGGGAACCTACACCTGCACAGCCACCAACGCCGCAGGCAGAGATGAGGCTAAAGTTCAGCTTCTGGTGCAAGGTTGGTGTCACACAATGTTTCCCTTCTCTCAAGGATTTTATGACCACTGTTCCAAAACATTTCAGCTCTACAAAGATCCATTTCGATGCTTTCTAGTGTGTTTGTGCTGTGTGATTGTCTTTGATCGTGTTTGTGTGTCATCAGTGCCCCCAGTGGTTGAGGTATTGGAGCCCCCCTTCAATAGTCCTCTGCAGGAGAGAGTTGCAAACCAGCGTATTGCATTTCCCTGCCCTGCCAAAGGTAAAGCATGATTTCCACCCAGCCTCTGACATGACATTATGAGGAACAAACATATTTATAAACTGGACATATAGGAAAAGCTTGAAGATGTTTCACCTCTCATAAAGTTGTTTCTCATCTTCAAGCTTTTCCTACAAATCTAGTTGTCTTTATTTTTACAGAGATCAACTGCGACCTGGATTAATCTCCACAGGAAGCAGATTTATCATTTGTTTCTATGAAGGATCATAAAAGCACAAATCCTATTAATTTTAAATGATTACGCCAGAAGTAAAAACTATGCTTTTTTTCAAGTAATGCTAGTTATGTGAAGTACATCACATACTTATTTAATTTCCTGCCTTCCTATTTTTGTCAGGTCTTCCCAAGCCAGTGATCCGGTGGTTGAGGAATGGGCAGGAACTGACGGGTAACGAACCTGGCCTTTCCATCCTGGAGGATGGCACGCTACTGATCCTGGCATCTGTGTCGCCGCTTGACAACGGAGAATATGTCTGTGCTGCTGCTAATGATGCTGGAACCACTGAGAGGAAGTACCAGCTCAAAGTCAATGGTGATTGATTACTCTGCGGTTCCGATTGATCATTTGCTGAGACCTTCTCAAACGAATCTAATACTTTCATGCATTTTAAACATAAACTGGTGGTCAGTCTTTGCCTTCCATGCCCCCACAGTGCCCCCAGATTTTCGTGACGGTGAAATACCAGGAAACGTATCTTTAGTCCTGAGCCAGTCTGCCAGCTTGGTGTGCGATGTCACAGGAAGTCCAACCCCTGTCATAACCTGGTACAAAGATGGCTCTCCTGTAGGTGAAACCTCCTTAAGATGTTGATTTATATTCCATATTAATAGCTGTCATGTGTACAACTGTGATGTAATCCAATTTTTCATGATTTTGAGATTAAGTATAAGTTTTACTTCTTAGAAAGTCAAATACCCACATCATAGATGGAGGATTTAAATAGCATGCTGCTTTATAATTTGGATAACGTGCACTTAAACTGTGGTCTATTAAATTCCCAGCATGGATTGGATTACAAATCTTTGCATCCATAAAAATTATAGAGAAATTATGATGATCTTTCCTTTCATTTATTAATGACTGAATGAGCTCTGATGACAGGGTGCACTCTCCAGGAGAACAGACCTTAAGCCACAGTACATCCTGTTCGTATTAATGTGTGTGTGTTCATAGAGAAGCCAGGCCTCATGGCAGCGTGGTCAAAGTTCTAATGACAGAAAAGCTGATCTGCTATCCAAACATTTTTACCCATAGATAGAACTTCTTAAACTCTGAGAAAAGTTGGTTGTGTTAGATTTCATTTATTTATATTGGTCTCTAGGTAGTTGCTAGTGACAACATCCAGATTCTTGAAAGGGGAAAAATCCTGAGACTACTTAAAGCAGCCATCAGAGATGGAGGAAGCTACAGCTGTAAAGCCATCAACATTGCAGGCAGCACAGAGAAAGACTTCTATCTGGATGTACTGGGTGAGTAAAGGTAGTGAGCTGTCACCTATGGAAACTCCAGGAAATTCAGTGCAAAGACAACTGGAACACAGAGAACGATGTGTGACTCAGTCAGTCTAACAGTTTCTTGATAAGTCAGCTATCATATACTTTTGACTTTTTCCCCCAGTTCCACCAACCATTGAAGACTCCGATTCTCCTGGAGATGTTTCAGCCATCGTCAAACAGGAGATCACCCTGGAGTGCAAGGTCCACGGCGTGCCCTTTCCCACAATCCAGTGGTACAAGGATAGGAAGTAAGTTGCCACTTATATTAATGACTTATACCTCATAAGATTGCTTAAAGAATAGATTTTTTTTTAAATGGGTTAAACTTTTGTTTCCAGGCTGGTGTTCCTTGGTGATCCCAATCTGGAGGTCACAAACAGGGGTCAGGTCTTGAAGATAAAAAGTGCCCGTCTTGGGGACAAGGCCCGCTACCAGTGTAGTGTCATGAACACAGCTGGCAAGCAATCCAAGGATTTCAACCTCATTGTCTATGGTGACTGTGGATTTAATATATCACAAGCAGTCAGATACACCATTAAAAAGCATCACACTATCAGTTTAACACGGGCAAAAAGCTGAATTTACATTGGTCATATTTTATGATTTTTGTTCCACTCCAGTACCCCCCTCCATCAAAGGCAGTAATATAACCACAGAGGTCACAGCCTTACTGGACACAGTGGTCACACTGGAGTGTGAAGCACGTGGCGTTCCGCTTCCAACCATCACCTGGTTCCGAAATGGGGAGGGCATCCTTTCCAGCCGACAGGCTCAGTACGTGGAGCGAGGTCACTACCTGAAGATTCCTCGAGCGCAGGCGTCAGATGCCGGCCAGTACACCTGCAAGGTGACCAGTGTGGCCGGCAACGCTGAGAAGACTTATGAGCTGGACGTCTATCGTAAGAACTTGAAAAGATATGCCCTGCTTTAATGTGTTGTATTTCACTCTGAAACTTCTAGAACCCCATTTTTGTGTGTTTTATAAGATCTAGAGGGCGTTGTGACGTTATGTTATGTGAGTGACAAACCTCAACGAACACCATTGTCTGAAGACTGTCATTAAAAATCACAAACATCATACAGATAAAAGGTTTTCTTTAATATGGAAATGTATTCATTCACATATTTAAAGCTGACATGTCCTGTATCCATACAGAAAAGTTGAACATACATCATAATGATGACATTGCTTTTACTCAGACCTTGAACATCTAATCCTAGTATTTGGAACCAGTCAATTATTTATGTTTTAGCAATAAAAATACAATTCTAATGTCATTTTCAACATGGGGTCCATGAAATCAGTTTATCACAAAAGCCCGAATTGTCGTTTTGTTTCCTTCCCCTCTCAGTGCCTCCTACCATTGCTGGAGTTGATGAGGGGTCAGCGGAGAGGAAAGTGGTCCTCACTCAGTCTCTGATTCTGGAGTGTAAGGCTGGGGGACACCCTCCCCCATCCCTTACCTGGTTGAAGGATGGCGTTCCTGTACGCGATGGTGAAAGCGTCCGTGTTCTGGAGCAGGGGAGTAAAATAGAAATCCTGTCAGCCGTGGCGTCAGACGCCGGACAGTACGTCTGCGTCGCTACGAGCATTGCTGGGGAGAAGGAGGTCAAATACGACGTCAGGGTTTTAGGTACTGAAACACTGAATCATAACCATTCACATCGGTACCTGTTTGGTTTGTTTGTCTACATACATTTTGTGACTATATTAATTATACTAAAGAATTCTGAAGAATGATTTCTGTCAGTTTAGCATTCAGTTCATTTCTGTGGGAAAAGCAACAAAACCCAAAGCAATAGAAGCCACACGTAGAATCCAGACTTCCTTCTTTATGTCTTGCATCTAAAATTTTACAAATAAAAATACAGAATACTGTCAGAAATCCAAAGAAATAAAAAGTCATATGAATCGAAACAAGCTTTCAAACCTTCACAGAAAATATATTTTATAATTCTAGTTCCTCCTTTAATCGATGGAGCTGATGATGCAACTGACAACACAGTGATAATCAACAGCCCACTGGAGCTGGAGTGTCAGGCCACCGGAACACCGTCCCCTACCATCACGTAAGACCAACATATGGTGACGAAAGACCTATGAATGCACACATGTACACGTGTATTCAGTGTTAAAGCTTTACTTTCTAGGTGGTATAAAGATGGAAGACCTGTCAGACAGGGGGAAGGGTTGCGGGTGGCGGCGAATGGTCGACGGCTGGTCGTTGCTCGCGCTCAGGTCTCGGACACGGCTCGGTTTCAGTGCGTGGCCATGAATGAAGCAGGAGAGCAGGAGAGGGACTTCAACGTGGTTGTCCACGGTAACGTATTCAGTGTTTTAAGTAGCATTTCTAGTCTTCTGATGACAAATTAATATGTTGGATGGTCATAAAAGGAGTTATAATCACTGTATGCTTTAAATGCAAGCGACATGGACTCTGCTACTTTGGGTAAATACAACTCTGCCTTTACGTGAATTCCTTTCTCTAAATGACTTCTGGCAAAGTTGTATTAAGAAAGTCCTCTCTCTTTCCAGTTCCGCCATCCATTCGCACCACTGGGCCAGCTGAACGTTCAGTGGTTCTCCACAAGACCACCAGTCTGGAGTGTATCTCCAGCGGCATCCCTCCACCCAGCCTTACCTGGCTGAAAGACGGCCGACCTGTCGACACAACACAGGGACACACTAAGGTTGGTTCCCTGGACGAATGAACTTGAAAGTCATCAGACAGCACAGCCAATCAGAACTAGGCTCACACTTCATCCTGAAATGTACGTACCAAATATAATCATCCATGTCTGCTTGTGTCTGTCTCAGCTGGAGTCTGCAGGCAGAATGCTAAAAGTCACAAGGGCGAGACTAGAGGATTCTGGGAGATACACCTGTCTGGCCACCAATGCAGCTGGAGAAGCCCAGCAGCACATACAGCTCAGTGTCCATGGTAACTTAAAGATAGCATGTCTGTCCCTGATCTCACTGATGGCCTTTCTTTTGTTATGCTTATGAATCTCTCGTCTTTTATACTCTGTGTCTCTCAGAACCTCCCAGCATCCCGTTTTCAGGAGAGATCATCAACCAGACCATTCTGTCAGGCTTTTCCACAGAGCTGGAGTGCAAGGCCACCGGCAGTCCGTTACCTGGTGAGGTGTTTCACCAGCATCTGAATCCATCCTGCTGGGTTTTCCTCAAAGGCAGCAGCACACAAACAACCTCTCGAGTGACATTTGGTTGCAGTCCTGCTTTCATTATCTTTTACTATGATATAACAGCAGATACTCGAGCTCTGATGACTCCCTGCTGGCAATTTCAACCTCCTCTTTCCTTTCTTTCCAGTCTACAGATAAGAAGTTACATTCCAATGGAAATGCACACTTTATAGGATTTTTTTTTTTTCCAGCAAGCGTTTGTTCCAACAACCCGACATCTGTGAAACCATTTTACACATGAGACAATTAAGAATCAAACTGTTATGCTCTCTGTGCAGTGAATGAACGTACAAAAATTTCAGAATGCAAAGTCTGTTTATGAAGCGCTAAACTATTACAATGGTGAAAATACATGTCCCACCTGCTTCTGTGTTATGAGTCTGTTCAGATGTGTCAGGTCACCTGGCTCTGTTTTAAACTTCTACCTTTATGCCTCAGCAATCACTTGGTACAAAGACGGCCGACCCCTTACGAGTGCAGCCGGGGTGACGTTACTGAAGCGTGGCCAGGTGCTGGAAATCGAACGGGCTCAACTGTCTGATGCTGGGATGTACAGATGTGTGGCCGTCAACCTGGCTGGAGTTGCAGAGATATTCCACAACCTGCAAGTGTACGGTGAGAGACTTCAACCCTGTTTTAATAAACTGCTGAGCCTTTATGAAATCAGTCAATCAAACATAATAAAACTCCTTTTCCTGTTACTGATTTTCTCACAGTACCTCCGGTCATCACCAGCCGAGGTGGCACAGTAACCGTTGTGGTGAATGAAGCTGCCAGACTGGAGTGTGAGGCGACAGGAGTTCCTCCGCCCAGCCTCACGTGGCTTAAAGACGGCAGCCCAGTGGCGAGCGTAACACACGGCATACAGGTGCACAGGAAACAAAATTCCTTCTTTCATTCCACCAGGACTGTTTGATAATGGACACACATACATCTTGATCACCTCACCCTGTCTCTTAACCCTTTGCCTCCCTCTCAGGTGTCGTCAGGTGGCAGAATGCTGTCTCTGAACAGCGCTCTGGTCAGCGACACAGGCAGGTACACCTGTGTGGCAGTCAATGCTGGAGGAGAGCAGCAAAGAGAGTATGACTTGAGGGTTTATGGTGAGAAAACATTTATATATTCACACGGGTGCAGAGTTTACATTCAGAAAATGACATTAAGAAAATTTTTTGAGCATTGTATTTGCAGATTTTTGGTCATCTTAAAGGTCTATCCAACAAAAAGATCAAACCCAAATAAAATGTTTGAGTCATTCTTTATTCGTAGACTCAGCTTCGATCTGTTTTTTGTCTTCCTTTCTTTCAATTTTGTTTACTATTGACTCATGGATTGAACAACATTACATTTATCATCTTAACCCCTAAAACCCCTCACCCATTTATCCTTAAGGGAAAATTATGTAGGTTATAACACAAAACAAGTGGACCACATACAACAAGGACATTCCATGTGCATGTTACACTGGTGTCACTTTGGGTTCTCTCGGGTTTACCAAGACCTACACACAGTATCTATATTTCACCCCTGCAAAAGGGAACATAATATATCCTATTATACAGTACATCCATGCATAATCAGGAAATGAATCCACATCTCATAAACAAAAACATTTCAGCGATACTTTAGACATGCTTTGATCAAGGAAGGACACCACCTAATCACCCTAAAATACTGAATTACTGTTTGAGATGACCTTGAGCAAAACCCATGCCTGTGAAGGAAGTATGATTGGCCTCTCAGCAAACTGTCAAGCTTCCTGCAGAGAGCTGAGCTTGACTGAAAATCAGTTGTTGTTCAAGTCTAATCAATGCCAATGTCACCAAAACAACAGAAGACAAGTTGTTTACATGCATGGGATTGTAATGTCTGTGTGTCTGTTTCTGTTTGAACATGTGGATGTAGAGTACTAACATCCCTGTGGCATGCGTTTCCTCAGAGAGATCAAAAAGCGCTTGTCCAAAGAAGTGAAGGCAGATTTGTTGGAGTAATTGCTACCATTCTGAAGCAGCTTCCTGAGTCTGGAATCTTGAATCGAGAGCTTGTTTCTGGCCTTGCCCAATGAGTCGTGTTCTCTGTCCAGTAAATATAAATCAATGGGAATTACTCAGCAGTCATTTTCTAAATCGGGCTACATTTTCCCACATGTCTCTTGAAAAACTGATAAACACAAGCATACTCATTCAAATTGTAGGAAACCAGATATTTTGCCCATCTTTGCTTGTGATTTTTCGTTCCTGAGTAATTATGTATCTCGATGTGTGTTAGCAATTTCCATAACAATCAAGTTTCAAGAAGTCCATGAAAAAAATGCTGTTTTAAGAAGTGTTTCTACAAAATAGAATTAGTTCTTTAAGAGCACCAGAATGTCTATTTCAGGAAAGAAATCTTTCTGTGTGATCAGAGTTTAAAGCATTAGAATGGTTTATCAGGCTAAATTCCTACTAATTCTATTACTAAATTTCCATACAGGGGATCATTAAAGCATCCTTCTTCTTCTTCTTCTTCTTCTTTTTCTAACAGTGCCACCTAACATCAAGGGTGAGGAGGTGAATGCCACAGTGATGCTCGGCCGTCCGGTAGAGCTTCACTGCCAGAGCGACGCAATCCCTCCGCCTATCCTCTCGTGGCGTAAAGATGGAGGCCCACTCTTCAGGAAACCTGGTCTTACAGTCTCAGTGGATGGGAGTGTTCTCAAGGTACAACCAGAGTTAAAGATTATCGTTTTCCGATGCAGATTACAGTCAGTGTTTTGTTGCTATGACTTCTGATTTGTCTGGGATTGGGAATGTTAGGTCAATAGTGCCCAGGTGCAGGATTCAGGCAGGTATTCCTGTCAGGCCACCAACGTTGCCGGAAAAACAGAGAAGAACTATAACCTCAATGTTTGGGGTGAGTTTGAATCAGTTTTTGGTTTTATTTCTTTCAAACATTGTTCATGAATTATGTTTATCTTCACTGAGGTGATTCTGAAGTTAATTCTTACAAAGGCACAACATAGAACTACATTTTGTAGTCCTGTCCGTGTATTAACCTGTCTTGGAATGGAACGTTTTTATATCCTTGAATCAAACATGACCTCCTCTTTCCGGTCATCATGTCAGTTTCTCCCAGTATCCACGGCTCAGAGGCGGTGTCTCATTTGACCGTGATTGAAGGACGTCTCATCACTTTGGTGTGCGAGTCCAGCGGCATTCCGCCACCGAGCCTCACGTGGCGGAAGGACGGTACGCTTGTGTGTTTGTATGCTGCAGAGAATCAAGGTGGTAACAAAGGCAAACAAATGTTGTGATTATTTTTTGACTCCCAGGTTCTGAGCTCAAGTCAGATCAACGTCTGAGGATTTTGTCAGGAGGCCGACAATTGCAGATCTCCAGCGCTGAGAGGACAGACGCAGCCTCTTACACCTGCACAGCCTATAGCGCCGCTGGAACCACGACCAAAGAGTACAGCCTGCAAGTTTATGGTGCGTGTGTGCCACCATATCTGTGACATATAGGCTTAAAATCACTGTTATTTAGCTTTTTACCGCTGATGAACTCTATAAACAATTAGCACGTCTCTAGGGACCATCTGCATCAACTGACTTGCTTTTCTTACTTCAGTCCGGCCTTCCATCAGACGCGGTGAGGCCGACAGCGATGATGTGGCTGTGACAAAAGGGGGAGACATGACCCTGCACTGCGACGCAGAGGGCCTGCCACAACCGGCGGTCACGTGGCTCAAAGATGGCCGACCCATCACAAGCCAGCATGGAGCTAAGGTCCTGAATGAGGGAAGGCTGCTGCAGATTAAAGATGCCGAGGTGTCGGACACGGGGCGCTACACCTGCATAGCCGTTAATGTGGCCGGACAGGCTGACAACAAATATGACATCAGTGTTAACGGTATGAATTTTCTGCTTCTAAACGTCATTTCTTTCTACCCTGTTGCTCACCTGCTCTCTCCTCTTCTTGTTCAGTCCCACCCAGCATAATCGGTCAGGTAAATGTGCCAGAAAATGTCAGCGTTGTGGTGAAGAACCCGGTTGCTTTGAGTTGTGAGGCTTCTGGCATTCCACTTCCTACCATCACCTGGCTGAAGGATAGTCGGCCAATCAGAGCTTCCAGCTCAGTGCGCATCCTCTCAGGTGACTTTGGCTGATGGTTTTTTTTTAGGTTTTGTTTCAAATATGCCACAAAAGTCACTAAAAATGCCATATTTAGGAATGTCAAATTTTTTTAGCCTGGTTTTAACCGTGTTGTTTGCCAAAATCAAAATTTTCGAAAGACTACAGTAACTGGAGCTATTTTGTTTCCCCGCAGAGGTTTAAAAGCCAAACGGTTGTAATACATCAGTAGTAATTTATTGTAACAGGATCATTGCAAATGGAGCCAAACTCAACAAATCCTTTGAATGTTGTTTTCCCACATTTAACAAGATACGTATATTGGGGGCCACCAAGTTAAACTGTGGCACTTAAATCACTCGCAGTCATCGAAACTATATTCCATTAGTCTGGAATCTGATCTGACTGGTCGGTCAATGTTTTACCAGCTGTGAGCTCCACGGTCTAATTTTCTCTGTTAATTGATCCTGATATATAACAGGGTGATTTACCTCCAACAGACTTGACATGCTCACACATCATTGATTCTGTTTTCCTTCTTCTGACTGGAAGCTTGCTTAATTACTTGAAATTAATTAAAAGCTTATACATAATTGGCCCGTTTAATTTCTAGGAGGGCGGAGTCTACGTCTAATGCATGCTGCCATACAGGATGCTGGGAGATACACGTGTATTGTGTCGAACAGCGCTGGTGAAGAGAGGAGGGACTTTGATCTTGACATCCTCGGTAATTATACAGTATATTATTGTATATTATTGTTGTTTTTTTGGAAACATAAAGACGTCTTTATAGAGAAACTATTGTCATTGCTGGACATTTGTGTACATTTATGGCATGTTCGAATTAACTGATGTTCAATCTGATTCAACAGAACCACCAAGAATTGAAGGTGAGGGAACTGTGGTGGATACAAAGGTCAAGGAGAAACACAACATCACTTTAACTTGTGAGGCATCAGGTAATTATACAGTATACTACTCGCAGCCCAGTGTTGACTTCACATTCTTTCCCAATGTAAATGTTCTTGTTTAAGCCCTACTTTCCACTACAAAGGTACTGTAATCTCTGTGTTTCAACCCTTTGGTAATGCCACAAATAATCTCACAGGTAACCCTGTGCCAGAGATTAAATGGCTGAAGGATGGGCAGCTTTTGGTGCCTGAAAGTCGCCACCAAGTTTTGTCTCACGGTCGTTTCCTCCAGATCTACGGGGCCCAAGTTGCAGACACCGGCAGATACAGCTGCCTGGCGTCAAACAGCGCAGGGGATCGCAGCCGGCACTTCAACCTCAACGTCCTGGGTACAGACAGATTCAATGATTGAATCCAAATATTAGAGATACATTTAGGCTGTGTTTTAGATTTTATTGTTTTCTGATCTCCTTTTCGTGCACCAGTTTCTCCCACTATTGCCGGGTCAGGCCCGGATGGTTCTGCAGAGGAGGTGACAGTCACTCTGAGCAGTCCCACCTCCCTGCTGTGTGAAGTCCAATCTTACCCTCCTGCTCTGATCACCTGGCTCAAGGATGGCACCGCATTCGAGTCCAATCGCAACGTTAGAGTCCTCCCAGGTTTGAGAGCACGTGCCAATATAGTCGGGCTAAATAAGTAATTTAGTGGTACACCTTTGTCATTTATTACCTGGGCTTTAACAGGTGGACGATCCCTGCAGTTTCTCAATGCTAAAGAAGAGGATGGTGGGAGATATACATGTGTGGCCACTAATGAGGCTGGAGAGACAATGAAGCACTATGAGCTCAAGGTTTATGGTGAGATTCCTGCATCTTTGAAAACATTCTGTAGAGGAAATGTACTTTTCCTATTCAAATGTTTGTTTTTTATGATTATGCACGTTCATAGACAGGCAAATATAACTCTAAACTGTCAGAAATGTCAAAATAAAATTGGAATATTCTTAGGATTACAACAGTTAGGTCAAAAGTCCATATGTGGCTGTAATTTGACACATACGTCTTGAATCCAGTTCCCCCTCATATCAACAAGAATGACATCCCAGGAGAAGGACTGGCCCCCAAAGAGGTTAAGATCAAGGTGAACCACACACTGACCTTGGAGTGTGCAGCTCAGGCCTTTCCCACCGCAGCGCTGCAGTGGTACAAGGATGGACAGGTAGAAATCTGATCTCACTCCTTGGTAACTCATGGGCGAAAACAAACTTATATCTCTAACAGTGTGAAAATCACATTTAACCTTGCATGCATTTTTTGCCTCCATAGATCCTGGGAGCAGATGAACACGTGTCCATATCAACCACAGGTCACATTGTTCAGATCAAGCATGCTCAGGTGTCAGACACCGGCCGCTACACCTGTGTAGCCACAAATATAGCTGGAGAGGATGAGAAGGACTTTGATGTAAATATACAAGGTGAACTGGGTCGACTGACGTCGATGTGTTAACTGAGACCATTTGTGATTTTCATGGACGAACGAGTTTTGTCATACTGTTGTCTGAGTTTTATGGGAATGTTGAATATGCATTTTGAGAATAGTTGTTTTCAACTTGATATCATTCATTTCAAACCATTTTCTTGAGATAAATGCCAGTGACTTGATTGTTATTCAGCTGTTCAAAATAAAGATTTTAACTTTTTTTTTCTTTTTCTTTTCTTCAATTCAGTTCCACCTAATTTTAACAAGTCGGCTGAAAGTGGCGATTCTACACCCTTTCCAGGCTTTGGAGGGGACAATCGAGACGTGATCCTCAACAATCCCATCTCTCTTTACTGTGAAACAAATGCCGTCCCACCCCCGACACTCACTTGGTACAAAGATGGACATCTGCTGACCTCCAATGACAAAGTTCTAATCATGCCCGGTGAGATGTAAAAGAAATCAGAAAGAAAGTTGACAAGAAATAGATGAGCTTTGACTAATGATTTGTTTTATTCTCAGGTGGGCGAGTATTACAGATTCCCAGAGCCCAGGCTGAAGACTCGGGTCGGTACACATGTGTTGCTGTCAATGAAGCAGGAGAGGACTCCATCCAGTATGACCTGAGAGTGCTATGTGAGTAGGATATTCATGTTTTGTTGCGACAAGTCCCTTAAAAAAGAGCAGATTATCATGACGGCTTTTCACTCTGAAACAGTGCCTCCGATCATACGAGGAACCGACAGCGATTTGCCTGATGAGGTCACGCTTTTAGTCAACAAAACTACCCAGCTGGAGTGTCATGTGGATGGAAACCCCGCCCCCAAGATCACCTGGTTTAAGGATGGTCAACCAATCAGCTCTGATGGTCCATATAGAATCCTGTCCAAAGGGCGAACACTTCAGGTAACAGTGAAGAAGCTCAGGTGGTTTAGATTAATATGTCTCATAGTTCACTTTTATATTCAAACATATTCCAGCTGTACCGGGTGAAGCACTGGTCCCATAAATGTATGATATTCATAAAGATTATAATCCTGTTAAGTAGCTATGCTATCTATGCAGGTCTGTGAGGTTAATGTCTCCGTTTTGCCCCAAACATCAGGTGTTTGCTGCTCAGATATTTGACACTGGTCGCTATGTGTGTGTGGCTGAGAACGTAGCTGGAAGCGCTGAAAAATACTTCAACCTAAATGTTCACGGTGAGTTACATAAAACAGAAAATTACTTTAAAGTACAAATCAGTTTGAGAAAAGATGCATCTGCCTTTACTCTAATGAAGAAGCTGTCTCCATTTAAAACGGCTAAAGCTGCATTCAGACACAGTTTTTCTGTGTTTAATGTTTTGCATCTGTTTCCTTGCAGTTCCTCCCACCATCGTCGGCCCGAGTCCCGAGACTGTGACTGTGGTGGTGAATAACTTTGTGTCTCTCTCCTGTGAAGCTACTGGTTTCCCCCCCCCCACCTTCAGCTGGTTAAATGACCGAGGTCCCATTCAGGGCAACAGCAATGCACTCATTATGCCAGGTACTACGATCTCGGGTTACATTTTAATAGAAAATCCGATAGTGACTGACAAATTTAAAAGAATTGTATCATGAGCGTATATTGTAAAAGCTCTGTGTGTTCACGTGCCTTCAGGTGGTCGTACGCTGCAGATTCTGAAAGCAAAGGTATCCGATGGAGGACGGTACAGTTGTGTAGCCATGAATGCAGCTGGAGAGGCACACAAACACACCTACCTCACAGTTTTTGGTGAGTCTTTATTCACACTGAGCATCCTGATGCTAATCTCCCCATCTTTGGGTTGATGATGCATTGTTCTTCATCTCCTTTGACCTTTCAGTTCCCCCCAGTATCAGGGACAGTAGTGGGGAGTCCCCTGTGGTGATGAATGTGCTTATTGGGAAATCAGTCGCTCTTGAATGCGAATCCAACGCTGTACCTCCTCCTACCATCACCTGGTACAAGAATGGCAGGGTGGTGACAGAATCGGCCAATCTGCGCATCCTGGGAGACGGACAGATGCTAGAAATAAAAAACTCGGAGGTAAAACATGAACAGAATTATGGTTTGTCAGAAATCGGATTAAGTCCAACAACATTGACATGTCTGCAATGTCTTTTGTCCTTCCTTATTCGTCTCCTCTGCTCTCCAGGTGTCTGATACTGGTCAATACGTCTGCAAGGCCACTAACATTGCTGGGCAGGCGGACAAGAACTTCCACCTGAATATCTATGGTAGAAAATTAGTTCAGCAGTTCCAGAAACATGATATATTTTCCCAGGTAAAACTTCTGTCTCTGTTCAGTTCCTCCCAGGATTGATGGACCAGCAGAGGAGAACGTTGCAGAAACCATCAGCAATCCAGTCACGTTTGCCTGCGATGCTACTGGAATCCCTCCCCCCAGCCTCGCTTGGTTGATGAACGGACGACCCATAGGTGCATCTGTGTTTACGTTTAAAAGAGCTGAAAGAGGATTATAAAAGCAGTCATCTGTGAAAACAAATTTCACCATCCATCTGTATTTAAAGTGAAGTCAATGACAAAGGATAAAAAAATGTCATATTATTGATACCAAACATGACTCTTATTTAGAGAACTCAGAGTCTCTGGAGATGCACATCTTCTCAGGAGGAACCAAGCTGCAGATTGCACGATCCCAGCTTTCCGACAGCGGCACATACACGTGCGTAGCCTCGAACGTGGAGGGCAAAGCACGCAAAAGCTACCACCTCTTTGTACAAGGTATGTGCACACACACATTCTAATACAGTTGTTTTTTAAGAAACTAAATTAAAGAAATACAAATATTTCCAGAGGAGACCAAAAGAATGATGGGTTATATTCTCATCATACTTCTCAAAGTAATCATAGGATTAAACAGCAATAACGAACATTTCTCTCCCAGTCCCTCCCAGTATCTCTGGATCAGAGCTCCCTAGTGAAGTGGGAGTCCTGCTAAATGAAAGCATCCAGCTCGTTTGCCAAGCGAGGGGAACTCCGACTCCCTCCATCCAGTGGTTAAAAGAAGGTGAAGTTATCAACTCTACTGATACTTGGAGCATGGGGCTCAGGTAATGCTTTACGCAAAATAAGAAAATCAATCCAGTGATAAATTATGTTGTAATGAAGATGTGATGCTGCATTTGTTTTCAGCATCAGCTCAGATGGCAGCACACTCACTGTAACTGCTGCTCAAACCACCGATAGCGGCAAATACACCTGTGTGGCCGCCAACAATGCAGGAGAAGAGGACAGGATATTCAATCTAAATGTTTACGGTGGGTTTAAGATTTGATTGTCTTCTTCACACACAGAGATTCACTCGTCTTTACTCAGGAGTGGGTTTTTTTGGCTTTCAGTGCCTCCTGTGATTGACGGCCGCAGTGAGACGGATGAACAGTTGACCACGGTTCTGGACAGTTCTGTCAATATTGAATGTGTTGCTACGGGTTCTCCACCTCCGCAACTCAACTGGCTGAGGAATGGCCTCCCGCTGCCAGTTTCCTCCCACATAAGGCTCCTCTCTGCTGGACAAATGCTCCGGTGGGTCAGTGGAAAGGGCTTTAAGAAATGTTAAAAAAAAAACATGCAGCAAAGTGCATCTTCGAAATGTCATGTATTCTAGGATGTTTGTCTGCCCCTCTTTTGTCTAACATGCCATCATGAGCTGGAAACAAAGGGACAACCTGTTCTTCATGTTTTCATGGAAATCATGTTGGGGTGAAAAACAGGATAGGTACATGTTTTACTTGTATGTTTTACCTTTTTGCATCTGTCAGGATCACAAGAACCCAGGTGTCTGACAGTGGCACCTATACCTGTGTGGCATCAAACAGAGCAGGAGTGGACAACAAGAATTACAACCTTCAGGTGTTTGGTGAGTCTGAAAGCATTACTTGCTAGTAAATGGTAATCTAAAATTACAGTTTAGAAATTAATAATAATCTGTTTTGTCTTTTATCGCTGTCTATAGTCCCTCCTGGATTGGATGGAGCCGGGAGCACAGCGGATGTGACTGTAATCCGAGGAAAAATGGCATCTTTGCTGTGTGTCGCTGACGGGACTCCGACCCCGACTGTCTCTTGGCTCAAAGAGGGAGTAAATCTAATTCCTGACCACCGCTTGAAATTCCTCAACATGAATACGACTATGCAAATCATCCTGGTCCAGGTTAATGACACTGGACGCTACACTTGCTTGGCTAACAATACCGCAGGTCAAGCTCACCGCCATTTCAACCTGAGAGTGCTGGGTGAGTCCTAGAGGATAGCTCGATCTTCTCCGGCTATAGGATGAGAAAAGACATTTTGTTTGTCTCCTTTTATTAGACCCTCCTCACATCAAGAACTCGGATGCACCAGCAGAAGTTTCAGTTGTGGTTAATAATGTCCTGGAGCTTCACTGTGAGGTGTCGGGTATCCCTACACCCTCTTTGACCTGGATGAAAGATGGTCGCCCGCTTCCACAGACAGACAGCCTGCGCCTCCTGCGTGGAGGAGAGGTGCTCCGTGCAGCATCGGCACAGGTCATTGACGCATCGATAGATTCCTTGTTCCTTTATGTGTGACATAAGAGTCATAATTGTTGATCTTTTTCCATGTTTTCATACTTAATCCCTCTTTTTCTTGCCCTCATCTGCTCTCAGCTGGAGGACACAGGCAGGTACACTTGCTTAGCCAATAGTCCGGCAGGAGATGATGACAAGGAGTTCCTGGTTCGAGTGCACGGTGGGTAACATGAATGTGTAATACGTGTTAGAGCCAACGTACATGACACTGTGGGAAAATTGTATGGGGCAAACGCAAACAAAAAAGGATAGCTGAGTCAGCTTTGTGTTTAGTTTTGTCTTTTTAAAAATTTTTCTGCCAAGCTTGTCCATACAATTAATAAAAAGGTGATGAGAGAGTGGGTTTAAATCCATATCTGCCTGTCCTGTGTCAGTTCCTCCCAACATTGCAGGGGAGAACATTCCTCAGGATGTGTCGGTGCTGCAGAACAGACAGGTGACTCTGGAGTGCAAGTCCGATGCCGTTCCTCCTCCAACCCTGACCTGGCTTAAAGATGGCCAACCTCTGCAGGTCAGAAAAACTAACAACCATCCACAAAACACAATGACTTCTTCCTAAAATGCACTCACAGATGATGTTTACTTTTGCGTAGCCTTCTGCCCGTGTGCGCGTTCTGTCCGGCGGCCGTTACTTACAGATCAACATGGCTGAGCTTGGCGACAAAGCCCAGTACACCTGTGTGGCTACCAACATTGCTGGCATGACCACAAGACAATTCAACCTGACTGTGAATGGTATACGGTCATTATTATCAATGGTAATCACACATTTCAATGACGACAACTTATTGAAAACAAAATCCGTCCTCAGTGGCCCCGACGATCAAGGAAAGCTCCCAGGCAGTTTCAGTGCAAATCAACAAGCCAGCAGTGCTTGAGTGTATTGCAAGTGGAGTGCCGCCACCTCGTGTGACCTGGAGGAAACACGGCGCCATATTGGCTGGAAACAACCCCAGGTAGGTCCAGATTTTACATTTCAGTGATGCTTTTCTATTGACTTTCTTTATTACCCCTACATATGTAGATATTAAAGTATTGGCCTTTTTTTAATGCTGGACCTCACCCAGTTTGTACAAATGCATGTAGATACACATTTGCAGAGGATGGGTCATTACGCATCCACTCTGCTCAAGTGACAGACACCGGGCGATACCTGTGTATGGCAACAAATCAGGCTGGGACACAACGCAAGAGAGTGGATCTACAAGTATATGGTGGGTGACAATGTAGGTCTTATGCATGTCGTAACCATCCACAAATGCAGGCATCCAGTAATTTTAAGGTTCTCCTCTCTTAGTCCCTCCATCCATCACCGACGGTCACACCAGTGTGACGGTTACGGTCAATGTTCAGACCACCTTGTCCTGCGAGGCGACCGGCATACCCAAACCCACCGTCAGCTGGAGGAAAAATGGTCGCGGCATCAACACTGACCAGAATCAGAATATGTACAGGTTGATCCAGGTTTTCTCCCCCTCTGTTCTCCCATTTAAGAGTAAAACGGAAAGATAGAACCCGTGCTGTACTTTCTCAAATGAGATTTTTTTCATGAGCAAGTTGTTGCAAAATTAGCATTTTAAAAAGAATGTTTATCATTTTGCCCTTTCTGCAGCACAAACTGCTAGTAAAACTTTTTTTTCTTTTTGTTATTTCTAGATTACTCTCATCAGGCTCTCTGGTGGTTATTGCCCCCACAGTGGAAGACACAGCTGTGTATGAATGTATGGTCTTTAATGAGGCAGGGCAAGACTCCAGATCCATCAACCTCACTGTGCATGGTTTGTATCACAGCAAAAGATATTACTTAAAGTTATAATCAGTTGTATCTGCAACAAACATCCATAATGATCTTCATTTTCCTTACATGTTCTTACTTGTGTCCCAATAGTTCCTCCATCAATAGCAGATGAACCGACAGAACTAATCGTGACCAGATTGTCCCCGGTGGTCATTGCTTGTACTGCATCTGGAGTACCAGAACCCACAATCCACTGGAGCAAAGATGGTGTGAAGCTTCTCAAAGTGGGACAGGGTTACAGCATCTTACCCACAGGTCAGAATCATCCCATTAATTCAACAGTGATTCAGATGTTGTATATTTATGTATTCAATTTGTATTAATATTAGCCCACAGTAAAGATTACACTCACCGAGGTGTTGGGCTGCTTCAAAAACAATTACAGAGAATATTGTAAATAATAATTGTCATCAATTTTAAGTTTTTTAAGTGTGTATATTTGATGTGATGATTTGTGCATAGGTCCAGTAGAAATCCCCTCAGCTGAGCTCAGTCATGCAGGACGCTATTCATGCACCGCCAGGAATGCTGCAGGCTCCACCCACCGCCATGTGCAGCTCACAGTGCAGGGTAAGAACAACCCTGATGAATGATCAGGAGAAATCTGTTCATTTATATAGAAAGTTAAACATAAGTTTGTTAATCCTTGTGCACATTCACGAATATTGAATCCTATTTGATTGACTTAAATCAAATCAAATCAAATTTATTTATAAAGCACTTTAGATGTTAGATGTGTGTTAGGGTTACTTGCTGTGATTGCTCTGCTTACCCATAATCTATATCTTTATTCTTTACATTCTAATCTATCTGTGCATCACTTTTTTCCCAAACCTCTCCTCAGAACTTCCGGTGATCCAATCTCATCCGTCCACCCTGGATGTGATCCTGAATAACCCCATCACTCTGCCCTGTAGGGCCACAGGTTCCCCCAGACCCACCATCACCTGGCAGAAGGAGGGCATCAACATCCCAACCTCAGGTAACTTACCCTGCTGATGTGTGTGTGTCGGTAAAGTAATCAGTAATCCGTTCCGTGTTCTTCATCACGTGTATTGCTTCATACTAGGTGGGAGTTTCACGGTGCTGCCGAATGGAGGTCTCCAGATCACTAAGGCTTCTGTGTCAGACTCTGGAACATACATATGTGTGGCTCAAAACCCTGCAGGCACCGCACTGGGAAAAACCAAACTCAGAGTACAAGGTAGGACCGTAAATCAAGTCACAGCAGCTTTTTTTGGTCATATTATGCATTTCCATATTTTTCTATATTTATCCTGCAGTCCCTCCTACGATCAGCTCGGAGACACAAATGTACCTGGCGCCCGTGGACTCCTCTGTTACGCTACAATGCCAGGCTGACGGTTCCCCCACCCCTTCTGTCATGTGGCACAAAGACGGGCAGTCGCTCAGCGAATCTGTGCGCCAGCGGGTGCTCAGTTCAGGATCCTTGCAGATCGCCTTCATCCAGCCGAGTGATACTGGACGATACACTTGCACTGCAGCCAACGTAGCAGGCACTGTTAGCCTCCAGATGAGCCTCACTGTACAGAGTACGTGTCAGCCAGATCATATCAGACTAACGTTATAAAGTCATTATGGGATTGAGAAATAAAACACCCTGATTTTGCAGTCCCACCTTCGATACGCGGTGGAGAGCAGGACGTAGCAGTGGTGGAAAACACTCAAGCTCAGCTGATGTGTGTGGCAGAGGGGGTCCCTCAGCCCACCCTGTCGTGGGAGAAGGATGGTGATCCCATCACTGAAAGCACTGGGGAGTACACAATCCTCCCCTCGGGAGAGCTGGTGGTAGACATCGCTCAGGTAAGGGAAATAAAAGAAGCAAAGAAACAGGAACAGATTACATTTATTTCATTCATATATTTCTTTTTTTTTCTGCTTTTTTTTTCATCTGCGTCAGCCTGAAGATGCAGGAAGTTACACCTGCGTAGCCACAAATATAGTCGGACAGGACAGTCGGGTTGTGACCCTGTCTGTCCACACTCACCCTGCGTTCACTGAGCTGCTCGGGGACGTGGCCTTCAACAAGGGAGACCGCCTCCTGATGGCGTGTGGTGTCAGCGGCATCCCTGCGCCTTCGATCACCTGGGCGTTCAACAACAACATCATCCCAGGTATGAAGAAAGATCCCCATTGATTAGGAAAACAGTTTGTCGTTTGTTTCTTTAATCTGTTGTCCTGTGTTTTTTCATTCAGTGCATTATGATCGTATGAACGGTCGCAGCGAGCTGGTGATAGAGAGAGTGAGCAAAGACGACTCGGGCACCTACACCTGCGTGGCAGAAAACAGCGTGGGAAGCATCAAGTCTCTGGGCTTTGTTTACGTCAAAGGTAAAATTCATTTTACCTTCCATGTAAGACAGAGTTTATAATTAATTATCATATAGTTGTAAGTGTTTATACATGATGTGATCATGATATAAATGTGTGTTCCTCTATATGTAGAGCCTCCTATCATTGATGGGGACATTCACTCCAACCGTATTGAGCCTCTGGGGGGTAATGCCATCCTGAACTGCGAGGTCCGGGGAGACCCCCTCCCCACCATCCAGTGGAGCAAAAATGGAGTCAACATCCAGATCAGCAAACGCATCCGTCAGCTGGACAACGGCTCTCTGGCCATCTACGGCACGGTGGTAGGAAAACATGATGTATTATGTTACTAAAAGTGCTCCGGTCGTATTTTTCATACTGGTATTAAACAGTTTTGGAATTCTCTTCTTGTGATTGTAACAAACTAAAAGGTTTTAATTGGATTTTTATTAGAGTGAGGATGCAGGAAACTACATTTGTGTGGCAACAAATGATGCCGGGGTGGTGGAGCGGACTGTCACCCTCACCCTTCACAGTGAGACACTATCTTCTGTCTGTCTGTCATTTTGCACAATCTTCATTATTAAATTTATAATCTAAGAGTGTATTTCGGTAATCATCAGGCATTATTTTTATCAGTGTGATTATCTTTTAAATGTGGGTCCACCCTTCCTCCAGGCGCACCCACCATCACCGTGGAACCAGTGGAGACGGTCGTGGATGCTGGCACTACGGTTGTGCTCAGCTGTCAGGCAGAGGGTGAGCCCACCCCCATGATAGAGTGGTCTCGCCAGGGGGTCCCTCTGCTGGGTAACGACCACTTCTCCAGTCTGTCCAACGGTTCCCTGAGGATCAGCAGTGCCCAGAAGGAGGACACGGCTGATTATGAATGTGTGGCCAGAAACCTGCTTGGGTCGGTGTTTGTCAGGGTCCCACTTACTGTACGGGGTGAGTATTGTTATGTCTTGAGTTAAAAAAGAACAACCATTTAACCACAGATGGCTAAAGACTCGCTGTATTGTGGATTCCTTTGTTTTCCAGTTCATGGGGGCTACTCAGAGTGGGCAGAATGGGCTTCTTGCAGTGTGTCTTGTGGTGTTGGCTCCCAAAAGAGACTGAGACAGTGCAACAATCCTCTCCCCGCCAACGGTGGACGTCACTGCGCCGGATCAAACACAGAAACACGTGGCTGTAAGGGAAAGCCCTGTCCAGGTGAGGTGCAGAGCAATTCAGCACGTTTGCTCCAGACTGGAAATAACGTGGAAGACATGAGGAAACCTCTGTCCTTCTGCAGTGGATGGTAACTGGTCAGAGTGGTCTGTCTGGGAGGAGTGCTCACGTACCTGTGGTCAAGGCAACAGAACCAGGATCCGGACGTGCAGTAACCCTCCAGCTCAGCACGGAGGGAGGCCGTGTGAAGGAAAGGCAGCAGAGGTCATCATGTGCAGCGTCAGACCCTGTCCAGGTGATTGAACAAATACACACACATACATGTCGGTTGAAATTGCAGCAGTTCTTTCTGAAATGTAATGGAGTAGAAACATGCAACCTCAAACAAATGCAGAAAGTTTCCACCGATGGGTCTGAATGTGATTGGAGGCCTGTTTGTATGTATGTTTGCACCCCTGTAGTTGCAGGTAACTGGGGGTCCTGGCTGCCCTGGAGCCCCTGCAGTGAGACCTGTGGTAAGGGAATGCAGTCCAGAATCCGGCTCTGCAACAATCCTCCGCCAGCATTTGAAGGCCTGCAGTGCAAAGGCTCTGACACTCAAACACAAGTGTGCAAGGAGAGATCTTGTCCCGGTGAGCGTGCAGAGGTCGTATCTTATGATCAAATGAGACTGTAAGAGATTTTAGTATGTATCTGCTCCCTCAGTGGAGTCACTACTAGATATTAGGTTTCAGTGTGACTAGCTTATGCCTAATGCTTCTTCTTCTTCCATCTTCTTCTTCTTCTTCAGTGGATGGGAAGTGGTCGTCGTGGGTGAGCTGGGGGGCATGCAGTGTTTCATGTGGCGGTGGCACGAGACACAGGACACGCCTCTGTGGCAGCCCCGCCCCGCAACACGGTGGAAGGCAATGCGAAGGAAACGACGTGCACATCGACTTCTGTAACAGCGACCCCTGCCCCGGTGAGTCATATTGACTTGCTTGCAGTAGTTACTTCTACATGGGATTACAGTATACGTATAACATATTTTATTATCGTTCCAATGTCTTTTTTAACATTACATTTTTTTTAGTTAATGGTAACTGGGCTCCATGGAGTAGCTGGGGCAGCTGCAGCAAGACGTGCAACGGAGGTCAGATGAGGCGCTATAGGACATGTGACAACCCTAGACCGGCCAATGGCGGGAGAGCATGCGCAGGCGCAGACACACAGATACAGAGATGCAGCACAACCAACTGTCCTGGTGAGTCAGCATGCGAAGACAGGGGTCAGGGGTCAGCTAAGTTAAGAGCACAAACTAGAGTGAAATAAATGCTCTGATTAAATAGTTATGAGTTATTGGTTTTAATGTATTTTTTCATGTATTTACGTGCGTCTTTGCAGTCGATGGTAACTGGGGTTCGTGGCAGCCGTGGGGTGAGTGCTCTGCTTCCTGTGGGGGTGGAGAGAGGATGCGTATCCGTCTCTGCAATAGCCCATCTCATAGCAACGGTGGCCGGCCGTGTCCAGGAGACTCTTCCCAGCTGTCCCGGTGTCACACTCAGGCCTGTCCAGGTAAGCCATCTTTTGTATTATATGTAAAGTGAAGAATATTGTGGAGCTCTTGCAGAATTTTTGAAAGTCCTTGTCTTTCTTTGTCAGGTGGGCCTCAGACGGCCCGTGGGAGCATAATAGGGAACATCAATGATATTGACTTTGGCATCTCCATCCTTAATGCTACCATCATAGAGAGCAAGACTGGAAGCAGAATCATCAAGGCTACTATAACGAATGTACCAAGGACATTAGGTCAGTTCCCCACCGCACCATAGAGGAGCCTCCTCCATGCATATAGCGCAGCTAAGTTGAACGTACTCAGTAAATGTCTTCACAAACGATCCACTCTCCTTCTTCCTTTATTATCGAGGTCCTGCAATGAGAAAGCTCATCTCCATCCTGAACCCTGTGTACTGGACCACAGCGCAGGAGGTTGGAGAGGCTGTCAATGGCTTCACGCTGACCGACGGCATCTTCCGGCGAGAGACGCAGGTGGAGTTTGCCACAGGTACGACTCGAAAGCTCTCTGAGTAGCCCACTTGGCGTTTGTGTGGGCCATTGCGTGGGCTGAAACTGTGGAAACGATGATGCAGAACCCTGACAAACGTCTGCGGGTCTTGGTAGGTGAAATCCTGACGATGACCCACGTCGCCAGGGGACTGGACTCGGATGGAGCCATGTTGCTGGACATTGTTGTGAACGGACACATCCTGCAGCTGCCCTCACATGCTGACATCAGCATCAAGGTGAATTAAAGACATGTGTGCCACATTTATCGCCTAACTTAAACCAGATTGCACAAAGCAAACAAACAAAACCGTTTATTTTCCCATTGCTGCACAGAATGCATGATTTTCTTGAGAAGTAGTCATCATGCAGTAAGCCTGCCTCCATGTCCACTTTGTTTGACCCAGGACTACACAGAGGATTACATCCAGACGGGCCCAGGTCAGCTGTACGCCCTCTCCACCCGCATGTTCAGCATTGACAGGGAGAGCGTGCCTTACTCCTGGAACCACACCATCCTCTACGACCTGTCCAAGGGCAAGATGCCCTACCTGGTGGAAATGCTGCATGCCACAGCCATCAGCGCTCAGTACCACCCCTTGGAGGAGATGTTGGAATACAGCATCCAAGCCAGTATCTCCAAGGGTGAGGACAGTGGCCTGTAATAGGACTGAACATCAGGGTCATGTTTAAGCTACTGGCAGGAGATGGATGATAGATTACAGTAGTACCTTGAGATATGAGCTACTCCACATGCCAGCATTTTGAGATACAAGCTGTCGCTCTGTCCTTATTTATGTTTGATATATGAGCGAAAATACGAGATACGAGCCATGCTTCAGGAGAACACCGCTTGTGACTTTTGTGTATCTTTTTTTCATACTTAATCGTTGTTTACGTAAGTTATTGTCAGGGACCAAGCAGTAAGGCAGCAGGACACAGGAGATTTTTTGTCCCAAAACAGGCTTTTTCTTTTAATTTTCCCAAAAAGCAAAACATCTAACAAAATAGTCTGACCAAATGAAAGAGGCCAACTAAATATAACTAAACTCCAACAGAACTCAGAACCGAAGCGAATGAATGGACACAACAGAACAAAAATGACCTCCCAAACAATCAAACTTCGAGTAACTCAAAAAAAAAGAAACAAATGTTAATACAAACATAATTTAAACTGTCAGTGCCCAGATGTAATACGGAAAAATATGAAAACTGAAGTAGTGTATAAAATGATATGTTTAATATTGAGGCTTGTGACTGCAAAATAAAAATGTGCTAGTAGTGAGGATATTACCATGTGTGGCTGGCCATCACACTTCTATATGATTAATAATGCACAAGTAAACTAGGCGTGTCTATTGGTTGATTGAAAAATGTCTTTTTCACCATTAAGAAAGTTTTGAGGCTTTTTTTGAGGATGGAATTAAATTAATTAAAAATTCAAACAAGTTTAGTTATTTTAAATGGGGAAAATTTGAGTTGTTTGACTTACCAGCTCAGTCACGGAACGAATGAAACTCATATCTCGAGGTTTTACTGTATTTACTTTTTCTCTGTTGTTTTGTTGTTGTTTTTTTACTTTTTCTCTGTTTTTGCACAGACATTTATCTTTTTCTTGCATGTTTTCATCCTAAATGTGTGCGCTGCAGGAGATCGCAGTAATCAATGTCCTCAGGGGTTCAGTCTGGTCTCTGCTGGGCCCTATTGTGAAGGTAACAGTCATCCCAACACAATAGGCTGTTTCTAACTCAATGAGAATCAGTGGAAAACATTCTAGAAAATAACAAGTTTATAAAAAATTGTATCACTGTTTGAAATTTGCATTTGATATCTGAATGACCAGTAGCAGGATGTTGGCGTTGTTAATGGATCGATTGTGTTCCGCAGATGAGAACGAGTGTGTGGTCGGGAACCCATGTTCTCATGCCTGCCACAATGCCATGGGAACCTACTACTGCTCTTGTCCACGAGGGCTCACCATCTCCGCTGATGGCAGGACCTGCCAGGGTATCCAGCTCACACTGACTCACCGATGAGAACCAGCAGCCATTCGATTATTGCACATTAATATTATTAGTGTTTGAACTCTTCTGTCCTTGTTGTTAGACATTGACGAGTGCTCCCTCGGTGGGAACGTTTGCCACGACGGGCAGGATTGTGAGAACACGATTGGCTCCTACCGATGTGTCATGCGTTGCGGGCGTGGCTTCAGGAGAACGGCGGACGGTCTCAGCTGCACGGGTACAGTCGTCTTGCTTCGTTGATCGTCTGTTGCGAGTGTGAGTGGAAATGAAACATTTTGACTGCTCACCTTTGCTGCTCAGATGTGAACGAGTGTCAGGAATCCAACCCCTGCAACCAACACTGTCTGAACACCATCGGCAGCTACAGATGCGCCTGCGAACCCGGGTTTCAACTCAGGAACCGCCGCTGTATGGGTGAGGCAATTATTTTTCCTCCATATGATGTATTATGCTCGCGTAAAATTACCTCTGACATCTTAATTTCTGTCTCTCCTCACTTTAGATATCAATGAGTGCAGGCAGAGGGTTTGTCGCTCCGATCAGCAGTGTAAAAACACACGGGGTGGTTACACCTGTATCGACTTGTGCCCCAATGGCATGACCAAAGGGGGCAACGGGACATGTGTAGGTGGGTAACAACAGGATTTCTCCCTCACAAAAAGCACAAACTTTGCACCATCATTTTCTCCTCTATCCTTTGCGACCCACTGCAGACATCGATGAGTGCCGAGACGGAACTCATCAATGCAGATACAATCAGATCTGTGAGAACACCCGAGGCAGCTACCACTGCACCTGCCCACGAGGATACCGATCTCAGGGAGTGGGACGTCCGTGTCTCGGTAGGTGCATCCTTTGTGCACATTCAAACGGCTTTATTTACAGTTTTCAGGCAGGTGCTACTTCCACTTGCTTGTGTGCAGTTCTGTTTAGCTGAGGATATTTGCAAAAGCATGTTGAGCAATTAAAGGGTGTGGACATTTTTGCACTGCTTCCCCTTTCACCTCCCAATGAGCTGGCTTGTTTCTGACCCGCTATGTCTCCACAACTCTCTTTCTTTACAAGGCATAATTCTGCTCTACAGGAATCTGCAATGGAGTTAAGGCATTAACATTCTGTCAGTGCATACTCACATCTCTAAAATGCTGCAATTAAAACTGCTGACTAACTCATATGTTGAGCTCAAAAGAGCCTTGAATATTCAGTGCATGGATCAAGTCCTCCAAAGCCCTTGGTTGTGTATCTACACTGTCAGATAGGAGTAAGAGAAAGGGTAAGAAAAGAGTACAGAGGAAGACAAACTGAAAGAAGTACTTCTTTGACACATGCAACAAAAAAAGACCAGCACCACAACCTCACTCTACTATTTCCTTTCACCCTCTTCCTTTTTCTGACTGTTGAAACTCAGTGTTTGGGTCTGGCTATTTCCTGAAGTTGCTTTGTAATGGCCTACACTCACCGTTCCCCTTGTGACATCATTAACATTGTATGCTGATGTCTGTTTTTATCTCAAATGAATTGGATTTTTTTTTTATGTGATATCAAATATGAGTAATATTTGGTATCATTTACCCACATACAATGTTAGACAGATATGGATTTGAATTATTTGCCAGGCATTAATTGTCATTTCTATTTCTAAGGGGTTCAAACTACATCAATAAATCTAAACTCTCAATACATTTCTGTCTCCAGGACATGATAATGTATTGTTTTACTGAGGGGTAATTGACATATACTTTTTTTCCCCCTTCTTTGTCATCCACTTCATCCGTTCATTGTTCTTCTCATCCATCACCTTTTTCCATCTCTCCATTATTTTTGCACTTTTTTCCTCTCCTTCCCACTTTTATATCTTCCTACTCTGTTATCTTTTTCTGGTGCTGGTCTTTCTTTGTGCTGAGGGCAGACATAAATGAGTGTGAGCGGCTCCCGAAGCCCTGTGCCGACCAATGCCTCAACACTCCGGGGAGCTTCAAGTGCACCTGCCCGCCGGGGCGTCATCTGCTGGGGGATGGCAAATCGTGTGCCGGTCTTGAACGCCTCCCCAACTACGAAAGTTACTCATACGGCTACCAGACATCACAGAACTCTCCTGAGCGCAGCCCCTACCAGCGACTGTATCACAACATGGCCTCTCAGAGCTTCCACTCCTACTCAGCCACCACAAGGGGGCGCTACAGGAGCCGGACACGCAGGGAAGCCCCCGTGGGGTCCTCTCAGCAGGGCGTCCTCGCTTGTCAGCAAGGGTTTGAGTCCAGGGGTGGCTCCTGTTTCGGTAACTATGGACGACAGGCAGGGTTGAAATGAGTGAAAAAAAGAAAGTTTTGTCGCTTTGACTCGCTTTAAACATTTTCATTTTTGCTCTGTGATTTTCTCCGCTCCTTTCTGTCCATGTGCGCAACATCAACAGACATCAACGAGTGTGAGGTGAGGGACGCTTGTCAACACGAGTGTATGAACACACCGGGGAGCCACAGGTGTCTCTGTCCAGCCGGGTATCGCCTCATGACCAATGGAAAGACATGTCAAGGTGAGAACAGTCAGCTTCTTCCTCTTGTCACACCCTCATCATCACTGGATCGTCACGGGAATAATGGAAAACTGTTTGCTTCACATAGATATAGACGAGTGCCTGGAGCAGGACGTCCAGTGTGGAGCCAACCGGATGTGCTTCAACATGAGAGGAAGTTACCAGTGTATCGACACGCCCTGTCCACCCAACTACCAGAGAGACCCCGCCACAGGGTGACCCCCACAGGAACACAGATCACTTATTATCTACCAAAACATTCACAAAACACAGCAACGTTCTTAGAATCCTCATAACATTTGTGTATCAGGAAAATCATTTCATTTTATCACGTCCTCCAAGGAGATCCAGGAGTTTTGTGAGCAGGAATTAAAAAAACAAACAAAGACAAAACAAAATTAATTTTGGTTTGAATAACAGAATCGTGCAGCGATTTTCTTTCACTTTCACAGAATGAATGTAGGATTCAGTTGATGGTAAGAAAAGAAGCCACACAGCTAATGTAGAGAGTGAACTTTGAGCGTTTGAAAGATGATGCTGGTGATTCAGTGACACACAGACGTATATTCATACCATTCTCCTACTTTCTGAAGTGTGTACATATGAGTGGACTGTTGGCCTTGGCAGAATTCTGTGTTTTTATGAATGCCCTCGATATTTTATTTCTGTTCCCCTGGAGAGAAATGAAAACTGCATTCACTGTTTTCTCAGTAGGTAATCCCGTAGTTCCAATAAAAACAGTTCACAGATGCGTCTGTGGTTTGACCGGACATAATATGTGGAAATGTCAGATGTCCTGGACTGAATTCTGCTCCAAAGTGGCCTCTTTGAATTTGATTGATAAATTAATAGGATAAATTTCCCTTTAATTATCATGATGAATTGTAGGTACATGATTCCAACATGTGATTCAGACATATTCCGAGGTAAGAAAGGCTGTAAGTTATACATTTGGTCTGTATGCAGTTGTTCCAAACACAATATTGAAAATAAAAACATCCATTTCCCTGTATTAAAAGGTTATATCAAGGACGATAAAAGTGATTTTTATTATTAACAGATCTCGCCTCTGCTTTAGGTTTTGCCTGAAGAACTGTCCTCCAAACGACCTTGAGTGCGCCCTGAGCCCCTACGCTCTGGAATACAAGCTGCTGTCTCTCCCCTTTGGTATCGCGGCCAACCAGGACCTCATCCGACTGGTGGCTTACACGCAGGAGGGCGTGATGCACCCCCGAACCACCTTCCTGGCGGTGGATGAGGACGTGGCGTTACCGTTTGCCCTGCGGGACGAGAACCTGAAGGGGGTGCTGTTCACCACGCAGGCGCTACGAGAGCCTGACACGTACCGCATGAAGGTGCGAGCCCTCTCCTACAGTGAAGACGGAGGCATCGAGTACCAGACGACCTTCATCGTCTACATCGCCGTCTCCGCCTACCCTTACTGAGAGCACTTTAAATGACGCGGGACAAAGGTGCAGCGGTGACTGGTGTCGTCCTCATGGAATCCCGCTGAGATGGACGAGAGTGGGTTGTGATTTGGAAAGGAAACAAACTGAGATGACATGACATGGAGTGGAAGAGAGGCCGGCGTCTGACACCCTGGAGACACGAGGAAGCAGATTTAAAGTGGATTCAATAAAGGCTGCCAGAGATTAATGGATCAAACTGGCTATTTGTTCACTTTAATCCCTGGAATCCTCCTCTCAGCCTCTGTGGACGATTTCTGTGAAATGTTCTGATATGTTGCTTTGTTTTTTTGTTTTTTTTTTCACTTGCCCCTTCAAATATTTATGAGATCAACAAAATTTTCTTCTTTGAAGCCAAAGCGTCCGCCGGTGTCTTGGAAAGCAGCCACAGCTGGGCATTTATTTACATCTTTTATTAACTTATTGGGAAGTGCTTGAATGAGAAGAAAAAATGGGCCGTCCCCTCACGCGTTTAGTCCTCGTGTTGTCAGATGTGTTGTCTTCATATGCGGTGCTCATTTTGGTGTTTTAATACTTGACTCTTACATATTCTACATCCTCAAGTAGCAGCCTATCGTAACACAGAAGTCCAGCTAGTAGAGATCCTATCCAATCATCGCGCTGATGACATCATCAGTGTGCTATACTGCTCAGTCAATAGTTGATACCAAGATGTATTTTATTTTTATGACGTGTACATATGTCTTTTGTAATAATGCATTGCCATAATGTACTTATCCATTTTGTAATAAAAATGTAATAAATGAATATACAATGAACTGAAGCATTTCTGCAACATTAAAATCATTTTCAGCGATACGATTGTCAAATATCCTCAGCCACCAGGAGAGGGCGCTACGCTCAACTAAATACCAGTACAGTACTATCATTTCCAAATCTACTTGTAAAATAGAAATGAAAACAACTTTTTCCAACAATCTGCATTCACACCTTTTTATTTTTTTTTTGTCAAAAAAAAAAAAGCACAAACATAAAAAAAGGAACATCGAGTAAGGCAGTGTGTACATCAGTTTGGTATGCTCTCGTCTTATTTCAGGCTAGAATACATGAAGTAGAAGAAACCACAGCTTTCTTTGATTTTCATGTAAAACCAGTGAAACGTTACTGCATTAGAAAGAAGAATCTAATGTCTGGATGCATCACCTCTGATGACGGTATTTAAACATGAAACATGTTTAAACAGCAACTGGTGACAACTTTGCAGATGAAACAACAGTGATGACTTTGATTTATTGAAATGTCTGCGTTCTTCTGTTTGGAAATGAGCAGGAACAAAACATTCCGTCCACATTAAGTTTAGCGCTGCTTATTCCCAACACAAGCAAGTTCATGAACAACAAAACACTTTATTTTTCCTGTTTTTTTATGGTGTTTGTTAAACTTCACCGCTTTGCTGTTAAAATATTTCTCTAACACACAATGGTGACTAAATCGATGTACGATGTTTCATTTCCATGACAGTAAAATAAATCATTTGGCAACAGACACAATCTACCTGTGAGAAAAAAAAATTAGATTTCCAGTTTTCCTCCTTGTCCTGTGAAATAAATGGAAAATAAGTTTATGAAGTGACAGCATGATTGTTCCGCTGCCTGATGGCCACATATGAGGAAGTGAGCACAAATTTTTTAGCACAAAAAAAAAAATCTATTTTCTAAAAGACACAAACAAAAGACGGGTATGATTTCCTTGAGAACATACTTTGAATTCTCAAGTGGGCTCATGCATATATTTATATATATATTTAAATCACACGGGTATCTGTCAATTTAAATTTTCAGATATCTTCAACCCTTTAGGCTCTGCTTTTAAATTTAAACTTAGCAGAAATTTAACCTCGAGGCAAAAATCATTACAACATGGTGTTAGCAAAACCAAGAGAAAACGTTTCAGAGATATTTTTTCTCTCAGAGATGTCAGGCTGGGAGGAGTGGGAAAATGGGATTAATAAGAGTGCTGATGGAGATGCATCGTGGGTAATAATCCTTAACTGGGGCAGCACCAACCCTCCCCAACAACTCCTCTGAGTGCATGGCGACCCCGTGGGTAAATCCACCTCCCTCCATCTGTGACTGTGCTTTTCAGGAGGCCCCCGATGCTAAAGTGTTGCATCCAGAAGCAATGAGAGGATTAACTGACAGAATCGGGCTTTTATTTCACCGGGAACTCTCTGCTGCTGTTGGAGCAACAAACGCTCCAGTAAGCCTGGGAGAAACACAGGATGGAATCAGGAGTCACGACCACTGTGGTGACAAATTGCTGGTGTGTGTGGGGGGGTCTCCTCATGGCCAAGGAGAAGTCAGGTGATCCAGTCAAAAGCAAAGATTAGAGGGCGGTGTCAGAAAACAAATGTGTGTTTGCAGGGATGCTGAATGAATGTATATTGTACAGGAATGATTAAGGGGTGGTGTGGGGGTGGGGGCTGTTAATAGATCATGGAAACCACATATACACGTTGGGTGTGATGTTATATGTATCACCCTGTGAGAAATCAAGCAGGCTTTGCATAGGAGGAAAAAAAGAAAACTACTTTTAACCCTGATTCTTTTTTCTTTTTTCTTTTTAGTCTTGCCTTGAAGGTTGGGTTAAAAATCTGTTGTTCCTCTTGGTTCCTACGCTCTCTGTTAGATTCTATGACCGGTTCAGTACAGATGGAGTCCTCATGTATCTGATGTGGAATGAGCCGATGCCCCATTTCTCTTTTATACAGTCTTCCTCGCTGTTAGTACCCTGACGATGCAACCTACACCTCCAGCAGCCAGAGCCTGGAGACACAGAGAGAAGAAAATTGTTTGGGTTGTATTTGCATTCCGATGTAACCCTACATTCATATTAGAGCGTGAACATTTACCTTTTCATGCCACTGAAGAAGGACAGCGCTGCTGTTTTCCGATGGCCTCTCAAAGCCTTTGTAGATGTATTTCATCAGCAGGTCCACACCGTTCCCGTCCAAGGACTGCACAGCTTTCTCAATATCACTGCTCTTAAAGCTACTAAGAACCTTCAGCACCAAAGCCTCTGCGCGATCCTGAAAAGAAAAGGGACATGTAGACAAGAAAGACGGTGTAGGCTTGACCTGAATTGACGCCCTTTTGGATCGATGGATGGAAGTGTTCTGATAAATGTGAATAAAAACAAAAAAGAAGATCAGTGGAAGTTGCAAAACATATTTCTGACCTAATCTGCCCCGTTGTTAGAGCTGAAGTTTCAACAAAATGCACTAACATGTGCAGAAATCACCACGTTAAAAGAGATGTAAAACGCCACCAAACCTCTATACGTCAAACATCTCAATATCTCCACTGCGTGTTTCTAGAGGACAACCTCCAACAAATAGAATTAGTAATTTCATCATTCAACAAAAGTTGATGGAGCCATCATTGTTGTAAAATCAAACCCACCTTTACATTCTGGTTCTTTGTGTTAATTGGTGGGTTCTTCAGAACAGCCTGCAATGCCTCCATGAGATGTCCTGTGCAGGGACGGTTAAGAATACAACCTCCAAATCACAAGAATGGTCACAAATCCAAATATGTTATTAAAAAACAGTGACCAGCCATCACTACAATCTCAGACGTGTGATTAGATGTGGTGTAGGGGTGTGTGTCTGTGCACATCTGTGAGATTCTCTCACAGTCTGGGGGGAGGGGGGTGTGGTGGGTTTTTGTGCATTCATTTAAACGTAAAGAGCATCATGTCAACCTGCAACAAAGTGATTTAAACAAGCACAGCCATTAGGATGGTTAACTAAATATTTTTCAACGTTGTCTTGAATCAATAGCTACATGTCAACTGACAGAATTGATTTTCCTAATGCTAGTACAACTGCATCCACTGCTCCTGGCTGTATTGTTTTTGTGATCATATTTTGAGTCTTATATAGACATAACTGGGGGGAAAAAAAGTCAACCTCTCCTTCAATTCTCCAGTGCAACGAGAGGTGGGAGGTGACTTCTATCCAACAAGGAAGTGGATCACTTCCATACCTTATAAGGTCACTAGAACAGAAAAACAAGCACAGACGTTCCTCAACACAAACCGGCTTTAATAGACACCTGCATCCAAACGTAACTGTTGTTGTAATGCATTTCCTATATCAAAAACAACAGTCATTCAAGTCGTCAGCTAAACCTCTGCTTCTGCATCATCTCACCAAGATATCCCACAGAACCAGCATAAAAGATGAAAGTATATCTAAATAGCTCATTTTAAGGAATACAAACGTACACAAGCTTTTTGGCTCTGGACAACAAGAACCTGTTCTATCGTGGGCTAGAAATCCCTGGGTGTGGCTGTCAGGCAAGTCTGGGCAGCCACTGGCCTACATACAAAACGCCCAATCACACAGCAGCAGTAAATGTATGTATAGGAAGCATGACGATTAAAAGCAGCCCCGAATACACACACATATTCTAGTTAACTTGATTAGCTAGCTAATCATGAAAGGATATTGTCTGATAAGGGAGTCCACCTCTGCCTCGTCAGGACCCAGCTGGTTTTCTCCTCCGTCTTCCTCGTCTACAAATTTGTTCTCGTCGTACTCGTCCACGTCTACTCGCCTGAAGCGAGCACCGAACACAGTGTTCTTCGACATGTCGGCTACGATTTGCGCTAATTTTTCACCTACGATACAAGAGCTGGAATAGAACTCCGGCCTTTCTCAGCGTTTCTTTCCGCGACGACTGTGACAAGCAAGCAGGCAGTTTCCTGACTTCTTTCCGGTTTCTGTGAGAGCGTTTTTTGGTTCGGTGTATGCAGCATTGCCATCTAGTGACCAAAATGTGACATTGCAGGTTATTGGCTGCACTTTGCGCTACTGGCCGTTAGAGGGCAATCAAACATCAAAGATGAAACTAACTTCTGTAACGCTGGCACTCTGACAAACTTAACAATTTTACTCACGTAATAAGTCAACACACTTCTACTATAAACACCGGAAAGATCCTCGAAGGTTACCCACGATATCAGTAAAAACCATTACATATGCAATTTATTCATTAATTTGACTTATTTATTTATATTTTGTTTAAAATAAATATGCAAAATGACTAGAAAAAATCCAGTGACCCAGAGATCACGTAGAAAACAATGAATATGACCAAAAAAAATGAGGTCATCCCTAAAATCAAATTAAAATTATTTCCATACAAAATATTGGTTCACTTTGAAAGATGGTTTGACTAAAAACTATGTAAAAATATATGCACAATAAGGGATGAAATCATTAAAAAGTGATTTAAAGACAAAACATTTAATATTTAGACAATTATTTCACTACCCTGACAATTTTCTTCAGGCTTCAGCAAAATAACACTAAAAAAAGTATGACCATAAAAAATATATCCATTAATAAATAATAAATAATCAACAATGGTAATTTGTAAACAGTTTAAAGATAAACTGTTTACAAATTACCATTAATTGACAGGAAATACAACAGGCAAAACACTTTCAAATTGGCATATATGAGTATGAAAATGTTGGTTAACAAGAAGAACTTAACATGAAGAAAATTCCAATATGTCGACATGAAGCCAATAATCTTTATAGGGGCCAGATTTTCAACACAGACTAAACAGTGCAGACACCACACTCTGATGTGTGATGCGATGTAATGTCAGCCTGTTATCCCCTTGCATTGCCCAATGAAAGCGCGATATTTCTGTGAACCCAATTCTTTCTTTCTTAACTTTCATTTATTTATTTAACAGTTGTTGACCGAATGTGAGTGTTATCTGCAGAAATCTAAACAGACAACGACAAGACACGTTGTCTGCTGACCGTTTTAATCGCCGTGTTTCTAAGTATATATTTGGCTGTGCAGTAATCCCACAGACCAACACTCCATCAGCTCCATGATGTCAGAGTTTTCCTGCGTCACACAAAAGTGCAGGGAGTCAGACACACTTTCCACGTTTGTAACTCACACACTCATCTTCAGCCGCATCTGCTTGTTGTCTTTGAGACAAATGGGTAACAATTTAGTGTCACTTTCCATTCTTTTCATCATTTTTAGTATTACCAAATTCTGTCTGGGAGGCCTGTGATGCTGCCAATGGCAGCAGGCCCACGATTAATTGAAATGGATCATGACCTGAAGAAAGTAGCTCATAAAACACAGCCCTCTTCTGGGAAGTCAAGCAAGTGGGACACACCTTAGCTGTTTCTTTTGCTGCAAGTGGAATTTTCAATTTCCTTATCTTCCCTGCCTAGACTGCCGGACCTCTGCCTCGGCAGTAGAATGGATCATGCCATTTCTCCACTCCTTTTAACACACACATCATGTCTGACATATCTGACCACCGGTCAGTAACAGGAGCGTGAGAAAGTGTTGCTCATTCCACTGGACACGTCTGCGTAAATTAAAATGAATAACACAACCAGACTATCACAAACGGATAGCTGTGTAACGGAGAAATCTCTTTTAATCCACCACACACACACACACACACACACACACACACACACACACACACACACATACACAGCCTTGCGTGTGTTGGTCATGACTGTCCTCACCTCAGTGCAGACTGTGTTGAATGCCCCAACCCGTCTGTGCTATGTGATGACTCAGTACATCAAAGGACAGGATACAGGCACATACATGACCTACATGTGAAAATGAAAATTAAGGGGCCCTGGAAAATTTCAGTACCTTCACTTTCTCTCCTACTCCATAGTGGAGACCGAGGATCCCTGAACCCGGTGAGAAGCTGTCAAGGTTTCTATATCAGAGTAAATGTGTGGGAGCTGATCCAAGTGCTTCCGTGCCAGAGACAAAGACTTACACCAGAGTGCAGTACGGTGAACACATAATTAGTGCTCTCACATATTGCTCTTGGATGATAATTTAATTGGGGAATGTAATGACTAAGTGGGTGCTGCATTGCAGTCGGGGAGAGGCATTGGGTGGAACCCCCCAACACACCTGGAGGTGAAAGCAGATTTTCAACATCTTCACATGGAGCTTGAAGATTCCTATTTGGAGAGCCTTGATGTGACCACAGCTGTTTTTAGCTTTTACATATTTTCAGTCATCATAAACCAGGTAACTAGAACAGATCATGATCCGACCAGTGGGTCAAAGGATGAGCTGCTTCTGCTCCATAAGCAGTTTTGCTTCTACATGTTGTCTTGTCTGTTTTCAGATTTTGTAAATCTGTTTATTAATATTTCATATTTGCAATCTTTAATACATTTATATATGCCAGTTCCTCCCTTATTCTGTAACTACTGCACAAATCACATTAAAGTTATCTATAAGCACCTTTAATAGGACGATACAAAGGAATACGAGGAATTAAATTGTGTTGGGTTTTCTTTGTCATAATACTAGTCAACAAATTCTTTTTATAAGTTTAAAATTAGATGACGTACGAATCCATCCTATCACGGCATATTTTTAAAAAATGTTTCATACCAGCATGGGATTTTTATTTTCGAAGTTAATATTTTGCACACCATAAATTATTTTATTTTGAAAGCTAAAACGTACTATGCTACTGTGTGTGCAGAGAAACACAGCATTCTGCTTGTGCACTACATACTTACACAACTTCTTTCGTCACTTTGATCAAGAATTCCTTTGTAAAGATGTGTTTTGTCATAACCCATGCGATGAGATAACCCATGTTTAAGATGCATAAAAGTTATAAAACTTGTTATAAAACAAGTTATACAACAAGTTATACAAGTTCCACTCACAAGTTATTCAACTTGTTTTTTTAATTGCCCCTTGGGCACTAATAAAAATTTTGGAATTTGAATTGAACTGAATAAGAATGTGTAAAATACTGAAGCTTTGTAGAGTCATCAAAGCAGTCAAGAACCTATTTTACTTTTATTGTGAAAGATACAGCCCAAAGCATGATGGGATTGGACGTGGGTTGCTAGCAGCATCTGCTTTCATCATGACAAATGAATAAGTATCACAGTGGACATTCAGAGATAGGCCAAGTTTGTGTTACAAATCAGTCCTGGTTCAATTATAGTTCCTGATGAAGAAAGTGTTCACAGCTTTCCAGCCATAAACAGCGTGTCACACACAATGTAGTGATGTCACATGTCTTACATGTTACTGTTGAGTCATGTGTTGTGTGTTCCTTTACTCTATACCCTCTCAGATAAACAAAAGGAAAGCGATCATGCTGACTGAACTTTTCTCTTCCAACACTTTGTTATTTCAGAATGAAGGAAGGATGTCAAAAAAATCTGAAAAGAAAACACTCACAAGGCAGCTTTTCTCTTTTATTAATGGTCTTTTACAGTACATACTGTAAACGTTACGTATGACATGATGACTGTTATGATACATTTATGATCACAGGAGTAATCCTGCGCATCTGTACTTTTTAAAACTGACCTTTTAGCAACTTACACCTCTGTAAACGTGCTTTTGAAAATTTTGTTAAACTTACACTATCAAGAATAATAAAGTGTAGCTCACAAAAGTTTAAGGAGTCTTCATAAAATGTTCCATGCTTGTTCCAAGTTATTTTAGATATAAATATACAGAAACTGCTAAAGATGAGGGCTTCTGCCTACCAGTACCCCAAGCTCCAATTGTCAAATTTTTCTTTTCCAACACATTTTGGCTTTTCAGATTTGAACAAAGCCACGCTATCTGTTCTCCAGAATTTACGGCACTGTTGCAAAATCTTACTGCCTGCTAATTGTAGCCTGATAGATAAAGGAAGAACTTGCAGGTCCTTATGGTTATTCAGGTATTTAACAGAGAGACAAAACCATTGTATAAACAGTTGTAAAGAAAATAAATGTACTGTATTTCCAACTTTGCATTTCCCAAATATAAAACTATTCTGTAGAAAAAAATCAAAATAAAATCAAGTGGCAAAAGTTTCTTGGTCCCTGCAGAGTGTTGACCATGCATTTTTTTGTCGTCTCTTTCCTCTTAAAATGCACAAATCGACATTGGAAGCGTTTCAGTGTAAAATTCCATTGCTCTCTGCGCCGCCATGGGCCCCTGCAGGTGATAGTCGAGAGTGTCAGATTCCAGGCCTCCACTGCTGCAGGTGTAGGTGTAGTGTGTAAAATTCCACTAAGTGCTGCCAAGAGTCATAATTTGCAACTGCGAGGAGGCATCGTGATCACGATCCATCCACCAAACCCTCCCTCCGACACGGTGGCCCGTGTAAAACAACATGGTGACGAAAATAAACGCACCTGCATGTGGAGAGGCAGCGCAATAGAGAGAAGACATGCTGCTGTTTCCATGGTATCAAGTTTTGTTTTCCGAAATGGAGTCTTTTCATATGTGACACTCCCTACACAAAAGCAGTGACTCTTTTCCCGTAGGTGGATAAGCATCATTAAGATGTTTGAGGTGTCCACAGGGGTGCATTTAGTGTGTTTAGGAGTTTTCATTAAACACAACCAATGGTTACGAGTTCCTCTTCCCTGTTTTTAAACAGGATTACATGTTTAGACGAGTCATCGGAGGGGGAAAAAACGCTACTACTGGCATGGTGTGTAGCTGCACGTTCAATATGGAAAGTTTCCAGGTGATAAATAGAAACAGCACTGGGGAGACTTTCATCGTTGGCTTACACCACTCAAAGCTACTAATAAAAGCAAGAACGCACGGGACAGATACAAATGCAGATTTTTAGACAGTATGACCACAGGAAGCAGTAATATTCAATGACAAAAATCAACAAATTCAAACATGGGATGAGACACACCAGTCTAGTTTTAGCAGTAAACACCAACATGAAAAGTACAGAAACACACTCCTGTTGTTTGTGATGTAACAATCCACTCACAACGCAGTGTTGATTTTTGAACACCTAGTATGTATCCGCTGTGGTCAGTAAACACCAACGGGTTGACCAGCAGCTTCGTTAATTCACGTCGAGCCTGACAAGGATTTTTTGCCCGTGTATGAAAGCAATCATGACACGTTAACCAGTAAACTCTGAAGTTCTTTACAAAATGAAAAAAAACGTGTTTGAAGTTAATCAGATATTCAGAAAAGAGACTAATGTGTTAGCATTTTCCAAAAAGAAAATGGCTTATTTTAAGGAAGAATCTACAGAAAAAAAAAAAAGAAAAATGCTTAAAGGCAGTTACTTTTTATCATTTCCCAAGTGATTCAAGGGTTTTCCACGGAAATCCCTTTTGAGAAGCTTTTTCTTTGGAATCTCGCTGAGGGAGAAGGAGAGGGGGCCACAGGAGGGGTTTTCCTTCCGGGACAGGATGCAGTCCTTGATGGCCTCTTTGATCACCTACAAGGGATGAACACAGAATTAAAATTTCATGTACTTTACCTTTATACTGCTACCAATGCCAGTAAAAGTCCATCTAATTGAGCCGGCTTTGATAAATCAAGGCTTTAAACTCGAAGGAGAGGCCCACATTGTTGTACGACTGATAAAACTGCTGCAGCGTGCCGTCAAATCACAAACTACATGACGCAAAGAGGACGAAAATATTCAATACTGACTTTCAGAAAATCTTTGGTGATATTGTCGAAGGCTGCCTGTCCTGAGTGGAGTTAAAATATGATGAATCACACGTGGGAGGCAAGAAACTGGTGGTGGTGGTGGTGGCTGATGAATATGATAAGGCTGATGAAATGACCATTTGGTTAAAAAAGACAGGACAGTGAGAGGGAGATAAAAGATCTAGAGATAAAAGAGATAGCAGCAATATGACTAAAGGTAAGGGTGTGTCATTGCACTGTTGTACAGATCTATGACTGTATTTTATACCGGACATGATGAAAATACTGATGGCTGTTGATTGGTAGGGTTGCCCATAACAACAACCCTGACATGTTTTCACTTGATAAAAATCAGGAGGTACTAATTTGCTTTAAATCTGCTTAATGCATTATGAATTATAGGGTTTATTTCCCATGTATTAATAAAAATGAGAAATGAGTGAGCTGACCTTGTGAAATTAAACACAGTGAATCACATTTGAGTTCTTACAGCAGAAGGACGTGGTTCAGAAACGAGGGAAAGTCAGTGGCACACCTACTGATAATAGGACAAAACCTGTACCATCCTGTCTTAGTCAAGTCTTTGGGATTCAAAAAAATGTGATGTTGCACAATAAAAAAATATTTGCATCGTGACAACACAAAAATGGATGGATTGATAAAAGATTAGTCCACCAAAACGTATGCTGTTTGCCTCAATGTTTGATTTTATGTGCCAATGTTCCCTCTGCTAATAAAAGCATGTGGGCAGAACTGACCTCCAGGTTGTTCAGAGTGTTAAACTCCATCAGGTCATGGAGTCTGGTGAAGGCCTCGTTGGAGTACTGGAAGTTGAAAGTGGAAAACGGTGTCTCTGGGTCATCGAAGATATCGAAATCAGCCAAATCCTTTTCCTTTTCAGTCTCTCTTGGGACACCTGTGAGGAAATTAACATATCAGTCAATCGAATAAAAAAATACATTTCAGAAGACTCCACTGGCTTGAAAATAGAGTCAACAATGAGGACAAAAGATATGAAACCCAGCTAACATGCTTTGCTTTCCACTTTTAGCTAATCCATTGACAATGATGGCATTTTTTTCAATCCCCTTAACTACTGACACCAACCTTTATGTGGATTAGTCTACATTTTTAACATTTTATGCAAAATAGAAGCCACATCTCAAATGTTAGTGACTATGGTGAACCTGATTTGTGACCTCTGTGTCTGAAGGTACTGATATAAGTTAATAAAGTGTACCAAACCCCTGGGACTCAGGGTTCCACTGGAGTTTACTCCTGTTTACTGCTGCTGTTTTCCTGCCAGTCCCTGTCCTGCTTGGCTCGTGACAAATATGTGAGGAGGATAACAACTATTAAATGAAAAAAAATAAAACAATCTCACGCCAGCAAACTCAAATCTTCCGAGCTAGCTTTTTTAGTCACTCTCCATGTTTACACTGTCAGCAAACTGAGATGCATTGGCGGTTCGAGGAAGGAGCCTGCATCAGCACGGTGAACTACGTCACCCGGTAGGGGTATAATGTTTAAAAACCCAGATAAGATTAAGATAGGACTAGCTTTTAAAATGATGGCTAATTCAGACGGTGGAGAAGAGAGATAAAACAGCTGCAGCTGATGATGCAGGGAAAAAGTATCAAGAGAAATGCATGTGTGCGCGTGTGTGAAATTTCTAATAATTAGAGGAATTTCAATATGTGTGTGATCAAAATGTGTTGGTCTAAACTAATAATAGACCATGCTGTGACATTTTATATCCAGCACTGAACTCATTTCTAAAAATTGTGTTCAGTGGACCATTCAAATTAAAGTGAGTATGGATCACTTTGTATAATAATATAATAATATTATATTGAAAAAACACTGCATACATAAATAAATTTGATATTTGCCAGTGAAGATAGAATTTTTTTTCTTCGCAGCCAGAAAAAAAAGGCATGGGATAAAAAGTGTTGCCATAAATAAAATCAAATTACGTAAAACTACCAAAAAGAATTAAAAAATAAATCCTTCGTTAATTGTAGTCCAAGTATTTGCCTTCCTCACCCATAAAAGTTTGATCTCATGATTGCTTTTTGGAGTAAAACAGTCCATTTATGGTATTTCCTTCTGATATCTGTTGTATATGAGTCTTCACAGCTTATATAACATTGATATAACATTGATAAACAGACTGCGGAAGTATGTGGGCTGATGATCTAGTGAATGTAAAGAGGCTGCAGTGGAGATCTGGAGATGTGGTGTGAGTGTGTGTTTGTATGGCTGGTGATATATGGTCTGTTTACACAGAGAGCTCTCCCACTGGAGCAAGAGATTCCCTGGCTCCTTAAGAAACCATAATTCACTTCAACGGCTAATAAAACACTGAACACACCATAGTTTACATCCCCACGTGTGCCCACACACACACACACACACACACACACACACAGACAGAAAAACTCAAACAGACTCACTGGTTCCTCCACAAAACCACCAGGGTCCCTCTGATGAGAAAAACTTTCTGCTGCTGACTGAACATGGTCGAACCCCAGTGTGTCATTTCGAGGAAGAGATTCCTCATGTGCCATGACAGCAGAGCACCATCATTATAATAATACAAGGAGTCATGGCATATTTTCCTCCTCACACACATGACGTGGAAACTCCACATAAGCGCGCACATACCAGGTGCCTTGAATTTCCTGAAGTTAATGTTCACCAGGACAAAGTGGATGACAGTCGGGCAGTTCTTTTCGCCTTTCTTTGGTTTGAAGACGTAACATTCCTTCAGGCCCTCGCGGTCGAAAACTTTCGGGTCGATCTTGGGGAATGGAAGTTTGTTCATCCGAGCCCATTTTTCTGCCAGCAGGAGCTCCTGTTACCCATATTTTTTACGAATCAGACAAATGCATTTGCGGTCGCCTGCTTGCAGAGATAATTTCATGACTCTGACCTTGAACGGAGGGCTGGAGTCGCTGGGTCGTGCAGAAAAGTCAAAGGAGATGATGAGGTTGACGCCACGCTGCGGTCGCAGGATGAGAGGATAGGGGAGGTTGTAGGTCAGGCCACTGTCCACAACATGGATCTTCTTACTCTTCACATCCAGAGGCTCATAAATACGATCAAACTCATCTGGGTCTGAGAGAAACATAATAAACTGAATAAATGATAGAGCAACACAACCTCATTTTTGCTCTGCAAACCCGACCAAAATGATTTAACGCATAATAACTCACTTTGTACATTGTTACAAGTTATCTTACTGTGATAAGTGTGTTTGTAGAAAAGACATCAATCTTTTTTTTTTACATCAACTATGGGTTAAAATAACTTCCAAACTTCCTCTTGACGTGAATATTTTGGCATATTCTAGCTCATTGTTTCAGTTTAACAACCCATAGCGTTACTGTTTTGGTTCCCTTACTGATCTCATCAGCTCTATTTCCAACAGCAACAGACAGCTGTTTGCAGCACCAAATACCAGACTGTCAAAACAAGCAACACCCTTATGATCAAAATGCAGCATTTAGGGGCCAGAGTTTTCCATCAGGGCGCAGAATAAACCATAGCAAAAGAGACGATAAGGTAAATGAATTATAGTAAAATAGTGCTGTTTAAAGCTATGAAAACTAAACTGCGAGGCACAAGTAATTCAGACTTCACCAACAACAAAAAAATCAATTCATTTGTCTCACTTTCTCCACTTTGGCTCGTGATTAAAATGTATGAAGTTCAATTTCGGATTCAGTAACCAGGCCCAAACGTAGCTACGCTAACATGCATCTACTTGTAATATGTAATAGGATATGTGCAGCGGGAGTTTGGTTCGAGCTCAGAGAAAGAGAGGGGGGTGGGGGTAGGGGGGTTCATGCAGTTGTGTCAGGGAGAGGCGGATGTCTGACTGCTTCATGGTGCGAATGGATCCATCTGTGCTGAGAGAGCAATCGATCAATTGATAGATAGATATAGATGGATGTAATAAGACGGATGATCTCACCTGTGACGGCATCCACCTCCTCCTCAGGTGTATGGACATGACATGTAAGATCATTGCCCGGAGAGAACGGCATGTTGGTGTTCAGGTTCAGGCCCAGCATGAAATTGTGAACCTGGTGACAATGTGAGATGGGATAGAGACGGAGAGGAGCTCAGCTGAGTTGTTAAGAATTCTAATACGGGAAAAGTGTTTCCGGCGAGTGAACAGCTCCAGGTACCTTCCCAGCCCGACCCTCTCTCGTGTTGAACAAGGCCGAATCGCTGAAGAGTGAGGTGAACATTCGCTGAACCCAGCTGGCCTGAGCACTTCCTTCTGCTTCCTGGCTCTCTGTCCCATGTTAAAAAAACACAATTAAAAATCGAGAAAATGGGTCAAAGTTTTGTTTCTAAGGATTAACTGAGGTTCTGGAAAATATTTTTTGTTAAAAAACTGGGAGAATTTCAGAAAATTAAGTGGTACGATCATTCCTTTTTGTTTGTGCTTAAGAAAAAGTGTTAATTGATCTGATGGCATTTTTGGGGAAAGGAAGCATTAATTAAATTCGGAGGTAGCTGCGGTAGATGCAGATTCACATTTTTAACTTTCTCATCATTGCGAAATTGGAAATGTTTCAACATTGGCCATTATCATAAAAAATAACACATTAATTAATGCAATCAAATCCAGATAAGGATTATGATCCTGCTCCTGATGGAGGAGGGGATTCTAGTTCAAGCTGATTTAAAACGAGATCAAACATTACTAAATGACTAGAATATTTAAAAAAAATTACTCTCCTAAATACATTAATTTTCTTAATGTTACTAAAATGAAAAACTGCCTTAAGCTACCTTAGATCGTTGAATAACTGTTAAAATGTATATTTTATATCAAAACTACATCGTTGTTCTTTTTTAAGATTGGAAATCTGATAATGTCCCTTTGCTGTTCCATTGGCTGATTTCTGCCAAAACACTCCTTTAACAGTTTTATTTTAACACCTCGACAATCTGTTGCCAAAAACAGCTAAAAGGGGTGAAGCTCGGATTTGCAAAATGTCCACAACAGGTTCATCATATCAACTTAAACGGTGACAGTATGTCCAAAGCTGTTTAAATCAATCCACTGGACTTTATGAAAGTTTCTTGATAACGTTTCGCCTCTCATCCAAGAGGCTTCTTCAGTTCTGAAAGTGGCTGGTCGTGTCCCATTTTATTAACCCTCTGGGGTGTGGTCAGTGCTATTCACATTTCAACGACTGCACTTGAAACCCGTCTGGCTTTTCAGCGATGATTGATTGGGGTGTCCCGGGGTGTCAAAGGGGGGGTCGTTGAAATGTGACTTTCAAATTTGTGTACTAATGAGGGTCATTAGCATGAGACACATCCTCTGGGCTAATCTGCTGAGGCAATCTTTTTGGGAGTTTCGAAAGGACATGATTGTGTCAGTATGTGACAGTACATCAATATTTAGCCGACAGGTTTATTTACCACATACGACATGATTAAGACCAGGATCATTATACTTAAGCGTTTGCAATGCAACTCTGTGCTTTTCCCAGGAACCACAGTGACTGTTCTGATGTCGCTGTCATGTCAACAGTGAAGGGCAACATTACCACAGAAAATGTGAAAATTTGCTGAGTCATCTACTTTACGTGAAAACCCAACACTGTAAAAATATTTGCTGTCACCATTCAGTCACTTAGCATGGCTGTAAAATAAATATAACAGCGCACAATAAATGGTCTGTCGCGTCTCACCTTTAGGTGGTTCCTCGTCATTATCCAAACTGTCTTCTCCAACAATGTGTTGTGGTTTGATCTGCTCTGTAGAACACAAAAACCCGTCATTCATCAGATTAAGACTCCAATATACCTGACCTTAAGTTTTGTTCAGTTATGTGACATTATCAAATTCACTGGACAGTGTTCGTTGTTATTAAAAATAAACTCCTATAGAAATAGAAAACACCTGATAAAGCAATGCATCCTTAAACCGGACAAGCATGTACTTAGCACCTTTGTACAACAGATGCATTATATTTGAATGTTTAAAAGGTCATCCAAAAACATCCAATGAAATGTGAAACCAATGGAAGAAAGCCGATACGTTCCCACAGTTGAAACAGCATCACACAAACACAAAGTTATGCTATACATTTGAATCAAAATCAACCAAACATAACGTAGGCAAAATCATGAGCTGAAAGTAATATTTTTAGGCACACAAACTAGTCAAAAATAGCTACAAAAACTACATTGTTGTAAAAATGAACGATGTGTCTCATGTAAACTCATGCAGAAATTTTACCTAATTCCTCCTCCATGGTGCTGCCACCAGCCTTATCTTTGAGTCCCAGCACTCTGTTGAACAAAATGGAGAAGGCACTGCCCCACACACCTGACATGGTGGGAAAATAATAATACATTACGTCTTCTAAGAACAATCTTATTTGTGTCTTTACCAGCATAGATGAAACCGACTCTCACCCATCAGAAAATGAAGAGGGTTCTCCTCGTATTTCTTGATGGCAGTTCCCATGAAGAATTTGCTTCCGAACAAGTCGGGGGTCATGAAAGTTCCATACTTTGCCATCCCAATTTCATATGGGCTAAACTCCACCCAGTCTGCAGGTTGAAACGTCAGCGTCAGTGTTGCAAAAGAAGCCAATGCGATTACCATCGGAATGGAGTAATGGTCATTATGTATGCTCTGTGGGCATTTGTGCAATAGAGCAGCAAATATCATCACAAATAGTCTTTGTGTCTTATGTAACATATAAATATGAACAAATAACACACATAAAAATACAATAGTAATATACGATAGCAAATGCTCATGCTATAAACAGTATATATAATCGGATGTGAAATGTGAAGTTTGTTCCACAGCTTGGCTTTACTTAGCAGTTTTCCAACACATTCATAAATTAATGAGAGAATACAACCACATTAAAACTGAACAACAGGTCTCGTCTATTTTTGTCACAGGTACTTCTAACTGGACGTCATTTGGAGAGAACAATTGAAAGGAAGTAATTGTAGATCAGGAGTGAGTATGACCTCAGCCATTAACACTAGAAGCAGCAGACAGCATACTTGTGGTCTGGTTTTTTGTTTTTTTACTGTCATCACAGTCACACTTGATACATAGTAAAGTGTGATGTTGTCAATAAGGAACTTTGTGTAGTATTGTTATGACTACTTATGACATTAGATATGTTAGCAATTCTGAGAAACTGAAACAGAGTTTAAAATGCATTCTTTTGTCCTCATTTGGATGTGAAATTAATCAACTGCCATATTTTAACATATAAATTTAGATCGAGAAACATACTTAATGTAACTTGATATAAGAAACAAAAAAAGCCAAGGCTGTAATAAAAAATATCAACAAAATATCTGCAGGGAAATCCAGAATCTGGAGGACATGGAGAACTTTATGGTATTGGAAGTTTTCTGACATGCTGTGTAGTCCAAGAAGTGACCGATCAGGTTCTAGCAAGCTTTAGTTACGCGTAGGTAAATACTGGAGAAAAAAGGTGTGTATCAGATTGGCCCAAAGCCAATCTCATGATCAATATTATTGACAATTAAACTTTATTTTAAAGGTTTTATTATTCTTTTCCATTACTGTAAATAAAGTTTCACCAAAACTTCCCTGGTTGTCTCTAGTTGTTAACAAATCTGCAAACAATGGCCAGAACAAATAAAAGGAAATCTTGGCACAGATATCTATTATCCTGATATTCACTGAATAGAGTGTTTAATGTCATCCTATCTTCTTTTTCTGGCTGCTCCAATTACGAGTAGCTACAGTGGATTTTTCTTTCTCCCTGTCCTCTTTATCCTCCTCTGGCACACCCACTGCCTTCATGACCTTGCTTGCTTCATCCATGTATCTTCTCTTGGCCTTCCAGAACCCTCATCACTACCATTTCCCTGCACAGATAACCTCATGCACCTGACCTCATCTTATCTCTAATCCATGTACCTTCACCACACCTCCTTATCCTCTCCCATGTATTAACCCAATGAATAATAATGTGAATATTCGTCAGAATTGCAGCTGAAAACTAAAACTTGTGAGTCCTCCATTAATTTTGTTAACCTTGTCCACTTGTTCCTTTAAAAACTGTAAAAAGTCTGTTCCATTAAAAAAGTACCATACCATTAGCATGTAGGCAACACTAGTAATGATGAAATACTTCATATCACAAATGTGACCACAGCACTTATTCCCTAAAAGTACAGCAGCGGTGATGGCAGAACCGTCTTCAGACGGATGTCACATATCCTCTTTGTTGTGACAAAGCAGTATCATAATGAAATAATAAAAATAATACAGCTCAGTTATTTTCCAAGTAGCCACACAGTCATGTGATCTGATATCTGTATGTATTCATTACAAAAAACACTCATAGACAGATTTTTACCTGCAAACATGAGCTCCGAAACATCTGGTTTGACGTGCAGACACGTAAAGAGAGGAAGAGGACTCTGGGACTGGTCTATTTTCTCGTGGATGCTACTTAACTTGATGTCCATCCTCTGTTGGAGAGAACACTCTTTGAATCTTTGAATAAAACACAGTAGAAATAAAAAATGCAGGGAAAGAAAGAGCAAGATGTAAAAGAAATGTTTGGTGGGGAAAAAAAGCATGAAATATGCAATCACCCAATCACAGGTGCATTTCAGTGAAGAAAAAGTGTTCAAAACAATTTATTTAGGTGGAATGCAGGATGCCAAGAAAAGAAATGAATAAGAAGATGCATCTAACGAAACATTAAAAAGTTACGCAGCTCTTACCGCAGGTATGAGTGTCTCTCCTATTAGCATACCAAAGATATCAGTGAAGGTAACAGGCTGCCCCGTGGCCTTTTTGCTCCAGAGCGCCTGGATGTAGTTGGTGATGTGTTGGGGCAGCAGCAATCTCAGAGGGTTACTGCTGACTCTGTTCATCAGCTCACTGTTGATGTCCTTCGGACCTTTATTTGGAAATTCTGGGTGGGAGTACAGAGTGGACATGTACCTATTGAGGTAAAGAGAAAAGTGTAATGTAAAATCAGTCGATACGCAAATCAAAATATCACTTTGCTTATGGCAACGTTTGTGTATCAGATGGTGTACTTTTAAGGAAGTGAAAAAAAACTGGGGCTCCATGAGCATGAAAGTGGAGACTGAAATAAGGCAGTGATGATCACTTGATGATAGCTTCATAGCAGTAGAGGGAGGGGGCTTGACAGCAGAAGGGAGGAAGCAACACCACGGCAGAGTCAGAACGAAAGAAATTACAAAAGGAATATAGGAGTAGAAATAAAAACAAACACAGTGTCTTTTTATTAGAAAGTATCCAGGGAAAGAAAAGAAATGAAAACTGACCATGTGGATCCAGACAGACCAGCGACATATGTGGCGCAATCCAGGACCCCAGACTCAAAAAGGGCTTTCATCACACCGGAGAATCCGACCATTGCACGGAAACCTCCCCCTGACCCCGCTATCGCGATTACTGGCACCTGTATCAAAGAAAGACAGAAAGAGACATTCCTAATTTGAAGGGAAAGAAGACACAGATGCTAAATATCACGATTACAATGCCGCACGTTAGTTTAGGTCACTAGTTCTTTATCTTATTGTTTCAGATTGAGCCATTTCCCTCCTGTGCCGCCTGTGAGGTCATTATAACAGTTGCATCATATCTTCATTTCTGCCCCTTTGGATTTTCAACAATTTCATAATGCCCATTGAGCAACATTGCTTCCGTCTCTGCATACCACATTTATTGCTTGGTCATTCCTGAAAATTCTGATATGTTTAATCAGGAGCTTATCCCAAATAAAGAGTTAAAGAGTTGTGCACCGGAATGGAAGGCAGTGACTGCTTATCATATTCCTCTGGAGTTTCCGACACACATTGAAGACATAAGCAGTCCTAGTAAGGGATTACAGCCGGCTCCAAGGGCATCCAGTCAAAACCACAGCAGGAAGCCGCTTGGCTAAGCTCACAGAGGAGGGGTGGAGGTTGGAAGCTTTTTGTGGGGTTTACAGTACGGTTAGTTTCCCAGAGCGGAAAATGTCAAACTATTGCTATTCAGTGAGGTAAGAACAGTAAGGGATGAATTGAATTTATGTAAGGTACGTTGTGTGTTGTGATAGTCCCTGTAGGGATTGTCCTCAGTGCAACGCTCACTTGTTCTTCTGACGGTCTGTAGTTTTGGTATGAATATGAATGAATGGTGAATGTAAAGAGAGTTGAATGAACACGCAGATTTCACTTTAATGTTGTAGTTACATTATTAGCATTTTAGTTTGAAATGTAATTTCATTTTTTTGCTTTTGAAAACATCTGGGAGATACAATAACTTTTGACAAAAGGATGGGTTGTTGAAAGTCTTCATGTGAGCTCAGAACAGACATATAAAAAAAATGCTCCAGTATTACATCCAGTAGTGAAGTGCACAAATAATAAGCGTAGCTGTCACCTGACAGGTTTATTAGCAGCAGCTTCAGTTTTAATTTTACTGCTTTTTTTAAAAAGACCTGCCCACCACGCCTCTGATTCGCAGCTCTGACTACTCCACCTGTGATTGGCTCATCCTGATATCCCTACGCTTAAACTTCCTGTCAACTTGTCTCGTCAGGGGTCCATTTTAGAATAATGCTCATATATGTTTTAACAATGTTTTTTATGCTGGATGCCCTTCCTGCCGCAATCCTCTGCATTTATCCGGGCTTCGCAGTCAGCAGGAGCAACTAATAGGAGGCTAAGTATTTCAAGAAAAATAGTTCCTACCTCCTCTGGAGAGCTCGGGAGGAAACGAGGCTTCTCCATGTCTAACAGCTTCTTGATGCCCAGCATCACTCTTTCTCTGCGGGTTTGTCTGAACTGCCTTTCTTTGTCACAGAGGGCCATGCTGAACCTCAAGTCCTGGTTGGTGCTGCAGAAACAGAAGGAAGGTTTACCTGTAGTTATCTGACAGACAATAAATCATGACAATGCTCAAAATGATTTCATGGTAACTCAAGTTGATATTTCAAAACTTCCTCTTCCATTAGAATTATGACTCATCATTACAAACATACCCTGTTATTACTGAGGCTCTGCTAACTTTCTACTGACACTGTCTGCACTGCTCCAGGTGAATTTCAATGCTCCCTGACTTCCTGTGTATTTGTCAACCAGTTGCAAATTTGTACACAAGTTCTGGTTTATATACAGAGATGTTACTGAGACATGAATTCAAAAGTAAACTGAAATTGATGAAACTACTGAGTTTGAGGCCAGGATGTGGATACATACCAGATCTCCAGCAGCATCTTTAAGTGTACTTTGGTTGCCTATCAGAATAAAGAATATTTTTTTTAAAGGCACAAAAACAATTGAACTGTGAAAAGAAACTAAAAAAGAACTAAGAGACAAGAATGGATGACTTTAAAACACAATATAAAATGTAACAAATAGTTCTTTCCTTTTTATAACTGAATGCCAAAACATCTCTCCTCTGCTTATGAAAGCAGTATATTACTTAATTCTAATTACATTTATTCTTCTGGACATTGTGGGATCTTAACAAGACTTGTAAGTAATATTTTCTGGGGTTGACCTTCTTACCTTGCCAAAGAGAAAAGACTCCATCTTTGTCTGGCCAACACTCAGCTTGGTGAGGTCAAAAGATGCGGCCCCAAGTGTTTCATCCATGACGTAATTTGCATCCATTAATGTTATCTGGGTTGAATAAACATCTTTGATTTAATGGTCATATGCAGAGAAGAGCAGGACATTACTTTTTCTGGCATTTGTTTTTTGTCATTGAAACAACGAGCCATCGACGCATGAAGGGCAAAAGGATTTAGGGGGCCTCAAGCAGTGTGACAGCAGGGTGCAACAATTTCAACATTAGTCACTGAAATGCAAAAGGCCATCAAACCTCCAGAACATTGTGCTGATTAGGGTCCAATATAAAGTTGAAGGTCTCGTTCCATTTTGGGTTGATGTCGTTGTCTATGTGCTTTGTCCTCTTCCTGCTCTCTGGGGCCGTTGGGATGAACAGCTCCACGTATGGATCTGGGGTGTCCACTGTAAAGTGAAACAGGCAAATTGATCTACTTGATCTATGTTGATATTGGTTGCCATTTCCAAAAAAAAAGTCAAAAATATGAGGTACTAAGACTCACATAGGTCACCCAGGGCTCCCTTGGTGACATTCTCTGCTCGAACGACCGTCACTGTGAATTTGTGAGAAAACTGCTGTTCCACCTGTAATGCAGGATTTCTTCAAATTAGATATGAAGGAAAATTTCCCATCCCACAATTATAACGGACATTACATACACAAACACATCAATAAATGATGACTTTCTCTTTACATTTCATTGCAGGGTTAATTCGTTAAAGGGATCAGGAATGAATAGAGTTCTCAATGTTTCTTAAAGGTATATACAGTGAAGAAAAGGACTTCACAGTGAAGCTATCATTTCTAACCTATGGTGCTTCTGGTGGTATATTCTAATCCTTGAGTTTATCTGTCCTGGTGTTCACTCCCAAGATGCTTCAGTCTAAACAGAGTCATGTGCGACTATCACCACCTGAGTCTGAAGTGGAATAGGGGAACTTATCTTGCAGCTAGCCAGGCAGGCGCCATTCGATCACAAAATCTCCCTGAAGAACAGGGACTTTGGTTTATCACATGAGCCCTGCTGTCACAAGCATTTATCATGACATCATTCACACTCCTGAGTTAAACTGATTCTGTCAGATGGACACAAATTAAAGAGGAGATGTGTTGTTTAATGCTGATATGGTTTGATAAAGAAATCAGAATATGACTGGAAAAAACACGCAAAAGTCTAAAAATTTTATTTTCTGCAAGGATAAGAGAGGGATGATAACACCGAAATAATTCTGTCAGGAAAAGTGGTGTGTTTACAAATGAGAAAGACAAATTTCCCTTTTATTGTGAACCAGAATACATTCTGGACGATCAATCATCAAGTACAGGAAGACACACGAAGGTGATGATGACAGGAAACATTTTTAAGAAACTGCACAGAGAATCCAAAACAAACAAAAACCCAAACCTCAGTTCAACTCTTCTGGACTTTCAGGTGTGTATGCATCCTCCCACACCAAATGGGTCATGAGTGTTTGAGTGGGATGATTTTTAAACAGGTCTATGCATTGTTTTTTAAGCGTCTAAGGTGTGACGACTCATCAACCAAAGCCTTAAAAGACTGCTTGTTTATAATGACCTGTTGTGCACAAAAGTTATGCAAGAGGGAAGGTTTGGTGTGAACGAACCATTTAAAAATAAGTACAACAATCCTATAGTGCATTGAAATTGGCCATTAGACAGAACTCATGCTAATCCTGCTGTTCTTAATGCACTGACAATTTAGAAAGTTGTTAAGTTGAAATAATCTAACATTGTTTTTGATCAAAATGAGTGATTTTTTTTATTATTAAAACCTGCTATGGCACAATATGCATTACAGTATATGTTGGGAAATAATACCAGCACTCACAATTATATTTGAAGCCATTGTGTGTGGTCAGATGAGTGGTTCTCAGGAAAGTCTTGATCGAGGTTTGACCTTTAACTCAGGAGAACATCGCAATCAAATCCTGTAGAACTTGGAGCCTGAATCATGAGACAAAAATGTTTATTATTGGGACAAATGAAAGAGTAGTTTTCAAAACCAAACAACATTTACTCAACACATCCTGACCTAAAACACTGAAGTGTCATTTTATGGGTTCCCAATTTGTATTTGTCACTCAATAACCTCCCACCACTGCAGCGTCGCTGCAACTTCAACAGCCCAGAAAATAACTAGGACTTCTTCTTGCAGAGGGATGCTCTCTTATAGAATCTAAAAGCTGCTTCAGATACAGGAGTGAAGCCCTTTTCATCCTGACACCAACAAAGGGAAGTGGGCAGAGCCACAAACCCATGATGGGAGGACTGGGCCAGTGTGCATTTTTCTTTCTTTACAGACATTAAAGTTTCTCTGCGATGACTGAACACAACACATTTTATCTGCAGAGTGTGTGCTTGCATTTGTGCATGTGTGTCTGATAATAAGTCACACAACAAGGTCAGCGAGTCTTTTCTGAGCTGTTCACCAAAGCGTATCATTACTGGAGCGACTGAGAGCACGTAGAATTTGTGTGTTCACAGCACTGGTCACGTAGTTTGCACCAGTGGTCCAACTTTTTGATGCCCTTGTTGTTCTTGGTGTATGAAGCTGGCGTGCAGGCTGCTGAATCCTGCATGAGTGCCAACCTTTTCCAATGACTTTACGGCATCTAAGCTTTCCTGCTTGGAAGCGGATTGTGGGTGAAGCACGGACCAACGAGACATGACGCAAAACAGCTGCAGCAACATGCAAATAAAATACGCTTTTAAATGCGTTTCATGAATCTACTGTATACGTGGAGTGAAAGGGTGTGCTATCCCATAAAAGAGACATCTCAAACAAAGGTCATTACTACAACAACTCCTCTGTAGATTACAGGCTGCACTGACAACTAGTTATTAGGGTGCTATATACAGGTTTTGCTTGATTCTTTTAAGTTGTGCAGGTCAGATCTGAGTGGAGGACGTGGAGGTGGTCAATAATAGATCTGACTCAAATAATATAAGGAAGAACTGACAGTGGCAGCTATCAGTCGGGAATAACGTAAAACATGTTAATCTGAATATAAATGAACATAATGACCTCACTCACTCCAGTCGACCACCTTGCTCCGTCGGTTATGACCTGTCATGTGTAGCACTTGAAGCAGATTGTTACTGACTGCAGTAGCACAGCACTGTGTAAATTTTGGCAACAGCGCGTTTTCAGTTTCGTTGCTCTCCAAGTTGCGTAAAAAAAGTGAAGGAAGACGGACTGACACTGAGGTCTTTCCCCGAGTTCCTCTATCCTCCTACTTGCAAGATAACACAAAATGATCTCGGAAAGAACTAAAGCGGACACGTACCTTAGCAGGGGAGCGCAGTCAGATCACATATCCTGAAAAATAAGTCATCCTGTCCGAGACTATCGTTCCACCACCTCAAGTCTGGAGCAGGAGGAGGTGCTTCTCGACAGATGTAAGATATGCGCACCCGGCAGTCAAGACGAAAGCAGAGTTTGGAGTCAGACGTTCCGAGTTTAGCAAATACGAATCAAACGCAAACACAAATAAATAAATCTGTTTAGAATGTGGATTCAAAAAAAAAAAACACACGAGAGTCGGAAGCAGTTCTGGAAAAGTGCCAACAAGCGTCAGATTGTTTTGTCAGAGAACGAAGCGCCAGCTGTCTACTCCTCTCCACTGCTCCAAATGCGCGCCTGTGCGCAACCACGTCCACATGAGGGCGCGTAAAGACTGGCGGAATTGACTGAGCAGCATTTTTGTGAATCAAAAATTAAATGATGGTGACATTTAAGGGATGTAGACTTACTTTAAATTAATCAAACATTTCTTTATGTTAGTATTCCGGTTACTCTTACAGTATTTCTAGCACCAAGCATTAATTAGGAAACGACTTGGGTTTCATATTTTGGTTCGACGCCATTAAAATTGAGCACAGCGTCTTTCTTTGATCAAAGTTGCCATTTATTGTTCTCTAAACACGTCGTTAGTCACAGAATATCATTTCTGTACAGAGCTGGGGAAAAAAGATCGATAAATCCTTGCCTGCAAGTTTCATATAGTTTGTCAAGACATTTTAATATTAAAGTCATTTATTTGTCTAAGAAAAAATGTCAAAAGTGAGTAACTGACATTAATTCCATTGCTCAAATACATTACATTTTGTTTACTGGCTAGGTCTGTTAAAAATTATATTAATTAGGGTGATAATGTCATAAAATCAGCTTTCACTGAGAAAATTAAAACCTTTCATACTTGTATTCGTTAATGTCACAGAAAGAATTCAGTTAAAAAAATATACTAATAGGAAATCGGGATAAGATCAACCGGACGTGGTTCGGAGTTAGTAACCACAGAATAAAATTGAGGTTGTGAAAGAAAAATCATGGTGAGGAATTACTAACTCATTACTGTGTGCACGGTTTACTTTTGTGTGTATCACTCATGAAACGCCGCACGGAATGGCGATGACGTCACCCCACCGCAAGAATATAAATGTGCGTCTGTGCGCAGTTTTGGACATTCGCGCTCTCAACCTGAGAGTAACACAAACCCGGAGAGGACGGCGGTAGAAGAAGATATTAAGAAGTTTGTGGAACATGAATAAATCTACATTAGCGGTTTTCCTTTTGGCGCTGGGTTTTCTTGTCTGCGAAGCTGGTGAGTAGAGATTTAAGAAAAAAAAAAAAAAAGAGCAGCTTAATCGGAAAAAGATCGCTTCAGAAGTTACCTAAGGTGTCATAGTTGTGTTGAGGGATGTTTGTTATCTCTGCATCTTTAAATAAGAAGTTATTGTGTTTCAGACGAGATAATAATAATAATTTGATCTTAGAAATAAAGTGAATTCTCATTAACCACTCAGCATTACCTGTTCCAGGTAACCCATGTTGCTCAGAACCATGTGAGAACAGGGGCGTTTGCACAGCGCTTGGAACACACAATTATGAATGTGACTGCACACGTACAGGGTATTATGGGCAGAACTGCACAACACGTAAGTATGAATGGCATGCCAGAGGTGAATCTAAATTTAGGATTTATTTGGTGTGATGGTAAATGATTGTTTTTCTCCTGTGCTTTACAGCTGAGTTCCTCACCTGGATCAAAATCTCACTGAAGCCATCGCCTAACACTGTGCACTACATTCTCACCCACTTCAAGGGCTTCTGGAACATTATCAACAACATCTCATTTTTAAGGGATGCCATCATGAGATATGTGCTGACATGTAAGTGTTTCCTCCCGAAGGCAAAATGAGATTTGCCATTATAATTTGAACAATCTTGTACTGCGGGATGTAAAGAAGAGCCTGAAGCATGTTACTGACAAGGAAATATTTGTGCTTATTTTCCCCTCTCTAGCTCGATCCCACATGATTGATAGTCCTCCTACCTTCAATGCCGATTATGGTTACAAAAACTGGGAGGCCTATTCCAATCTTTCATACTATACACGCGTCCTTCCCCCCGTGGCAGAGGATTGCCCAACCCCTATGGGAGTCGTTGGTGAGTATGCTTTCTCTGCTTTTTGGAGAACCGGTTTTCTCAGATTCTTGATTTCTGAGTAAGAGTGGTTTGCCTTCATTACGTCACAATAATTGCACACATTTTAACAATCCTTCACCATGGATTGATAGAGTTGTGCAAGGGGAACGCGGCAAAATGTGCTCAATCATGTCAGGACTAGAATAAAGGAATGGGCTTTTTCAGAATTCAACCAATGTCAGGAATTTACTATGAAATACAGTATACATCAGTTTTAGCTGTAAATATCAGAAAATGTAAATACTTGAGTGTCAGTTACTGTAAGTATTTTATCATGATTTAACTGATTGTCTCAGGATTATTGTCTTGTAAACTTATTTAAGATTCTTAAATGTTTCCCCAGGTAAAAAAGAGCTGCCTGACATTAAACTACTGGCTGAGAAACTTCTGTTGAGAAGACAGTTTATTCCGGACCCACAAGGCACCAGCCTCATGTTTGCGTTCTTCGCACAGCATTTTACCCACCAGTTCTTCAAATCTGATATGAAGAGAGGGCCTGCTTTTACCAGAGCTAAAAACCACGGGGTAAGCATGTCAGAATTTAATCCATAACGGATTTTACAAAGAAAACAATGAAGAGACTAATTTAGGGAATACCTATTTTATAAAAACTGCAACATGCTTTAATGATATCATTTTTGCGTTCAGGTGGATCTCAGCCACATTTATGGGGATAACCTGGACAGGCAACACAGGCTCAGACTCTTGGAGGATGGCAAGCTTAAATATCAGGTATGGGATGTGCCAGCTGTGCTTTACTTCAGCCAAATGCTTGAGAACACGTGTCTAAGAGTTGTTTGCAATCTGCAGATTGTGGATGGAGAGATCTACCCCCCAACAGTAAAGGAAGTGGGTGTTGACATGCATTACCCACCTCATGTTCCTGACTCTCACCGCTTCGCCGTGGGTCACGAAGCCTTTGGCCTAGTCCCTGGTCTGATGATGTACGCCACCATCTGGCTGCGGGAACACAACCGGGTGTGTGACGTGTTGAAGGAGGTGCATCCGGACTGGGACGATGAAAGGCTCTTCCAAACGGCACGGCTAATTCTGATTGGTGAGTTCACGATATTTTGAGAACTGCAAAAAAATTTTGTCAACAAGCACATATTTTGCACTCACAGTAATTATATAGTTGAAATGGGAGTTTTGAAATAAGGAAGTTATGTTTTTTTTCTTTTGGTAATCATTTAGTAAGTCTGTTGCGCACTGTAGAGAATCAACTGTGAAACAGGATTTGTTGAAATATACATGAAAGAGGAAATATTTTTGAGGATATAATATTTACCGTGAGAATAAAGATTTATTTATGTCTTATATGGGTTTCCACCTGAAAGGAAAGCATATAGTAAGAAATAACTAAAAAGACATGCATTTTTTTCATAATACATATTTTTTTGTCTGCTGAAAGCACACTGTCTTTTAATATCTGAGTCTTATTAAAATATTTAATCATGTCTCCTGTAGGTGAGACCATCAAGATTGTGATTGAGGACTACGTCCAGCACCTGAGCGGTTACAACTTCAAGCTAAAGTTTGACCCAGAGCTGCTGTTCAACCAGCGCTTCCAGTACCAGAACCGTATTTCATCCGAGTTCAACACCCTGTACCACTGGCACCCACTGATGCCTGATACTTTCCACATCGAGGAGAAAGAGTACAACTATAAACAGTTTGTCTTCAACACCTCTGTCGTGACTGAACACGGCATCAACAACTTGGTCGACTCCTTCTCCAAACAGATTGCTGGACGGGTAAGAGCTGTTTAAGCTTTAGATTCAAGAACCGTCGTTACCGTTTAAATCCGGTTAACTTACTCCATTTATTTTTTTAGGTTGCCGGCGGAAGAAATGTGCCAGGACCCATCCTGCATGTGGCCATGAAGTCCATTGAAGACAGCAGAAAAATGCGCTACAGATCTCTGAACGCCTACCGGAAACGATTTTCCATGAAGCCCTACACCTCGTTTGAAGACATGACAGGTGAGACAAAGTCAAATTTATAAATTCCCATTCTAGGAGTTAAAAAGGTTTGCATGTAGGAAGTTAAAGTGAGCTTAAGGATCACTCCCTCGTTCTATTAAAGAAAGCTTATCTCGCACTTATCAGTAATTACTGTTAAAGAAATAGTTATTACTCCATCCAGCTTTGGGCCCTGGCAGCTTTGGAGGTCAGGAATTTATTTGTGAGAACCAGAGAACCAGAACTATTTCATCTTAAGATAGTGTAAGCAGATTGTCATTACAAGAGAGTGAGTCGTAAACAGACAAGAGGGGCCTCCTGCTTCAGCAGAGAATATTAGAAAGTCACAAGAAAAGAGAGCTATTGTTAAATAAAAACTAACGGTGATGCATGAGGGGAAAAAAGGCTTAACGGTTGGGGTGAAGCAGTAACTAAAAATATTAAACTCTTACCTCCTTTTTGTGTTTCAGGAGAGACAGAAATGGCAGCAGTGCTTGAGGAGATGTACGGACACATCGATGCTGTGGAGCTCTACGCGGGCCTGCTGGTGGAGAAGCCCAGGCCTAACTCCATCTTTGGGGAGACCATGGTGGAAATGGGTGCCCCGTTCTCCCTCAAAGGTTTAATGGGAAACCCCATCTGCTCCCCGGAATACTGGAAACCCAGCACATTTGGTGGCAGCGTGGGCTTCGACATCGTCAACACCGCTTCCCTGCAGAGGCTCGTCTGCCATAACGTTCGAGGCTCATGTCCTGTGGCGTCCTTTTACGTGCCCGACGTTAAAGACACGGGGTCCATAATAATCAACTCAAGCTCAGCTCACTCACAGAGTAGTGACATCAACCCCACAGTCATTCTAAAAGAAAGAACTACTGAGCTCTAATTTTTCTTTAATGGTGATTATCACTAACCTTAATAGACTTTTAAAAAATATATTGTATTTATTTATTTATTGTTTATTTATTGTCCTATATTTATATATCAACATGGCGCGACAAATTTTGTATTGGTGATTTTGTATTTTTTTTCTTCATCAAAACCTGTGATTATGTTTATTTATTGAAAGTTTAAATATATATTTTAAGTTATTGTTACAAAAAAGACCTCCATCGCTGCAGCGTAATACTTGAAAATAGTTTCCTCTAAATGGTTGTGTACATTATACATCTAATGTAAATTTATGTTCATTTTACTTTATGGCAATTTAGAACCAGCACTGACTTTCAAGCGGAATCTAGTGATGTTGTCTCTTGAATTTATTGAACATAAAATAAAGTGCATTCCTTTCCAGTAATGTTTTACTGATGTGTTACCTCTTAATTCTGCTTATTGCTTTTTTAACTTAAGGTGGCATTAATAACTGTAAGCTCTACTGTTGTTTAGAATTTTATATTTTTATTCAATGCCACCTATTAAAATGCCAGAAAATATAAGACAATTCTGTCTGTTTCATTTTTGTTACTGTGTAAAATGTGCTGAAGTGCCTTTCGATTGGTTTACAGTTTGTCCATTTCTGAGTGAGGCCTCTGATTGGCTTACGATGCAAAGAAGTGAAAAGGCATATGACCATTCATCCATTTATCCAATTGTCTCATCTATGGCAGCTTGTATACTTGTGGGCCTGCTGGGGTCTATCTCAGGTGAGAAGTGGGATACACCCCGGATGAGACGCCAGCTCATCACAGGGCGTGTATGAGCTGGTTTGGCTAAAAACCTTTTACAGGTCAGGTATTTTGTCTCATTACTGTAAATGAAAATCAGGGCTATCACTCATATAAAATGAAAATCTGTATTTGCCACCATATTAGAATACGACTGTTGTGTAAACATGGAGGGTGTCACTACTGCCCATGTAGAGTGGTTTGAGAGAGACAGTCACTTTCAACAATGCAGTCCAACTGGTTAACCGGATCGCCATGGCCACGATCGCTACCTGGTAAACATGCATATAAAGATGTCTGTTACTCCACGGAGTATCGGAGCACACAAGGACACTGAGTTTTCAACGCTGACTTGAATCTTCCTGCTTGAACGATAACACCAAAAGGAAATGAGAGTTAAGCCAGAAAGATACCAACCCACGCGTTTACTCGTTCAATCAAGAGTGATCAGCAGTTGTTCAGTTGTTCAGTACTCTTCTACCTTTACTGTTGATGGCAGAAGAAAGATCGGAATTTATTACCTCTATTAAAGACGTTACTTATTTGTTGTGAGAATAACTTGAAAAATGTCACATAGAATATAGATATAAATAAATTTCATAAAAACGTGGCATACACGTGCAGCTTGGATCAGGACAGAACACAGTAAGTGTTGGCAAATTCCTAAAAACTAAAAATACACATCAAAACAATTTTGCAGGTTGGAGCCGGGGGAAAGGCAAGCTAGCATACATCATGTGTGGGATTGCTGAGTCATGCCAGAGGTGTGTGCTCCTAGTGTCATTATGTAGATAAAAATACGACCAACCAAGGACCTCAGAACGCTGCAGAGTGAGATTTTTTTCCAAGAAATAAATCTGTTTACGGTATTTGTTGTGCTTTGGATAAAGTTCTTTTTTTTTTTTCGATGGATTTGACATTTGCCATCGTAAACCTAGCAGGAACACTGCCAGATGTGAGAATGATAAATTTGTAGACTGAAGACAACCAGACTCCATAAAGGAAATTCATTCCTAATTGGTAAAAGGCAGTTATTCACACAATCAAAGGTACACCACATAATCTGACCACCTGTAAATTGACAAAATGGTTATTAAGAGCCGTACCACTCGACAACGGCCTGTAAGACAAGGTGATTGAGGCTCTATTAGAAGGCAGCGGTACCTAAGTTAATCAGGTTTGCATTAAAAGTCCAGGTTCTGACATAAAATGATTTGTCTGCTACTAATAAAGATAGCATGATCAGTAGGTTTGTTTCAATGCTTTCCTTACAAAAGGTTTTATAGAATCAGATGAAGCCTGTAGAGACTTGTCTACCTCGGGGCGGTTCTTCTAGCCGAGAGGCAGCATGGCGTGATCAGGATAACTGATAAATCAGTTGAAAAACAGGACAGATCGGGAATTTCTCGATGAAACCGTCCTTCCCTCTTGTGTTCATGACATGTCTGTATTGAAAGGTAACCAGCACATATTGAAATGAACTTTGAATACTAATATTTAGGTAGATTCCCTGCAACCTCAATCAGGTCCATTGGACTCTGTTGTTTCCTGCTTCGGTCTTGAAACTACTTTTGCTGGTTTTAGATTTGTAGTATTACACATGCAGAATTACAGAATTACAAGTATCAGGGAGGAAATGGCCACGTAAGTGTCTGCGGTATTATGCATGTCTGTGGCACTTTCCGTTACGTGGTGCGAACACTGCTGGGAAGTTGAAAAAGTATAAAAACACAGTTTTACTGTATATGAGGTGCGATGATTAGCGCTCAATCCAAATCCCTACTGGAAATCAGGTCCCAGTTATTTCCTTTTCTATTCCAACATAAACACGGTGGAGGCACCTTTGACGTGACTGGCGGTACATCGTGTTGAGTCAGGCGCCATCCCCTCTAAATGCAGACAATGGCACGATGAATGCTGACATCCTATAACAACGGATACAGGGGTCACATATGTGTTCTCCTCTTTACGTTTTCAGCATAAAACCACATAAAGAAGCAAGACAATCACAGGAATCCCTAACTGGGGCAAATGCATCTGCTGCCATCTCAACTGAATCTCATAGACGACGTCTTCTCAGTGTTTTAATCTTTGCATTGGACTATGTTAAAGACGTGGCATAGGAAAAGACCCAAGTGCATGCAGATTGTTTTTCCCCATAGTGGGTCTCATGATCTAATTGTACACCACCATGTGGAATGCTCACGTCCTGATCTATGATGTCGAGCAGAGGGGCAAATTGTGCTTTGTGCAAATTTAATGAGCATGAACAGACCATTGGCAAGTTTAGCAGACTTCAAAGTGTGTTTTCCCTCTGGACCTCTCTGGAACCAGACCCGGTGCGGAGGTCATGATCTGAGACTGAAGTTACGTGACGCTTTGCAAATGGCAGGAACCACGACGAGCAAAAAAAAAAATAAAGCTGCCGCCCACCACCTTTGTGGGACAATGGGACAATCACTGGAGAATCCTTGAAAGAAAAGAAGGATTCTGAAAACATGGTGCTACTTGTTAAATCATTAAATGTATAATTCATACAATGTTGCTGTCGCTCACAATTTTATTGGAGAGACAGAAATACTTTCATTCGGTGAAATTACTCTCAAACCATTAAGTGTTTTACTCTTAATCGGACTCACGATGGACGACCAGAAAGATCTGGAAAATCCTTTTTTAGTCTTCAGGCAAGCAGACTGAGGCGGCTCACATACAGTTTTTATTTCAAGCCACAGACGTGTATGTTCATCTTCTTTTTGATGTATGCAATAAAACTTCACATACCTTTCATATGTCCTGTCGTATGAAATTGGAGTTCCCTTCTAAGGTCAACACACAAGAGCATCTGATCCAAATGGATCAGTGTTTTACCCCCAGACATGTTATTAACATGATCCAGTTAGTGTTTCACTTTTGACGTCCCTCATGTTACTTGACATCCAGAATTTTCTGGAAGAAGAGATCTTGTATCTCAATGGGACCTTTGGCTTAAAGAAAGATATGTTTTTATTGCACTGAGTAACTGAGAAAAATCGATAATTACAGCCAAAGTAACATCATCTCCAGTGTGACCAGACTATATCCACCCACATGGGCCGGAAGCTCATTTTTTATGATTACATCCTGACGTATAGTAATGAGTATGAAGTTAAATGTTTTGAATTGTTTTGCTATTGTTGCCATTGCCACAGGGAAGACCTGCATATGTCATTATCAGTGATGTCATTCTTTTGAAAGGGCCATGATGACTTTACTCACCTGTTGACACTTAACAGTCAAGAGGAAGAGCCCGGGGCATGTGAACGGTTTGCTGGTTTAGATTCCGATGAAAAAACACAGTAAACATTGTGTTTTCTGTCTGAGTGCAATTTGTTACCTTGGTGTGTGACCGCTCACCTCTGAGAAGTGTAAAGCAGGTCATCAGAGACCTGTAGCTGGCAGGAGACGTTAGGAAGATGGGACTGAACAGTAAAGGTGCACACAAGGGGATTTCTGAAGTCATATGTGGGGCTACTTGAAGGAAGGAGGGGGGAAAAGACCAAACACAAGGAAACATTGTGCAACTGATGATTCACCTTCATCTCTGTTTGTTTGTCTTGTTTATACCCACTTGCTTTTGGTTACACAATATGATTTTAGTGACATCAAATGAAAATTATACAATACCAAATTCTGATCAACCATCCAGAAGACATGAAATTCTACCAATGTTGATACTTTTAACCCTAGCATGGAAAACAAGAAAATGACTGTTCATTGGTCAACATTGAATAGGGAGGGGATTGATCCATATGCCACTTTAGCAAATATACACAGACTGGAAGCAGATATTGAAGAAAAAATTGAAATGGAAAAGAAAGAATAGAAACAAAAGAAACTGAGAAATCTAACTCTGTTCTCTGTTCATGCCTCCTTCCTTCTTGCTGATCGGATCCTCATACTGTTTCTTTTAAAGTGAAGATGAAGGCCTAGCACCTATTTTCATTTCTGATCAACCCGCATGTTTCATCTTGACCATCCCTTAAGCTGAAACCCACTGAGATATATTCTGTTTCGAGTTCACACCGAGAGTGAAGAGGCTTAGACTAAACAACAAAATACAAAATGAAACAGCTGTTGGGGATCAGGGACATTTAGTCATGGACAATACACGTCACACAAATTCATGAAGATGAAGCAGTGGATGACATCACATACCAAAAATATCTGCCTCCATCATTGTAATCAGGGATAAAATTCTGAAAATGTCTCCTATCAATTTATGAAGACGTTTTCTCTTATCACCAGGAATCACACTTTGTTATCTCAAAACTTAATTTATGATGTTGAGATTAAGGCGTTCTGGCCGTTCACGTGCTTAGATGATTACTGTGCCTCTTGTTGCACACTTTGCTTTCCGTGTTGCTCACTCCCTTCCTCATTTAACCATTATGACGAATGTGCCTGAAAAATGTTAGTAATTTGATCAATGTGTCTTGAAAGTGTCCCCATACTAGTAATAGTATGTCTTGAGCACATCTCGACACACCTCGCATATCCGATTCTGTTGGCTCAGCCTGTTTGCTAACTTTGTTTGCCACCCACATAAATTATGTTTCTTTGTAAACATTTTTCTAACAGTAAAGAAACAATTGCAGACGTAGAATATTGTGATTATTTTTCATTTTTGTGAAATCTGTGAAAATTGCAGGCTGTTTCTTAAACACGCAGAATCAGATGAGGAACTTTAAAGACTGAAAACCTGTTGCAACTTTGCAAATGACATCAAAATGCAAGCAGTGACTTCAGGGTAGCAATATTCCAACTCATAACAACGGTCATGTGATTCAAAGTTGTAACAAGTAAGTATATGCACTCCTGAAACTGAATCCCTCAGTGTGTTTCCCTTTCAAAGAATAAAACCCGTTTCTCATTTCATGTCTTTCAGGCCACCGGCTGTATGGGAAATGTTGTGCTTGTGCTGGAAATGAGACTCCAAAGGGAATAAATATTTGGCAGGTCAACTGGTAGCCTGACTGGGATTGCATTCAGGAGACTGATGCTTAATCGGCATCCAGAGTCATCATAAGAACCTTGATGTCTTCTGCTGAATATGCGTATTACCTTCTACTCTTTTTCACATTAGAACCAGCTCTTCAAAATTCTAGTCAGGTTCTTTAATTAAGACTCAAATATGTTATGTTTTTTTTTAAATGTCTATGGAGTGTTATTAAAATGTATTCAGAACTTGAGTCATGGTTGTGGGTTTCTGTAGTACTTGTGTCACCCTTTAATTACACAACATAACCCGCTGTCATCACGTCTATGTGTTTTTCCATTTATTCCATTTGAGAAGAAATCCTTCAATCACCTGCCACTTAATTTTCATATGCTCATAATGCTCTGTTTAGACTGTATTTATTACAGTCAGCCAATCATCAGCATTTCAAATATCTTGTAATTTTAATCCAAATGATGGTAACAAAGGATACTCCTTGAAGCTGTGGAATTGAGGTTTACTGGTATTAATTATTTCAGGTAATGCATAAAATTACACAATCACATTCACACGACAAAGTCCTGTAGCAGCAGCAGTAATTATGACTAATGGCTTTTGTGTCTGTATGCCCACATAATCCCATATAGCCTGTAATATGCAACTCTGTCCAGCTGCAATAATCTGCAAATATTTACAATGTAAACTAATGTCAAATTGATTGTGTTTTTTAAATAATGTTAACTAATGCATATCTTAAATTAAACATTTAGCAAACTATTCATTTTACGTAAGTTTATAGTCCTTTATAGTTCCTTTTCAGGCTTTTAAACTGGTTTGCATGTTTGTAAGAGGTAGGTTGCTAACTTCACTGTTGTGCTTTTTATTTCATTTTTTTTTAATGTCTTTCCTACTCTGTTCTGTCTGACATCCTTGTTTGTTTTTTTGTTTCTTTGTTTTACATGCTCAGTATAGACTTTTTAATATATTTCATTTGTCAAACAGGAGCCACATTTGGCCACCATCCATGATGACATGAAAATAATGCATATTTGTCATATATTTTGTTATTTCATTTACCACGCGAGTAAATGTTCTTAGTTACTTTTCACAGGGGTTGTCAGAGATCAGTTTTCTTTGATTACAGTACATGAATGCTGTTTCAGTGCGTCAGTCCTGACTTTATCACTTTTTTGTGCATGGTAAGCAAAAATATTCACTGGACTCAAATTGTGGAAATATTTATTTCATGAATAAAATAACAACAAGAATATATGAATATCATCCCATAGTTTAGGGATTTTGTTATGAGGGCAGACTTCATGAAGGGGAATTAAATGTCCTGAACTCCTTTCTTGTCAGGTTTACACTTACACCAGAGTAAATATGAAAGAAATAGTTATTATGTGTGCATTGCTGATGAAGGTTCAGCTGCTCACACAGGCCGGCTTTAGGTAAGCCACGTTTTGTGCAGAATTTATGCGTGATTCTGGTGGTGTGAAATATTGAATGTTTGAGATTACCCACTTGTCACTTTTCCTAGAGACATGTGAAAACGTTCACAATGACACGTTCTTGATGGACACGTTGAAAAACAACCACGTTCGTCATTACAGAAAACGAGTAGCTAAATGGTCTTCTCCAGAATTCAAAAGCGTAACGGACGACTCTCCCCAAACAAATATGTCACAAAAGTTTCCATGACATGTTGTATTTTGTTGTCACAACATGTCACAAGACAATGAGCTCTCTGAGCAAAAGCATTTCATTTGTTCTAAGCCGTACTTCCCTGTGTTGCATGATATTGTGGCGGAAGCATTTATAATTCTTCTACTGCAATGTTGTCGTCTGCTCCTCCATCCATTATTTCAAAATTCTTAGAATCACAGGTGAGCCCACAAAGATGCACAGAGAAAATGTAAACCCCACATGAAGGCCTTACGTCTAAATGTTTGTGTGAGTGGGCAGTGGTATCCACCATTGCTGTGCATCTAACAAAAGTCCAAAAAATTTGCTTTGATTTTATAAAATCCCTTCATATAATTCTGCAATTGCTTTAACTAATGAGTTTTAAAAGGATAAAATAAGACCTTTCACACATAATGCACTTCAGTTTTAAAAGCAGCTTTTACTGGATGTGGGTTAATAAAAGCTAGACAATATTTATAGACCTATTTTGGTCAAAAACATACCGTACATTTAAAGACTCCAGAGTTTAATAACTTCTATTGACATAGATCCTAACGTGATCTCACTAATAAAGTGTTTCATCAAAAGAAAAAAACACTGAATAATATCATAAAATGTCCAGTTGCTGTGCTTCTCAGTAAACATTACTCAAATAGTAAATGGTGGCTTTGCAGAAGACTATATGAAGCCCTTACTCATTATAGATAAGTGGTTATTTTTGTTTGTTGGTTATTTCCTGCCAAGGTCTAATCTTCCTCTGATTTTGCTGAAGTGGTAAAACTATAAAACTATATCAGCCAGCGGTGCACTACTGCACGTAATTTCTAAGGAACTTGTGTGATCAGATCAGTGACATCATTCTTCAGAAGATGAGGAGGAAACCAGGTTGATTTTGTGTTTAATGCAGGTGAGTCATCGTAGACGAAAGGATGCATGTAAAAACATTCAGCCTAATGGTGTCAGTTGGAGGAGGAGGAGGAAGAGGAGGAGGGGAATGTGGAATTGAGACAAACGAGAAGAGACTAGTGGGAGGTGAGGGAAAAAGATACCTGACAAATGGCATCTGGTTTCTGTTGAGAGTATGGCATGGAACAACGCCTAGAAGCGTTAGCAATTCACTGTTAGAAATCTAAAAAGCGTAAAGATATTAAATACAACTTATGATCAGCTGATGTCTTCACATCTGATTTGCTGCAGTGTTTCACTTTAACATTTGTAAACCATGAAGACTAAAACATAAAGTCTGTTGGGTCCAGTCACACATTATCGTCTTATTTTTGTCACATATGTGTTTGTGTTGTAATCAAACAAACATATTGTTACTTCTTCTTTGATTACTTTTGATTGCATTTGCTTAATTGTAATACTGTATATTGCATAGTACGTAATTGACTGATCGCTGTGCTGATATAAGATTCAGGGATGAGTAGATCATGCATATACTGTATATTTTTTATAAGGTCTCCTGTAGACCTGTTGAAATTTTCTGACTGGGTTTGTCTGAGTCTCTACTCTGTGTTCCTGCAGCGCCTCCTAGTGGCAGTATTGAATCAGGAAAAACTAAACACAATGTTTTGCGTGTGCGTCACTTTTTCCCCATTGGAACCCGAAACAAACGAGGAGGGCCTCCCGGCTGCGAACAGAAACACTAACATTGCTGCAGGATGACTAATATTTATGAATGGGTTGCGGTAGTAGCAGCAAGAAGGGCGGTGGGTGACGGCCGCCTCGTCATTCCCTGCCTCAGTACGACTCGGCAGCCTGAGGTGTTGCACAATAACCCCGAACACGACTCAAATACACGTGTGCACACTCACTGAATAAACGGCCTCTGTCGGTGGTATTTAACCCTTGACTATTGATTGTGTCAGCTGCTAAATACCAAGAGAGAGAATGACAACATACACCTCTCCTTTTCACAAATGTAGACAAGAAAGAGGTTTCCCTCTTTTTTTTTTTTTTTTTGATTACCTGTGTGAGAAAATGACCAGGTGTTCTTTTAAAAGGACGAAAACTGGCAATCTTTTAACTTCTCAGTGCTCAGATGTCATCTAAACGACTTGGTATTTATAGAAAAATAGAAAATCTGGAAATATTCGGCTTTAATGTCATAATTGATGTTAAAGCTCAAAGGAACAGAGTTGCACTTACAAAATCAAGTCTTTGAATCTTGGGATTTGTGTTTGAAAACCATTTTGATACTTTGATTGGTTAATTTTTTTTTTTATTTTTTATTTTCTCCAGAAATATGGGGATACAAATGTAATTAAATATAGTTAAAATAAAAATACCAAATCACTGTCAAGAAATCTTTTTACATCTTAGACACATTTAACATTCTTAGTATATTTGCTGCAGGAATGGATTGATTTTTTGTAAATTGTGAGGAAGTTTTATAATCCATAAAATAATTGTTAATCTAGAGTTCAAAAGGAAAATGGTTAGGTTCACAAAAGTCACTTTTTCACTTTGTGCTCAGGACATTCTGCTATGTCACAAAGCAGTTAGGAAAGAAATACTTTAGCCATCATGAATCACTGGGGCAGCAGAGGTTATTTTCATGCATTTCCAGTGTCCACATGCAGACGTTGATGTACACACACTCATGCAAGCACGCACGCACGCGTACACACTCACACACACACGCACACACACACACACACACACACACACACACACACACACACACACACACACACACACACACACACACACACAGAGATGACATTCATAAAAAAACACCTCACTCTATGAGAAACCATGTGGGTGTGTCATGCAGTGGATTTTTCCTGACCTCCATTGATTTATCTGACACATGTTAAGCCAGATCTCAATCACTCTAAGTTCTGTTTGTTCCAGCGTTGCCCTATACTCTATTTGCCTTTGACATCCACTGTCCCTAACCTGAAGTGAAGGCACTAAAAAGTTAGTTATAAAAGCACATTTAGGTTCATCCAGTTCATAAGAGCATTAAAGGGCTGGTCCACAAGATGTGTTCTGTTATAACTTGTCCGTGTGCTTTATTGAAGGGTGTGCATTTCTATGAGTGCATTAACGGCCCTTTGAATGGAACAAAGGCAATTTGAGTTTGAGGTGGATCCGGGAAACGGCACGGATTCAGGGGTTTCAATGAGGTATGTGCGCTTCAAGAGCCCCTCTGGTTTCATCTGCTAAAGGGAATTCCAGGTTTTCCATTTCCTGTCACCTTCTGGAGTCTGCTGCAAAGATGGGAAGAGAGGGGTGGAAGCATTACTGGATGAAATTAATATATTAAACATATTTTACAGGAAAAACCAAAGCAGTAAATAGAGTGAGAAATATGGAAAAAAGATTTTGTAGGTGGACAAGTTCATTTCTGTGAACAACTGAATGAAGACTGCGTGGTTTTGGAATATTGGATGAATGTAGAAAACCTTCAGACTGTACTGAAAGTTCTGAGTCATACAGATGAGAATTGATCTTTATTTGGTGTCATTGTTTTGGTGTGGATTTCAAAAGAAAACAAAACCATTTTGAGGTAAAAGTTCATCTGCCAGATAAAAACAGGAAGTGAAAATTCATGCGTCTGAAATGTGTTGGCTCTGGGCCTCAAGTAAAGCAAGGACGGATTTTCTGAGATCCTCTCATAACCCAGCAAAATCTGCTACTATCATGATATTGGAAAACTCTCAATTCCTGTTCATAAAGGTGAGAATGTTAGAGGGAAATCACATAAGGGTTATGCCCGACAGTAGGAAAATTCCAGAATCTTCTCTGTTTGCTCTTTTACTCATAAAGCGTGTCAATCATTGACAATTAAAAGGTGTGGGTGTCGCAGGATTAAACTGAAGGAGTGATTAGATGTTAAGTGTTGGACTTTTCATTGTGAAAAGGTTGGTGTTAATTCCAAAATAAATAGATGTGTCAAGAAGTCACGTCCTTCTAAGGTACTACTAACATTCTTTGTTCTGATGATTATAATAAATACATCAACATGTCTCCCGATTATCTAAAAAACTGTATCCTGAAATGATACCAGTTTGATAAAAACGAGTTACACTGATATCCATCCCTCATGGGGATGGTGTGATACAACTGGAATGAGCAAGAAGGCATCTCACCTGAGAAAAATCTTCATCCTTGCATTAGTAAGACAGTGATTAAGAACGTCTTGGGTGAAGCCATTACCTTATTTAGCAGCTCCCATCACCATCCGCACATCAGAGGTATGCACACATGACTGAGTCATCGGCAGACAATGTGACAAAAAGAACTCACCTATCACACAGGGGCGAAACTCGGATACGTATACTAAAACACATAGTTCTTCATGTTTACATTCCACATCTTGTCTGTGTGACTCAGAGCTCATTAAAGAACCCTCATGGGGATGTATGGAAAACAATGGTTGGTTAAAATGCCAGGCTTTATGAATCAAGGTAACTCTACACCGTAAGTTCCACAACGGACACGTCAAAGACTATACAGTCCACACCACAATGCAACCTTATTGGAAAAAATGAAGTTGAGACACTTTAATCCTCCAAGTCTCCTGGTTCATTTTTCCATCCTTACAGTTATACAGTGTTGGAACAATCCGTGGGATTATTAATGGGGATCTGGATCATCACGTAGTTTCATATTCTTTTATAAAGGATTTTTTACCACTAAGATTTTTTGATTCTAACTTCTTTGATGGAGCATAAAATGCTCAGACAAAAATGCCATCGATGACATCCATATGAGAGCTCATACAAATCAGAAAACGCTGTTTTTCTTGATACTTCCAATATTACAATGAAACCAAAGTGATTCCAAATTCAAGGGAGACAGTTTCATGATTGATGAGTCACATTAGGAGGCTCAAACATCACGGTGCTATAGGTTTTAGGAGAAGTGATTATTAGGAAACTATTAATTGTCTGTTTGGTTATCCATCCAGCCATCCATCTTCCACTTATCCGCCTTGCGGGTCATCTCAGTTTGCTGTGGTCGAGAAGCTGGATACACCTCGGATGCATCGCCAGTGCATCGCCAGTGCATCGCAGTGTTTGTTTGTCCATTCATGAAACTACCAACACATTTTCATGAAACACGGTGAGAGAGTTGAGTGTTTCGCACAGGAAATCCCTTTAAATTTTGGAGTGGATATGGTTAAAGTTACTTTAAGTTTTTAACTTAGCATGTTTGGGGTTTTCTGACCACTTTTGCCAACCTATTACGATGAAAATGGATAGAAGAGTGGACTTTGTCAAAGAGATGAAACCATTACATTTCAGTTCAAAATAAGAAAGGGATGGATAATATTGAATGAACCATAACAAATAATTTATTTTGTGTGAATCAGGGACAGGAACAAGTGATCAAATTTGCCTGCTGGAACATGAAATGCTGACTCTTCTGGAACATCTGTTTTTCTCCTATCTTGGATGATCCAAGTTCTAGGTGTATGTCATCATCATTAAAGAAACTAAACAGTTTTTCATGTAAATAGACAAGTAACTTTGGAGAGAAAGACCTCTCTGGAGGACATGCTTAGCTTTGGAAGAGATGTGGAGATTCCAAATTTTCTGTGTATGTAAAAATATTGTGTTCTCTTAAATTTGTTCACTTAGTTCTACAGGATTATTACTACTCTGTATTCTCCTTTTATTTAAAAAGTTCATATTAAAGTTCCACAAACATATTACTTTTTTGTCTACATAAAATAAAGACAATATTCAAGCCTAACATTGTTCTACACAAGGATGATCTCAGTCTTTCATGCAGCGATGCATAAAGCTTTTGAATAAAACATGAAGCAGTTCACAGTATACAACATTATCCAAAATACTGGTGTTGATATCTAAGCTGTAAAAGTGCTATTGGCACATCCCTGCTTCATAGTATAAACTACAGTAACTAATAAATATAACTAAATGACAAACCAATAAAATGCTAATACATATGTCATATATTGAGTTTGGGATTGTATTTTTGTCCAACAAAACAAAATGCATTGGAGTAAAACAGATAATTATGTTTTTAATAAATTCAGACATTTATAGCAGAAAATATAACTTCAAAAAAATTCCTGCAGACTGTCTAACTGACAAAATGTATCAGGATTTCTTGTGTTTAACCTTCAGTGGGACAAATAATTGTAATTTTTATTAGCTCATATGAACAGATGTGAAAACGAGTCCTATGCACTTATGCATTATTATTAAAACTCTTTTAGACCAATATTTCTATTTTTAGCTTCTAATATTTTAACTCATAATGTGTCTGGGTTATGGCATAAAAGACCAACCAAGTTTTGTAGAATTCTTTTTTGGCTAAGTGAAGGTGGATTGCTGCCCTCTTGCTTTTGAAAAGACAGAAGTGTGCTGACCAGGCATCACGCAGCCAAGAGAAGAGATCCCATGATTCCTGATTATGTAACATTGAGACTCCATAGATGTGGCTCTACTGTATGTGAAAGATGCACATATAGTACTGTATACATTTGATGGCTACTCAAATATATTAGTTATTTACAATACCATAATTTACACAACTGATAAATGATTATGTTGAGAAAAAAGGTAGATAGATAGACAGATAGATAGATAGATAGACAGACAGACAGACAGACAGACAGACAGACAGACAGACAGACAGACAGACAGACAGACAGACAGATAGAGATGTGTTTATAGAACTGGAGGTGCTAAATAGCTGGTTCCATTTTAAGCATGCAATGCTTGTCCAGGGACTGGGAATAGTGGAACCCCAGCTGGCATGCATACTCTGTGTGCCTGAATAAAAAAGACAAGTAATCCTTTAAGCCAATAAATACATGACACATGGGTGAAGGACAGAAGTCAAACACGGCTGTATGAGCTGTGTCTGAAAATATTGTATGGGCGTGGAGAGAATTGACCATTCCTATTTGCATATCAGTGATTCAGGACTCATCTGAAGTAAAGCTGACATTGAGGTGAGTAGGGAAAGACATGATTGAGGTGTTCCTTTTGTTCCTCTGCAGCTTGAGGAAACATTCCGTCAAAGATGAGCTGGCTGATAATGTGCTGTAAATTGTTCTTCAGTGAAACATCAGATAATAAACATATAGAAACTAGAATGTAAAGCTAGGTTGGACATTCAGGTTAAAGAGTATTTTGAGCAAATATTGAGCATTTTCTTAAAAATAATATAAACCTTTAAAGAAAACTTGAATGGTGAGAATGATGGAAAATTTTCTCTCTCCTTCCTTTTTGTTTTTTCCATGAAAAGCAGCAGCATTTCAATGTGATCTACAAATATTATAAATATAACATGTATATTTTATGAAGTATTGTACATTTTTTTGTCTTCTACTATTAGGTTTTTTATTTTAAAGTAAAACAGAGCAAAAATTCCTTGTTATACAGAATGGATCATATAACAAGTACTATAACAGTATTCTTGTTTGTTAAAGACCTTAAGTGCTTTCTACATGAATTTTTATATGTACTCCACTGTCAGGTTTTGAGGTTTGTAGTAGTGACAAGAGAATGAATCTACTATTTTCTGTTTTGCTAATTTAAAAGAAGTTATTCTCTCCTAATCTTTTGAAGGAACTTGAAGGGAAGTGTTAACGGAAGGGAGGCGAGACCACAGTGTGATGTTTGTTTTCAGTGTTATCGAGAAGCACATGATATAACCTCACTGGACATTCCATGCCTGTAGCTATAAGCTTTTTGGAAAAGCCACATCATTTGTTCATTTACATGTGAAGATTTATCTTGTTGAAAACATTTTCGGAAATGTTGTTTATATATTATTTTTTATATTTATTTTTATAGGAAACATTATTTGGAGACTTCTGAACACATTTTTTAAGCAAACTCTGTGTCTGCAGTTTATAGTGAAAGAGCAGTTCTTGTACACTGCAATTGAATGGAAGCAACTATTAATTTAAGGAATAAAAAAAAGTAAATAGTCTGTTCTCTGTCTATCTGCCCCCCCCCCCCCCTTTCTCCCTCTCTTTCTCTGCCTCTTGTTCTTTCTTCATTGTGTGTAGTCTAGCCCTTATCAAGTAGGGGCTTCTAATTCCAGTAGTGAAATCCTCTTAGGATCTATGCTCTATTTCCGTTTGGTCTATAGGGTTGGTTTTTTTAAATCTCCATTAGGCCAAGCTCATTGGCTGAAGAAGACACAGACGCACACAAGAAAACACACACCATCCAGCAACAGATAACTTGGTGAAGTGATCGGCTGCAGATCAGTTCAAGGTTAGCGACTGACACAAAGGGAGGACTGTGCTGTGACTACTGAAGGTAAGGACAAATCCACTGAAATGGCTTATTTATGGGGGGAAAAAAACAGCTAAATCAAATCAAAGTTCTGTGTGGAACTTTAATATAGGTGCAAACATGAGATGAGATGCACACAATCTGGCTCAAATATTTTGCACACATTTGAGACAGATTGCTGGAGCCACGTTTATTTTTATTATATACTATTCTCCATTAAAACCATATTACAGCATTCAATATCATACTAAGATGTTTTTGACATATGTTTTAAATTTTTTCTTGTTGTTAAAATGCTTTTACATCATCTGAGAACAAAAGCTTCTTTATTTTGGTGCTGAATTTAGTCATGAGTCTCTGTGTAATGAAAAGCCAACTTTTTACAGGGCTTTTTTTGTCTCGTCTCTCGCGCACACACACACACACACGCACACACACACACACACACACACACACACACACACACACACACACACATCTACATGTGACACAAATGCATCAACATTTTTGACATATAAATAATGAATAATTATTTACGTACTGATTTAATCAGTACGTATGTAACTTAGGAGAACTGTTTTTTATTTATTTCTGTTTCCCTCTACTAATACAGCGATTTGTGCATTGATTGTGTTATATACAGAGATTCTTATTATGTATTTACTAGACAGTCCCATCCATTCTGTGTTATGGCAACCAAGGGAAAGATCTGCTCCAGATCAGTAATCCTCTTACATTACATCAATTTAATTAAGTATCCCAGGATTCACATGAAGATAACGTCACAGTGCAAAGATTTCAAATCTGCAGCTTTACAATTATCTAATTGGGAACAATGAAAACAAACAAGTGTTAGAGGCCACTGATACCTTAAAGAAGTAAAATAATTATTCAGACGCCAAAGCCTTGATCTTGTAAATCATTATATGAGTTTACTTCTCATTTTTGTTCCCTCGCAGGAAAACAGTTAACATGTCTGACAGAATGATTGATCTGGAAGAGACTGCCACCCAGACAGGTGAGTGGAAGCACTGCTTTCAAATATCACACTCAAATTTAGCATCTGTACAATCTGGTGGCCTTTGTGTTTGTGCCTGGAAAATTTACTATTTAGTTAATTTTGGTTAGTCATTAAGCAATCCTTTACCTTTGCAACAGAAATTGAATTTTCAGATAACAAAGCAAAATACTGATTGCAGAGAATCTTACTTGAAATGGCAAACAGGAAGTCAAATGCTAAGGACAGATCTGTGAAGCTTTGGCAGTTTAACTGACATGCTAATCTTCTTTCTCTTATGTAACACCGGTGCAAATAGTCCACTTCTTGGAGGGTTGGGATGAAGCTTTAACCCTTGCATTAAAACAGGACACAATGACCGTTATGGATTCATGGAAGCATACAGCTATTTTTCACAGTAATCTGTCATTCAGTTTAAACACGTCATAGATTCTTACCATAAGACTATCAAATGATATGTGCCTTCTCCATAGGTCCAAAAGGAGTCATCAATGACTGGAGGAGGTTCAAGTTGGAAAGTATGGACCAGGAACATTTGCCTCCTGCAAAAAGGGAATTGCTGAGACAAATGTCATCCCCGAACAGGCCTAAAGATGACTCCAGAGCAAACCTCAACCGCAAGGTACAAACAAACATGCTCAGATACATCCTGTTAGGGGCTTCAATTGAATGCGCCCCCGTTGTTGAATGAATTTTGCAAGAAAATGTGAGAATTTCTCACCTTATGAATGAATAAATCCATCAAATTACCAACGAACAGTATGTGCTAGAGTGGACAAAGAATTTCCCTTTGGAAATCAATAAGTTGATCACATTTACATTTACAATATGTTGTAACTTGTAATGTCATGTTATTCTTTCAGATGAGTGTGCAGGAATACGAACTGCTCAAGGAGGAGGATGAGGGATGTCTGAAGAAATACCGAAGGCAGTGCATGCAGGAGATGCATGAGAAACTCAGCTTTGGGCCCAAGTTTGAAGGTGTGCATGACCTGGACAGTGGAGAGGCCTTCTTACAAATCATAGAGAAGGAGCATTACAGCACAGTAGTGGTCGTCCACATCTACAAGGTTGGGGTCAAAGGCTGTGAGGAGCTCAACAACTGCCTCGACTGCCTGGCCATTGAGTACCCCACCGTAAAATTCTGTAGGATTGATGCCGTTGCATCCGGTGCAGCTGAGCGTTTCTCAGATGAGGTGTTACCCACATTGCTGGTGTACAAGGCCGGGGAACTTCTGGGAAACTTCCTGGCCTGCACGCAGCACCTCAATGAAGAGTTTTTTGCCCCTGATCTGGAGAGCTTCCTTAACAGCTATGGCCTGCTGCCGGAGAAAGCGCTCCCTGGAATGGAGGATGAAGAAGAAAATGATGTAGAGTAGAGGGAAGAGGGTAAGCTCTTTCTGGGGTTGGAAGGAGAGCAATGAAAGACAATTAATCACAAATGATGAGTTCTTCTTTCGGGCTGCGCCAGGTAGAAACATCTCTGATTGTTCAATAGTGTTTGAGGTTTATTCTCTGAAGGACAAATTTTGAATATGGGTGCTCTCAAATGTAGGTTTGTGTTACATTAAGGTGAGAGGATAAACATTTTATTTATCTTTTAAAATATATCACAATCCCCACCAGCTACCTATTGAAAAAGCCAAAAGCATGCAACTGTGATTAAATCATTGCAATATTTTATTTGTAATGATAGAGAAATCTTTACAGCCGTATGTGTGTGAAATGTTTCAATTTAAAGCTTTCTGTAGCATTTGTTTGGTTTGGTCTGTACAAGTTATTTATGAAGCCAGGGTTTGCGCAAGCGATACAATATTCAGACATATGGACACATACAGTTTATTAGACTGTGGATATTTGTGTGGTTACTTTTGGTTGCCAAAATTGACAGAGAAAAGCTCCAAAATTTTTAGCAGAACAGGAACTCTCAGGGTGTATGAAGCCAAAGTATTCTGGATGTGGAAACATTTCTGGTATATAGATGATGCATTTTGGAGCCTGAACAAACATCCATGACCGTATTTTACCATCAACAGTCATGGAGTTGATTTCTACGTACAGTATTTTCCTTTGTGAAAGTTTGAAAAATAAAAAAAAAAATGTTTAAAGGGGAACAAGTATACATTAATCACCATCACAGATTTTGCTCAGGATTTGGTCAATATTTCTAAATGTGTACTGGAATATGAAGAAAACATAGCCTGCTACATACAAGTTTGTCAAAAAAAATGAATAAAATAATATAAAATAGAAAACCTTTGGATTGCATATTATTATGGTGATTGTCTGAAAATCTGTAAAGGTCACAGTAGGAAGTCAAGGAAACAATATTATATTTTTACTATACAAACAAACATGATGTAAAGTGTTGATTAGGGTTCTTAAAATGTGTGTCTTGTTATTCAGATATTTTTATTACATCCCGCTTCAAAGTGGTGATGTATTGTAATTGACAGTGTTTATATGTTAGTCCGTCCATCCGTTAGTCCACCTAATATCTTCACAACCGTTGCAGATGGAAAATGAAACAAAAAGCACATTACTCGGGCTGCAAAGGGGATGAAAATGAGATGATGACCTTGAGAAAAGTAGGTCAGGGTCAAATTTCAACTTTTGTACACTCAGGAACCGGATTAGATAGAAAGACAAGGGAGAGGGCCAGTGTGAGTTAGTCCATAGATCAAAGCACTAGCTTTGATCATTGACCTATGCAAGTAGGTCAGGGTAAAATTTTGAATTCACGGGTGTCACGGGACGTTGTAGTCTCTGACTGCCTTGGTTCTAGTTTCTCTTGGTCTTTGTCCTTCGTAATCAGCATTTTGCGTTACCTTCCTATTTGTAATGCAGACATGACATCATTTTTTCATCTTGGCAAGAAAATAAATGAGTGTATTTCAAATGCATGAGTGCTGCTTGAAATTGTATTCCCTGTTACCGACTGAATGAAGCAAAAGTCACCTTCATCTCATTAATTTTGTTATCCTGAGACTGTGATAAGACAAATGTTGACTGATATTGGGTTTTTCAATTACCTCTAACTTTCTACAGGGATATTTTTTTTTTTTGATAAATAAAGGACAGTACAACTAAAAAGGACTTAAAGTTGATCTTTTTATTACAGGTTTTTGGCAAGATCTCAAATTCTCTTACATCTGTGTATTAAAAATGAAAGCAACAAGATAAGGAAACAACAAAATACTCACATGCATGGGTACATAGCTATGCAGAATATATTTGTCTTTACTCCTGTTAAGGTAAGCCGTTATGTTAATTAACTTATAACATTTTAGACTAAATCAAGTGGTCTGACCCATTTGTGACTCCGTTGAGATGGTTGCAATACACAAACCACGGTTTGATGTGTTTAAATTAAATGAGATATAGAAAATGCTTCACATCACACGAACACCCACTACTGCTACTGTAGTAGGCAGATCATATGCTCTTAAATATTTTTATAAGTGGTATTTGTATGTTTCTATACTATCATCATACAGTCGTTTGAGCATTGCAATTTATGTCTCCTGGATTGTGATGCAATCCTTATGCCTGCAGTTAAGTTGTTTTTCGCTTCCTTTTCTCTTCAACTAAATACAGACATACAGCCAAGCTTTGACCATATTTAGCAGTCATAATATCAGGTAACAGCTTATAATGCTTCATCAAAGAGTATTATTTGATAGTGCTTAGTGCACAGACCTATCCTGAGATAATCAGGCCTATCCTCTTACAGGATTACGGTTGTGGCTGTAGTAGTAGATGTGTACTGAGTCTTCTAACACTTGCTTGTCTCAGTTTCAGCAGTATTTGGTAATTTACACTATTCTAGCTTCAAGCCTTAGACTCATACCTTGGCAGCAGCACTTCTAAGTGCATTCCAAGGTGTCTAATTTTATGCAGGTTCATACATTCCAAAAATATCCCAACATATTGCCTGCAAAGGAGCAATTAATTTCTAATTACACAAAATGTGAGTTCTATTTAACTGTTACACGCTAACACATAGCTCTCTGAGGGTACAATGTACAGTAAATCTGTGTTTCCACACACTGGCACGATATAAATAGCCTCTAGCTGGTAACATTTCATTTTCCCAGGGTAGCGTGTCTAAGATTTATCAAAACCTCTTTATACCTCCCACAAGATTTCTCTGAAGATGAGAGGTTTTTCTGATAGGCCCAAACAAGTCAGCCAGACAGCCTGCTTTAACCTGGAATATTGTCTGCAAGAGTGGCAGTCAGATCACTAAAACATCTCATTTGACCACAACTTCAAACGCTGCACATGTGCCAATAGTGCCAGAAATCCAGAACCAGAACTATACTTATAATCTTTAGCTATATGTACAATATACAACAATATAATGGATAAATCCTATTTAAATTACTTTGCCATCTGGGTTGGCAAAACTAAACCTCTTAAAGTGTAGATCCAGTAAACTTTTCCAGTAAAATTCAAACAAAATCAAACACAAGATTTAGATCCAATGCTGGTGGAAACCTGTAACTGTCTGACATCTACCTCAAGAACAAAGCAGTACCATAACCTGAATAACATGCTGCCTATCAGTGTCCCATTAATGTAGAATCAGGAACTTGCATTGCTAACACTACAAACAGATGTCAGGTAGGCGTCAGGTGAATATCAATTCTTAATTTCAACCAGACTACACCTTTAAAAGAAATAGTTTCACAACATTTCAAATAAATATTTCACAAATTAATGCTCTTTCAAAGAATTCCTGATCTAACTAAAACCAACTCACTTTCACATTCAAGACCTTTTAACATGCAAGCGACCACAGTTCAGTGAGTGCCACAGCCGACAGAATCAAAGTGCAAACAACAACAAGATTTCCCCTTTAATACATGATGACTAATCTGCTAAATCAAGATAAACAACAACCCCTTGAAAGAAAGAAGGTAATTTTGCCTCAAGATTGAACAGAAACTTCTGAAAGTGTGTTTTCTGAGATACCTGGATAACTTACCTGAGTATGAGAAAAGATTGGTTCGTACCTGCTCCAGACGTTGGGTGGTTCAGGCTTTATTTACACCACAGTGTTACAAATTTAGCTCTGTGAGCTTGATTGTTGGAAAAGACCCCAGAGCATGATTTGACTCATCAATCTTGAATGATTGCATCAATATTTACAATGACCACCTTCTCCCACCTCCACGTCTGACGTTGTGATTCCCCTTTGTTTATACCACTTTGCTAATTGGGGAACTTTTGTGATTTTGGTGTTTGGACACTGGGAAAGTTCAGCTTGCACGCTCTACTTCACCCACAGAAAAACCAACTGTGCTGAGGTGATGTCACGACACGACCATAGAGAACTGGACTGAGGCACCCATGTCCCTTGTGACTAAATATGGACAGGGGATATGAGCAAGATGACATAACTATGAACTGCGATCACCTTGTTTAGATAGTTCTAATTCCTCATTACTCTGACAGTAAAATGATGGAAAAAATGCTTTTGTTAGATATGTAACTAATTTCTTCCACTCAACTGACTTAACTGTTTGGATGAAAGAACAGCATAATGCAAAGGGATGGAGGAAGTGGTGGGTGGATGAAGATGTCTGTCACTTCACATCCAAAGTTTGTTTGAAGTACTGCAATAGTAGTTCACAGGCAATGTTGGAGGTAAAGCAATAGAAAATTAATAATGACAAGGGCTTTAATAATTTTATTGCATTCCCTATGTCAATCAAATAATTTCTACCTGAATATTAAGTGATAATTGCTATTTTGGTAGGAATGCATTTGCCCTTTTTCACATCGGAGGCAACACAATCGGGTGTGAATGACACTTTCCCATATCAACAATCTTCCCAAACTTTTGAGCAGATGCAAAATATCATTCACTTATCTATAAAAACTTCAATGAAACAAATTAAAGAGCTTATTTGATTGATCAATCATGTGAAACTAACTCAAATGTGTAATCAGTAACACGTTACCCTACACAGGCATTGTGATGTAAAACATTTGTTTTCTTTGTTGTAATGCAGATGTGTCAAATTTAAGGCCCGGGGGCCACATGTGGCCCACGAGAGCATAAACAGTCAGAGTGTCTAAAAATAAATGGGTCAAAAGTGTGCTTTGACCAGAAACTACATTTACCATAATGCAGTAATTAAGCCCATTTTTACTGTTCAAAAACAGTTTATTTATTGTTCAAAAACATTTTGAACAAAGCTGATGTCTTAACTTGTGTTTGATGTTATTTTTCTTTATTCGCTTGGATAGTTTGAACCTTGATTGATGGAGTTATGTGGGTTTCATTACCTGACAAATTAAAAGAATATATGTTATCACAAAGCAAAAGTAAACATATTTTTTCTGTGTAAGTGTAATTTTTGTAGCTTGAATAGGTAATGAATTCAGAGTAATTTAACATTAAGGAGTAGTTACATTTATTTTACATTGCATTGACTTATATTTAGTTACATTGTAAGTCACATCTTGCTCTTTGAGGACAGCCATTATGCGGATGTGGCCCTAGGTGAAAATGAATTTGACACCCCTGTTGTCATGCATTAAAATTAGGTTTATAAAGCATTTTAGACACTGATATCATACAGGCTGCTACCATAGTAACAATAATGTAAAAACCAGAATTCGCCGGCTAAAAACATTTGGAGTGTGAACTGGTAATGGGAGGTTCAGTTCACTGCCAAAGTTCCCTTGAGCAAGGCACTACCCCCTCCACAAGCTGCTCAGTCAGGACCAAAGATGGAGCTTCCCGTCACTCTCCCTCCCACTTGTATTTACTGCATGCCTACAGGGCCTTTGTCTGTGTTTGCTTGTTTCAGGGCCCAGTACACACACATATATGCATGTTTAATAATATACTAAACCATGAGTGAAAACATAATGATTTCATCAAGGGGATCATTACAGGGTATTTCTTCATCTTCTTCTTCAACACTGTAGACTGAAGTGAGTAAGGGCCCATGCCTGTCGATTCCACAATTACAACACGTACTGACAACATCAAATATGGCTCAGTCAGTTCAAACGTTTGCAAGGGTTAATGTAGATCTATTCAGACATGACAGCCTTTGTGAAAGAAAATATATCTGGTGCCTGGAGGTAAAGTCTGCCTCAAAATTGTCTTTTTGGTGCCATCAATGACTGAAACTGAATAGGTGGAAGTAATTGGAACCCACACACAAAGCAGTGATTAAAAGTAGAAATTTAAGAAACAACAGTCAGTAAACACTATCGACTATTTTATAGGAGAATTCTCTGTAAAACAAAACACACTGTCTGTTGTTATTAGCCCTTAATAAAAGCATCATCAGAAAACAAGTTTGTAAGTTACTGTGGAGTTTAGCAAAGCAGTGTTTCGTAAAGCTCCATCATTAATACCATCCCGACCTCCTAAAAATGTCGCTGAAATGTAACAACCCACAAGGATTACAATTGTGCAAAGATGCATGAATCCACACTGATCCTCTTCAGCCAAAGTTATGTAAGCTGATTTTACCAGCCATCAATAATTTGCTTGTAACTTCACAACAAATGCACTCTCCACTGATATCTGAGTATGAGTTTGCTGTCTCATCACAAAGAATTCACCTGTTGCATCCTCAAAAAAGAATTGCATCTTAGTGCAATATATTTGGCATTTCTTAAAGCTGTCTGGACAGCACTGGACTTACGAAGAATGCATATCGAAAGCACCCCCCTTCAAAAAAGAAACAACCTGGATTCCATCAAACCTGTAAGTGGCACCCAAACATGCTGATACTGGAGGCATGCAAACCAGATCCTTTTCATTATGCGTTGGTGCCATCTGCTGACCATCATTGAATAAGGAAGACGGTTCCAGTTACGTTTGAAAATCAATTTTTTAAATCACAATTGCAAATAAAATTTTCATAATAATTAAGAATTGCTCTATATGCTATGACCATGAAAGAGTAAACTCAGCTGCGGGAACAAGTTGACAACGTAAACAAAATGCCAAGTAGCTTTGAGCTAAAATTTTGTATTAAAATTAGTTTTACTGTAAACCTATTAGGAAACTTGCACTGGAGTCTAATAAACAACAATTATTGAGAAAATAATAACAACCTCAAAAATTGCTATACTTCCACAAGCCAGTGTCTTATTGTACCGGTCCATCAATTTGTGACTTTTGCATCTTCTTCTTTCTTCTTTTCCTTTTGGCTTTTCCCTTCAAGGGTCGCCACAGTGAATCAGTTGCCTCCATCTAACCATGTCTTCTGCATCCTCTTCTCTCACACCAACTACCTTCATGTCCTCTTCACTATGTCCATAAACCTCCTCTTTGGTCTTCCTCTAGGCCTCCTGCCTGGCAGTTCAAAACACATGCACATTACAACAAACAAAAGAAATGTGTCACATTACAATATCTGTGTAGGGTAATGTGTTACTGATGACACATTTCAGTTAGGTTCACACGATTGATCAGTTAAATAATTTTTTGTAGATAAGTGAATGATATTCTGCATCTGTTCAAAAGTTTGGGAAAATTGTTGATTTGGGAAAGTGTCATTCAGCCCCTGGTGTTGCCTCTCATGTGAAAAATGTCAAATGCATTCCTACCAAAATAATAATTATCACTGAATATACAGGTAGAAATTATTTCATTGATATAGGGAATGCAATAAAATTATTAAAACCCTTGTAATTATTATTGCTTTACCTCCAACATTGCCTGTGAACTACTATTGCAGCTCCATCTTTGGTCCTGAATGAGCAGCTTGTGGAGGGGGTGGTGCCTTGCTCAAGGGCACTTTGGCAGTGAACTGAACCTCCCATTACCAGTTCACACTCCAAATGTTTTCAGCCGGCAAATTCTGGTTTTTACATTATTGTTACCATGGTAGCAGCCTGTATGATATCAGTGTCTAAAATGCTTTATAAACCTAATTTTAATGCATGACAACAGGGGTGTCAAATTCATTTTCACCTAGGGCCACATCCGCATAATGGCTGTCCTCAAAGAGCAAGATGTAACTTATAATGTAACTAAATATAAGTCAATGCAATGTAAAATAAATGTAACTACTCCTTAATGGGGCGGTGGCGCAGTGGGTAGCGCTGTCGCCTCACAACACGGCGGACCCGGGTTCGAGTCCTGCTCTGTGCAGAGTTCGCATGCTCTCCCTGTGTCTGCGTGGGCCCTCTCCGGGGCCCTCTCCGGCTTCCTCCCACCTCCAAAAGCATGTGCTTTAGGTTGATTGGCCCAAATTGACCGTAGGAGTGAATGTGTGTGTGAGTGGTTGTTTGTCTCTGTGTAGCTCCGCAGTACACTGGCGTCGTGCCCGGAGTGTCCCCCGCCTCACACCCTGAGACTGCCAGGATAAGCACTGGCTCCCCCGCGACCCACATCAGCAGGTTAAGATAATGACTGACTGACTACTCCTTAATGTTAAATTACTCTGAATTCATTACCTTTTCAAGCTACAAACATTACACTTACACAGAAAAAATATGTTTACTTTTGCTTTGTGATAACATATATTCTTTTAATTTGTCAGGTAATGAAACCCACATAACTCCATCAATCAAGATTCAAACTATCCAAGCGAATAAAGAAAAATAACATCAAACACAAGTCAAGACATCAGCTTTGTTCAAAATGTTTTTGTCAGTAAAAATGGGCTTAATTACTGCATTATGGTAAATGTAGTTTCTGGTCAAAGCACACTTTTGATCCATTTATTTTTAGACACTCTGACTGTTTATGCTCTCGTGGGCCACATGTGGCCCCCGGGCCTTGAATTTGACACATCCGCATTACAACAAAGAAAACAAATGTGTTACATCACAATGCCTGTGTAGGGTAACATGTTACTGATTACACATTTGAATTAGTTTCACACGATTGATCAATCAAATAAGTTGTTTAATTCGTTTCATTGAAGTTTTGATAGATAAGTGAACGATATTTTGCATCTGCAAAGGGCAAATGCATTCCTACCAAAATAACAATTATCACTTAATATTCAGGTAGAAATTATTTGATTGACACAGGGAATGCAATAAAATTATTAAAGCCCTTGTCATTATTAATTTTCTATTGCTTTACCTCCAACATTGCCTGTGAACTACTATTGCAGTACTTCAAACAAACTTTGGATGTGAAGTGACAGACATCTTCATCCACCCACCACTTCCTCCATCCTTTTGCATTATGCTGTTCTTTCATCCAAACAGTTAAGTCAGTTGAGTGGAAGAAATTAGTTACATATCTAACAAAAGCATTTTTTCCATCATTTCACTGTCAGAATAATGAGGAATTAGAACTATCTAAACAAGGTGATCGCAGTTCATAGTTATGTCATCTTGTTCATATCCCCTGTCCATATTTAGTCACAAGGGACATGGGTGCCTCAGTCCAGTTCTCTATGGTCGTGTCGTGACATCACCTCAGCACAGTTGGTTTTTCTGTGGGTGAAGTAGAGCGTGCAAGCTGAACTTTCCCAGTGTCCAAACACCAAAATCACAAAAGTTCCCCAATTAGCAAAGTGGTATAAACAAAGGGGAATCACAACGTCAGACGTGGAGGTGGGAGAAGGTGGTCATTGTAAATATTGATGCAATCATTCAAGATTGATGAGTCAAATCATGCTCTGGGGTCTTTTCCAACAATCAAGCTCACTGAGCTAAATTTGTAATACCACGGTGTAAATAAAGCCTGAACAAGAACCAATGCAGTCAGAGACTGCAACATCCCGCAACACCCTGACCAACTTGCTTCGGTCAAAGATCAAAGCTAGTGCTTGACCTACTGTCATTGATCAAAGCACTAGTTTTGATCTATGGTCTTACTCACACTGGCCTTCTCCCTCATCTTTCAATTTTATCCGGTTCCTGTGTGTACAAAAGTTAAAATTTGACCTTGACCCAGTTTTCCCAAGGTCATGGTCATCATCTCATTTTCATCCCCTTTGCCGCCCGAGTAATGTGCTTTTTGTTTAATCTTTCTATCTGAAACGGTTGCGAAGATATTTGTTGGACTAACGGACGGACGGACTAACTGACAGACGGACGGATGAACGGACGAATGGATGAACACATAAACGCTGACCATTACAATACATCATCGCTTTGAAGTGGGATGTAACAACCCAAAGCCAAGTTTCTCAGTAAACATGCTTTTAGAAGTTTCTGTTCAGTCTTGAGGCAAAATTACCTTCTTTCTTTCCAAGGGGTTGTTGTTTATCTTGATTTAGCAGATTACTCATCATGTATTAAAGGGGGAATCTTGTTTTTGATTACACTTTGATTCTGTCGGCTGTGGCACTCAATGAACTGTGGTCGCCTGCATGTTAAAAGGTCTTGAATGTAGAGAGAGTAGAGTAGAGTATAACTTTATTGATCCCTTAATGAGGTTCCGTCAGGGACATTAACATCTCCGTAACACACAGCACAGTGAGAACACAAAACACAGAAAAACCACACAGAAAGCTACAGCACATAGAAAGTAGTACCAACACCAAATAGAAAGAGTAATAAACAACCCATGAAGAATATACAAATAGAAAATCAGAAATAGGCATAGAAATAAAAATAAATAAATAAATAAATAAATAAATCTGAATGTGAGTTGGTTTGAGTTAGATCAGGAATTGTTTGAAAGAGCAGTAATTTGTGAAATATTTATTTGAAATGTTATGAAACTATTCCTTTTAAAGGTTGAAATTAAGAATTGATATTCACTTGACGCCTACCTGACAACTGTTTGTAGTGTTAGCAATGCCAGTTCCTGATTCTGCGTTATTGGGACACCGATAGGCAGCATGTTATTCAGGTTATGGTACTGCTTTGTTCTTGAGGTAGATGTCAGACAGTTACAGGTTTCCACCAGCATTGGATCTAAATCTTGTGTTTGATTTTGTTTGAATTTTACTGGTAAGGTTTACTGGATGTACACTTGAAGAGTTTCGGTTTTGCCTACTCTGGTGGCAATGGAAGTTAATCTGGATTTAGCTATTATATTGTTGTATATTGTACATATAGCTAAAGATTATAAGTATAGTTCTGGTTCTGGATTTCTGGCACTATTGGCACATATGCAGCGTCTGAAGTTGTAGTCAAATGACAGGGCAGTCAAGTGAGCTGACTGCCACTCTCGCAGACAATATTCCAGGTTAAACCAGACTGGCTGACTTGTTTGGGCCTATCAGAAAAACCTCTCATCTTCAGAGAAATCTTGTGGGAGGTATAAGGAACTTTTGATAAATCTTAGACACGCATATAGGCTGCTACCACAATAATAATCTGAAAAACTAGCCATGACAGCCTCTGTGAAAGCAAATAATATATCTGGTGCCTGGAGCGAAAGTCTGTCTCAAAATGGTCTTTGTCGTGCCATCAGTTTCATATTACTGTCTCATAATGAAACAATAAACCACTACTGAAGAATATTATTCCTCAAAACTCATCCAGGCATGCTCTATACTGCGCCTTCCAAGATGTTTCCCATAATGCTTCAGTGTCAGTGATAAAGTCTCAAAGTACGCATGCGCGTAATGAAGCGCCCAGAAAAAATGGCGACAGTGTTACTTCAACAGGAGTTTGAACCCACTGAGCTCGCTAAAGTGCCAAAAACAATACAAAATAAGCTCGAGCGGATTCTTGCCGATCAGCAATATGATATAGATTCATTGAAAGCACATCACGAGCAGTTTCGCGTAGACAGCGGTAAGATATTTTCTTGTATTTTGTTTGGTGGCGTCGCTGTTTTGTTGCGTTCACTGTGCACTCATGTTGGATAACGGAAAAAAGGAAAGGACAGTGATGCTACCCTAAACATTATTACATGTTTACTCCACACTATTAGCATTATTTGTTTTGGTTTTGTTGTTTGTTTGGTAATGTGAACAACAGCTTACGTGGATTGAATACACAGGTTAGCATTAGCGTCACTGAGGTGACGCTAATGCTACCTTGTGCTAACTTGACGTGCACTTAGTGTTGACAGCGAACGTTAAAGAAATAAGCCCGCTAACCATCACGGTAATGTTCTGTCCTCTATATTTACAGAACAACATTTCTTTGAAAAAGTGAAACAACTTGGTGAGTGCCAGGAACAGTTTGTGTCCCAGACTCAAGAACATCTTAAGCTAAAAGAAGAGTTTAGCAAGCTTGGTAAGAGTGAATATTTTTATTGTATTATGCACGAATTTAGCTCAACTCCGCGCTTTTGTGTTTAAATATTTGCTCTCTCCATATTTTGTTTTCAGACCAAGAACTTAAAGATGTACGTGAAAAGAACAGGGAATATGAAACCGTCCAAGACAGGCTGTCATCAGAGAAGGTGAGACAAGTATCATTGACCATGTTAACTAGTCATTTTATTGTTGGTGTATTGCTGTGTAACTACGTTTAGTGTTAATGTGTGCTGCTTTGCTTTATAATTAAAGTATAGCGTCAAACAGTTATGTTATGTCTGTATTGTATCTGATTTATTTATTTTTTTAATTTGTTATTGGTTTTATAACGCCTCTGACTACTCAATCATCTTGCCATTATTTTTAGCAAGCATTTGCTAACTTAATAATCACAAATTATATTGAAATTAATATTTTGGACAATGTTTGAATTTGTAATATTTTCACCTTTTCACCTCTAACATTTTTTTTATTTTACCATTTATTTGAATTTGACTTTGTTTTTGTGCTGAAATTTCTCATTTTGCAATTTCTACAGGATTTTAAAAATTATACCAATAATCACTTTGGTTTAAACATTTTTTATTTGTTTTAGATTTTGGTCACTAAAGCCAAAGAAGAGCTGGAGGCAGATAAGCGAGAACTTGTACGAACACTGGAAAGGAGATCCTTGGAAGTGGAACATTTAAATGGTATATTTTGATAAAATTGTCTCTAGATGTCTGTTCACATATGATATTGCTCCTCACTAATTCTGCCACTTGTTTTATGTCTGTGGTTCCATCAGATGACCTCCGTCAACTTAATGATAAGTTGGTGGAGGTCAGTTCCTCTAAAATGGCCTTGCAGTTGAAGGTAGATGAACTCGAAGCAGCTGAAGTAAATATCAAGGTAAGATATTTTATTGTTCTTTTTCTTTTGTGAAGTATTTTAACATCAGTTCACACTACCCACTGAGTACTTGAAACAAAAAACAAAAACAAAAGCGCTTTTTCTTGCCTTTCCAGTACAAGGAGAAACGAATGGAGCAAGAAAAGGAGCTGCTGCAGAGCCAGACATCATGGCTAAATGAGCAGTTGAAGGCCAAGAGTGAAGAAATTCTGTCTTTGTCCCGAGAGAATGGAAATCAGATTCTAGAGCTAAAGTGCAAAATGGAGAACAAAGAAGATGAGGCATGTTTCTAATTGTATTTAGATAAAGAATTTTACAATTCCAAATGACATGCATGTATGACATAGCAAAAAAAATCAGTGATAACAACGATAGCAAAATTATTTATATTTGTAAAACTAAATCATGTGTAGAGATTGTTGTGATGCAGGAACCAGTGACCAATATTTTGCTTCCTTGGTAACATTCAAACCAAATCAAGCTTTTTGTGTGTTGTGATGTGAGCGGATAGTTTCAAGCGCTCAGTTTCAACTCCTGGCTGGGGTGCAATTAAAAAGGGAGGTTTTCTGCATCTGCAGCAAGTTGGTAGAATATTTTTCTTCCCCTACCAGTAAACTACTTAGGCAGGAAGATACAAACAACACTGCTGTTGACTTGCATTTCTCATTTCAAGGTTATATTCAAGGTTATTCTTCCTGTGACTTTCAGTTGAACAGAATTCAAGACCAATTGAGCAATTTGAAGACTTCAAATGAACAGCATCAGAAACATAATGAAGTCCTGATCAGCAAACTCAAAGAAGTATGTTTTTTTTTGTTTTACATAATTTTACATCAAGTGTTTTTACACAAAATCAACTAAATTTTCATTATATTCTGCAACAAACCAGCCAGTGTGGTTGTAATCATTGTGAAGTGTTTTTAATTGAAGTGCATAACTGATCTTTTACTCTTTATAGGCTAAGGAACATCAAACCAGTATGGAAGAAAAGTTCAGAAATGAACTTAATGCCAACATTAAACTTTCCAATCTCTACAAGGTATGAATGTCTGTTATAGCAACTCGTGAATATAATAACGTAGCAGACCTGACAGCTGGAAGAATAATAATACATATCTGTTCATCTAGCACGGCTAAACATTTTCCAAATATAGCTTTGCTGCAGCAATGATACATAGATATTTCAGCTGTGTTTTATGAGTATGGTGTATATTTATTGTGATTTAAAGTTTTATTATGTTATGGCGTACTTCCTTTGTTATTTTGCAAACACAAACCCCGCTGTTGTTACAGGAAGCAGCAGAGGATTCTGAGGCAAAAAGTAAAGATCTAAGTCAGGCTGTGGAGGAGCTGCATAAACTACTGAAGGATGCCGGAGAAGGTTTGATGCTATTTCAGAATTATTTAGCACTAGACTGCTTCTGCAAAGAGGAATTGGTTTAACTGTCATTGTAGATTTTGGTAGTTATCTTCCCTGGCAGGTACAGTATTTACTCCTTTCTTTACAGCCAACAAGGTCCTTGAGGAGAAACTGCAGGAAATGAATGGTGAGACAGACAAGAATGTTGCGTTGCTAAAGGAGAAGATCCAGGTTCTTGAGAAAGAACTAGACAACGCCAATGAGCTGCTGTCAAGTTCTAAATTCCGAGGTCTGTTGTGTTTTCATTTTTTCATCATTGTACCATCTTGCATTGTCAGCATTTCCTCATCAAATACTCCCCTATGGATTTTCTCAAACCTAACAGCTTTGATTTGTAATCTCTCCTACTTTTTGGATCTCCAGGCCCTCTCAGTTCAACATCTGTGCTCACAGAAGAGCAATTAACAACAATGTCTCCAACAGCAGCTGTTGTATCCAAGATAAAACCTGGCATGAGGCTCACAGAGGTAAGTGAAACTGAGTTTCAATAGTCGAATGATTATTATAAAGCTTAGCTTACTTTGGAAGTTCCTCCTCTTGATTGTCTACATTTAAAGTGGATCATTATTAGAATACTCATTATTTTTCTAAACAATGTCATCTGTGTTATCAGTTGTATACAGCATATGTAGAGTGCCAAGAGCAACTGCAGTTGGAACGAAATGAAAACAAGCGTGTCAACAAGTACCTGGACGACATTGTGCAGGAAGTGGAAGCCAAAGGCCCGATTCTTAAACGGCAACGTGACGAACATGAACGCATGCAGAAGTCGGTGGCCAGTCTTTCTACCAAGCTGGAAGAGGCTGTGAAGGTGGGTCATTCAGACGCGTTGCGTGGAATGTAATTTTTCAGTTGATAATACGTGTCGGTTATTGTTTTTTTGTACTGAGTTGTACTGGAACTTTCCCATCTGCAGTGGAATGAACATAATTGTTAAGAAGACATTCAGCCTTTCATAATTCCAACCCAATATGAATTTTTTTCTTCTCTTCAAATGTACATGTATTTTCTTGAAGGAGGTGCACCGTCTGCAGAATGAGGCTGATGAAGCTAACAAGCGCTCCTCTTTTCTGGAAGGGAATAAACAGAGGTGTGAACAGGAAGTGGTAGACCTGGCTCGTCAGGTGGGGTCTCAGTCTCTTGCTACAGTTGCAATGTATCTAAAACATTTGTCATTGTATTGCATTACTGACTGTATATCAGAGTTGTCCAATTATCTATTTTCCATCTGTCTTTCGGACCAGGTCCGTGTCTTGCTGATTGAGCTCGAAGAGGCTCGTGGAAACCATGTTCTTCTTCACGACGAGGTGAGCTCAGGTGATATCAGCAGCTCATCAGAAGTGATAAGCCAACACTTGGTGACCTTCCGCAGTGTAGAGGAGCTACAGAAACAGAACCAGCGTCTACTGGTGGCCCTCAGAGAGCTTGGTGATGCCCAAGAGAGGGAAGAGTTTGAAGCCACTGGCAATAGGTATGCTAGTTCGGAATGCGTGCTTTCTTTTTGTTTTTGGAAATAAATATAACTCCTTTATTGCAAAGGGAAATTTTTCAAGTTAATAACATTTTAGGTAATAAAACTTGTTTGTTATAACAGGCTTGATGATTTGAGGCAAAGTTTTGCAAAGGTGCAGGCTGAGCTGGAGTCCCTAAAAGAGCAACGCAGCCAACACCTCAAGATGACAGAGTCCATTGTGAGACAAAGGGACATGTATCGCGTTCTTCTGGCTCAAGCAACTGGAGTCAGCTTCCCTCCACAAGGTAACGAGACAAGGTGACAAACCAAACCATATACGGTAATAGGGGAAAGACCCAGGCATCCTGCACGTGTTATTGAAATTATTTGGTTATGGAACCAAGCTGTTTGTCTAGTTAGTAAAAAATAAGTCTCATGAGTGCTTTGCTGATTTGACATATTTGCCTGACTGAAAAATAATTTCCCCAATGGATTTATTAAAGAAATCTTCTTCTTCTTCTTCTTCAGTTATTTTTATATGTATTGTTATTTTTATTGTTATTATTGTTATTTGACTTTGGTGCTGTTCTCCTCAGGTACACCGCCTGAGGACTTCTCCCTGACCTCCACCCCACGCCGCTCACCTGCAGCCATTACTTCAACAGGAACATCTTCTCCACATGTCTCCATGGCAACAGAGTCTGCTGAAGTTTTGGAAGCCAAGGCAGCTTTGCGACAGGTGAGTGCCACCAAACATCTGAACATCTGTGTGATAATATTCAGTTGACCGCATTTAGGTAACACAACCATAGCAATGAACATAGACACTATAAGGCACTAGTGTTACTCAGACTTGTGTTTAAAGTCAGGAGCAGTGTATATATATTCCTGTAAATCTGTCCATAGCCTGAACTGTTCAGATCTGTGCTCTCTGAAAAACCAAACACGTCAGTAACCTGACACTCCATCCTGGCACTACTTTTTAACTTGCCTTATTCGTTGAATCGGCCACTAGGTGGCAGTGTGTGTTAATGAAAAGAGTTTTATGCTGACGTTTTTGGCTATTGCGTCTGTAGAACTTGAGTAAAGAACAAATTTCAAAACAAACAAAGAACAAAAGGAAAAGATTTTAAAAAAAGAAGAAAAGGGCACATTTATGTGAATTGGTCAAATGCTGATGTAGCATGTTTGTTGTCGCCTTTTCTAAAGACAAAAAGCAGTATTACTCAGAAAATTCATGAAATGAAAATTGTCTGGTTGAATCTGCAGTTGCAGGAGGTCTTCTCTTCCTACAAAAAAGAACGTGTGGAGAGTGACAAGATCCTGATGGATTGGAACGAAAAGCTCCAGGAACAGCTTTCTCATCTCCACTCCCAAAATGCTAAGATATCCACCCAGCTAGAGTTCGCCTCCAAGAGGTAAGTTTGATAAACATGCAATGAAACCGCTCTGGTTAACTTAACACTTAATATAATGTATAGGAAAACAGGTCACTAAGCAAGATGTGTTTTTTAACAATAACAGGTATGAGATGCTACAAGACAATGTTGAAGGCTACAGGAAAGAGATTGCTTCTCTCAGAGATAAAGGACAGAAGATGACAGCTGCCACACAGAAGCTTGAGCAGACCATCCATACTTTGACAGAGGATCTGAGAGCTGCCAAAGAAAAACTTGCCATGGCCGAGGTTTGATTTTTTTTCCGACATTTATTTACTGTTAGTTTTTTGCCTTAGTTTGGTTTCTGTCATCCTTGAGGGATATAATGTTGCTTGGTTAAAATTTGTCTCTTAGGAATTGCCGGGCCATCTTGATGTAACTCCTTTTCTATCTTAGGGCCAGTCTGAGAGTCTTTGTAAAGAGCGGGATATGCTGAGACTGGTTGAGTCTAGGCTAAATCAGGAGAAGGAGACAATTCTGAGCCAACAACAGACCCAGAGCCTACTGCTGACCAACCTGCAGACCATTCAGGTTTGTTTGCAAGAAGGTTTGCTTCTTTGTGTTTCACACACAGATAAACGTAGTTTAGAATGATAACTGTGTGTTCATTCAGGCCACTCTTGAGCGTTCAGAGACCGAAACACGTCAACGTCTAAACAGTCAGTTGGAGAAGCAGGAACGAGAAATCACACAGCTGCAGAAGAGGGTGGAGAACGAGGTGGAGCAGCGCCACCTGCTGAGCAGAAACCAGGAAGTAAGATATTCCACCTCTTCGTGTTTTGCTGTGGAGTGGGGGGGGGGGTGTTGTGGTTACGATCACCTCAAGGAAACGGACATCGTAAACAAAAAATTAATCTGTTTCCTAGTTATGCCACATTATTTCTCATGCACAGATCCAGTTGATGGATGCAAAAAGACAACTGGAAGCACAGTTGGCTTTACAGCAGAAGACCAAGGAGCTGCTGAGTGCTGCCGAGTTGGAGCTCAGCAACATCAGACAACGGCAGGGCAGCAGTGAAGCACGTCACACCCTGGGTTCCCCCTCTACACCTGTTATCAGAGGTTAGAATACACACATAACAAATTCACAAGTTGTTATCAAATCCTATCCTATTATGCACAGACAAAGTATTCATGTTGGTTGGTTGGTAATAAAAAGTGTTTTGTATTTTTTTCATAATTAAGAGGCATTTGGTGCTTCTTTACGAGGCTGGAACCAATTAAAATGATTTCAGTTGTTTTAAATGGGGAAATGTTTGATTTATCAGTTGTTTGACTTCGGAGCTCAGTCACAGAATGGATTGGACGTGTATCTCCAGGTACTGCCGTAAAAGATGGAAAGATGATAATCACCTAATCATCTTTTCAATATTTAAAACAATACCAAGTCAAGATATCCGAGTTGTGCATCATGATCATCTTTGATTTTTTTAAAATGTCTCATTGTTCTGAGTTGATTTCCAGTAATGTCTTTCATCATCATTATAATCAAAAACTCTTGACGGTAACGTTCCAGGTGGTTCATTGAAATTGAGCGGTGGTGTTCATGAGTAAAGAGAGTGTTTACCCTTTTGTGAAAATGTGGGGGGGGGAAATAATCAGTATAGGAATCTTACTTTGAGGAGTTCACATCTACTTTCAATAATATCATTGAAACATCTGCATGACCTGTCCACCCTTACAGTATATTCCATGGTGTGTGTCTATGGTGTCAGAAGTACATGTTGTTCTTATTGTGTTAGAGGAACATTCCAGCAAAGGAGTCTATAAATCATGTTATCCGCTCATTTACAGATGTTTATGGATTTTGAACGAGACTCTTAAGCATTTAGTGGTATGTTCATTAGTCCGCAATCCATCCTTCCCACTGAAAACCTCATGTTATTTGTTGTGGCCTATGTTTTTCCATAGGTTTGAGGAAGACTTGGATGCACATATTTGGTGGGATGGTCGGGAAAGGATGTTCTGAAAAACAATTAAACAATTCCATATCATTCTGGATGAATAGTGTTACAATGTTTACAGAAATTTGGAAAAAATAGAGCAGATAAAAAACAGCACCCGAAAAGATAAATGTTAAAAGTACTGAGAACGTCCACTAGCCACATTTGTAATGTTGCGCATTTGGGTTAATTTATGTTCCATACTGATTTCACATGAGTTTGACAGAGGTGGGTCTGAAAAAGGCTTTGTTACTTTGCTTAAACTTTATGATTGCAGGGAGAGGTCTGTGGTTTTCAAAATGTATGACTCCATTCTCTATTAATTTTTCCTGCTTTCAGGCCTTCCAGGCTCAGATCAAGACAGAGAGGACCTGCAGGGCCGCCTACGTCTGGCTGAAACACGAGTTGAGGAGCTGGCAGAAACCCTCAAGGCCGTCACTTCCAGCATGGAACAATACAGAGCCATGGCTCAAAGCCTAGAGGAGTCCCTGGAAAAAGAAAAGCAGGTGCAAAACCTACTTTTGGTGTTGTGCTACCTTTAAGACTGGATTGCAACCATAAAATATATTTAAGAAATGTATATGTGCATTATAATTTAAATGATCCACAATTGTGGTTTTGCTTTGAAAAGCATCAGGATTATTGTACATTTTTATGACAAATATTCATATCTCCAGGTAACCGAACAGGCACGTACTTCAATTGAAGCACGCATGAAGGAAGCCGAGCAGCAGCGCCTCAAGCTTGAGGAGAAGCTTCTGGAAGCAGAGAAAGAGAAGCAAAATGTGGAGGAGCAGAAGAGTAAAGTCCAGTCCACCCTAGAGGAACAGGTATATTCTCACATTTTTCTGATTCAGTGTATTCCAGAACTTCTTAAAAAGTGATCCTCACTTTATTCAACCCTCTGAGCATTGTTTGGTGTCTAGTTTTTGCAAGTAAGACAACCTGTTGACTTTAGATAAACGGCCTAAGGAGAAGCCTCAGCAGTGCACAGGTGGAGGTCCAGGTTTTGCAACAGCAAGTGACAGTAGCTGAAGCTCAGCAGCAACAAGCTGTAGAAGACAGCCGAGAGCAGGTAAGCAGCTGTTTAGCATTCAGTTTAGTGACTGATGACTGATCATTTCTCACATTTGAAAACGCTCCAGTCAACACAATCAGTTTTTAATTGGGATGGGGCTTCAAATAACTTTTAATGAAGGCTCCCACAGAAGAATATTTACAAAAGTCTTCATATTTATTCTTGTCCATGTTTTACACATAACGTTTGATATAACATTGATTTTATAAAATATCACTCCTTCGACTTGCGATGTGCTGGCGACGCATCCAGAGTGTACCCTCGCCCATAGCTGGGATAGGATCCAGCAGACTCGTGACCCACAAAGTGGAAAAGTGGTTGTTTTGTCTAGAAGAAATTGGAAGAGGATTGTGTGAAGACAGTTGAGATGTGCAGCCTGGTAAAGGAATACTGAATGTAAAACCTCCCACATAAGTTAAAAACTGATGAACAGTTTTTGCCAAATAGATATATCATGTTTTTTCTTAATTTCTGGTAGCTCTCGTTCATTTCTTTCTTTGCAGACCATTTATGAGTGTCTACAAAGGAAGAAGAAACATTAAGTAATGTTAAACAAACAAAACGTCCACATCTACTAGATGTCTAGTAAAAAAGACAAGCAGATGGCATGATGGACAGTGAAAAGACTTGAGTGACATTTATTTGTCCCACAGTCAGGTTTTCCAGCAGCGACTAAAAGTCAGCTGCCGGTGTGGGGTATTTCTAAGACATGCAAAAGTAATATCAAATCTTTCTCATGTCCAGGCTAAGCTAGCAGCTGAAGCACAAGATAAGTATGAGCGGGAGATGATGCTGCACGCAGCAGATGTGGAGGCCATGCAAGCCGCTAAATCTCAGGCCATTCTGGCCATGGAGCACAAACACCAGCTGGAGGAGAGAGCCCATAGGAGCAGTGCTGAACTACTGGAGGCCAGGGTGTCCTGGGAGGAGCAGGAAAAGATCCTCAAGGTTGGTTTACGGCTTTAAAAATCTACAGGAACGTTACTTCCACAGTGAACCTGACCATTATAAACCTAGAAGAATTCCCGTCTTAATGATGCAGATCCCCTTCAAAATCTTACTGGCCCCTCCTTGGCCCACATTCAATCCATCTTCTAAACTTGTGTTGAAATTACATTCATATCCATTACCGGTACTTTTGTGGCATTAATGTCTTTGTTCATATTGTAGGAGGAAATGTCCAAGATTGAGAGTCGTAACGATGAGTTGCAGAGGCAGAACACCCTCCTACATGAGCAGATCCAAACCTTAAGCAGCAAGATGGCTGACAGTTTGCAACAAGCTGTCAGTGACAATTCGATGAACATCTCCCTGACTGAAGAGGGCAAATCTCAAGACCAAATCCTTGAGATTCTCAGGTAACGCAGGATGTCTGTAAATCAGAAAAATAAATAAAAATTTTGTGTAAAACCACATTTGACATAATTGTTTCACAGAATGGAAAATAAACTACAGAATAAAGTGTGGTGTCAGTGTCACAGTGACCTCACAGAACACGTTTTACAAAACTACAGGATAAAGTCACTTTTTTTGAGGTATCTGATTGGTCAACCTTGTTGTCACGTCATTTCTGAGTGTTGCTCAACACACTAACTCTGGAGTTCCAGAGAACGTTACCGTATTTCACCCATTCAGATACAGAATCATTTCCAAATCCTGTCTCCATGTAGTATTGTTTACATTTTCTCTCATGGCAGATTGAAGATGTGTGTGTAGCATTCAAGTTTTGGAATTAGCACTCACAGTTTAAGCATTGTAGTCTACCATAATTTAATTGAATTTGATGGTATTTTGACTTTTGTTTTCTCCCATCACAGGTTTGTTCGCCGTGAGAAGGACATTGCAGAGTCTCGGTTTGAGGTTGCCCAAGGGGAGAGTTTGCGGTACCGACTGAGAGTGGAGCACCTGGAACGAGAACTGAAGGAGGTGCAGGACAGCCTGACTGCCACAATGGAGAGGACCCAGGTCCGTTTTTCTATTTACTGGCCTTACAGTTACATTTGTTCAGTTTTAAGGTACATGCAGGTTTTTAGACTCAAATGTTTAGATTCTCCACTAAAAACAAATAATTGAGTTGATCTCAATATTTTTTTTTTCATGAAATATACTAATAATAAACATAAAGACATTATAGCAATATCTCTGACTCCAAACCCAACGATGATGACCTTACTTAGGTGACAGCAAAGACTTTGGCTCAGCATGATGAACTGATGAAGAAGACTGAAACGATGAGCATCCTGATGGAAACCAATAAGATGTTGAGAGAGGAGAAGGACAAGATGGAGCAGGAAATGCAGCAAATCCAAGCTAAGGTATGAGTTTGTATAAAACTATTGTGGTCAGGGTGAATTTAATGTGTATTATCAATGTTTTTGAGACAGTATACCTGAGTGAACATCCAAATACCTGTCCTATATCTCATGTTTTGTTTATTTCAGGTGCAAAAGCTGGAGTCAGACATCATGCCTCTGCAACAGGCCAACTCAGAGCTGAGTGACAAGAGTGGTATGCTGCAGGCTGAGAACAAGATACTGGAGGGGGAGATAAAGTGCTGGAGAGCTCGGACCCAGGTCAGTGATTCATGTCATTAGAAAAGATTAGATTGACTTACTTCATTTAAAAACTGATGTGATGATGATATTTTAGTCCTAGCTTTTATGATTTCACACACTTGTTTTTTAGCATTTGGTGAGCCAACAGAAAGACTCCGATCCAGAAGAATACAAGCGTCTGCACTCTGAAAAGGAGGTACATCTCAAGCGCATTCAGCAGCTCACTGAGGAGAGCACCAGGCTTAAAGGAGAACTTACCAGGTGAGCGAATATTAATAATGCAGCAGTTGAATTTGTTTTTGACATGGTACTAAATCTGTACCTTTTCTCCATCGGTCCCGTTTGTCTGCCACTATACCACTAATGGTCATGATCTGTAAATTTCTTTCTATAGGGTCAATAATCTAACAACATCCCTGCAAGGCCAGGTACAGAACTTCCGTGACGGCATGAGTAAGATAACTGAGGAGAGGAATACTCTGAAAAAGGAAGTTGAGACCAAGAACCAAGACCTACAGGAGAAAATACGAACTATCACACAGGTTAAGAAGATAGGTCGTCGCTATAAGACTCAATATGATGAACTGAAGGTGGAACACGAGAAGGTGAGTGCTCCAATGCTCTCAGATTAAAAAAGTGAGTGATTGCATTTTCACTCTTGTCCACCTTGAACCTAAACTGATGTTTCCTTCAGATTGTTGCTGAGGCTGCAGCAGGCCCATCTCAAGAAGAAGAGGCTCGTCAAGCCTCAGCTCAGGAGCTGTCCAGCCTCAGGGAGTGTCTTAGTCAAGCTGAAGCCAAGGCTAAAGAGCTGGAAGTGCAGCTAGAAAACACCAAGAAGGTGAAACACAACAAGGTTCAACCAGATTTGACTGAAGTGTCCATTTTATTGTTAAGATAGTGTTTTTAGCCTTCTGTTTGGCAGGGGCTCCAGGATTGTAGATTAGTTTCCAGGATTTAACATTGCTACAAAAATATTCTTGAAAAAGGCAGCATATAAACAGTCTTTCAGAGAAAAAGCTATTCTGTATACATGCAATACATTCCGTTGTCTCCATGGACTGAAACAGGTTGTGACCGAACGCGAGACTGAAGGGCGAAACGCCCAAGAGGAGTCATCCAGGCTGCAGACGGAGCTGCAGGAGAAGACCTCTGAGGTGGACAGTCTTAGACAGCAGATGACAGAGAAGGAGGAGAAGACCCGGAAGACCCTTGTGATGGCCAAACAAAAAATCAATCAGCTCATAGGTGAGAAGAGTGTGTGTCTCATTCCTGCTTTTATAGATCTTGCTTTTCTTTCATTTTGGAATGTTTGCTTAACTTTTTAAGGTATTTAAATATAGTATAATTGTATTAAAACATATTTTTCACATGTAATTCCCATGTCTGAATACATTTATATTGCAAACGTTTAAGTTAAAATCCAATTATCTGCATCAGTAGCAAAAATAATGTTCTTATGTCAGAAATACTGTTTGTTGCGATCTTGTTCTTAACTTTATCAACAAAAAAGTAGGTAAATAGCAAGAAAGCCTACATATTAAAATTCATGTCCAGGCAGCAAAGATCAGCTGCAAAAGGAGAACGAGGAGCTCAAGCAGCAGCGCGAGGAGCTGGAGGTGCGAGTGAGCGCTCTCAAGTCTCAATACGAGGGACGCCTGAGTCGACTGGAGCGAGAGCTGAGAGACCTGCGAGGCCAACAGGAGAGGCAGGAGCAGAGAGACGAGCCTCCTGAGGCGGGTCCCAGCAAGGTGAGTGCCTGCTCTGATGATTTTACCAACCCCCTCTGTCGTCTCACGATTTAAGATGACATCTGGCCTTTGCAAAGGATAGCACTTAATAGATAAGTCTTCTGACTATATTATTTCAATTCGAGGTTTGTGTTGTTGTGATGGATTGTTCACAAGTTACTTCATGGTGCATTCCTCCTGAGTGGGCGACATCTTGAATACATGATATACTGACGTGAAGTTGCAAATTGGTGAAACAATAGTGACTTTTGTTGTGATTTCCAGACTCAAGAGCAACAGAGGAGCACAGAACAGAGGCAGATCAGTCTGAAAACTACCCCAGCTGCAGATAGGAGCAGGTATGATCTGAAGCACTAAAACTGTTTTTTGTCTGTAAGCTTACTCTGAATGCTACATGGGTAAATAGAAGTGAATGGGTCAGAACTTTCCTGGGAGTTTTGGGAATCTCCTCAGTGCATTTGTTTCAAGTTTTCCAGGTTTTTAATTTTTAAGTGAATTATATTTAACATGGACATGAATGGAGTCATTATTCACACCCTGATCTTTGTCCCGGTTAGTGCCAGCACATCTGAGCCTCCAACTGCTAACATTAAGCCCACACCTGTGGTGGCTTCAGCCAGCAAACAGCCTGTCAATCCGGGAAACAAGCCCACTCCAAGAGCAAGCATTAGGCCAATGATCACCCCTGCCACTGTACCCACCCCAACACCCACAGCTACTGTCATGCCCACCACGCAGGTGGAGACCCAGGAAGGTATGTCAGCGCAAAGCTTCACACACATTCTCGTATAAGTGGGGCTTGTCAAAAGTTGCTGTGTGTGTGTAACCTGAACTTCTCTGCAGCCATGCAGTCCACTGAAGGCCCACCGGTGGAACATGTGACTGTGTACGGCAGCGCCAGTGGCTCGGTGCGCTCTGCCAGCCCCAATGTTCAGACCACATTGGCTAGCGCTATGCTAACAGTGCAGCAGACACAGACTCAAGCCACAGCATTTGTCCAACCAACTCAGCAACAGAGCGTGGCCTACACAGAGTCAGCCAATCAGGAGCCACCTCTGATCATTGAGGCAGCACAGAGCTCTCAAGTGGAATGGCCTTCAGCGTCTTCCACCTCCTCTGTGTTTGGAACAGGTGAGAAACTGAACTGTGTAGAGTTGAGTGCTTTGTAGGATTATGAGGCACACTTGCCGACACAGACAAAATTAATGGTGGATCAAGAAATCCACCATGTATTTGTATTGTATTTATTACTCACTTATTTTATTGGCATTATCAGTGAGATATCTAAATAATTCCCATGCCTGATCTCAAGTTTCAGCAACACCAGGAACCTCCACCTCATCCAAGAGATCTCGTGAGGACGATGAGAGTGCCTCTTGTGTCACTGACACAGAAGCCCCACAAGAGGAACCCTGCAGAGCTCCAAAGAAGCTACGTATCATCCAGAGAGTGGATCCAGAGGTGAGGTTTAAGAGAAATACCAGCTGTTGTTTTTTGTATTTGTGTTATTCTTAGAGCAGGTACAGTTAAAGTGTGGATGTTCCCCTCAGGAGGAGGTGTTGGGGGAGGACAGTGCCGAGGCTGAAGGGGTAGTCCCAACAGACGGTGATGGTGCAGACGCAAACCAGGTTTAGTATTGTCTAATACAAGCAATAATATTTTGTTTTAGCGGTTGATGTGACGTTTAAAAAGATCAATGGGTTTTCTTCGCCCTGCAGGTGGAGGCTTTTGCAGCTATGGAGGAAGTAGACGACGGCGCAGCCTCCCAGTCTGTCACAATGGACAGAGATGCTACCCTGAGCCAAAGTGATACACCAGACCAAATGGAGCATGAAGTAATCGTCATAGTGACGGACACAGAGAGTGAGAATGATCAGGAAGAGGAGGATGAAGAGGAAGAAGAGCAGGTATTGTTCTGTTGGATATTTAAGTAAGTTAATACGTGAGGCAACTTTGTAAGCCACTCCCCTAAAGAATTCTTCAATATAGGACTATGATGAGGAGGAGGAAGAGGAGGAGGAGGAAGAGGAAGATGATGAGGAAGAGGATGAAGATGAGATGGAGGAGGAGGAAGAAGAAGACAGCAACGAGGGGAGCAGAGATGGGAATGAGGCCTATGAGGAAGACGTTGCAGAGGTTTGAACAACACACTATGCTCTCAAGCAGGGGTGTCAAAGTCAAATACACAGAGGGACAAAAAAACAAATTTGCTACAAGCCGAGGGCCGGACTGGCTCAGTGTTTATTAAAGCTAATGAAATAAACATGGCCTATTGAACCAAGGGCTAACAAGCTAACACAGTGTATATTGTGTAATATTAAATAAATAAAGCAATATTTTGTTATGGGTCTGTCAGTAACAGCAAAAAGTAAATGTCCTTCAAAAACATATGGTCATTAATATCAAGATAAATGCATAAATGAAATCGCATGCATTATAAACTGAAAATGTATTATACTGCATGCATTACTGCATGTGCAATAATAATATTGCAATAATAATACATTATTGTGCAAAAAAAAAATTTTAATTATTGTGCTGCTTTATGATTCTAACAATCACTGCTTTCAAATATTAAAATAAAAAAATAAAATCAGTTGTATTCTTTCTCATGGCTCTTATCTGCAATTTTCCCTGAGTCTGTTCAAGTGAAATAAATTTAAATAAAATACAAAAATCTATGGCACAGAAACCAAACAATACTTCCTTCAAAGAGACATCACATCTTGTAGAAACAAATGTAACTGAATTTAAAACTGAAAATAGGTTACTGTTCTGTGATGTTCACTTGTCTGAGGCTGAGCCTGATATTTGATGGTGTCTTATCTTTCGTACAAGTTCATCAATGTTCGGGGTCAGGGTTCATTCAGGGATCAGGCTCTGAGCTGAGGAAACCCTCTGGATTGAGTAAAGGTGTTTATCTGTCAGACGGCTCCTGTGTGATGTTTTGTTCAGCATCATCAGAGAGAACAGTTGTTCACACAGGTATGTGCAGTCAGAGCAGCTTGGATGCGCAGCTGAGGTGTTGTTTTGGGGATGAAACGTGCAAACTCTGCAGAAAACACACAGGTTTACCTTTTACCTCCCTGAACATACACTCTGACTCCCACCTGGCTTGAAACCCCCTGCTCTCAGGGGGGAGTAACTAAATCCAACCTCCGCTCTGACTGCTGATAAACACCGAAACCAAAGCCCGCTTACTGCCCTGCAGTGACTTCTGCTGCTGTTGCATTGTGGAGAATGTAGTGTTTGTGTGTGCAAAACACCAGCGGGCAGATTCTAATCGTAATTAAAAATCATCCAGGGGGCCATACATAATTCATCACAGGCCAGATCTGGCCCGCGGGCCACTGCCCTTTGCGTACGCCGGCGCTCACAGCTTTCAGATCCAGTGTGTCATTAAACCTTCCCACGCTCTCAGGCGGGAATTTACGAGCCGTTTCCAGCTCAGACATTCACTTTTTCCACACTGCCTGATTTTGCCCTCATTGCATTTTAACCACGTGTCATAACTTCCTGTCTGTGTGAAAGCTTACTCGTGTGAATGCATAGACTTTATTTACTCCTTTTACTCTTGACTCGGATGCACATGTTCGGTGGGATGAGTCAGTGTCTCGAATGGGATGGTAAACAGTCGTCTACTTGTGATCTGCATGAGTGAAATTTGTTTTTTGCGGCGGGGAATGTGTAAACCACTGCCCAGAGTATTTAAATGAATAACCTTTGAAGGCGTTTAAACACTAATGACTAAACCAGCTGCAGCAGGGACTGAAGTTTGTTTTGATGCAATTGATAATAAACTGTTGGTGTTGGCTTTGCTGCAAGTGTGAATTTTGACTGAATGATTCTCTGAATCCTAAGAGCCTTGGATGGAAAATGTAGGAACTGTAATACAAATCAGAGATGATCAGAAGTAATTAAATTCAGCGTTGTCCTAATGAAACCGTCTGGAAGAAAGAAGATCTCTACAAGTTTTCCTAGGATGGGTTGCAGTGAGTACAGGGCAGGCTGTGTTAGAGGAGTGGGATGGGGTGGAGGGGGAAGTGCTCGTTCCAAAAACACCACTGATGTAAAATGCCAATTTCAAAATGAAAATGCCAACCAGTGTTCCAGCAGGAAACTGATCCCACATGCATTTCCTGACTGACATAGAATTCCACACTGAAGCAGTTGTTTGAGCTTAAATAGGTTTTTAAATACCAGCTACTAAATCTGCTTTGATTGAACATAAATAAAAGTGAGCAGAAAGTGTGTTGATTTTTATCAGAGCAATAACAGCCTCACACACACTGCATCACTAAACACATGTTGATCTCACTGATGCTGTTATTATACTGGGGTATTCTTATGTCAATGATTAGTCAAAGGTCAAATACAACGACAGCAACAGAATGACCTCATGTTGTTTTTGTACGTTGTATTATGTTGTTTCATCAAGATGATTTCATTGTATGGGCCTGTTTTGCTTTTTGTGTCCATACTGAATGGATGCAGCAGACTTGCCGTTTGTTAAATATTTTGCTGAAATTAAGAAAGTAGAAATATATATTAAATGTAATATCTGTATCATTGGGCCACTGCCAGCACCTGATGTCCTCTACTAATCTGATTTTAAATATAATTACTATTGTGATTTTACTATTTAAAAAAAACCCTTTGTAATTGTGCTTTCTTTTCCTTCCCTGTCTTCACCTGTTAGCCTTGTTTATTCCCTCTCTTCTTTCATTTTCAGGGAGCTGATGCAACAGACCCGGGCACGGAGACAGAGGAGAGCCTGGGGGCATCTGAATCCACCCAGAGGCCAGCAGATTCCCAGACACCAAGCTGTAAGAGCCAGGAAACCCTGTAAAACGCATACGCAGAGCTGCGTCAGACTCTGCACATGCACTCACAAGCTGCCCCGCTATCCACTTACTTCAGGCTTAATGAGGGCCGGCAAAGACGTAACATGTTGTCAGGCTGAAGGGAAGATTGGTACAAGCGGTAGCCATAATAAATGATGTGTCCAGTAGAACGCATAAACGTTGCTTTACTTAGGGTTAGGATTAGGTGAATGCAAACACTCCCTGTGAATTCTGTGCACACTCCTAAATGATTTTAATTTATTCTCTTTTAATAAATTTTAGATCCCTTCACTATGTAAATTGAATAAATACTGGGCTAATTGGTTTTTCAATATTTAAAGAAAAAAAAAAAGGCCTTTTTATTTATGTGAACATTTCCACAATTGTTTTAGTCAGGGGAAATACAATGGAGGCCTTCTCTACAGAGCAACCAATCACAAGCTCTGGAACAAGGATGCCCCAGTCGCCACGGAGACCTACACAACAGTTGCCCCCTCGCCTAAACATCCACCCCACCCAGACATCGGAGCTGACACCACCTACTCAGGCTCAGGTATGAAATGTAAAAGTTTTATACTCAATAAGAAAAATCACACTATTAATCTTTCATTGTCTCACAAAATAATCCTTTTATATAATCTGAGTACAGCGCATCCCAGTTCGTCGAGTCCCTCAGATCAACCCCACCGTGTCCGGCAGCTCCGTAAGTCTCCCGCCATCAAATTTTTGTCAGATAACTTGACATTCATCACACATTCACACAAACCTGTGTCCAGACATAATCCAATGCCTCGGCGTTCTCTCCCTCTGCAGCAGCACTTCTTTGACGATGATGACAGAATGGTTCCCAGCACCCCCACCCTAGTGGTGCAGCATCGCTCAGATGGTTACGACCAGGCCGTCCAGTAAATCCTCACACATGTGCACACATACCAGGAAGCCAGAATGCCTGGCAAACAGAACATAATTGAATATAATGTGGATTGAAAACTTTTGTTTCACTCGAGTTACTTAGATATTTCCCCACAGACTCTACCTTGAGTTCATGGACCTATACTGTACCTTTAATTTAACAGTTAGAGACCGTAGAAAGTGCATATTTTTGTGAGAAGAACTCCTGGAGCTGTTGTCGCTCTTCTGTTTAGTGGTATTGAGTGATTTGTGTTATTTGTTTGTCAGTTCTCCACAGGTAGCGGGTGTGCAGCGCTTCAGGTTTGGTCCTTCGGAGGATGTGCCCCAGACCAGCTCCTCCTCCCATTCTGACCTGGGACAGCTTGCATCACAAGGAGGTGCTGCACCCCTCATGTCCACAACCAACTGATGGTCTAAGTGTAACAGATGGAAAGCCTTGATCCACAGAGCTTAGAAGGTTTTATGCATTCTTTCAGGTCTTGGGATGTATGAAAGCCCCTTGTTTCTTGCGACCCATGAAGAGGACTCTGGTGGGCGAAGTGTTCCCACGACACCATTACTAGTTGCAGCACCAGGTATCTGTCTCTGACAGTCCGAAATTAATCCACCCACCTTTTTCTGTCAATACGGTGTCTGAATGTTGGCAGGAAGCGGGCTTATCAAACATCACAACAAATCAGCATGTCTCGTTTCAATGTTCTTTCAGTTCCAGTCTTCTCAGAGGCGGCTCAGTCTGACACCACTGAGCACGCCTCGCAGTCTGTTCCCACAGTGAGCACGTCCACACCCGGTCTGATTGTGCCTGGAGCTGCAAGCTCAGGGGAAGAGAGAGACATCTTTCTGGAGCCAGACACTGAAAGGTCAGGCTCCCCACTTACCGTGTTATTTCCATCTGTTTCAGATGAAGAACTGAGTCAAATACAAAATAAATGCTTGTTGACGTTTGTAAGATTCTGGTCGAATATAAGACCACAAGACTATAATTTGATCACATTCCGTGCATGTTGTGTTGGTCTGTTTATTTCAGGTCCAGTGCAGAAGTAGCTATGGATCCAGTGGTATCACAGGGAAATATAGAGGAGCCGGGTCAGCCGTCCGATAAGGCCAACCTCCCCTCCACCAGCCAGGAGCCCTCCTCTAGCTCAGCAGGTATGAATTAAACAAATGTTTTCCAGATCCTTTGCTGTGATTGGTTATTTTTTCTTCATATTTATCTGAAATTCTGTGGTATGTTGTTTCTAGATACAAGCAGTGCTATTCTAAAACCTTCTAGACCCGGACCCGGTCGACAGCTGCAGCGCTGGCCGGAGAACCGTGGCGGCCGCATGAAGAGAGGAGGTGTGTTTTTCCGTGTGAGATTCCAATAAGATGTCAGACTTTTCAATCAATCCAGCCATATTTATTGTCAATCAAATATAAATTGGGTTTTCCAGTTTATTCCAGACAAGTTTAAAAAAAAAACAAACTTGAGTAATAAAACACAGTGTTCAAAAGTATTTCCATTCTTCGTTTTCATTACCAGTCATAGCACATAATGCACGTGTTTTTTGTTTACAAGAATAACAGGAGGTGCTGTCATTCTCTGTATTTAATCCACATTTTTTACAACCACTACACAGTTTACTCATCATTATAGCAGGTATGTTTAACAAATGTATTCTTACTCTTCCTCAACAGGTCAGGGATTTCCTTCTCGGGGTTTACACGGGAGAAGATTTGCAAGATGAAGCGCAACTGACGAAACAGCTGCTGCTGTGTTTAGTTTTTCCAGTTTATGTTCAGACCATTTTTCAGTTTGATTGTAAACCTTTCTTTGATATCTGTCTATGCTAGTACAGTGTGTTTTATGAATAATAAACTAAACTTTAAAACCCTAAAAGAACAGATGATATGTATGATCACACATTCTGTGGACATTTGAAAACGTGACTCTGAGGTGTCACATCAGATGCAGGAGCATTGATGACCGGACGTTCACCGTCCATCCTCACATTGTAGGATTTGGCTGCAAAGAAACAGAATTTTGATTAAATCGTGAAGAATTTTAATGTATTCATGGTATTCAAGATGTACTTTTACCCATGTGCGTGCACATTAATGATTTAGCAAACATGACCCTGACTAAAACATCTCATTTTATAAAAACATTGTGCAATGAGTCAAATGTTAGCATAATAGGACATGAATCTACAAAGCTGTTGTGTTTTTATTTAGTTTTATTTTTACGTAAAATGACTGTAGCCTCAGATTCATGTAGCTTTAGGAACTGCAAAATTTTTCAAACGACAGGTTTCTCCATCAAAATGGAAACTTTTCCTATGGCTACTAAACTTGAGTTGTAGGTGAATCGACACCGCCCTAAATGACATTTACATGTGAATACTCCCCACCCCTTCCTGACACACACACACATGGTCATTATTAGATACTTGAGACATGATGTGAAGGTTTAAAAAATGTCTCTTTGCAGAGGGAAATTTAAAGGACATTTGCTTCTTAACAAACTGAGATGACCACCCCACTGGTGAGTTGACGACTTACATCTTGAAAAGACGTAGTATTTGTATCCCTCTGGTTCTCTGTTGCTCGGGATGGACACAGCAGCTGTGATGGTCGAGGGAAAACCTCTCCAGGACATCCGGATGTTGATAACTGGTCCAAGAAGAGATGCTGGAAACAGAACAATGGGATCTACAATTAAAGGATGTGGTCAAATAATTACATTTTAATTAATTTTCTAACAATTCCCTATTGAACTTCACAACACCTGCTTCCTTGTGAGCTAGTCATTTGCAAGAAAAAAATATGGCTCCTATTGCAGAGTACCTTATGTCCTGTGACTTGAACAAAAGCTTTCACTAACTCATGCAGGGCAAATATGGTAAGAAAATGATGGATAAGAAATATTTTTGAATACTCACCAATTTGTCGAACCCTTCGGGTGTGGACTGCATACTGAACTGCGTACTGGACTCTCCTGCCACATGTTCCACTGGTGCCAAACTGGTATGAATATTTCTGGACGAGGCCCCCTAGAGGGTTGGAATTTCAGAAGTTATGCTTTCATTTGGAAAATTAGCATTATGTATATGTAAGCAATAAATTACTGATATAACTGGTAAATAAACACAAAGGCGATTAGAAATCCTCAAACAGTAAAACGTTTATATTTCTCTTAGCAGTTCACCTCTCTTGAAGAAGTACACAGACTCTTTCCTCATCCTGTATTGAGGCACGGATAAAGCAGCTGTGATTTGGCCCCGAAGTCCATCAAAACCAGTCTGAATGAGCTTTGGATATCCAGCATCCAAAACATCATTTTCAAATCTCCAATACTGGTCTCCCTGAAAAGATCACAATATGTTAACCTCAAGTAAAATATACCTGTTAAAACACAGGTCAAGAAGAGTAAAACTAAAAGACATCCAAAATTATGTTTTCAGCAGCAAAAAAAACATGTTGAAACATCACAAGGGGTCAAATCTATGAATTTCTTTTTAGTAAACTTACTTTAAAAATGTATGTTTTTCCCTGGCAGTTGCAGCGGGTGAACACAGTGTCAATGGGGGACGGGACTCCCCACACCCGTGTGATGCTTCGGGCCGGACCAGGAACCCTGTTTCTGTCCAGGAACCAGAAGACGTGTTCTGGAAGACGTAACATCACTGCATGAGTGCGGCTGACTGGCAAATAACTGCTCTTAGGTTAAACATCCAAGTCATTTCAAACTGTGTTATTAGACAGCTCACATATAATTTGTAACCTTGAATGTATGACTTTATATCTGCTCAATGGATTTTTGAAAATGCTACAATTTACAGAGAAAAGTAAAGTTAAAAAGTACATTTCCTTCTCAGCTGAACTAGAAATTTGTGTTCATGTATGCAATTTTTCTGTTAAAATTAGTGACGTGGTTTTTGTATTAAAGCCTTATACCTTTCTGAACAAGCTGTTTCTCCCTTACCTCTGAAGACCACGACTGTGCCGTTACTCAGAGTGGTGGCAGCACTGACCGGCCGCCCGCTACACAGATTTGTATAGTTGCTGTCGTCTGGGAAAAAAAGACATATTTGTGAGGCAACCACACAATAATACAAAGAATCCACGCAATCACAGGCTGTTATAAATACAAAGTTGTTTAACAGGATTTTTCTTTCTTGACCTTTATTTCTAATTCCAGTGATCAGTTCATTTAGAGCCATTATCACTGAATGTGGGATCCTACTCTATGACGGAGGTTCTGTTGCCCCAGAATTCCAATGAATAATCAAAGTTAACATTTTCTGTGAATATTATATTACAAATTTCTCCCAGTAATAATTTTTCCTACCCGATTGGTATTCTCCAGTATTATCTATGCTAACAGGTTGTGCTGTACCCACAGGCTTAGTCTCAGGTTTGGAGCTGGGTTTAGCCACAGGTGGTTTAGTTGGCGTTGGTTTGTATGGCACAGGTGTATCCTGGGGTTTTGAGGTGACTTCAGCTGGAGTGGGTCCAGTCTGGTCTGTGGTGGCTCCTAGTGCATCATCAGTGCCAACAGTTGCTGAGAGTGTGTGAGGGATGTGTGTTGTCACGGCATCGGTTTCTGTGAAGCTTCCAGATCCAGTAGAACCACTGGTGGCATCCAGGAGTGGTGGTATTGTTACATCCTCTGGGTTGAGTGTTGCAACCAGTGTGGAAGTGGGAGCAACGGTGGTGACCTGAGTGTTTTCCAGGATTGCAGTGGAGCTCTGTGTTTGTTCTGTAGATGCTGAAGCCAAAGGTGGGTAGGAGGCGGCAGTTGTGACTTCTGAAATATCCTGGAACCCAGGAGTGACATCATCTGCAGGACTCCCCACGGTCCCCAGCTCTGGGATGCTGGTCGTAGGAAAATTCCCTGATTGGTTCAGAGATGTTACAGCTGGCTGGCTGGAGATGGGGTCAGCTGCTGTTGTGGGCTGAGGAAGAGTAGTTCCTGAATCTGTAAGAGGAAGTCCAACACACATTCATAAACGATTGATCAGATAATGGAAATAATAAATGAGAATTTTTGAAGCTATTCTTTATGTTTTTCATTTAATTTACCACCCATCTAGAGCAACTAGATCCCCAGTACCTGTGCTCTCCGTAGGGGTCACACCACTGCTGGGGTTGAGGCTGGTGAGGCTGTGATCAACTTCTGTGGTTGTGTAGCCCGAGCTGTTTGTCTCTTCCTGAGAGGAGACTGTTATCGCCTCTGTGCTGATCTCCAGATCATCTGGATGCTGCGTGGGTCCAGCAGACGTTTGACCCTCCAGCTCAGCCATAGACGATCCGTAGCCGCTGGTGCTCTCCGGGACTGGACTCTTCTCTTGGTCTTCTTCCACTCCCTTCGATTCATCGTTGGGAAATATCTGGACGTACATATCTACAAGAACGTGATAAGTGAGAAATGGTTGTGCGCCAGCAGATCACACTCGTCAGCTTCACCTTCTCATCTTTGTATTTCTCACCATCAACGACATCATCCTGCAGATACGATGTCGGACTGACCTCTGGAATATAATGGTCATCTGTGGATGAAGATGCTCACGCTTTACAGACAATTATATAATCATTTTTATTCATACACAGGCTTGTGCATCACTGACATTCCACACAGAGATGTCACAACACATCTTCCTCCAGCAAGAAAAAAAAAAAGATGTAAGAGGATCTCCACCCACTGAAGTCCTCCTTGCCAATTTCTGCACTGAAATTTCCAAGCTAATGTTCTTTCATCCTTTCTTGGCTTCATTTTTTTCCCCTTTCCTCTCCTACGACTGAGCCGATGCCCACAACACTCTGAGCTTCCTTGTGTTTCTTTTGGATGGTGGGGGCTTCTGTACTTGACTTGTTCTGGTGAGACTCGACATCAAAGTTAAATAGCTGCATTCAGTTCATTTAATACCCATCATGTAAGTTGGATAAAACTGAGAATGAAGAGACAAACTGACACTGGAATAGAGTTCCAGTTATTTTACATTTGAATTAAAGCTTCATGCAGTTTACTGAGCAAATTTTAAAAGGGAAAGTCACCATCATTGTCTCCTTCGCTGAAGGTAGAGGCTGGATCTGGAGTTGGTTCTGTGGGAATATTCATGAATAGAGGTTTAAATCAACTTTTAGGCTTCTTTTCCTTAAATCTTTAATGAGAATACAGAAAGAATCACATCTTAATCTGGTAACATATCTTTGGGTTAGTTAGCATCTATATTATGTTGCTCAAATGACCAAAATGTGTCAAAAATGGTCCCAAATATTTTACATTTTTAAATGAACCAGGACAAGAAACTTCATGTTGATACCTTGGGGTGTGACAACCTGCCTACATGTAAAAAAATAACACACACGGAGAATTTGTTTGACAATGCATACCTTCTGTTTCACAGTGGTTTTCATAATCTGAGCAGCACTGCTTGAACTTCATGCACTCAGCATCGCAGCTGCACTTCCGACCTCTTTTGAAAGTTTCTCCGCATCGGCCTTTACATGAGTTTTCTGTTACACACAAACACAGTTAAGGACAACTGACCAGCACATCAAACCACAGTTATTTTAATGTTATATCGAACATTCAGACAATGTTGAAAATGAATTAATATATTTGTGTATCAGGAGAAAAAAGTCTCACTGGTGGTGCATTGAGATTCGTAGTCTTTGCAGCATTCATCATACAACAGGCAGTTATAATCACACTGGCACATGAAATTCCTGGAGAAGCCCAAACCACAGCGTCCTTTGCACCTTGCTGTTAATGACAAACAAGCATAATGTGTTTGTGGTGATGAATCATCTCTATCTTTAAATATTGCATCATTTTTATCTGCAGTAACACATGTGCTTGAAACATAGTCTGTAAAAAATACTACTGTGCCACAAATTGATTTCCTCTGGTAAATAATTAACAGGATAAACACAAATGAGTACAAATGCATGATCCATTAAAAAAAAAAAAAAAAACACTTTACATTTTCTACAAATATAGATATAAAATCACTTACTCTGAGCAGCACTGAAGGCACAAGTCAGCAAAATAACAGCAAGAAATACAGTGGAAGACATCCTTTTGTAAACCTAAAAATAAGCATGAGATGCACAAAATACAATAAACAGAACATTCTGACAGAGAGAGCAGGGGAGGTAAAATGGAACTAACCTCTTTCTGCATCCTGCTGAAGGTCTGAGTCCACTCCTTTTAAAAGGCTGAGGCGTACAGGTCAGGCCTAATTAAACGTCTGGTGATCTCACAAGCTGTAAGGGAGGATCATCCGGTCCAGCCAGAACACGGGTCTAGACACCGTGAGTCGCCACAAACAGCTGGAAGAACATCAACGCACATCTGTGCCAGACAGACGGGTGACGTCACACACGCAGAAGAAGGTGACTGTAATTTCTAACTCTGACAAATTCACGTCACTATAGTATCAGGTTTTCAAAGCAATGTCAATGTAGACGGGCACGTAACTCACGCTGTGGGAAATATTTATTCAGCTTAAGTTAGAATGTTAGAGATGGCTGGGATCAGATCGTGTGACGGTGACCACATAGCGCCTCAAAATGTGTTAGAATTTAAAAAAAAAAAAAAGGAGCAGACTGGACAAAATACTTCAAGATTATATTGAGGCTTTACACAGAAACTGTAAAAAGGAACAATAAACTCTTTTTAAAACCAACAACAGTTGTTTATTTAGAAAAAAAAGTAAAAGAAGTGGGTTTACACTGTTTGCCAGATTTGGAATCTACCTCATTTTTCATCTACGATAAGAGCTACAAGTATGAATGTAACATAAAGAGAGAAAACAGCACAAAATATGATCTATGGAAATGCTTTAATCCTGAACGGTCCGATAACAAACTTAAATTCTATATTAAATATTCAATACAAAAGATTTTCTTTGTCCCAAGGAGAAGTTAAAAGTATGGAGTTTATTTTGATGAGAGCATCAGAAAAATTAGATTTTATCTGATGAGCGAGACATTCCGACACATCTGAGAAAGAATTACAGCATTTTAAATAATCTGAAAAGGAATTAACAAACTGGACGGAATATTCAAGAACAAATTCAAAACCAATAGTCCATTAAGAATTTTTGATTTACCCATATTGCCTGTTTATGAACTGCAGCAGTAAGTCAGAGCACAGGGAGCCTCCACACACCCTCTTAATGACTTCTGCTACCTGTATTGTGTGGAGTGATGATGTGCTGTTTTTCATCATGTCATTGTCTGCTTGGAGAAAAGCACCCGTTTGTGCAGTCGTGTCAAGACAATAATAATCTGGTTGGAATGTTTGTTCCATAAACTGTCAGGTAAGCATCGACATGTAAACATTCACAACAGTACACCTCCATGAATAGAAGTCTCCTCACATCATTTTAAAAACACTTAACTAGAGGCATGAGTCCTACCCAGAAGATGTGTGGTTCAAGTTGTGAACTAGAGACAATGGAGTCAGTGCGCCCCCCTGTGTTTGCAAGGTTTACACAAGGAGCTGCAGAGATGTTGGAAACTCAGGAGTGGCTCATTTAAAGAACATGACCTTTTGACCATCCAGCTTACTGTCCAAATTAAATTTTGACAATTAAGAGGTTCAAAATGAGGATTTAAAGGTAATTTAAAGAAAGAACAATCCTCTGATGTACGTCAGAGGATGGGACGCTGAAGATGACAGAAACTAATTTGTGGCCGCATGAATGAGGGGAATGAATGATTGTTCTCCAAAATTACAAAATCTCTGGTCATTCATCGCCATACCGCAACATTTTTTCTGTACATTTCTGTGTTTATTTTGCATTTCATCTTATTTTATTTTTTGCATTTTTAAAAATTTGTGTTCTTCATAAGGGTTTTTACAGTATTTTTCTTGATATTTTATTCTAATTTATGCTGTTGTGTGTTCATCTGTATTTTTATCATTAATGTTTAATGATTTATCACCCTATATATCCATCCATCCATTCATCCATCCATCCATCCGTCCATCCAGCTATAGTTAGATACTGCAGTTCCTGGAGAGAGGAGAGAAGCCCAGAGAGCAGATGGAGGAGAGATGGCTCCTCCTGCCTCTGTGCTCTGTGAACAGAGGAAACCATCATCCGTCTCTGCGGCTTTCATCAGCCAGCCTTGCAGGAGCTGAGCTGATTTCAAGGAGCTTGATGACAGGCGGAAACAGGCTGACAAACCGCAGAGGGGAGACTAGGATATTATCGGAGTAAACATTGGAAATTTCATAATTGCTTTTTGTCATTTGTCACTAAACGTGCCGTGCAACATCAGACAAGAACCAACAAAGCGTTGTGCTTATATGTCAATTGTGTGTACAACTGGGATAAATGTGAATCATGTGGCAATCATAAGAAGACCGTTAATGATAGAATGACCTGGAATACCTTCATCTGACATTCTCAACAAGAAGAAATAATGAATATCAGTCACAATATGTTAGTTCGCAGCAGACTGATGATGAACTAAGCACAATCACAAAAGACCATTAGAGGGAGACAAATGAAAGCACATGGGCCGGCTTCTGAGCCACTCAGGCAGGATGAGAAGGACACCAACAGGTGGCATGGACTGATGATGCATAATTAATTTTGACAGCTCATTTCATTTTATCATGAAGATTTTGCCATGGATCAAAGGCTCTAGAGATGATTATCCTTTCACTTGTGAATGCAGAAGGAGGCGAGGAGCTCTGCCATTGAGACTGCTTAGGGTAGAATTTATCCACACAGTCAAAACCCTGTTTTCTTCTTCTCCCCCATCCATTATAACCCTCACAGCTATCTTGTCAATTTGTGGTAAAAATGTTCTCTTCCTGGATGCAGCTCAATTTACATCTGAAGGTGGAAGTCATGAAGTCATGTGACTGCACAGGAAATGTACTGTACATTAACTATAACCTTTCTCTGCGCTATTTCATTGTCTGTGACATTTTATTCTGCTGCACCCCGTCTTCATTTTAATATTGCATCTCCCTGGGCATCTGCCCCTCACAGATGGCTCTCACTGTTTCTGTGTTTGATGCATAAGAGCACCTGAAAGGACAGAGAGGCAGAAGCAGATGAGTCACAACAGCTGGGATCATGGCTGCCAGTGTCAACTAATGCAACAGCTGATATAGTAATTAGTGAGCTGCAACTGCCATCTAAAAAGACTTAAAATCTCTTAAATATCCACTGAATTAGTAACATTTGTAAGATTTTTAGCTGAACATTTAAGATGTCTGCTTTTAGATGACAGCAGATTTATCAGCTGGTCTTCTTCCAATTTTTTTGTTGACTTAAGGATTTTAAAATAGCTTCTGACTTTAAATATAGCTCACACTACATTTTCTCCTCCTACAAAATCATTATGTTAGGGGTCCCATACCCGGTCTGCTGCAGGATTACACAGACAGCACCAGACTTGTTCACCATCCCGAATCATTTTGCATAAACCAAGCATAGACTGAACTGTAAATACCAAAGTAATGACACCCTGTTTTTGCCATACACTCATAAAGATCTGAGTGTATTTTTTGCCGCCAGTCATCCACAGCAGCACGGCTTAACTAATTTCCTGTGCGGGCTTTTCATTTGAAAGCAAACATTTACTGCACCATGTGCCTGTTGCAGTCCTCAATGGAGATCTGACGAAGAGGACTGCTGCACTTCACAACATATTTTCCTCTCCAGTTCTGCGATCCAAGCCTCCACCAAAGCTGCCTTTGTCAGCATCTCTCGTTCATCTGATTTGAGAGGGACTGAAATTGAGGTAGGCTTTATTGTCTGTCAGTCACTTCCTGCTCTTGCACAATGAAATATTCATTGTCTTTCTAGCAGTTTTAAAGGGGCCTGCATGAATGCACAGTACACAAAAATACCTGATATTTCAACAGCATTTAAATGACCTCATTTCAATGTGTAGCTAATATTGTAATATCCAAATACAGGTGAAATATGTGTAGATTAAATACTTCTTCTCTTTTTTGTGCTTAACAATTACAAATCTTTTCATTCATACATTTACTCATGATCATCAAGGAGGTTGTGTACTTCTGTTGTCCCCTGTCGACATACACATTTCATTAGTGGTGCTGTACTTACAATCACTCAGGCTGATTATAACATTGGTGGAGTAATCAATGCTGCAGTTGTGTTTTTAACTTCCCAGGGATGCGTATTGAGCCGTATTTCTTATTCATTATCATCCCTTTAGAGTGGAGGCCATGAATGTATGATTGAGACTAAAGGTTGAATGTAACCCCAGGACACAAAACAATTCAACCAAGAGATGGTGTTGTGGTAGTAATCACCTGTTGTGAATGTATTCAAACCATTATGTGTCCAGGCGTTTTTCCATATTGATGTTGAAATGTCCAGCATGGCTTCACTGCATGAGCGTACAAAGTCAATGTGATGGACCACCATTGGTTTATGGGGGATATGTTACATGTGGTAGTATTCTGTAAACCCACAGAGTGATGCATAAGATGTCCCACTGAAGTGTGGGCTGTCAGCATCAAAATAAAACAACCAAAACAGACCAAAAAAGAACATTTTTATGATTAAAAATAACATAAGCGTTTTTTTTTTTCGTTTCAGAGGACAGCTGTTAGTGACAAGTGGGAGGTGTTTGTGTGTGTAAGTGTGTGTGTGTGGGGGGGTTGTGCTGCCACTTATTTTTTATTTATGTATTTATTTATTTATTTATTGTTATTGTTATTTTTATTATTATTTAACTGCTGTAATCTGGATGGAACTTGTTCATGTTTATGTACATTTGTTGTGTTTTTAGGATTTTTATCATTTGCTATCTATCTATCTATCTATCTATCTATCTATCTATCTATCTATCTATCTATCTATCTATCTATCTATCTATCTATCTATCTATCTATCTATCTATCTATCTATCTATCTATCTATCGATCTATCTATCTATCTATCTATCTATCTATCTATCTAACTAACTAACTAACTAACTAACTAACTAACTAAGTCTACGTGTAATATGTAGTTAAGTGATTTATTAAACTTCGCTAGTCATTTGTTAAACTTTTTTACGTTATGGCAGAACCCACGGGGGGAATCCCACGAGTCCTCGAGTTTTACATTTTAGGTTTTGTGGGCGTCAAAACTTAATCAAACAACCAATAGGATAGTAGAATGCCTTCTAAGACACACCTTCTTACGGTTGCTATGCCTACTACAGGTTTGCCTATGAGTGACGTCCAATATAGCCAATCAGCGTCTCGATGGGTGGGGTTTTGAGCTCTGACTGAAAACTGTGGTGGATTTTTACTACTATGGTCGAACCGCTCAGTGTGACTGCATGTGTTGGATCTCGGCGACAGAAAGAGCGGGTGTTGGAAATGTACAATAAACGCTGCTGGAGGGTTCTACGCAGGTAACTAATCAATATTATTTACCTCTTTTATTCTGTTATTGAAATATAATTCAGAAAATGGCTCGAAAAACTGAGGTCATGAGAATATCGAGTTGGTGAATTTACACCGGCAGCAGACGGAGACACGTTTGTTTGGAAATGAACAGAGGTGAATTTTGCTAATATTGAATGGAAAACATGAGGCAGACAAGTAGATATTCGAGTCAAAAATGTAATGTAAAGCCACATTTGAAAGTTTGGTGGGTAACAAACAAAAAATGTTTCTGTAGAAGGATTCAGAAACGAGCATCATCTGCCGAGGTGGGGCAGTGTTATTGGACTGAATTATAATATTACACCCAGAGAATATTCATTGACATCTGATCTAGATAAAGTCTATAGGTATCTTAATAATTATTCTATAAGTTGGTGCATCATGTTTTAAGCTCAGAAATAGACTCAGAATCAGTTTGGTTCTACTGCTGGAGGTAACAGATAAAAGAACCACTGTTTCTTGGTTAGATGGAGAGAGCTGATGATACTAATGGAAATGGGATCAGGTATTTCCTGGATATTCAATGTGAATTCTCAGAGATATGAGAAGTATTTGTTTGCCTCTGCTGGAGACTGGTACTCCAACCTGGAGACACAACTCAAATTTAACTTAAGAAGGATGACATTCTGATGACATTCCTATAATATGATCGTTCTGTTTAACATTGTTGTTGATTTGAAAGGCATCTTGCTCATGTGCAATGTTTGTAATAATACAGGTTGTGGTTTAAACAAAGTTTAGACCACAATCAAAGTCTTCTTCAACAGGTTAGACTCAAAAATAAAACAGCCTATGTTGTTGAAGATTTCCGATATTCATGGTAATACAACTTTTACAGTATAATAAGACATTGAGTTTTCTTTTCACAGCAATCTATTTACATATCAACATAAGTTCAGTTGTCACCTCCTTGACATTTCCTGTACTGTCATATACAGTAAGAACACCATATAAAACATCTTTAAATAATACAGATTGTTAATCTTTTATCAGCCAATAGTGCGTTTGTGTTTTGTTTCATTGCAGCAGTATTTCTTGGGGTGAAATGTAGGAATTGTCCTCTGAATGTAAGCCATTCAGGTGGGCAGTTTGCTTTTGCAGCATCACTCCAAGGAGGTGTGAACAACGTCTTCTCTCACCACAGCAACCAGACTGGAATTCCCCTTTGACTGGCAGCTATGCAGTATGTTTAAATTCCAAAGAGCCACAACATAAGAAACATGGTTTGCATCACTGCAGCCCGGCTGTCTTCTAGTGCTCTGATCTGCTGACATTGTTGTTCTGTCTCTGCCTCTGAAAGCAAATGGAATTCAGAGTAATAAGCTTCCAGGTCTTCTCCTATCAAAGAAATAAACACAACTCTCCTGGGTTTCTTGACATTGAGTGGCACAGCTGGGTTAGTGTGATGGAAAGAAGGCCAAGAGTAAGGTTTTATTTTTTTTTAATGTGAACATTAATTGTCTTGGTGGCAGCCAGACATGGACTTCTAAGGGAGTGCGCTCCAGGCTAGATGCCAGCACTGTCATTATTCCAAAGTCTCTGAAAAGTAATGCACAGAAACGCATTGCAAGTTAATATCTGCGCTACTTTAGATGGCATGATTTCAGTATTGCAAAGGCATTGGTGATGATCTCTGAAGAAGCACTTCGCATCCAGTGTGAAGCTCGGATACATGCAGACAGAGTTTTAAAGCAGTGCTTTACCTAACTTAACTTAAATGTTAGAGTTTCAGACTCACTGTTTACATCACGATTCACCAGCATTTTGAATTTAAGAAGTTGAATTTTTCAAATCATTTGAATTAAACCTAGAAGTTAGGACAATTCAATATTCTGTCAAAGCACAGTAATTGCATCGTAGATGTGATCTCATCGTTTTACATCTGGCTGTCCCACGCAACCACGCAACACACAACCAGTTACCAGCCCACAAACACTTCTGTAGCATCTGCTGCTCTTCAGGCGTGAGTTTTACCTCTGTAGACATCAGAACTGGAGGCTGACAGAAAGAAAGTAAAGAAGGGGGGAGGTGGTGAGAAAATAGTGAAGTTGAGCTCTGTCTTTTGCATTTCTATTTAAATAGACTACATATCTGTGCAAAGCTGACACGTCACCTGAATGACAACAATGGAGCATGCTCATGTGCACAGACTTTTTACCACGCATGGCTAATGAGGAGAACTCTTCAACACCCTGATGACTCCTCTTTCTCTTTCTGTGACCCACAAGGATCTTCTTACTATTACTCATTGCGATCCTGCTTCGAGCTTCCCTATTGGCCGTCCTGCAACATAGTATATGGTGCCAGTGACATGTATTAATTATACATGTGTAGCCTCATATGTAGGCTAGAGAGCCAGAGGCATTCCCTGGTCTTTGCCAAACAGGACAGAACCCATAGGCAGGAAACTGTAAAGCCCAAACCTGATGACATTCAAATGAAAACAGAACTCAGACGTGTTGGTTTGTAATGGAATATATTTATTATGTCATAAATAAAGTGGAGTTGTTACAAAACTAAAACTTCAGGTAGCTACAGGTGACATCACAGGAAAACTTTCTCCAGTCCTGTTAGAGAAACCCTTGCCTCAGGTCCCGACTGATTCCAGCCAAGGTCTCCTTATGGCATATGGGGAGGTTCTGCTGGCCCCCCCCAAGGCTCTGGACCTGGATCTGTTTCTGGGTTACTGGTTCAGTTTATGTTCACAAAGTGTTAAAAAGATAGAATTAAAAAAATAAAAGATATGTTGCTTTGGATAACAGCTGCATGGAGGCTGATTTCAAATTCAAATGATTTCAATGACAACCACCCGCAGCACATACTGACAGGTTTAAACTGTATTTACAGTTGGATGTTCACAACTACCTGTTTTTGAACCGTCCTGTGTCTGTATCTGAGAAATAAAGCGGTTATCTAATCAACAGGATATTAATCCCCAATGTTGAAGTCAGTTACAGTATAAATCAATAGCATTGCAGCTCCTCTGATGTGTGGATTTGCTGCTTTTCTTTCTCTTATAGCAATTTAAGTTTGAAATCCTGATTGTGGTTCAAGCAACCTGAATACGTCGACTTATCGTCCAGAACTAATTGGTTGCTAAGAATATAATAGAACACAATAAACTGCAGTGTGAGCTCTGTCTTATGTCACAGCTGCTCTTCTGTAAACATGTCCAGCTTTGTATGGACATAGACCCGGTGTTCATTGTGGCCGTTTGCCTTCATGCCGTTTCTGCTAGCATGTCGCCGTTCATGCCAGCATTGGGATATGGTGTCTGCCTGGTACGCTGATATAGTCGGGTCTGGACTGAGGCTGCATGCTGCAGTGACAAAAAGCACATTCAGACCAGGATAATAAGGAGATCGCAGCCCGGCTTGTGTTTGTCACTCACTGCCTCCTGTCTGTTGTGTTTTGCTGTTTCATTGTGTGTCTCTTCAGTCACTGGAGATTCAGCCTGTCAAAACAGGATGACTGTTTATTGCTTCAAGAGAATAAGTGAGTAGGGTGTTTCTGAGGCTGCTTTAGACTTTACAGGGTGTAATTCTGCCATCATGTTGGTGGTGATGTGATCGTTGGTTTCAGTGTGTCATCATTAAGTGCAACCTCTGGTTTTAACGGGTTGCACTTCATGCATTTGACTTTGTGAGTTGTGTTTCATGATGATTTGACTCACGGTTTGTTTAGAAGTTGTTAAATGATTTGCATTTCCCAGGAAAAGTCATTGTTATATTTTATAATTACAAACCAAAACCCAAAGATATTTTCTTAACAGTGATCTGGAACAATGGAAAAAGAAGCACACCATCACGTTTGAGAGGCCATAAATATTCTAGCTATTTCTCATTAGGTGAAATGGTATGGAGGTAAAAAGAACGGAGTCGTCAGTCTAGTCGATCCACAGCAAATTCATCAGGAACTTTGAATAATTGATTGATTTTTTTAAAGTGCTGAACATTCTCTCTTTCAGCTCCGTTGATGATGGTCTATTTTCAAGTGACAAGAAAGCGAACATTTTTTGGTTTCGGCCTGACCTGTCAGCACATTTAGAAGATTCTTCTTTAGGCAATTAAATATTACAATGGTCGTTTTATCTATTTTTGATGAGTACAGTAATACCAAAAAAGGAATTATTATAAAAAATGGCCCCCTCTTATACTTGATAATAAAACTTACTGTTAGTTGTAATCTTATGATGTTTTGTTTGAAATGCGTTTGTGGCCTTTGGCTGTCATGCGACCAAAAGTTCACATTCAGGTCACATGATGACTCTTGACCGCCACCGACTGAATGAAGTTGGTGAGATGTATCGACAGCTTTGAATCATTTGTAATCCGATCTTTTGCTCATAGATCCTACAGGTCTAAAGGTCTTTCACCCTCCCGACCTCCGTGGAGTTCAGATGTTTGTCCTGAATGTCAGCGGTGGTGATGATGCAGATTTAATTCAACTGGTGACAGAAATACAAAATTCTAAAGGGCATTCACAATCAGTATGCAGAAATAATCTCTTTGTTGTGCTCCTCTTGTGTTGACGGAGGTAACTGATTGAATGACATCAGCACAGCATATGGGTTCTCTGTTTATGAAACCACTAAACATCCACAGTGAGGTCTCGTACTCATTTCCCCGCCACAGCAGTGAGTCATCCAACGCTGGTAGACGTGGTGAATGAGTGCAGTGGACGGCGAAGGGGGAAATTAGGCGAGACACACAGCGATCCCTCCACGCCTCATTGAATTGGGTTTAAAAGTGCTGCTGAAGGACAGATGAGTTGGTCGACTGAGGCTCCAGCTGCTCTAGAAGTCTGTTTGCTCTGTCCAGACTCTCTTAGAAATAGACTGCATTGCCGGCGTCTCTAATAGTAACGTGTTTAATTGCTCATGGCATCCATCAAAAGTATTTTTGCCTCTAACTGACTTGAGTAAACGATGAGTAAAATCATCTGTGAATCCGGAACTCTCAGTCTGTGTGCGTGTAATAGACTCCTGCCATCCAGCCTGGCTACAGACAGGAGTCAACAAACGTTCTTTTAAATGTTCCTCTGGGGTAGAGAGGAAGCAGAGGGTTGTTTGCCTGCAGGAATGTGCCGCTATGATTATCAGTGCCATCTTATGTGCTGAAAATGTCTTGACACCAATAAATACGGACCACCAGGTGGTGAGGAGACCACCTATCCTGAATCCGGGGATTGCTGTATCCAACAAAATTCATTTTTAACACTGTGATGAGTTTGTTGAGCCTTTACTGGGTGGGATTTCTGGACAAGGCAGCACAAAACCATCGTCTGGGATTTCACAGAAATGGTTTTAAAGAATACATGCATCATCACCAAGGAAGTTTCTAAATGGTAATAAACCATGGGATGTTTTGTTTATTCAGCAAGAATAAAACCTCAAAATCCTTCATTTTTACCTTTTGATTCAATCTGATGCGAGGTAGATCTCAGTAAATTGACATCGTCTTGGTGAAATCACCATGACGATGTGATTGCCCTGGTGCAATCACAAGGCGATTTATCAGCGATGATGATGTCAGGCTTCCTGTATGTCTTTTTCCTTCCCTCCTTTGCTTTGGTTTGGTTCTCCGTCTGATTTCGCTCCCTGAGCTCGTGACAAATGTGCCTGTTCAGAGGTTAGTGAAGCATCTTTATTCCACACTCAGCTGTGTCATTACAGTTAACCCAGTTCCATTTTTATTTTCCTCTTCATGCCAGAGAGGAGGCGTTTCTACCGACAATATCAGGAAACTCAGGGAGCAATCTCCAACCTCTCATCTCCTCTCTCACCTGGAGGAGGTAGGGAGGTGGTAATGAGGTCGGAATTCATGGTGACCTATACCCTCCCTTCCTTCCTTGGAGACATTTAACAAGAAATCAATTTTTTTGGCCCCCCCAAAAAAGAGGAAGCAAAAATAGAAAATCTTAACATGGGTGGACAGAGTGCTGAAGGAATTAATGTCCTCTTTAATTCCTGAAGGAAATAAATAAATCTTGTCCTCTTTCTTTCCTGGAGGAAATAAATGGGATTTGTCCACATATGAGACTTCCTTTCACTCCTCTCCATCTGTTATTTCCTGAGGTCTAATTTTTCGTGGCAGCCATCTGTGTGAGGATGGCAGAGAGGAGAGACTTTGTGGCCGACCACTGATAAGGCTGATGGTCTCACCTCTCTGACCGACTCGCTCTCTGCCTGTTGATAATACAACGTATTTCTTTACTTTACCAGCTGTGTCACCTCACCGTTGCTCTGCCGGGTCATACCAGTCATTTGTCTGCAACTCTTTGACCTGTCGACATAAAAAAGGCTCAATCGAGTGTGACTGACTCTAGACAAAACATGGGTCATTTGCTTTTTAAATTATGCATGCTTTCAATTGGATTAGATTAGCTATTTCTAAACCTCAGAGGATAAAGATTTGAAAAAATAAATATACATGACTCCCCTTGGGAGTCATTCTCATTTGAAGGAAATACCACCACATTACCCTGAAATTTGTTAGACATTCATTCCTCATCGGGATGATTTCCCCTCATCTAAATAATCTTAAACTGAAATAAGATGGGGAAACAACGCACCCTGAACAGCTTGTTAGCTTTGTCCTTGTGAAAATGCTGAAGTATGCGACTCACTCTAATTCCCATTCCACCCAAAACTGGTGTAATAATACCCGCTGGCATGGCTGCAGGCTTTTTATTATTTTCAACTCGGGACGATCCTGTTTGGTTGAAACTGACTGTTTTAAACAGGAGAGTGAATCTTTATCTTCTGTGCGTATAGGTTCAGTACAAATTATTTGTGTCTGCAGTGGTTTTGCTGCTGCAGTCAAACCTCAGCGAGACTAGAATCAGTGCGAGTCTTTAACTTCTGAATCATCTTAATTTTGAGGAAATGAAGGTCGCAGCATGCCCGACGTCTACCCTGGCTTTGTTTACCTCCGAGCTGATATCAGCTGAATGTTTAGTGGGAAGCAGATGGAGAATGCTGGGTGTCAGCCGCTTCTATACATCCCACCGGGGGCTGGTGTCCATGTGGGATCCTGGTGTCACCTGTGATTTTGAAGGGTTCGCTACCTTTTAGATTTAGTATCTTTCAAAAGAAATGTAAATTCACATTTTTAAATTGATTATCAATAAATATCTCAATCAGTCATACTCCTAAAATATTATTTTCAGACATATCAAATCCTCTCATGAAGTCACTAAATGGGTTTTCTGAAGATTTGTATTAGATTTTTAATACTGTACATAGTACTATTCTGTCCACAAAATGAATACCAGAAAATTAAAGTAGTTTCTAGCTGATATGAAACAGAACAAATAATTCAAACATTAAGCAGGCTAAGCAAGGTAATGTGAAGCACCGCTGTTCAAAACAATGACAAAGAAAATAATGTTACTAAAATCAATATCAAGTTTATGAAGAAAAACCCTTATACACGTATAAAAAAATCCATTTAATAATCGATCACATGGTACGGTCATGTTGCCTCCATTGTTTTGTGATAATATTTTTCTGCTCTCTGCATCTTTTGAATTCTGGTGCAGGATTAACCTGCTGCTGTCTGCAGGCTGCTGTCCCACTGCTGAGCTAATTAACAAGGTGTGTGTGTGTGTGTGTGTGTGTGTGTGTGTGTGTGTGTGTGTGTGTGTGTGTGTGTGTGTGTGTGTGTGTGTGTGTGTGTGTGTGTGTGTGTGTGTGTGTGTGTGTGTGTGTGTGTGTGTGTGTACGGTACGGTACGGTTTGGCTTGAGTGTGTCTGTGTGTTGCTGTTTGCATGTCACCAGGGCTGAGTTGAGTCTCTGCCAATGCAATGAAAGCGCTGTTGTTAGCATGCACGCACACACACACACACACACACACACACACACACACACACACACACACACACACACACACAGTCAGCAGAATAACAGCTAACAGGAACTTTGTATGAGGGTATTCCCTGGAGAAATGCTCACGTTATGGATTCTGTTGGAGCAAATTCCAGTGATTTCCTTTGTCTTTGGTGTGAGCAAGCGTGTGATAGCATGAACTAGTATTTATTTGTGGTTTTTACCACTTGTTTCTCTTTGATAACTTAAGCACAAAGTCTTTTTGTCTTTGAAATGCTATCCTGTTTTTGTCTTCTCTCTGTACTGTCAAAAACTGTGGTCCAAAACAGATGCGTCTCTTTTTCTACTGCAAACCGAGTCCACCTCCGGGTGTAAATAAAACGACATGGACCTCCACACCCGCGTGTTCCCACCTGCCAGCCTCTGACGGGCTTGAGGGCATTTGTTATTAAGTGAATAATGAAAAATAAGAGCACAGATGTGAGCTAAACCACAGCAGCGGGTGACAGCATATGACTCAGCCCGCCGTGGATGAGAGCTTAAACTAAAACAGGCCCTGATCATCTCCTTGGTGACCGCCTCACTTTCTTCTGCCTCTTTCACTTTATCGATTTAAGTCGTCTCCTGTCTCACTTTCCCGTCGCTCCTCCCGCCTGCTTCCTTCCTCAGGTCCCTCCCTGAGTTCATCCTTTGAAGTCGTTTATTAAGCTCTCGTCTTTTCTTCCTACACTGAGGGTCTCCTAAGAGTTTTTAGAGAGTCAGGACTTTCTGAAGATTTGTCTTTGTAATAATGCAGAGGCCTCTTCTCATTAGATTGTTAAGTCTTGATGTCGGCTCCTTCTCTAATACGCTCTTTGTTTTCCATTCCAGGTTGTTGTGAATTTCTACGCAAGGATGGCCTTCTTTCAGAACAACTTCTGGGTAAGTGTTTTAATTATGTCTAAAAATGACATAATTTATAAATATGATGAACATTACACTGAAGCACGCTCACCAGATCACTACATTGATCCCCAATTAGCGGATAATTCTTACTTGTTCGAGTTGAATCACAACCACGAAGCTCTGAGCCTCTCGTTTCTATTTTCAGTCAAGCTTCCCGCTGGTCGCCACAGGAAGCACTTTCCGTCTTCCTCCTCTGCTTGCTTTCAGATAATAGAGGTCATTTTGTTTTTGTTTGGTTTCACTCCTTATCTTATTTTCTGCCACAATGAAAGAAATCACACCTATTCTTGTAGGAGATAATATCACTTTGTTCAGTGTAGAATTACCTGAAGGTCAGTTTTCCTCTCATTTCAACCTGCTATTAGGTTTTATGGTACTAGTTGTTATCCATAATGGGGAATTTCAGAAGCTTTGAGTGATACAGTTGAAATTTGTCAAAAATGAAAGCGGGCTTTTAGTAATGTCCTTTTATTATGTTTATTTTTGTTTTGTGTTGTGTGGATTTTTTAAAGCCTGATCAGAATTTCGCTTTTTTTATCAGCTCTATTTGTGGGTTTCCAGAAAGAATCCCATAATATGAATATTTTAATGCGGGTAATCTTTGTTTTTGGTCTAATACAAATTATGACATCCTTAGGCCAACGTTACCCTCATCACAGAGTGGCTATGAGGTCTCTCTCTCTCCCAATTTACCCCTCCATCCTCTGTTTCTCCTCTCTGCTCAGACACCTGGTGCATCTATTTCAAGTGTGTCCTACTTCCACCTACTTTCCTCATCAGCTTTAGGAAAGTTCTTTGTAATATTTCAGCAGCTGATCTAAAATTAGACTAGTAAAGACATAGAATTTGATTTTAACGACTTAACGACTTCCTGGAGATGAAATTATTTATTAGTATCGTTCACTTATTGATCATGTGTCCAGGTGTTTGGGACATGTAGCAGAAAGGGTTTCTTTTTAAATGAATGACTGTAAATTCATCATTGCTATTGTGTGTAATTTATGATCCGCCTCTGACGTTTGGAGGTGATTATAATTAAAGAACATAAACAAGACATCGGTAGCTTGATCGAGGCTTCGGGTCAGTATGGGTGTACATAATTATTATAATAAGCATTAATGCAGAATACGAAGCATTGTTTTATGCACTTAGACCTAAATAACTGTGAATTAAAACCCAGCTCATTAGTTAATTGGACACTCCAGTCACTTGGGAACCAGTCGTGTGCCTGACTTCATCTTGTTTGGCTCCAGATCATTCATAGCCATTCCTCATGGCTCCCTGTCTTTTCCCATTAACTACATTAGAGGCCTGCTCGTGTCTCACAGGGGGAAGCCTATCAGCTTTGATTAATGTACATCCTCAGCAAATTACAGCGCCTAGGAACAGAGTTTCTGAAAGGATTACTGCTTCGTTATTCTAGGAATTTTGTGCAGATTTTCATTTTCGGAAAGTTTTTTTAAGCAACTAACCATATTTACTCACGAGAAATGAACAAAATGGCCAGTTGTTCCACTTGATAGGAAGCTATGACTTTTGAGCAGACAAAACCCAAACACCAAGCAAATACTCTGAACCCAATTAAAGAAAGATTTAGATATTAAATTTGTGAATAAAGCTGAGATTTAATGTAACTGGAAAGGGAAGTGTGGCTTGCTAGCGTTTTAGATCTACACCAAACAGTCGTAGATCTCAACAACAAAGGAACAAACGTGTGCCGTTTTTAATGTTATCATGAGTATTTAAAGATTATCTCACAGGAAACATAGAAACTGTTAACAAATCCCGAATCTCACTCAGCCATACAAAGTTATTGCAAAAAGATATTGATCTTGTGATGGTTGATCCTTGAGCCATATCCTCCAGCACTTTTACAGAAAGTAGAAGTGAAATCTATTTATATGCATTTCGATTTTACAAACGGACGCACAAACCAACACTGGCAAAAAAAATAAATAAATAAATAAAAACACGAGGAGGGGATAATAAATGTATTCTCGGTACACTGTAGAATTCGTCATGGACTGTATTCCTGCAGGCAGTTAGTTGAAAGTGATGCCACAATATGAAAAATATATGGATTCAGAATACAATCAACTGCAGAGAGGTCTGGTAACATTCCCATATCTCGTCTCGGCACAGATTTTGTTTTCTTTTTGTGTGTAGAGGCGAATAAAGAAAAGCTGTTGTGTGTCTCTGGAATCTCCGAGGGAATTTAAATGAAGGATCAGGAATGAAAAACCGTCGCACGTCAAGATCAGGAAGCTGTTTTGTTTCCAGGCTGTGGACTACAATAATATCTTCATTTCTTGGAAACCGCCTCTTCTTTGCTCGCAGATACAAGAAGAAAGACACGCAAACAACGCCCAGTGGGTTTTATTACTGCCTGCCTTGGTTTAATGATGCCAGTGCCGTTGCCCTCCCAACACTTTGAATCCTGGCGTTTTCTCCCGGGGTGGAGAACAGTAAACACAGTGGAGAGATTTTCCTGCCTCTCACATGTCTCCTTCTCTCATCTTATTTACCTCTCCCCTTCCTCCTCCTCCTCCTCCTCTTTTCTCTTCTTCCATCCTTTTTGTTCTCTCTGTCATCACCAGTGGATTTATTCTGGGGAGAGCAAGTGAGGAGAGTTCCTATAGTTAGTGCTTCATTCGTTGTGGGCAAAGAAAAAATGGGGCAATTGGAGCACTTTCAGCATAAAATGACTGTGAGCTGCATGGGGCGATTAAAAATGCTCTGCCATCAAAGATGTGGCCACATACCTTGATATTTATTTGCGTTAAATCCACAGGCTCATCAGAAGAAACGGTAGCTACACACAATCTGTTTCTCACTTGAACCTGCGGGCACCATAAACACCCCACGCTACAACTACACCACCAGTTTCTCAGACATGCTCCACGTCAAGCCAATTGATCTCCAGCCGTCGGTGCTGACAGGCTGTTGCTACCTGCTTCTGACGGTATTGATACCCTTCTGCTGCTGGGGGCTGTTTCTGCCCGGTCAGCAGGAAAAGCTTCTGCGAGTCAGCAGAACTCACAGCAGCACCGACAAGCCGGTCGGCCTGCTGGATGATCACCTGACGCTTCCACAGAGGCAGATGTGGAGTATTTTCTGCTTGACTCTCAACAGCTGTCATCACACACGCGGCCACAGTGGGTCACGAGGTTGGATCCGAGGCAGGCTGATCAATAATCCATCGAAAGATTTAAGCAAATATTTTAATTCAATGAAATAAATGAATTTAATTAAATATTCAAAATTAAGTGAATACTGCCACAACTGAAAAGTTAACTTGGAAAAGTAGGGGACAAAAAAGAGTAGTTCAGAGAATAAGACATTTTTATTCTTGTGCTGAAAATAAAATTAACCCCATAGAAACATTACTTAGAGCGCCGGCAGTTGTCAGAGTGGACGATTTATGACCTGCACTGTGAATTGGACCTTCATAAAACTATTGATGCATACCGTACTCAGCTGGAAACATACACAGCCTTGAGGTTGCACGTCTCTGATGGCACTTGTCAACATCTCTGTGAATATACAGCATGCGTGGAAGGGTAATATCCCAGCAGAGGTGCTAAAAAGTCTTGAAGCGTTACAGAAACAGTTGTGCTAACATCTCACACGTTTGCCCAGAAATACTTAATTCAAAATTCAGTTGCTTTGGCTTTTCTCCATTGTTACACTTAACTGATGGGCAGCATGATATGGCAGGAACGTCTCAGACACTGGATCCAGTCTCAGACGGACTGTAAAGGCCTTGTTCCTGCACCCGAACACCAGCAACGGTAGCCTGGATGAGGCACTAAGTTGATCTGTCCATTGGCTGAATTACAGGCGAAAGCTAGAATGAAATCTAACTGTGCATGTGAGTGGGTGAATGCTCGTTCACATGAAATATTTTGTATTTCTCAGGCAATGTAGAATAAATAAATATTTTATGTCTCAAAGATGGAGTAGAATCATAAAGTGAAAGGTCTGCAGGCCTTTATCTACTTTATTCCTGCAGGAAATCTCTGAAAACCTTTGTATTTTTACACTCTTCACCTCAGGTGCATTTTTCTTTTTCTTTTCATTTTTACAGCAGCTGTGAACCTCTGAGGTCTTTGAGGAAAAGCAGAGGCTGGACAAAGTTCAGGATCGACAAATATCAGAGGTTTAGTCAGTGAAACAGCCAGAAATGTTCCTGCATCAAACCTTTATGCATGATTTATAAACTCCCTACAGATAAAACGGTGTACTAAAAACAGAAAATATGTTCCATCCAACAGATGAGTAAGAAATTTAAATCTAAATCAAACATTTCTTTATTAGTTTTAAAAAGACAATTCAGTCTGACAGTCTGTTTGATTCGCTGGTCAAAAATCAACACTTTAATGGCAAAATATGACACAAGGGGTTAACTGTAATATAACATATGTAATAAATATAATGACATAATAAATGATGTTTGTCCCATGTCCCAGTGATGAGAGATTTAACCCTTGGTTGAACCTGACAGCTGACGTCTTTCCTATTAAGAAGTTCATTCGACCTCGGATGTCCTTTTTTTTTTTTTTCTTAGGTGTTATGAAGTTGCAGAGACTGGACATCAAAATATCCTCCAAATACATGCCAGGACTTATTTTTCTTTTTCATTTGAGATTGCAAATCGACATGCCTGTTGCTGAAACACATGAAGTTTCACATCGTGATGGTGGACATGATGATGTGAGGAACGAAGGGCCCCTTCCTCTTTTGGTATCTGATTCACTTGAGATTAGAGATCCCTGTTGCTTAACCCCCCCACCCATTAATTTCAGCCCCCCCCCCCCCAGCTTTCAATAGTCTTCAGAAGTCTAGGTCCACATGAGAAAGCTGTACTGATTTTACACCTCTCAATAAACCCCCTCCATTCCTCTCTCTCCTCTCCCATCGCTCCCCTCTTTGTCATGATAATGGACCCCATCATGCGTGACCAAAACGGTCAACTTAATTGATGAAAAAGAAATCGCCAAGAGGGGGTTGGCATATATCAGACATGAATAATTTTCATTCAGTAAAGGCTTAAGGAAGACATTGTGGTACTTGAGGAAGACCTCCAGTGAAGGTTTGCAGCAGGTTCTCAAATAATGTCCTGTTTTATTTTAGCATGATTTCACTAGATGGTAAACATTCACTTTTCTGTGTGTCTGTCGTTTCCCAGGTCACAAATATGCCGTAATTTTTAATTTTTTTTTAGTAGCTGCAGCTTTCAGCATCTAAATACTAAAAGCAGGCACAAACCAAACCTTTAGTCGCAGCAGGATGAGACTAAAAATACATTAGAGTGCTTTTGTTTCTGTCATGAAGGAATGTGTCACATTGTGGGTCAGTGTTGATCAATTAATTGTTGATTTTGTTCTGCTTAAAGGCTTAATATTACGTAATTCCTTCACTTATTCCTGTGAAATGTGAATGTTAAATTACTGTCATAATTTTCCTGACATACATCAGTAACTCAGTTCAAGTTTATTGGAATATTTTTTTGACAGCAGTAGCTCCATACAGGAGAGTGTAAGTAAGTAGATATTGTAAATCTAAATCAACACTTCAATCAGTTTAAAGTGTGAGTTGGGAGTGAGTTGTGGGTCCTTACAGAAACAGCACAATATTGTGTCTGTAACACAAACGTCTGAAAAGTGTGCATGTGTAGGAAGAGCGTTCCAAACAAAGATATTCCACCATCTGACAAACACTTCTGTTGAAGAACTCTGACAGCTTTAAGGGTGTTAAAGCCGGCTGAAAATGGCCAGCTCAACAGTTTTATGTCAACAGATAGAATCTATAGGAGGCGATGTGGGTCTGTTTGTCAGTGGGATTAGTCAGAATGCACGAACAGAGTTTGACAAATTCTTTAGAGAGGTGAGATTTGTTCCTGGATTTGTAGATTTTATCTGGATCCAGAACATTTCTTTTTTTTTTTTTTTGCTGCAGACTTCAGGGATAAAGTCTGATGTCGTGTTGAGCATTTGCTTTTTCTCCAGTCAACTTATGATAATGTAGGCTTTCAAGGTCGTGTACAAATATTAGATCAGTTGCAAAAGTACATTTAAAACACTGAACAGTTGTAATGCCTCAGCAATAAAGGTGCTGTTTGTTGCCTCGGGCGCTGAGTGCTTGTTAGCTTTTTTTTTTCTTTTAATATTCAGTAAGGCCTTTGTTAATTGCTATTATTATCGCGTGTGGTTTGTGAAGACATTTGAGTGGATGTGGGTGTGTGTGTTTTGGAGGCTTCGACTAGAGTTTCAAGAACTGCTCTGTTGAACTACACTATAATACCAGCAAAGTACTGTATATTTTAATTAATAAAAAAAAAAACCCTGTGCCAAAACACTCGGCTATTTCCAGTGACAGATTTTTGTCAAGATAAATTTTTTTGATTCTCTTTTTTGATGCCAGTTGTTATAATGAAAAAAAAAAATACAGAAGGCTGCAACACTTTCTGGTATTAAGGTCCTCTAATAAATAAATTTTAGTTGGAGGGACCTTTTTAGCAGGAGGTGTACTGGTTATTATCCCTACTTCATTATGAAGGAAACGAATGTTTGCAGAACTTCTTTCTTTAGCAGATGAAAGGAAAAAAGAGAACACACAGTTCCATAAATAAATAATCTGTCAGATCTCTGATGGGACATTTTCAGATATAATAATATAAAACAATCCTGATGAGGAGGGAATATTCACAGAAGAGAGAATGCTACTGGAAAAACTTCAAATCATTAATGACTTATTCAAATGACGTCAGCGGTGGTGCTTTTGGTGTTTACTGTCAGGTCTTTCTTCATCAACCTGTCTGAGACTCATCTCAAAACCACAGTGTCTCAATCTGAGAGCGTAGAGTCTGGATAGTCCCAGCTTTATATACTGTGTTTGTGGTTGTGGGTGACCCCCTCCTTGGCATTCCAGCCATTCCCCTGGTACCTGGGAGCCGGCCTGTTCTCCTCCGATACGATATTTTTAGGTCCTGAGAAGCAGCTGTTTGCGTCTCTGACTGCAGAGACAGCTCAGCCCTGAAAAATGTGGTGAAGCTGAAGAAACTCCACAGCGTGTTTTTTTGGATTATGGAGGTTTAAGTTAACCTAGGTGGCGCTGGTGTGTGTGGGTGTAAGGTGGAGTTGTTTAATCTGCTTTAGTTTCCAGTTAGCTGACGCCTCTCACCACCCAGACACGTTTTATATTTGTTACCTTTAAATTGTGGGTTTTTTTGTCATATTAGCATAAAACTATGATGTCACTTCCATCAGTGTGCAGCAGCACCTGAAAGAAAAGGTTTTTTATGTCCCTCTGAAACAGAAGAAACATAACTGATCACGTTAATCAATCAATCAAATTTTATTTACAAAGCACTTTTCATACAAAATCAGCAACCCAAAATGATTTAAATAAAAACAATAAAACAAAAAATAGACACAAGAAATATCCCCCTTTTCCCCAATATACACAAATAAAAACACACACACACACACACACACACACACATACACACACACACACAAATTAAAAAACCCAAGGAAACGCTATCCTACACTCGCCACCTTGAAGTTAGGAAACACCAGAGAGAAGTTATTCGATATGGAGATAAAAGATGACTGTATACATTACAACTCAGTAAATGAAAGGAATAAAATAAATTAAATATAGCTGGAGGTTGGACTAAAAAGATAAAAATTAATCAAATTAAATTAAATTCAAAAACATGTGTAGAAACAGGAAGGAACCTGAGTCAGAATCCCTGGTGTCTGTGAGTGGATGTGTGTGTGGTGTCAAATAAAGCAATCACTAAAAAAACAAAAAAAAGTAAAGGAGGAGAACCAGTTTGAAGGAGACCTGAAGTCTAATCTTAACATTCTGTACCGACAGAAGTAAAACTTCATGTCCCATGTCTCAGGTGTTCTGTGTACACCGAGAGATGCTGAAGGAATATCACTGTTAAAATCTAATATGGTTCAAACTGAAAACAAATATAATGCCGCCGTGGTGAAGCGCCGCCTGACATCGTTCCCCCGGACTTTTTTGAACGTGGCTTCGCTGTTCCTGGGTGCTAACAGACGGTGTGTTTCTGTTTCATGTGTGCTTTGGCAGGGGGAGAAGAATGCGGGATTCGATGTGCTCTACCACAACATGAAGCACGGCCAGCTGGCAGCCAAGGAGCTAGCCGAGTTTGTCCGTGAGAGGTAACGTTTGTGCGTATTTGTGAACGTGTTGAGTGGGAGGTGATGCTGGCGATGGAGAGAGGAATTCTGGGTTCTTGACTGTGTTTACTTTTAAATAAAGATAAGCTATAAGAAGTGTATTTTGGATTTAATTCCTTCCTGTATCTATGGAAATCTTCAAGATTCACGTCCTTTCAGAATTACAGGGAACATGGCATGCAATACTTTTATTTATACCCAAAACAAAGAACGATAGAAAGCTAGTGCATTTCTCCACTCAGATCTTCCTCGTGCCAAATGAAGCAGAACAACCCATTACAACCTCTCCTTGGATGTGACATCATTGTTTATGATGTTTTATATTGAGTTATGAAGATCATTTTGAATCAATCTCTACCTGTTTTGTCTGTAATATCTTTGACTTCGCTTCCATCAACTGGATTTTGAGTATCGCCTTTATTCCACCGTGGCCTCATCGACTAATGTCCATGAATTCAACGCGATTCAGACCCACTTCTAAATGGAATCGATTCTCTTCTACATTACATTAGAGCTGAGAAGAAATAGGTATCAAAAAGCCATTGTTTCCAAAAGTACCAAGAGTTTCAAGAGGTAAAATTTTCAGCTGTTAATAATTTAGAGGCTCGACATTCAATCTCATTACCCAATTAAAATCATTTTCTCAAAGAGGGTAGTTTGTCATATTGACTGCTCTGCTTTCTCATTTCATGCATTCAGTGAATTGATGCGGTTCCCACGAGTTTGTGCTGATACAATCCTCCTGACGTTGATTTAGAGCGCCAATGCACATTCCTTACAGGGGGAAATTCACTTATCGGTTTGGAAGGCAGCAGGCAACAAATCAGCAGTGATGAAATGAAACAGGGGGCACTATGGGTAAAAAAGCGTGATTTCATGGAAAGGAGAAAAGTATGAAGTTAACTCTAAAAACGAATCCACATATTGACATTCATCAGTTTTTAAGTTCATATATTAAAGCTAGGGAGGGAGACTTTTTTAAAAATGCTTCCAGCCATTGCAAAGCGACGTTACTGGTTAAGTCTCCTGTTAAATCTCAAGTTTTCTGAGGGAAATAGCTGAAGCTACTTTGATTTTTGATTGTGTTGTGGCCACATTTTGGTTTTAAGACCGATGAATAAAGAGAGTCCAATAAGGTGATAAAATTCATAACTGCTTGTACCACAAATCTAAAAAAAGGTCAGATAAAACTATCTATGGATCTATAACTCCACCCGGCTTACTGACCTGGAACTGACGGCTGCATTCCCATCCAGGTCATTAGCGATTACAGAATCCTATCTTCCCAAATTATGATTAATTTTCTAATTCCAACAACTTGCAAGATTGCGTCTTAAAACCGATATTTGTTTCTATGTGCCTTATTACCACATTCAGGAGTTCTGTTCACCCTCGGGATATTTGGATCGAACCTCTTTTCTTTCTGTCTCTTCAGGCTCTACAGATGGTTATTAAAGTTTTACAGCCGTGCCTTTCAAAACAAGTCCATCCATCATTTATATGCAGCTTATTGCAACATTTACCCTACACTGATGAAAATAAATCTGTGTCTCGCAGACTGCAGTAAGCACAAGAAAACGGAACATATGACACCATTAGCTGGGGCAATGATGTTGTGAAAATTTCAGTTTTATTATGGTAGATTCAAAAGTCTGCTGTCTGTTTCAGAGGGTCTATATTTTAAAGAATTCGAACTTCGTTACTCTTCCCGTGGTTTAATGTGTATCCATGGTTTTAGCCGTGGTGGCCCAAAGTGTGAGCTACTGTGTTGATAACTCTACAAACCAGTAAAGATGTGTTTGTTTTTCCAGTGCTGCTGTGGAGGAAACCTACTCCAAATCCATGAGCAAACTTGCCAAAATGGCCGGCAATGGAAGTCAGCTGGGGTGAGCAGACGTCTCACCCTCTCACCGCCTCCCAGTTGCATTTAAATCTGTGTGAATTTGAAATGTTGATGTATCTCAACGTGTAATGATCACATGACTTCATAAGGGATGATAATGAGGACCGTACGTATCACCAGTTGCCCACATCTATTTCAGCCTGTTTGACTCAGTAAATTTAAATACTTCACAATGGAAAGCTTGACTAAATGACAAACAGTGCTGTGTTATCTGCAGGTATATCTGTAAGCATTTAAATATCTAACAATGTCCTTCGTTAGCACAAAAAGTTGAAAGTTTTGTTGTTGCGCTTCAGGAATGTCTAAATGTATTTCTAAAGGTAAATCAAGTCATTACATTAAAGTACTTTTGTTTAAGTCTCAGGAAATTAATTTTCTTGCAGTGATATGTGATATTAGGAGAAAACATAGCTTGAATCTCGTCTCCTCATGTGTGGTTAATGCTAATGCTTGTGTTTTCTAGGACGTTTGCCCCCATGTGGGATGTGTTCAGGGTCTCCTCAGACAAACTGGCGCTCTGTCATCTGGAGTTGATGAGAAAAATGAACGATCTCATCCGGGAAATCAACAAATACGGAGATGAACAAGTCAAAATTCACCGCAAGGTACAACCTGAATCAAGGGAAATGTGATACTTATGTAATAACATATAACTGTATTGTGTGTGTGTGTGTGTGTGTGTGTGTGTCAGACAAAAGAGGAGATGGTGGGGACAGTGGAGGCGGTGCAAGCGCTGCAGGTTCAGAGCGGTCACCTTCAGAAGTCAAAGGACGGGTACCACGCCAAATGTTTGGAGCTGGACCGGCTCAGGAAGGAGGGAGCGCCGCAGAAGGAAGTGGAGAAAGTGAGACGCCATTTTTCTTTTTTTACAAACTGTTCTGATGCTTGTCAGGTTAGTTCACACAAGGTCAATTAAAAACTTGAATGATTGAATTTAGAGTTTGGGAAAGGTGGAAAAAGAAAACTCCTCATTTTAAAAGAATAAGGAGTCATTGTTGGGCGTGATGGAATATAAACTCTCATCTTGATTGTTGATAATTGCACATTTCCTCACTGCTTTACACATAAACCTCCACTCCTGTGAATGGATGGCATCTCTAGTTTCACAGGTTGTTGAATGGAGTACTTGTAATTATGAGGCCGGAAATGATCCCCCATTCACTCAGAGGAATATCAGTTTCTATTTGTGGTTCTTGAATGGGGATATAAAGGCCATTATTTTCCTTTTCCTCCTCACTAGGCGGAGCTGAAGTCTAAGAAAGCGGCGGAGTCATTTGCTCTGTGTATCGAGAAGTACAACCGCGTGGGAGGAGAGTTTGAGCAGAAGATGAGCGAGTCCTCTCAGGTCAGCGCTGACTGCCGCTGGGCAGAGGGACACTTTTTCCCATCTCTCCCACCCCCTGATGGGGAGTGATTTACATATTTGTCTACACTAGGGTTTTATCTTTCTCTCTATCTTTGATTGATCCTCTCTCTTACCTCCCACCACAGACAAACTCCAGCTTATTCTTTCTTTAATCATCATGTTTTTCCCCCAAAATGGAAACCTCATCCCCACAACTCCTACACACTCACCCACTCCTCATGCACACATGCACCTCCTGCGCCCTGCTTATTACCTTTAATCACTGCCTCCACACTTCCATGGTTACTGCTGCTGTTTCTATGGAGATCTTTAACAAACCTCAATGAACGCGTCTGTGTTTTAAATTTGAAATGATGAATCCTTGTGACCAATTAACCGTTGTCAAACCTTTGAGGGTGGAGGAAATCTGCTTGTTATTACAAAGCTGAGTCTCAGTACCTGGAGAGACACGTGTCAGAAGATCCATCATTTTTTTCTGCACATTAATTTTTTTCTATAGAGGCTGTCCAAATCCAACCAAACAGGGTTAGTTAATGGAAACAGTTTCAAATTTTGTGGTACAACCTGGACTTGTGTCCCATGACAGATGTGACTGAGAAGTCCTGCTGAGGTGGACATTAGTTGAGAAATGCAGATTCAATTAATTGTATTAAAGTAACACGAACAATTCTCCTGAAACGGACGGAAACAAATGAGTTGGCTGCATTCAGAGCAGGATCATACTTAAATACTAAATCCTTTTGATTCAAGTTTGAGGCCCAGCAACACAGACTTTCTTCTGTTGCCTGACTGACTGTGCATCCTCGGATCTTGTTTAAATTCTGTTATTGCATGTATATGTGGAGGTTTATTTGATCTTAGTTGCTTCCCTGAAAACTGCTGAATTTAAAATTATTCTGTAGAGACACATGGTGGGGTGAGCGCCAGAAGAAAACTAGCAGTAATTACTGTACTGACAAAACACAAACTGAGACAACAGCTTTAAAATCAGCTGTGATTAATTGTAGTTGAATTTGTCTTTTTTTATTTTTTTATTTTATGGTTTTGGCGTTAGTAGAGAAAAATAAATTCATCATGGGAGCTCATTTTAATTAACATGCTTTGGTATTTTTGTGTTTATGTGAGTAGAAGTTTCAGGAAATTGAGGAGGCCCACCTGCGCCAGATGAAACAACTCATTAAAGGTTACTCCCACTCTGTGGAGGACACCCATGTCCAGGTGGGACAGGTACGTTTCAGGTGTGCCTTCTTATGTAAGAGTGATGTCTGAATTCTGAAATGCCAGATTATTTTTTTGTTCTCTTCCATAATTGATGATAATTAATGGACTTGCATTGAGATGGCCAAATTCTGCTCTGCTACAGGTTCACGAGGAATTCAAGCAGAATGTGGAAAACATCGGCATCGATAACCTCATCCAGAAATTTGCAGAGCAGAAGGGCACGGGCAAAGACAGGCCGGGTACGTGCAGGAAAATGTTGAAAATGTTCCCAGAGGAGAGAAATTTAAGCCACAGACAATACAGAGGTAAAAAACACCCGCATTTATTAGTGTTGTGATGCCAGAATAAACCACAGTGACGTAATACTACAGCTTGTGAGTGCTCTTGTGTGCCTGTACGCCTGTGCACGTCTATTTGTGCATGTTTAAGGTGTTGTGCTGTAATCAATCTGGCTGTTGTTTGCAGCTCTGATTGGTTTCGAGGAGTATATGACTGCTTTGGCGCCCGAAGGGGGGAAGAAGAGTCGGGGAAAAGCTTTCAGGATCCCTGGCCTGGGGAAGAGGGACAAGGAACCAGACTCCACGTGAGTGAATGAACCCACATGTTGAAAAAATAAACCTTTGCCCTCCTTTTATTGTATAGATGTAGATGTTTTGTATTTGATTCATGATATCGATGCTGGATGTTTCAGTCTGAGTTGCTAATGTGTTGTTTTTTGTTGTTGTCTTTGCAGAGACTCAGCAGTGCATGAAGCACTGGTAGGTATCAGATATAATTCACACCCAATCCTTGAGTCAATTATCAGTCCTTTCCAGCTCCTAAACATCCAGTAATCCCAGCAGATAACCATGTTTTATTGTTAAAGGATTGTGTATTCTTAGGGGATGACACCAGGATTGTGTTTGTGGAACGAAGGCGAGTGGGAAATCAGTGTGTGATAATAACGTGACTGGTGCGGTGGGGGTTCCCAGGTTTATTCCTGTGTTTCTCAGAACAGATTGGCAGCCAGTGTGCAAGTGCATACCTTCATGAGAGTGTGTATGGTTGTATTTGCGTCTGCCTGTGTGCAGCTAGTGCATAAACACACGTGTGGTTTTGTATGTGCTGGCAGAAAGCCATCTACTGTATGTGGAAGTAAACGTTAGAGCAACACAGATTGACTGGTGCTGCTGTTGTACAGTTTTAGTAGCATTGGCAGTGGAAAGAGAAGAAACAGTCCATAGGTGGATGATAAAGTAGTTAGAAATCCAAGAAAATGAAATATTTGCATTAAAGGTTGAACCATTCTAGATTAACATAGTCACACATTGTCAGGTTATTCACATTATTTCTTTCTTGATTTAACAAGAAAACATCCTAAATTCATTCACAGTTGCGCCAAGATGAAATGATTTATTTACATCGAAATACTAATAATTAGTGATTTTTGACCAGTCAGTGATTTTGACGGCATGATGGTGGTCAACAAGTAACTGAGACATACTGTATAACACAGCATCGTCAGCGTCTAGTGTGACGTTGTGCATGTATGTCAGGCAGTCCTTTGCCAACAAGGAAATAGCAGATGGTACAACACAATAATCTACATCTGCGTGACATGAGGGTTGATCTCCTGAGGGTAAGGAGATCCCGGAGGTCTACCCAATTTTAAAATGTCTGTGGTTGACTTTCTTATTGGTTGAGTTAGCCGCTAACTGCTGCTAGCTGCTTTAAAAATATCTCGCGGTTGTTCACCAAGCTGTTACGTCCTGCTGCCTAGCTGGTTTTCTGTTTGTGCAGATGTTGATTATATGCTAATCTGCTGCCTGAAGCTGTCGAACAATAAAGGTGCAACAGTCCTGTTTTGAACGACGATAGCAGTCAAAAACCTTTTGTCTCAGCTGAAGAACCTCATTGATTCCACTACAAAACAGGTTTTTACTTTATTTACTGATTATGGGAAGACCGTGTCATATTTAATAATATAACACAGTCTTAATAATATGGATGCCTCTGCCTCTGATTTTCTTAATGGACAGACATCTCCAATGCTCAGTGCTGATAGCTGTAGCTATCCAGATAGCTGTAAATAAACATCAGAGTTGACCGTTACACTTCCCATGACCCAGTGAAATCAGATCTAATCAAATAGCATCTGTACATCCATACTAAAAATAACTGGTTGACTCTTCAGTCTTACCTTCCTTAATGTCTCTTACTTTGAAGATCAAATGACAAGAAGCATTCAAATTAAATGTGAGCTCACTCACACTTGGTTGGTAATTAGACGTTGAATTTACAGCAGTCGTGGCAGTTAGTCACCAACTCACACTGTTGGCTCACTCTAATAGAGCTCTCTGTGTGTGATACAGCATGTGGCTGAAGTGTGTAACATGGTATGTGGCTGACGTGTGCACACCGTGTTCCATTTCATCTAGAATTCACCCCTGGATGTCGACGACGAGGGATTTGTCATCAGAGCTGACAGCACGCTGAATGATATCCTTTTTTAACGGAGATAAATCACAGTTTAATATACAGTTACGCCTCTGATTCCTAGAAAAAAGAAGCGGTAATTGCTTATAATCATTCTCCAGTTCAGGTTGGTGGCAGATAAAAACACAAGATTGACATATTAAAGGAAAAACAATCTTCAGTGCTAGCATTTTTTCATTTGTAGCGAATCCCGCAAACCTTTTAATAGGATACGTCTATGAAATATGAACCAGGAGGAAAATCTTCTCGTTTCTCGTCTTTTTACAAACGTTTAAGAGCACAACTGTAAAACCAGCAGTTCCATCCTTCACTGAATTTATCACTTCATGTTTCTGATTCATAAAACAGCATGAAGGGAATCGCAAACACTTCACACATGATAATAAACGGAGTTTGCACAAAATTAAAACTCATTCAGCTGCTGAAGAGGCTCTTGAAAGGCCCCTCACTACTGATAGAGCTGCTTTAAATGAAGTGGAGTTATGAGCATGAGTTGAGATTTAATTAAGTGGCTCAAGCACAGAGATCAAATTGTGACTGCATCAAGGCCTTGTAACCTAGTTTCACTTTATTTTTATTCACACAAGATATAAACACAGCTCAAGTCGCAACACAACATTAGGAGTCCAAACAGGAAGTGGAAGTGACATTTATTATGGTTAAGGTTAGAAAAGAAAAGCCAGTGCAGTTCCTTATCCCTTCCACAAATGACTTACATTTTAAAAGCAGGACAGATGTGTACAAATAATCGAAAGTTGCACTGCTGCCTTAATTTTGATTTTATTAAGGTTCACACCTGAATATACAAGCACATCCAAAAAAAACGGAAAAGCGCAATGTTGTGGAAAAGTTTGACATTTTTGTCAATTATCTCATAAAAGCAAAATTTGTGTCTTGAGTCGTTGTTTCAAGCATTTCAGTTTCAGTTAATAGACATAAGAACAGTCAAACTTATTTAGACGGTTGACTGTTCTTATAAAGTAATCTCATATTTTGAGATGCTAGATATCTCTTGTTCTTCTTCACGCTCTGTTCCCGGTTTAAAACACGCTTGTTGTCTTTGACTGTCGCCTCTGCCTGAACGCTGCTCTGATGAGAAGGACAACAACTTCTACTCCAGCGACTCAGACTTTGATGATGAGGAGCCCAAGAAGTTCCACATTCAGATCCGACCGGTCGCCAGCACCAATCGCAGCAGCTCTGCCGCCACTGAGAAGGAGCTGAAGGCCACCGTTGGGGCGCTCACCCTGCCCCCCAACAGAGGGGTACGGAACCAGGTGCTGTCTGCTTCCTGTGTTCCTTTACGATCCCTTTTAAGATCGATTCTGCTCTAAACGCTCAGAGGAGCTGCAGCATGCCCCAAATTCTTCATTAGAAGTAATAACACAATCCTGTTCCTGGACATCAATCAATCAATCAAACTTTATTAATAAATGAGCAACCCAAAATGTTTTACATAAAAACAATACAACAAACAATAGACACAAGAAATATCCCCCCTTTTCCCCAACTCTCTCTCACACACACACACACAAATTTAAAAACACAGGAGTTAAGAACAGAGAGGAAACGCTATCCTACACTCGCCTCTGAAGTTAGGAAACACCAGAGGGAAGTTAATCGATATGGAGATAAAAGATGACTGTATACATTAAAATTCAGTAAATAAAAGTAATAAAATAAAGTTAGAGACCAGACTAAAAAGGTAAAAATAAATAAAATTCAGTTAAAAAACATTAAATAACTAAATAAAGACATTTTTAGTTAAAAGCGAAGCTAAAAATGGTAGGTCTTGAGTTTGCTTTTAAAAATGAGTCCTAGAGTACACGAGTCCCTGCGTTGACCGAAGCTGTCCCCCTCTCTCTATTCAGGTGTCGATCAAGCGACATCTCTCCAGTAAGTTCATTCAAATGTGTCTCCTTCCTATACAAGAAACTATAAGAAATGAACAGCGTGTTGTCCTCTGTGTTCTGTGGTTAATACTGTTTTCTCTGCAGGAAACTCCAGTGTTGTGGGAGGTTGCTTAGAAGACGGAGACGGTGCCTCCCACAGGGGTGAGTCCGAATTTATTCAGTCTGAATGTAAGAATTCTGTATCTAATAAGTAATCAACAGATGAATTAATGTCAATAATAGAAGCTTTAATTTTGTGAGTCTACACTGAGGCTGTCAGCGTTTGGATTTTTGTCAGTTAATTTACATTTCTCTACGTTTTATTTCTTTGTGGTGGTGATTGGAAACTGATCAGAAATCATATTTTTATATTCATATCATAATCAAAGATCATATTCGTAAGATCATATTTGTAGGATCAGGTAATCAGTCCCACGTGCAGCATCTCTACACCTCCACCCATATGGAGGTGTCAGAACTGCTTATTTCCCCCCCGGAGAGCAAATCTCTTCATTGGCTGACCTTGCTAGACCTGTCGCCCTCCATTAGTCACCCCCGCCGCCGCTGCTCGTCCCTCAGAGGATGTTTTATCACCGGAGCTTCATTAGCGACCCGCAGGTCAGGCTGGAGATGGAAGCTGCAACCTGCAGCCTCCAGGATTCTCTGTCACGTAAATTGACGGGATTAATGATGAGCGCCTGATTAAAGCTGTTACTTTCCTGTAACAGCAGTTGTGACTGGAGCCAAGTGAGATCAAGCTGTTTGCGGGTAGCGTAGAGAAGGTAACGGTTGACGTGTTTCCCCTCTTGTCATACGTTTCACTGGAGATCCGCCTCGCTTCGACGCTCTGCAGAACAAACTCCACGCCACTGCTGATATGTCCTGATTAGGGAACTTCCTCTGCAGTGAGTCATCTCATCTGAACGTGTTTTTACAGATGGAGAGCCCGAGGGCCTACGGAGGTCCACCTCCAGCCCCGATCACAACAGGTAGGAAGTCTCTGCCTTTCACACAGCAGAGATATAATTAGAGTTTTATCTTCCATCACTGGCCGTGCATTCATTAGTTTGTAGATCACCTTTATTCCACTTATTATGTATTATTTATTCTTATAAAACTAAACTAAAAGAAGACCACTTTCGTGTGGGTACAGTTTGTGGCCAAAAATAAAAATTTCATTACATTAAATATATTTTAATGATTCCAAACTGGGAAATTCACATGTTGCAGGAGCATTCAGACAAGCAAAAACAGGGAGAATATACACTGAACAAAAATTAAGACATTAAGACAATAATATATTAACAATAATTGACAATAGTAATGATAATACCCTAGTTATAACAAATATAAAATTAATATTAAATGTGGAACTCAGGACTTTATGATAAACCATATCTAAACATTATTTCATGTCATTAATTAGTAAATTCCAACACTAGTGATGAATTTCTGGCCTGTGTTTAATAGAAAACTTGACATGACAAATTTTTTAGGCATCACCTTGTAGAACATTGTGTTGAAACGGAGCGTTTCCAATGTGTAGGACACTAATATTAATAGTAACCGAATGACGATGGAATTGTTCTGTTCTGCTCTTAAAATAAACCGCAGATCATTGAAGACAAAGGAAGAATCAAGGTTCTTCCAATACCAGGACTACATGTCCCAGGGGTCCACTGTCAGAAGTGTTACTTTATACTTTTTAGAGCACTGAATTTGTGTGATTGTCAGCCTCAGTTAGGCAGTGAGGATTCTGCCGGCACTTAAAATCCTATCTTTCCTTCCTCTTCCTCTAAAGTTTCGTTTTCTTTCCTCTTCGATCTTCTCCAGGTTGAGTCTGATGGCGTCCGGATCGGACAGTCTGTTTGGACCGCCGCTGGAATCGGCCTTCAAATCCAAAAGCTTCGAATGTCGAGAACAGCTGAGGGAGCAGAGCGCTTTTGGTGCGTCTGAATGTAAGACTTTTGGAATATTTACTCTGTGGATTCCTATCAATACTGGATCGATCACATGAGAGAATATTTAATGATCTCCCTTGTCATTATATGTTGGAGTGAACTTTTATGAGTTTGTCGTCCTCGTATTAGAGGTCTACAATCCCGGAGTCCTTAGTTTTTATGAAGGGAGTGTGTTGCGTTGGTAACCAACGAGCCAATCAGACGCTATTTAACATCCTGCGTTGTGTTTGATGTGAATCAGATGCTGCCTTCTCGTCGGACTCCTCCTCTCCGGAGAACGTGGAAGACTCCGGTCTGGACTCGCCTTCCCATCAGCCTCTTGGTCCCTCCCCTGAGCCGGTGGGCTGGGCGGCTTGGCCTCCCGCCTCACAGAATAAAGACCAGACACAAACGCTGGGACGACCTGCAGACCCTTTTCTCGCCACCTTCCGCGACCCGTCGCCCGGTCGAAGTCATCATCACCTGCAGGACGACCGGAGCGTTTGGTCCGTCGCACCGTCACGCTCCTCTCATGTGACCCCAGACGTGGACCCCTCCTCCATGAGGTTCCCTGCTTTCTCCCAAACCCTCCCACCCCCTGAGATAGAGTCGTCGGTGTGGAACTGTAAGCACATCCCTCTGGAGGACCCCTTCCTCGCCGCGTTTGAAAGGACTGTCACCCAGGAGACGTTAAGCCTGTCTGATGCCTGGGCGCGGCCACCGCCTCGCCACGCCCCCGAGGCCAGAAGTGACCCGTTCACCACGACCCTCACTGACAAGACATTCCCAAACTCATCCTCGTCCTCCTCTTCATCCTCGTCCAAGTGTAAGGATAGAAACAGGAAGCGAGACCGGAGTCTCCCGCCTCCCGTTTCCTCTGACGACCCTTTTGCAATCACAATGATCGGCAGCCCGACGCACCAATCATCGCTGGCTGCGGCGGCGGCCGGCTTGATCCCCCCACACAGCGGCAGCTGCAGCGGCATCGACTCCACCGGTACGACCGGCTCCTTACCTACAGCCCAGTCCAAGAAGGAGCCGATGCATTGGAACTCCGTCCACAACCCATTCAGCGAAAGTGTCTCCGGAGCCCCGAATGGTTCCAAAACACAAGAAGGAGGAGGGAAAGGAGACGGAGCGGGAGGTGGAGGAGAGAGGAGGAAACACCGATCATCAGAGAGCGAGCCACGCAGGAACGCCCCTCCGCTCACAAGGCATTCTGGGCCACAGGAGGATCTGTGTTTCTCCACAGACAAAGACCAGGACTGTCTGGATCTGAGCACGCAGATATCATGCAGTGTCATCTCACACAAGGGTACTGGTGGTTTTTCTTATGACATTTTAGTTTTCGACCGTAGACGTGAAAATATTCAGCAAATAAAAATGAAACGGATCATGAAGTAAGGCGTCAACCTTGTGTTGATTTTTAAAGACAGATCATCAACTTGTAATTACAGCTAGAACATAGCGGGCTACAGTGTTATCGCCACGACAATGTCGCTTTGCTTCAATTTGTTTCATACCAAATTAAATTCCTTGACCCTAGAAACCAACGCCTGGGTTTCACACATTTAATCATCAGCAGTTTGTGAGTCAGAAACAACACCTTAATTTCTAAAAACTTCTAAAAACTTCTAATAAATTTCTAAAAATTTGATCTATTTTCTATATACTTTCTGTATCGGCTTTCGCAGGTAATGAAATCCACGCCTCTTAATTTAATTTAGAAGATTTCTAATGAAAGCTCTCCCTGCATTCAGAGCGCCTTTTTAATTAGCCGACATGAAGCCTAATCCTTCCATCAGGGGCCGGCCTGATCCCCCATTTAGGGCTTATTCAGCTAAACCTTGTTTTAGTTGGTAATTAAGCTGCCAGGATGTTTTGTTGGAGTGATTCATATCACTTGGATGATGACAAGAACAGTAAGCGTGTTTATTTTATGGTTATTAGTCAACCAAAGATCTATTCATTCATTCTGTTGACGGCAGATCTGATCAGCTGGAGCTTTAACTGCAGCTAGAATTAAAAATATCTCAATTGTTTTTCTTCACAAATACTTAAAGGATGTTTTTTTTCCCAGTAGAGAAATCAGAAATATTATAAAATAGTGCACTAAATCAAAATCTGTGTAAGAGCAATGTTTTGGTAAAACTGTCAAAGAATGAGAATGAAATTAACCAGAAGAAGAACGAAGCTTTAAATGGAGAACAAATGATTCTGGATTTGTTAAAGAGGATAATCCCTCTGAAGAATCTTCAGATGATAAATTCCTCAATTAAACAGCCGTAAAATGTTTTTTGGGTTTCTGCCAGCTTTCTTTTTGCCAGCTTGTTCGTCTCAGCTCGTCTCTGGCTGTTCTCGAAACAACTATGAGAGGATGGAATCTTGTCTCGCTGTTTGATTGAGATCCCATTTGAGCCGCTCTGTTTCTCTGTGGAAGGGTCCAAACATCACACCGCTGAGAAAGTGGGAGCTGCTCCCCTGAGGGCGACCCGGGTCAAGAGGAATTCGGGCCGACTCAGCGCTTGTGAGAGAGTGAGTATGAACTCTAGTTCCTGTTTCTCGCAGGGCTTCTTGCAACCTTTCACCAATAATCTGTTGTGCCGGTGGAGGCAGCCATAACCGAGTGCATCACCCGTCCCATTGTTTCCAAAATGTCAAAACTGTAAATAATATTAAAAAAATGTAGGTACACTTTCTGAATGAAAACTTCCTGTTTGATCGTGTCGTTCTTCTGTGTTTCAGTCCCGATCTTTGTGCTCCTCGCCGCTGCCGGAGCCCAGCCCCTCCCTCACTTCCTCCTCCTCCTCCTCCAGCCCCAGCGAGTGGGAGCCTCAGGCCCGGGACAACGACAGAGGGGGTCAAAACCGAGCTCCCAGTCCGGCCAGGACGGGACAAGCATCACCTCTGCCCTACCAGCCCCAGGAACACCAACAGAGACAGCGTGAGCCTCCAGTTTGAAGTCGAGGCAGGACGTCTGCTGGACCGGAGGCAGATAAACGTTAAAAATCTGTTTGCTCTCTGCAGTGCACTTGTCACGAGGTCCGAGTCCCATCTCCCTCAGCGCGAAGGATTCCTGGCCGGTGGCGGCGGCCATAACCGAGTGCATCAACGCTTACTTTAAGGGAGGACAGCACAACCGGTCAGTAGATCCCAGCAAACTGGTCACATGTTGTCACGGTGACAGGAATTCAAAGGATTCACCTCAAATGTCGATCTGTGACTTTCTCCCCCCCCCCCCCCCCCCCCCCCCCCACCAGATGTCTGGTGAAGATCACGGGTGACCTGACCATGTCTTTCCCTGCGGGCATCACGCGCATTTTCACCTCCAATCCCAACGTTCCGGTGCTCAGCTTCCGACTGATCAACATCTCCAGGATCGATCACTTCCTGCCAAATCAGAAGCTGCTCTACAGGTGAGCTGTGCTGTGTGTTTGAACCCACGTTGCGTTGGCGGTTGCGGGATGCCATGGTTACCGTGTGTCTCCACAGCGATCCGTCTCAGAGTGACCCGGACTCCAGAGACTTCTGGTTCAACATGCCGGCCCTGCAGCTCTACCTGCAGAGGGAGGCTGAGCTCAACCCTCAGGCGTCGTACTACAACGTCGGCCTGCTTAAATATCAGGTGGGGATTGGGAGTCAGCCTCTATCCCTGGCGCGGGTCGCCCGTCCCGTTCCTCACTCCGGTCTGTTTCCTCAGGTGTCGTCTCAGGACCCGGCTCGGGCGCCTCTCCTGCTGTCCGCAGAGTGTCAGCGCAGCGGCACGGTGACTCGGGTGTCGTTGGACTACCACTGCTGCCCCGCCACCGCGCCCTCCACCCAACTCACCTCTGTCCAGGTGCTGCTGCCGTTAGACCACACCGCCACCGACCTGCAGTGTCAGCCACCCGCCTCCTGGTGAGCAGCGATTGCACGCTGAAATGCTGAAGTTGAGGTAACGTACAAATACGACGAAGAGGACGATTCATCCTCACTGATGGTTTCTCTGCAGGAACGCCGAGGAGAGACGGCTGCTGTGGAAACTCCCCAACCTCTCCCCGACCAATCACAGCAAAGGTCAGAGCTCAGACACCTTCCTATATTTTAGCAGCCCCTACCGCATGAGGAAAGATTAATATGAAAGTGTTCTCCGGGTAAACAAAGACAGAATCCTGACCTTGATTTCTAACATCCTCAGCCTGTTTTGTGAGTTTCACAACATCGGCATCGAAGGCTTTCATTTTCCTTCCATTTAGATTATTATTTCTATCGTGTATAATGTAAATGTCAAAAGTGATCTCTGGACTCTGCGTCTTTTCTCCCTTTCAACGCTTGAAGCCTGAAGCTATATCATTATCCTGCCAGCTGCTCTCATCAGCCTGATGGAGGTGATCCGCGAACGCTGAACCGACACCAACATAAAAGATCCATCTTTCATCCTTTGCCAAGCTGACTGTTGCTCTTATTTCACAGCCCTAATAAGACACGGCTTATAACCGACGCTTTTGTGGCTCAAGTTTAAGATGAGAACATCTAAAATAAATCTGATTTGAGCTTGAGGTTTCCTTCCAGCGCATTTTCTCTTTTTTATTGCGCTCTCTTTTTTTATCTAATGATATTTTATTACCTAAGTGTGACGCCGCAGGCGTGGAGCGGAGAAAGAGAGCGTTCAGTCGCCGCCAGTGACTGATGGGATGTTACAGGCTGGAAGCATTTATAGATAGAAGAGCTCTCTGGTTTATGAGTCAATGACAAACCCCTAAAGGTCATCATATCTCCTCTGCTTATCCTAAAAATACTGCTCTCTTGTGAATTTCTTCATCATTAAAGTGATTGAAGTCCTGCTTTAAACTTATTTTTCTTGCTGGACTTGTCAGCTATGTTTAGAATCATTTGCTGCCTTCAATAAAGGCTGAAAACTTTTGCTTAATTACCGCTTTGCAGGAATTCAATTAAATTTCACACCATTAGTCAGAACTGTAAAAGAGTGTATCTCATAATTGGTTTCTTCTTTTTCCCTTACTTTTACATTTCCAGGTGCATCAATCATGTTCTATTATTCTGCTTTGACAAGAGGGGGGAGGGGGTGATTTTCACTCCTAAACATTCTTCTGAATCACACAATGCGTGTACTGATAGTTACATCAGCACAAATGGAGCTTTTCTTGTTGTGAGTGTCCTCAGTCACAAGGCTTCTATTTTTCTCTAAAAATAGAAGCAGCAGCAGTAGCAGCAGCCTTGGGAGTGAAGGTGAAGCAGCTCAATCTTTTTTGTGTTAAAGGGAAAGTAAAGTCACAATGAAGCAGGTCTGTATTTGAAGCACATAATTAAACAAAAGGCTTGGTGGCATTTTTATTTTTTATGAGCAATGGGGACTAAATTTATCATTAGTTATGGAGCGCGCCATGACAGCGGAAGTGACGCAATTGTAGCCAACACAGTCAATCCATATCAGCGCCGTTATATAAATATACAGCAAGCGACAACGTAACGAGCCGACAGTATCGCATTTATTTATCAGGATATCATCTAAAATCATGTCATCATCATCAGATACTGAGGACGAGTTCCATGTGAACCCACCTGGGGGTGTAATTATCCCCCAGAACTATCACCCGATGTATGCGGAGAATGAGAGTTTGGACATCTAGCGACTCATCCCAGGTGTCTTCATCTGAATCAGATTCTGACAGATATCTGTATGGAAAAGTTAATCACGCTACCGATGCTAACGCGCAAGCCCGTCAATGGGATTTTCCGTATTATGTTAGCATTGAGCTAACCGCCATTCGTTACTGTTGGACTGTGTTGAATTAATAACAACTCTAGTTTATATTAATATGTCTTGTATTTACAAATGTATAAGAATCAGGGCTGACATGCTGTTTTTGTATGTTTTATTTCAATTTCACAGATCCCAGTAAAATGACCTGTCTTATCACTTTTGATGTTTACTTTTTGCGAGTGCCATAATTGTGTGATTATGTGATCAAAAAAACATTTATACAATACCCCCAGTAGCTCCAGACATTAATTAATTATCCACTAAACCTTGGGAATTCAGAATAAATAAAATACGGTTATAAAAAGCCACTGCAACAGTTATACACGCACCAAATTTTACAAGCAGCGCACCAGTGGAACACAGCACTTCGACAACTCGTTGGCTAATCAAGTCCAGCTCTATTTGTAAAATCCTCTGCAGACCAGAGTGTGACATTCATCAGAGCAGCTTCAGCAGACAAGGATGTGTTCTCTTTAAGCTCTTTTGTGTTGTTGTGAGGTCATGTTTCTGGTGTGTGTGTGTGTGTGTGTCTCAGGCTCAGGGACTCTGTGCGTCAGCTGGCAGTGCCTGGAGGTTCCCCGAGGCCCCCCACCCAACCTGGCCGTTCAGTTTGTGGGCTCCGGGGCCTCGCTGTCGGGGATGGACGTGGAGCTGGTGGGCAGCCGCTACCGCATGTCGCTGGTCAAGAAACGGTTCACGACAGGTGACAAAACACCGTCAGCAGGACGCACTCACAGAGCTTCATTAATGCTGATTGGATGAGTCAAAGGTCATTTAGGAGTTGAGACTTGTATAGAGTTGTTATAAAAGCCTCTTGGTTATGTCTGAAGCAGTTAAATTCTAAACGGTTGATAAAAGTGTTCATACTAAGCTTTTCCAGACCACTCGTTAAAAAAAAAAAAAAGTGTTTCACCAAAAAAAGCAATAAAAATAAAACACCCTTAAAGGGATTAATTGCTTCAGTAACTAAAATGTTATTTGGACTGAACTTTGTACGTGTCATGAAAAATCGTTTTAACGCAATGAATAGTCGGTTATTGAGCTGCACTGTGAAGTGAATTAACATTTAGTTTTGTCGTGTTTGACAGGAAAGTACATGGCAAGCTGCTCCTTGTGAATCTCCAAAAGGACGTCGATGCGGGTTCACAGAACTTTGCACTTTTTTTTCTGGGTTGGACAGAATAGAGGATTCGTGTAGGAGGTGACAAGGTTCTCAGTCTTCAAGGACGATGTGCACTTACGACTGAAGGCGTCCTGCTGCTTTAGGACCAAGCCTTTACTTCTTGTCAGATTTAATTTGTGTGCTGTACGGTTGGCCATCCTGCCTTTAGCAGGATGGAAATCTTTCTATTCTATCTCCATATTATGTTCTGAGACTGCAAATTAAGCATCATGTTAGAAATGTTAGTATTTTTAAATCATGTAAATACTGTATTGAAATCTCTGGAGCTTCTTAAAAGGATCCAACGAGTCACCTGAGAAAAGATCTACAAAACCTTAGAAAAAGAAAGTTTGTAAATCCGCTGTTTGTTCCAAACCGAGGTTTTGTGACATTAATATTTGAATAAAACAAATATGCTGAAGCCTTTTGGTGTACACCACTTTATTACACATTGTGACCAAGTACAAAATAAAGCTGAACTATTCGGTTTATAACAGACCATCTTCTGTTCTTAGGCTAGTTTAAAGTAAAGTCAAGAACAGGTTTAAAAATGCACAAAAATAAGGGTTCAGTATACTTGTAAGAAGAATCAGATCTAGTTCGATAAAAAATAATCCTCCGCCGAAAAAATCTAAAACAGCCTTACAAAACATTACAAAGTACACAAAGAAATTACTTTTTTTTTCCAAAGCACTTGAAGGCAAATTACTGTAACAGGCACAAGTTACAAAAAAAAAGCCTTAAATAACTGAAGATTGAGAATTCTCATCGCTACGACATAAACCATCCGGGGAGAGGAGGGGTGAGAAAGAGGGAGAAATAAATCCAATCGACTTCAACACAAATCTGCCGGCAATCAAATCGCAATAATTCATATAAATAGAAATTTCTCTTGACATTTTTAATCGTGTACTAATAGCGTACCTTGAGAGATAAATTTATCACACACAAGTCTAATCAATTACACAAAAAACTTTTCCTCTGATATAAGCTGACCGACTGAGGACGGTGAGGAGATAGATCAGGAAAAGACTGAAGGCCACAGAGCACACACTTTCTACATCATACAAAGATATATTTATATTTATATATGTATATATTATTGACAAATTCCCCCAAATAACATACTGTACTTTTCTAATATTTGACTCAAACCAAACATTAGCTTTTAATCTGAGTTAACAGCATGAGGTCAAAAGTATCTGTCAGGGCGCTTGTGTCCTCAGGTGCTAGCGAGGTCCTTTTTTTTTGTTGTTTGTTTTTTTGTTTAAGGGTTTTGGTTTTCCAGGTCCGACTACTATTAAAAACACGGAATTATCATCCCTGGATGAAATGTACAACTGCCTTTTATCATGACGCGACGCAGACAAGATTCCAGTTCAGGTTCCCATTAAATGGATTACAGTATTTTCCGCACTATAAGGCGCACCTAAAAGCCTTTAATTTTCTTAAAAACCAACCGAGCACCTTATAATCCAGTGCCTTAAAAAAACTTTTCAAAATAGGCCATTCATTGAAGGTGCGCCTTATAGTCCAGTGCGCCTTTCAGTGCGAAAAATACTAATCCTGACTCTGCAGCAGCTGAAAAACTACAAAATCACTGAATGAGGACTTTCCTGAATGCAGCACACAGAGAAGCTATCGTAGGTTCTAGGAGAATTATTTACATCAAATGAAGGAGGAGTGGGAGGCGCGGGTGCATTCCTCTAAGTCTGAGCGTATTTTACTAAACGTTAAACCGTTGTCTTTAACGGGTAACGCCCTGGAACAACTGCACTGCCCCATAAAGCCACGACAGGCTGAGCTGGTGGGAGCTGTTAAAGGAGAGGTGCTTTGGGTCAGAAGGTTGCATGTTGGTTTTTTCATGTGTTGTTTTTTTTTTTTTGCTGCGAGCTGCAGTAGAGGCAACGAGGAGAGTACACACCTACACCTAATCAATGTTAAAGGTGCTTCGAATGGCTGAGGTTTGGAGACGATACATTCATACTGCAGTAGAGGCACGGCTGAGGGATAGATAGAGACATCTGTAGTGGTGGGTTCAAAGTTAGCGATCTAAGGCACTGAAATGACACCATGGCACAGCTACTTCAAAGGTAGAAAGAAAAAAAAAAATCACAAAACGCCACCACTCCAAACCTTACACATCCAATGAAAACGTACTGCACAAAGTCGTTCACAGTAGCAACAAAAACAGAGAATCAAACTGGTGTGAGTAAAAAAAAAACAAAAAACAAAAAAACAAGACATGAGCTTCCTGGAAGAAAGATTTCACTAATGAGGGGACGAGCCGCTCTTTACTTTCCTCTCTATGTACATCAGACACGCACACTGACAGCAGAACGCGGCAGCGTGTCCGTCCTGAAAGCCATCGCAGAGGTCACGAAAAGATGCCGATCTGTGCATCTTTCAGTACGACCCCCCCATGTGTTCAGGCCTGACTCACATCTCCTGCAGAGGATGGCTCATTTCAATCCTCTCTCTCTTCACGGCCGGTTCAGTAGGTCCTCTGGAGGCGTCGGCGTCGCTGCCCAGGTCGCTCATCTCGTCGGAGAAGGACGCATCTGGAGGCGCAGGAGGAAGAGGAGGAGGAGGAGCGTTAAAATCAGGTTTCAAGATTTGATATCAAATTATCCCCCAGAACATAAAGGTCAAAACAAGGATCTTATGTCACTTTTATTTTATGCCCAGCCAGAAAATGTCATTAAAAGGTTGAATGGCTTGACTTTTTAAACTGTCCGCAGTAATTAAATCAAACAGCCGGGCCATTCACACCACAGGAAGTAGTTTATGCCACGCAACTATTTTCAGCTGCAGTTTTAGTGCTGGTGATTATTTCCAGGAGCCAGATGGTGAATGTGATATTGACTCTAAATAAGCTGCCTATTTTAATCCCACTGAAGGATGTTTCAAAATGCAGAGACGGATACCTTCAGGCGTTGCTACACAGACAGTACTAGTTAGAAGGTTTTACCAGGCATTGAGGGCATAACTAACAAAAGGGGGCTTTTTTTCCCGAGAATATTGCCGGATGAATCTGTTTATATTTAGGGAAACACAGAACCAGTTAGCTTCCACTCGCTGGAAATCAAATGCCTACCTTTCTCCATTAAAGACGGCATCATGGAGCTCAAGTCGCTGAACTGTGATTCAAGAGATGAGAGAGAATTGGTCAGCAGGACTGCAAATCATCTCAGTAATTTCCGCTGCTTTGACCAATCAGAGCACGTCTTCTTCTTCTTACCTCTCCCATTACGGCGATGGGAGTTTCTCCGGTTGCTTGAGCCACGCGATGTTCCACCAGGTAGAACATGTACTCGTCATACAGCAAGCGGATCAGGTGGAAGGAGCCGAAGCTGGCGGCGCTACGGAGGGTCAGGTCTCTGATGACCATGGAGCTGTGAGAAGAGAGAAGAAAAGGCAGATTCTATGAAAAACCGCCTCAAGTCAGCGTCTTAAAGCTCGACCGCAGAAGCTGATTTAGCTTTTATTTTTAGACCGCAAGCCAGACTAGCGCCGTGATTTCTGTAGCCTCATTATGCCCCCCCCATACCTGTAGAAGGACCACTTGAGCAGGAACTGTCGTGCAGCTTTGGGGAAGCTGGGACTCCCCTGGTGAGGTTTCAGGACCTGAGAGACGACGTTGTCCAGCCAGGTCGCCCACTGGTCCAAAGAGCTCTGCTGCTGCAAGGTGACCTTAAAATCCTGCTCCAGACGCTGAACCACACTCTCGTCACACTGACACACCCATGACGCCTGCTCCTGTTAGACAAAACAAAACACACCCAAACACATTCAGCGAGAAACCACCGCGAGCAGCGACAGCTGGAAACCAGCTTGTGTGTGACGTGACGTTCTAAGAATGACGTCTTTTTCTTTTCTTTGTTAACCTGACGACAGGTTTACCTGCACGTTAGCAAAGTCCACCCGGTTGAGGTCGGACAGCATCTGGTTGATCTGAGACGTGTTCTGCAGGACGGCGCGAGCCGCCTGAGCCAGGTGGTTCAGGCTGGTGTAGCGTCTCAGCGTCTGGGCGAAGGCACTGACCACCGCCACCTGCGTCGCCACAGGGACACAAACAACAATCATACGTTTTGTACGATCAAAATAATGTCGGTTAATTGAAGGATCGTCGATTTTCTTGTACCTTGGTGCGGATGATCTCTTGAGGAAAGTTGGTCATGGCGTTAGTCAGCCAGCCCTCCAGACTCTTGGCAAAGTTGCGGATGGCTTGAGTGAGAGTGCCTGAAGGAACACAACCGTGGATTAATTACATCAAACAGACACATAGAGCTTCACACAATTAGAGCTGCGCAAACACAACCGGCAGCAACACAGAGAATTTCAGCCACCCCTGGATGTAAGGATGAGGGTGGCGTCACAAAGTGTTCATACTGGGATATTAGTGAGATTTCACGGAGTCGTATTAAAATCACAAGGATTAAAAACATCAGAAGGGGCTCACTGGGAACAGGACGCAGCACATCAGGGATAAGGATCTCCACCAGAGCCTGGTACAGGATGTGATCGCAGCTCCTCATCCATAGCACCACCGGTTCGTATTTACAGAGAGCTACCAGCTTCTCCCGGGGGATCACACCCTCCGGGTCTTCATCACTGCAACAAAGACGGCAGGGAAAAACATCACATATAAAACACCTCTGCACTCGGCAGAAAAAATGTGAAATGCTTCACGCTGCAGTGGCAAAACAATACAGTTGTAGTTTCAGATGAATTTTAAAAAAAAGTGAGAATGAGGAAACTGTGTTTGTGAGTTTTATTAAACGACGTTAACACAACTTTCTATTCTTGAGCGTTTCCTGGTCATGTGATCTGACCTGTTGGGGATGGCGGTGCTTCCGTCACTAGATGGTAGTGTTGAATACCAAAAGGTCTGCCAGAGTTTCTCAATGTAGTGGAACTGGAGGTTCATCACCACATCCAAAGTAGCCTGCAGCAGAGCGGGGTGGGGGGAGGAGGAGGGGAAAGAGGAGGAAGGGGGGGGGGAACATACAGAGCTGAACCATGGCAACCAGACACACAACAAAGTTTCAACAGGCAGGCAGCCTCTCAGTCATTCCAGGCCCTCCTGGTTAGACAATGAGCCAGCTTAAACACGGCTCCACGCGCATTAATCATCAGGAGGATCCTCAAGGCCACGCTCAGCGTTCACACACACACTTGTTTTTCACTCATTTAACACAGTTTCTCTCTCTTTTTTTAATCCTGTTTGTTTTTATAAAGGGTCATTAATCTGGCAGATTTATTCACGCTTTCGCCTTGACCTGAACTAACCCGTGCAGCTTCCTTGTTCCTGTTTGTTAATATGTGGGGCTCTCAGAAAGAAAATATAGTAAAGTCAAAAGCAAAAAAAAAAAAAAAAAAAAAAGGAATCGGGGGGAAAACGATAGAAAAATCTGTAGATCATCTATAAAGCAGAAAGTTAAACATTAAAAGCAGAGCTATGGGAGTTGCTGGGGGCGTTCAGAGGAAGCCTGAGTGTGAATTCAGACGTCCAACTCTGGTTTCTGCGTGCGGCCCCTGGGTGTGCGGCTACGGTTAGCGCTAGCGCGCGGCTCACGCGCCGCCCTGAGGTTCTCCTCTTTCTCTATCTGGCAACACACGCACTTGCCGCGGGGGATCTTGTTACACAGGCGTTGTAGACTCCAATCACATGATATGTTTTTGCTTCCTCTCCGGCAGTTGCTGTGGCAACCTTGTTTACGGTTGCCCCCAGCAACAAGTCAAACAGAGGACTCCAAAACAAAAAAGGAGAATTCCCCCATTCCCTCCAAAACAAGAGCGTTTTTGCCGCCGCGGTTTTCCAACATTACAGGAAAAAACAGTGTGCTTTGAAACAAAATAGTTTTAGAGGAGGAACAACACACAGGTTCACTTGCACAAGGGCAGACGGACGAACGGCCCGCAGCGCAGATTCCTGAAACTTAACCCTTAACATCTGTCCGCACACACTCGACACACGTAGATGCACGCTGTGATTTGTTACTCTCTACTTTCAATTAACATCTAATCATTTTGGGTTGAACATAACTTTTAAGGAGCAAATGACACATGAATATTTTAAGTTACAGCAACAAAAATAAAAAGTCACATGAGGGTCTGCACATAAATCTGAATACAACCCCGATCAAACAGATCAATCTAAATCCATAATGAATAAGTTTGTTGTTTTATTGAGGTGCTGATTTGTAAACTTTATTCGTGCTGTAGCTTAAATGAAGATCAATAAAAGCCTTGGCTCATGTGTTAACAGGTCACTGTGGGCCAACAAAGAAGTAGAGGGGGGTGAAGAAAAAAAAAAGTGAAATGCATAAACTGTGAACACACAGAGGCAATGAGAGGCGGGTGTGACAGAAATGCGTCAGCAGACAAAGACAGGAACCCATGCACCCGTCCAGAGACAAGACAACACAAAGGCCCCGGGGGGAGGCCACCACAAAGACACCAAGATGTCCACCCAGAGCGCTGAAAGGTTAATTGGCATGTCTTGAAAGCTGCACCAAGATGAAAAGACGGCTGGAACAAAGGGAGCGTGGTGAGACTGGACAACAGGAGGGCAGGGATAATATGATAAAGCCAGAGCTTCGCTGCTTTAATCACAGGCTGTAAAGCCCTCATATTGTAATGTTCAGTATTATTCCTAGTTTCCTTATTCCTGGTGTGTTTCATCCTGGGTGGAGGAAAGAGGATGGGGAGGGGGAAGGGGGGTCTTCTCAAATGAACATACAATAAATCATTTTCCTAGTTTTTTCATCACAATTCAGCTCCTCACAGTCGAAGCTGGACACCTGTTGACTCACAGCGAAGCGTTTTGTGACTACCGCTACGATTTAGATCGATTCAAAAAGGCTCATGAAATAAAATTGTATTTGCTGGGGGTTGTTTTCAGATGTGGATTACGATGTTTTCATGTGTTCTAGTGAGTAAAAGCACATCTGTGTTGGTAGGATCAAAATAAAAAAACAGCGACAGTCATAGAGGAGACAAAGGAAAAGGTCACTGAGGGCGGTGGTGCGGCTCAGTGATGTGATTTTGGACACACAAAAAAAGGAGGTACAGAAAAATAACACACCAGAATCAGGACACACACATACACACCTGATCTGATATAATGCTAGCAGCTCGTGTAGCCTCGAGCAGCTAGCATCCAGCAGAGAGGAGGGGGAGGCTCACTTTTTCACAACCCCCACATCCCCATATCAGTTTGTCAGCCTTCGCATATTTAGCCGTCGCTATTTATCTTCATACCGAAGCTTGAAATTAATATGCGGTCAAACTTTCTAAAGATAGTGGAAGGTGCGATGTGCATGACGGACGTCATGTGACGTACCTCGCAGTGGTCCCTGTAGAGCGTCTGCAGCTTCTTGATGTCGTTCATGCTGATGCGTTCAGGGAGAGGCTGCGTGCCCAAGGCAGGGGGGTGAAACGGAGGCAAGGAGTGTGACATGTCTGCGTAGAGCAAAAATACAAACAGGTCTCATTGAATGACAGAAACACACACACACACACACACATTACCTTATGACCTCTGGAGAGGGAACCTATACGCTAACTGTGACATCTTTATCAGCTCAGTCTACACCAACACAGAAACAAAACCTTGGACAGTTTGGGCAAACCAGATGGCTGATGGTTGATTCAACAAACCTGACAGTTACTGTGTGTGTTTTCATAACATATGTTTGAGTAAATCAAACACGTTGTTCAAACAGATTCCACTTGGATTCAAATAGAACAAAAACAACATCATCGAGGAAGAAGGCAGTGAATCAGAAAACAGCCGGTGTGAGGAAGAGCTTACCTATGTACTGCTGGTGGTGTGAGGAAGAGCTTACCTATGTACTGCTGGTGGTGTGAGGAAGAGCTTACCTATGTACTGCTGGTGGTGTGAGGAAGAGCTTACCTATGTACTGCTGGTGGTGTGAGGAAGAGCTTACCTATGTACTGCTGGTGGTGTGAGGAAGAGCTTACCTATGTACTGCTGGTGGTGTGAGGAAGAGCTTACCTATGTACTGCTGGTGGTGTTGGCTCTGAGCGGCCACTGACTGCTCTGGGGTGCTGTTACAGTGCTGAGAGCTCCCACACAGGCTGTCAGACATACCGTCAACCTTCTGCAGAGGTTTGAACCTAGGAGGACATCACCTCAGGGTTAATTGTTTGACAGAACCTTGGCCAGCAAGGATAAGAAAGAATGTGGGTCTGAGGGCCAGGCGGCACACACTCTGATCTTAGAGTAAAATAAACCCGTGTATTTTGTGTTTTATATATAAACCAGCCGTTCAGCTGAGTTCCACCACACCGTCTCTGACTGAAACATTCCAGTCTACTCCATCCACCAGAACGGTTTGGTCACTAGTGTGCTTTGCTGTTCTTGCAGCCACACCCATCAGTGATGTCATGGTGCACCGATACCCCGTGGGGTAAACTTCTACATCTCAGATCAGGAGGTGCATTCAGTTATTCTTCAAACCTAAGGAGGATCATCTCCACATGAAGCTGACTTTACCAGGACATCTGTGATTGGTCCAAACATTTCACAACCGGGCAAAGAAAGAACCTTTTCCATACAAAACTAAACATGAGCACTGTGTGGTGGCCCTGACTAGAGTTTGGTTAAATATTTGGGTAACTGTGAAAGGAAATGAAAAGGGTGAAATAAACAACTTTAAGAGGAACAGGAAAAGTTAACTATGATAACGATTTAATAATGACATGTCAGCAATAATGAAATTAAACTAATGCATTAACTTTGTTTTTTTTTAAAAAATACCCAGAAACTATTTATTGCAACAAATGAAAAATACTTTAAAAGATGGTACTGAACAGAAATTTCTTGAAAGATGTGACAGAGTGAGACAAACTGGAAGGGAAGGAGGGAGACAGTCCGACAGGGAGAGAATGCTGACCTTTGTTTCTGGTGGACAGGCTGCTGCCTCATCGCCATATACTGGCTGTCCTCCTGCAGTCGGTTGAGTGGCGAGTCCGGCTTCACTCGGATGCCGTAGTAATGATACTTCGAGTTGCCTCTGGTAGATTCGGAGAGAGAAACGCCAGTGAGGAGGAGAGGACTTGCAATCAGCGTAATCACTATCATTACACTCTTCCATCAGCAAGTCTCCCATGCTTATAAGCATCATCATATTCGTCACATCTATAATGGCTACATGATTACTGTTATCAGCATCTTCAGCTGCTGCGACATCCATCTTCCTGTTTGTACCTGGTGCCGAGGCGGCGGGTCCTCAGGCCCATGAAGACGGAGCGGATGAGCTTGCCGAAGGAGGCCGCGTTGACCGGATCCAGTTTCTGCTCCTGACAGTGACGTAAGTAATGGTTGTACAGGGAGCAGCGGGGCAAACTCACGCCCTCCGCCGTCTCGTAGTTGTCCAGCAGCCACTGCAGCTAAAAAGACAGAGAGAGGAAGAGACAGCGGTGCTGTCAGTGAGGCCCTGGCGCATAACGCTGCACTGTGATGTTCACCTGTCCAGAAATAAAGAGGAGCAGTGGATCTTATGATTAAGACACACATAATACACACACACACGCGCGCACACACACACACACACACATCATGCAGTAGCCTGTTTTAAAATCAACTGCAATCCTGCAATTACGATTTTTATTTCTTTAAAGAAATAGACTACGGCATGAGGAATGGATGATTGAGTGAACCGTCAAGTATAGTTCGAGCGACATTTTCTATTGAGCAAATGTCCAAGACAGTCAGCACTGAGCAGGACGTGATGTGTTCTATCTGTAACAGCACAGTCCTAAGGATTTACATTAAAATGCAATAATTTGCAAGTCAGAGTTAAAGCTGATATGTCAAATACTATTCATACATTCCTGTTATGGAGATTATAGAGACTGTGCGACGACAGCTGAGGTTAAAAAGTTAGAATGTAGGAAAAAATCATCCAAACCACACATTTCCCAAGTCTAGAAAGACTAAATTTCATGGTATTTTAATGAAATGTAGTTATAACTGAGTGACAGCCTCCCAACGAGATGAAGAAGAGGTTACACTGCAAAATCTGTGTGCATCAACTTGAAACATCGATTTAAATTCATGCAGGGACATTTTAAAAGGATGCATTCTTCAAAGCGTTCAAAGATGACAGCTAATGGAGTCAATAATGTCTGACAGTGGCATCATGCAGAAGGGAAAGCAGAGCTTAGCCTGTAGGTAGTGTGTTCACCTTTACAGAACACACTGCCTAAAGGTTCACATTTCTTTTTTTTTTTCCTTTTCCTGCATGTCCTTGTTCAAAAAAGTTCCTTGTTGACTTACATGGCTGTTGAGCAGGCTGCTTTTGTGACTCGCAATTCCTTCAGACTTTTGGAGGTTTTCAATCGCCATTTCAAGCTAAAGTAGGAAGACGCATGCAAAAAACAAAAAACAAAAAGAGGACAAGGACGAGGGAGGAGGCAGGAGAGTAAGAGATAGAAAAAGAGAAGGGGACAGAAATAATAAGCAGGGGGGGTATATGTAAAGAAAAGAACACACACAAGAAACAAACAAAAAAAGAAATAAAAGAAATAGGACTGTTAGAGAGCAGCCAGATCTCTGCATTTCCATTAAAATCAGTCAGTGTTGCAGCCAAATCCATTATTGACTGACAAAAGCATGCAAATCAAGGGACTCATTGGGTTAAGCTGCTCAGTGAAGATTGGCGTTCAGACCCACTAATATGTATGCAAATAGGAACCACAAACAGGAGCAGAGGTCACATCAAGTTTTGAGACACAAGGTCAACAATGCTTGGCCCTCCCCTTTTCCATTTTAATCGAATAATTTACACCAGGTAATATGTGAAAACTTGAAGGTTAGACAAGGGAGATGTGAATATAAAATGAACCAAAAGCAAAGTGAATGGCAAAACATTCAGTTGAGCCTTAGAGGAACCGAGTCAAAAAAAAAAAAAGAAAAGAAAAGATGTGCGGCGTTGCAGCCAAACTGGAGACATTGAAGAAAAGGAAAAAGAGGCCCGGCAGCGTTCCAAAGCTTAAGAAGGCTCCAGAGGGCTCACGGCCAAATGGTAATGAGCCCCAGGGGTTGATTTGTTTCACAGGGCGCTCAAGTGCCTGTGAAAACCTCTGAAACAAGGCAGCGCTGAATTATTTAAGTCAGTGTCCCGATTCTGCGGGCTCTCTGCCTCGCTCAGCTCTGCTTTCTGCATGTTAGTTACTGCAGAGCTGGAGAGTCCAGAATCAGGTTAGCGCTAACCCTACATGACTCCCCCGTCTTTAAGGCTTGGCCTTCTGGACGCAGGTTCAGGCAGCGGTGAGCATCTCAGAACGCCGTGTGGTTACGGGGATCTCCGCTCACTAAGAGGTCACAGAAACAACTTGTTCATGTTCTTTCTTTTTGCCTGTCGGCTACGTAGCATGTGAAAAAAAAAAAGACAAAAATCCCTCTAAACATATCCCATCATTCATCATCGTCTATTGGAAAGTTCCACAGACATATTGGGAGGGGTGCTGCTCACCATAGCCGAGGAGGAGCGTGACGAGTGTGATATGTGGTTACGGTTTCCCTCCATGCTTCCTCCATGGATTAAGTAAGAGCTTCCACTGGAAATGATGTGGCTGCTGCCGACATCCATGGCGATGCCCACCATGCCGTGAGGGGACAGCCCGCCGCTGGCGGAGGAGACCACCGTGGTGACGTGTGACCCTCCGGTCTGGGAGTCGAAGTAGGTGCCGCCGCTGTTCTGCCCATACAGCTGAGCCTCCGGATTGTAGGAATACGCCGCTCGGCTGGGAGAGAGGTGATGGCTGTTAGTGTCAAGTTATGTCATCCCACCACTATTTTAAAAGTGTGTTTCATGACATCTGAGGAACTTTTAAAAAGGCCAGGAGCACAAGAGCAGTTCATGGTTATTCTATTATAGCCAGTGTTTTGGGTGATACAATACATATTCTTATTAAAGTACGCAACAGCCTGCTGTTATCAGGCTGTGGCAAAGACAATAACTTTGGCCTCAATTAGGAATCACTTTATAAACAGTTAGGAGTTCAAATATTGAGAAAAGCGGTGAGGATAGTCTTCATCCAGTATCCATTCACACACAGTACCGGTTCAACTCCAATCAACTCAGGTGACGTTCCAAGTTCACGCTGTACAGATACTAAAGGTAACGTGAAACACTCGTGCGACTGATTGATTACGCTGTTGATCAGCCGTACCGAAGAAGCAGCGCTACGCTAGCGGTGTAACGTTTGTTTTACTGCTGCTGTATCAGGTGTGTCGCCTTCTGATTGCCGATGAGAGGATTACTAGATGGGGGGATGAGAGGTGTGTGTCGTTTTTGAAGACTATGCTATGGAGGTGTCACGCTGCGTTGCCATGACGACCAGCTACACTGAGGCGGTGGTATTGTCTAATGGAAAGTGATCTATGGAAAAGTACTTGATACCATAGCTGTATGGAGTCGAGTAGAGTCGGTATCACATGCAGGAAATGCGGCTAAAGACAAACATTGTGTGTGTTGTTGTTCACATCCTACAAATATGCAATATATATAATGGCTTCCATTTGTAAACAAAGTCATACAAGCACTAAAACTGGTGTAGTTATAAATAAAATATATGCTTGTCTGAGTAGAATTCACTTCATTCAGTTTCAGTGTCCTTCATCTACATAAGGTGACACATATTACCTGTTGCATCTTGGGAGTAATCAAAACATTGCTTACATAGTTCCATTTGTGTACACAGCTTCCCCACTTTCTCCTACATATTGGACTTGGGATGGGTAGACATGTTGCACCTGCTGCACCTGCAGGAACACAACAGGAATCAGGAAATCAAAGCAAGAAAAGACTAGAAATTCAGATAACTGTCTGTTTGTGCAAATTTAAGTTAAATTTCATACACATCTGGAAGAGCAGCTGAGTCTTGTTAAAACATACAGGCACTGCGTAAAATGAGGGTGGGTGCAACCATAAAGTGCAGTGAAAAAGTCTGCACACCCCTTGGTTTTTACATGATCAAGTGATTTGTAATTCAAAAACATAGTGGTGACTGACGGTAGTTAAACTTTGTACCAACACAGATTTAAGTCATTTAATGTAGGGCAAGCTTGATTTGACAAACATCACACCTGATAAGGAACGCTTTACTGAAGCAGGGCAATGATGAAAAGCAGGTTAATGAAAGTCCAAACGCTATTGGCTGAGGTTGAGGTGTGTGAAATCACCCATTTAAGATTAGCTAACAACAAGCTATCAGTTCCTAGTTTTCATCATTGGACGCCAACATCACAAATTGTTTTCTTGGGTTTGGTTCAAGCCCCCAGGAATCGCCAGGTTCTGCAGCAACTTCACATTATACCCTGGGATGCAGCTAAGGACAAAATCCTAATGAATACACTCATTTTTTTCAAAACCTGATATAATAACATTTATTTGAAAGCTAGAAAGACTTGTGTAAAGACTATCACCCGTCTGAGGGAGCACAGGAAGCAGGAGCGACTCTGACGCACCAGCAGCTTTTCATTTTGAAAGAAAGGGCAATCGTGTTTGGAATCTTCTAAGTTTCATTTTTAACACAAACATGGTTTGGTTAAATTTTTGTGTAATATTTCATGCATTCAAAGGTCACACTAGAGCCCAAAGTATATTCTGCCTGAATTTGTGAGTAAAAAGGCTACATGCTTATTCTGATTCCATTTATTTCACTGAATTGGAATAAATTGAATCACAGCCTCTAAAGAAGGTCAAAATACTTTAATTTAAAAAAAAAAGAATTCAAAATGTCAAGGGGTGTACAAATATTTCCACAGCACTGTACATGTATGTACAGCACTGTGTACCTGCTGAGCGACCTGTTGAACCCTGGGTACTGAAAGCTGCTGTACTTTTCCTTCCTTTTGAGCTGAGCCTGTGGCTTGAACCAGCACCCTCTGTGTGGATACAAGACATAACTCAATTACACAGGTATACAATCACACACACACACACACACACACACACACACACACACACACACACACACACACACACACACACACACACACACACACACACACACACACACCTTTGTAAAAAGCAGTCAAGACAACATGGGAAAGTGCAGACAATGCCACCCTACAAGTATTTTAACTGTGCTGATAGATTTGTCGGGTACAGCGTTTTCCCTACAATTACAGTAAATGGAGACGTGTATAACAGTAACATGTTTACACTGTGTTCTATTGATTGTGTTTACAGCACTGTCACTTTTCTAGGTCCTCAAGTGGTCGTGGTGAATTGGACGTGCTACTGCAGCGAGGAAAGGAGAAGTTTTGGTGGATGACAGCACTTTGCATATTGGAAGCTGCATTAAAAGTCTTTTTATTTATTGTATATAATAACCCATGTGTCCTTCCAGGAGACATTCTGTCAAATATTGTACTATACCTTTTCAGGCACCATGTGTAGGAAATCTTAAACCCAAAATGGTTTGTTTGGTTTCAAAAATAACTTGTTTTATACAACTGGAATTCAACTGGAAACCCCCCAAAAATTTAACCTTAACTTAATAGAGACCGACTTGCCCCACTACCAGAGTACTAGCAGGGAAACGCTGGTGCCCTACCTGCTGGGAGGCAGGAACAGGCTGTACAACAGGAGCCTGAGCTGATGAGGACGTCCGCAGCGTCGCCACGCTGGTGGCGGTGTCCGACCCTCCTTCGGAGCTCTGCATGCTGGGACGCAGGAATAGGAAAAGAGAAAACAATGTGAGTAGGAGAGAATATAACGCCAAACAGGTAACAAACAAGTTTGAAAGGAAACGGTAACATCAAGTCTACACACACAGACAACCAAATGGAATAAATGTGTTTCCATCCCTTCTTTCTTGGAGCCACCAGGGTGTTCTCGGTGCCCACAGTGGGTTTGGCTTCACAAGGTCAGACTGAGCCAGTGAAGTTCTGATGCCCACAAGTTGCCCACCTTTGACCTTAATCACTGGCTGCCCAACATGTTACCAGCAGTACTGAAGTGGTCCCTGAGGACCAAACCCACCACTGCGACTCAGTTTTCCACTGGGGGACAATGTGCACAGCATAGCAAAGGAGAGCTAAAAATGGAGCGGCACAAAGGCTTTTTCAGAAACGAACAGAGAGCTGAAATCAGGCAGGGGACAGGACAAGAATGGAACTGCGAGGGGGAATAAGCGGATACAAGACATCACCACTTTGTCGGGGGGGAAAAAAGAAAAAAGATGAAGGAGGAAGAGATGAAGATGGCGGTGGGACTCCTGCTCTTGATGATATCCAGCGTATGTTTCCAACCAGAGCCGCTCTCCGAGGGCTCCAATAATCCAGCTGATATGAGGAAATTCCTCAATGCTTTGTAAACGTTTGTCGGTTGCTATGGTGAGGAAATCCATGACGACCACCCCCAACGCAACCCCCTCCCTGCTGCCACCCCCGCCTCCCCCATTTATGAAGCTCTTGCAGAGGAACTTTCGAGTGCAAAAGCAAAGAGGAGAGGGGGAGGAGGATTGGAATAAGGGAGAGAAAGGAGAGGGAGATATGCCACAGTTGGGGGGGGGGGTGATGAGCAGTCTTAGCTTTAAGGCAAAAATCCAGCAGCAGGTAGACAACAACCTGGTGCTTATCGCAAAACGGCACAAGACGCAGCTCACTCCAGACATGCAGCGATTAGTCACAAAGCATGACCTGCAATGTTATTTCATATTAATGGAAGAGGTCTGACTAACACTCAAGGTGCATCTAAGCAATAAGAAACAAGCAACAGGTGCAACTATCCTTGGCTTTCGGCCTCTCCAGGCCCCGCCTACACTTCCTGATTGGCCTAGGCCAAAAAAACACACTTAGAATTTCGATTTGGGCTCCTGCTTACATAAAAATTAAAACACAACCCTTCCTGGAGCGGTTACATCAGAGGACACGATCTAAATTTGTCTCTACAATTCATCTATAAATAACAAGGCAACCTTAGACCATGTGGCAAACGGACAGAAAGGGGGATAACAACAGTGAATACGGCAAGTCTTTGCATTTAAACAGGAGATGTGAAACAGGGAAATGAGTAACAACACACAACAGAACAAAACAGAATTACATTCACATAACCACCTTAAAACTAACCACAAAGGCCTAAAAGTTTGAACACCAACTGTCACCCGAGTGAAAGTCGTCGACATCAGGAGTAACTTTAGAGGGTATTTAGGGTGATGGTGTACCTTTAAGATACAAAAGCAACAGATTTGGGTGTGCCACCACTGACATTTTCCACATGTGGATGTTTTGCCACAGGCTTCTCTCTGCCTTCATGACTAACAGAGTGAAAGCAGCTTGTGTTGAAATTCCTGATATGTGTCAATCTTCAGGTACACAAAATCCTGGGCAGCCTAGAGTCCATCCTCGAGGTATTTCTCCCTACAAAAACACTTTGAATCACAATGACTCTACCAAGGAGGGAATGTATTTAAAGATTTATAGATCAAACATCTTATAAAAGCAAGGACTTGTCACTTAAATTATAAATTAGCATCAAACAATCTCTTCATTTATCTTCAGACTTCAGGATGTAACACAAGCCTGGGGGCTTTTGTCATGCCACAATGGGGTGGGTGGCATGTCAAGATGGCGGTTGATTAGGCAGCGCAGTGCTGACCGGCATGTTTTCATCCATTAAAGTCCCATTAAAGCACCAACTTTAATATGCATGATGAAGTGTGTCAAATTTATGGGCTGGCGGAGAGAGAGGCAGGGCACAGTGCTCACAAACAAGAGTCTTTTAGCCAAGTTTTCAGGGAACGTTAAAAAAAAAAAAAGAATGCAAATTCCCCACTAGTAGTTTCAAAAAGCCGAAACACAGATCTCAGAATGAGACATGACACACTGCTGTGAAACCAGCTCCTCTGGATGTTCTGCTGTGTGAGGCCAAACCGTTCCTGCCTCCGACCCGGAGACAACTTCTCACACATTTCCTGTTTCACGTCGGGTCTGTGAACGTGGTGTCATTCATGCAAATCCCACAAGAACTGAAACAAGACAACCTTTTTTCAGGATTTATAAAAACTACACAGGAAGAAGCAGCTACGAAAAGTTAGATTAATGCTTTAGCATAGGCTATACAACATTACCACTGCAGACAAGACCATCTATCACTGATGGATCCCCCTTGAACAGGGCTCAATCAGAGAAAAATACATACAGATGTTCAATTAAAAGCAGGAGCACACAGTCTTGGCTCATGTTTGCACAGGCCCACATTGTTTGCAGAGCAACAACTGTTGCTAGTGGCAACACCGTCCACTCCCGTTTCCAGGAGCCTGTTGCTATGCAACCAACAGAATACATCCCAAACCAAACAATGCCATCCCCCCACCTGATCAGTTCATTGCACGCTAAGTAGAAACTTACCACAATAAATAGTATGTAAGCTTTAAATTTTGAACACAGGGGAAGGTGGAGGCATGGAGATACGTCTGTGTCCGTTCTGTAAAAATGTGAAGACTTTATGCTGGTTTAGGCTGGATTGAAGAGGACAGAATGAAGTGTGCTCTGTTTAGTAACTACTGTGTGCTCAAAAGGAGGAGGAATGTTTATCAAGTAAACAGTCTATTCTTCGAGGTTGCTTTACAGTCATGATACAACCCAAAAACAACACTTCCAAAAACCATTTGAGTCCTTCCAAAGTCCCTTGGGCAAAAAAGATCATGAAATAGCTTTTCAAGACTAATATTTCCTTCAGCTGAGGGCTGGATAAAACAAACACTTGTTGATTTTAAAGGGACATCTATGGGGAGAATTAGTTTCTCACTGTGAAGATTAATGCCCGTCATACAGGTCTTTACATACATTTGTATTTACTGTAATTTGATGGGTTGAAATAAGAATTACTCTTGACCAGTTCAGTTTAAAAAAAAGAGATCTCACAGGATCACAGAGACACACGCGGCGCTCACACAAAGAGCAAATTAAGATATGATAAGAGATTTCCACAATAGAGGTTGTTCTTCAAGCCTGTCTCATTCATTCATGGCTAATCCAATCAAGGCAGCTCTCAGGGTCTGGAGATGGAAGAGTCTGAGAGGGGGAGAGAGAGAGAGAGACGGGAAACAGTAGACGCCGACCACCGAACGTCCCCTCTCCTGCTCACCTCCCCACCCGTGACCGTCAGCACAACCTGTCCACTCTGTCATCGTGTGCGCTGCAGGCCTGGCAGCCACAGAGAGGAAGATCAAACCATTGCCATGGAGATGGTGTGTTTGCCTATGCTCTGCAACTGCAACCCCCGACACCCCCCTCCACCTCCAACCACCCCACCTCTTCTAACCTTTTCCAGATTTCCACTGGGCCCCACCTCCAATGAGCTCCAGCCCTCATCTTTAACACTGGTACACAAAAATACCATTATTATAATGTGACGTTGATTGTTTGATGACTCACTTCATTGCTTTTGCTTAAAGTAAGGATATAAAGAATAGATAAACCTGGAAATGCAATCATCTGAAAGTTGACATTGCATTGAGGTGCACGTAAGAAGTAGCTCTTCATAAGATATTGGAGAAAATCTATATGAAAATCCGCTTGTAAAGATGAGATGTTTTAAATCGTGTATTACACTTGTGTATAAGACTCATTTCTTGGTTCTCGGGACACAGCTTACGTTTTCCACCTAAGTTTATAGAACCTGTCAACAAACTAATACGAACTAAACCATTAATTATCAGCTAAAACTGCAAACACAGCCTACTTGCCACTGGAAATGTTTCCCGCTAGCTAAAAATCTTCAAACAGCGATGCATTAAATCAAAACCAACCACCATCACTGGCAATTTGGAGTGATTTAGTAACCTAAGGCTACAGTCTAGCCCAGACTTGTGTCCGATTCTAACAAAAAATAATAAAGCTCACTCTAGACGCATAAAGCTCACCGTAACCTTCTTAAATTTGCTCTCTTAAATCCACAGCGTTTCCCATCTGTGGATTTGGAAACACTACATTCTGCAGGAATGACCTCAGATGCTGGCAGCGAACCATCTTGATCTTGACCGATGAACCTGAGATATGACATCTGTGACGCTGGAAGTCTGTCCTTTTGGCAAGCATTCATTCTGTACAAGACATGACATGGAGGAACACTATACTGTATCCACAGTAGGCAAAATTTAACAAAAACAACGAGTCATCAGTTAGTTGCTTGAAATTTGAGACGGATCCTTATGTTTTCTCTTCAAACTGATCCTCACTGCAGACTCAGATCTGAACTCTTTCACCCTAAAGCCATTACAAGACAGGAGATTTTAACCATAGCTTCAAGCTGCAACTGACGGTTGATAAAAAAGATAGTTGTCATAGAGAAACATTTCATTAGCTCCGTTACCATGGCACCTAATGTGTTAAATAGAAGGTTTTCTGGTGATTTAACCTGCTATGGTGCAAATACATCAAATAACTGCATTAATCTTTCAAATTAACACAACGTTAACTCACTGTTTACAATCTTTCACATAGATGCTGCAGGCAGTGTGGATTTTAATGATATGATCTGTGCTCAGGTATAGAGATGTATCTTATTCTATGGCCGTTTACTATTTATTCATCGTTGACTTAACTAAAAGGTCTTTCATTTCATGAAGATGGCAAAGGGCAGTGACATCATTTACATATTGTTGCTCTAGATGTTTACATTTGACCAAACTTTATCCGGTTGTTGTTTCTTTAACTGTTTAACTGAATGACCTCTTCACAAAAATCTCTAAAATGTTACCTTTTCAAAGATCAGAATCCGATTCCAGATTATTGGAATGCTTTAAAAAAAATAGCAAAGCGCGCTGATTTTATAGCAACTATATAGTGGAACATACAACATTAACATTTGCTCTCCTTTGAAGTCAATGAATGGGTCGACAGGGTTCTGTATGGATCTGAGGGCTAAACAAAGGAGCATGCATTGAGCTGAAACCAGGTTGTTTCCACTTGAGACAATGGCATCTTCCGCCATTGTTCCCCACCAAATCTCCTAATTAAAAAGCTTATAGCTGAGCTCTTCTTAAAAGCTATGGTATAGATCCAACATATTCAAAGCCCAAGTACTGTCAGGATCTGGTTGAATCTCACCCCACCAACATTTCTTCTCCGTTAAATACAATGAAACAGCTTTACACTGACGTATTTTTAAACCAAACAAACATCTTTTAGCAAACTACCCTAAAACTCCATACAAGAAAGGAAAAGTAAGGACAAGATTAGGGGGGGAGCTGCTACTATCCCTGCCTGAAAGACGAAAAAAAGGAGGAGTGAGGTGAGGGGGGGGGTGATTGTAATGCAAATGTCACTGGCTTGTCTGCTGTTTGTGGCAGGAAATTTAATTAGCAGTTGTGTGGTTGTGATACAAACAGGTGGAATGTTAAGAATGCTCATGAACACACACACACACACACACACACACACACAGAAAAACATTTCATTTAACAACGAGTTTCAACTTGTTGCTGCAGCCTGAGAGCCAATCAACGGCAACATTTTTTTGGTATATGACAGGATTTGTTTCTGTGTATCCTAGCAGCAAAAACCAACAATAATATCCAAAATCTTTGCAGCTGAATAATTTGATATCAGAGGCACAAGGGCACAAAATATCCTTCCTTGCTTCTGATTTGCATAAAATACAAACATCTTAAATGAGAAACCCTCCACAATCACAATTACTATCAAGATTTTAAAACTGAAACATTTCATGTTTACGAATTCTGCCGTTATATTCCACTCAACAATCCCCACAAGGCATTCTCCATTCACTACTTCCTCTTTGCCCTATGATTTCCTAACATCCCTTAAATTTGCATTGTGGGACAACACATCAAAATCATGTCAATAAGGGATAAAAAAATGTGCAGCTGAGTTAGCAGTGTGAGATAAATGCAATACTACATGGATATGATCAACTCTAAACAGATGCTATGTTTTGGATCGCAATGACTAGGTCTATATCTGTAGCAACCTAATGGATTGAGAACATCTCCCAGAGGCAACAGTAGGCCTCATCCGGATAAGCTAAATACAGCATGAGCAAACACACACACGCACGCACACAAGCACATCCACACAGAACATGTGACTAAAAGCTGTGTCGGGTCACCCGTCGCCCGAGAGACCACTGCAGCTGTCCTATTGATAGCTGGACTGTACTTCACTGGAGTCCATTAAAGACTCTAATTGGCACATGGGCACTCTGCTATAAGCACAAACTATCCAAAGCTGTTTAAATCAAACATACAAGCAACTCTGAGGATGGTTTATTAAAGTTAGAGGAGTGGAAGTCAGCGATAAAGAGGAAGCACAATTGCCTAAAAATCACAAATGGAAAAGCAGTCATTTCTGAAATGGACCAAAGATGATCGATCAATGACAAACAGATCAGAGAAATTCAGGACACAAAATACAAGAAGGATGGAATAAAGAAATGTGTTCACACTATTTCTTCAATGCACGTTAATGATTTTCTTTACATTACAGAAAGATACTGGAGTCCAAAATTATCCTCTCACCACTTAAACTTTGTTTAAATCTCTCTGAGCACTATTTCTGTCTAACTTGTCTCTGCAAGCCAAAGCCATGCACTTTACCACATAGGAGATAAAAAAAAAAAAACCAACAACAACCTGATCAAAAATACTGAGTTTCCAGGAATAACATTTTGCCCCTTGGCCTGATTCTGTATTTCAATGACTTGGGTGTATTTGTTTATCATGTTGCCATGTAAACATAACAATGTCACACTTAAATTGGGGTGTTGAGCTGGGGGGGTTCAAAGCAGCAGTCAGTTGTCCAACTTGAATTGAACTATTAAAGGTTAGATACTAAAATAATGTATATGATTGTGCATCACCGATAATATATCACTATGCAGGAACAACTCTGCTCTTTCAACAGTAATACTTCATGTAAATACATGCTCAAAAATTAACATTTTGTTTATTAGTTGCAAGCAGCGACGGTGTTAATTGGATAAACATTCATGCTGACATGATTCTTCCTGATGCATCACAGCAAACCTTACATTTGACCGAGCGCATGAAGGCTGCCTCTAAAAAGACAGTTAATGAGACTAAATTCATCTCAGGGGACAAAAAATGACAGATTGCTGAAAAAAAGAGAAGTAAAACGACAACATAACTGTAAGTCTACTTAACCCTAAAAAATAAATAAAGCAAAATAAACAACAACTTAGTATTAGTAGTTAGTATAAAATTATTTATTTCTGGGTCTTTCCGCACCAGAGCTGGAAAGATCACTAAACAAAGCACTTAAAAGATGAATGAGAAGCAAAACATGTGGTCCAATGATTAATTCAGCTTAATACCAAGTATAGACGAGCAATCCATCCAATGTCAGGTAAGAAAAGAACAGAAAAAATGTACTTTAAAAATCAATTTCTAAAAACGACTTCAAAAGCAAAGACAGCTGTGTGAATTATCCATCTTAGCACCACCTAGCTGCAACAAATCGAGCTATTCAAGCTGTTTCTAACATGAATACAAGCAAAGAAACTTTGCAAACTTCGCCCTAATCGAATAGCAAACGATCGCATCAGTGCGTCTGATTAGGAGGAATTATTTCATCCCTAAAAGAAACTACGGAGAGATTAATAGTTCATGTCACAATTTCACGTTTCCACGATAGAGGATGTGCTATTTTAATTCACTTTCCGATTGAATTCGAGAAGGGAAACAAACTGCGCGTTGAAATAAAAGTTGACGTTAAGCTTCAACAGAGTTCGGTTCTTCCACTCCGAGCAGAGACGTTGCTAACACTGGCTAGCTACATTTCCACCTGCTTGAAAGCTGTTCGGAAAAGACGTCACCAAGAAAAAAGACAAAAGAAACTGAAGTATTTCTGGCTGTGACGAAGGAGAATGTCTGTCGTTAATAACGCAACAAACAGAAGTTGAATCCAGCTGAAGTGTCTCTCATTCGCCGCCGTTAGCATAAGTTAGCATTAGCCCTAGCTTGACTAGCTGCCTCACCATCCGTCCTGCTAGCAATCAGCCGGGAGTGTGTTCACGGTCTGCACGAACAACGCAACAAGTGTGAAGTGATGTCGAATCGGTTTGCAGTTGGAGAAACATTGCGGCTTCGCGTGACGTGGAAGCAAAGTGCAGCCAAAAAAATGATTCAGAGAGAACAAAGATTTGCTTTTCCACAGCGATACCGAGTGCGAGAAACAGTTACCGGCCATAGGTGAGTGTGTGTCGGTGAAATCGAACAAGGCAAGCCGTTCTCAACTTGCGGCGGATGCCATGAAGAAGAGAAAGTTGTGTTGTGGAAAATACCCCCAGACTTCTAACAACGCGTTCGAACACAGACGTTTCCTCTCCATAACGAGATAAATATACGAACTAAATTCTATAAAATATAGTCACCTTTGCCTTAAGAAAAGTTTTTTCACCTCTCTCCCTCTCGCTCGTGACTTCCAGATGCTGCTGCTGTTGCTGAGTGTTGCGCCCGTTGGTAAGTAACTGTCTCCACGGCTACAGTCACTATGGCGCGAGGGGGTCTCAAGGCAACTGTTGCTACCCTCGAATCATACGTCATTGCTCTCACTATGAAAGGGAGGGACCAAAAGGACACAGGCCCCGCCCACTCAGATAGAGCCACACGTTTGAACAGCTAGTCTCAGTTGCGGGTGGGATTAAAAAACGTTATTATCTTAATCCCTAAAACCCTATTTTGAATTTGCTTAAATTATTTGTGGATATCAATAACTGTTCTATCAATAACTAACCTGCCAGAACTCTTTATATACCGGAACAAGAGTGAATAAAATAATTCAAAATGACCATTTCCTCTATAAATATGCAAAAAAAAAGAGTTTTCACTATTTTGCTGACATCTATTGGACAATATCTGCCTCAAAAATTTATACATCTAACCATCTCCAATTGGTTATTCCAGTGACACTAAAAAGATTCAGATTTAGATTTTTCAGGCCTCTTTCAAAAACCAACGCAAGTGGGTTTTTCATATATGGACTGAATTTGCCAAAGCACAAAAATAAAACTCAATTGAAGCATATATTATCAGCATGTCAATTTTTTGCTCAATTTCCAATCCTTAATTAATCATAGTAAAGAAGATATTTTTTATAAATTTCCCATCTGTAGAAAAAAATTGGGCAGAGAAAAACTTGGCTGGGTTGCTCCTTGCTGGAACTTGGCATCCATCAAACATTCCTTCGAGGAACTTTTGAAGTTCAGTGTATTGATTTAAACAACTTTTGATAACCCTGACCTGAATAAATGAGAACCTATACACAGCAGAACTAAAAAACGTAGCATACTTTAGACGGCAGATAAATAAGTTGAAGTATGATTGTCAGTGAAATGTTGAAAATTATAATGAAATAAACACAGTTATGATTGAATGTTTCTAACAGGCAACTAAACAAGCTTTGGAAAAAGTGACAAAAAATTGTTGGCAGCTGTAATGAAACGTGGACAGTTTGAGAAAGGAGGGAGAGCAAAATTAATCATTTTGAAAGAATTATAGGAAGGAACAAAAGAACCAACCAGTCTATGATGTGTTTCTTGTTCTGAAAAGAGTTAACATAACTTTTCTGTTTTTATTTTGAAATTAAAAAAGATAGAATATCCATGGCAATCTAAAATTCATTGATAAAATTTTAAACCTTCATAATTAACAATAAAACATATTGTCATGCAATTTCAAAAATAGCATAGATGTTTCACAATTTTGAAAATATGGTTTAAAGATTTTTTCATCCTCCCTAGTCCAGACTTGTAAAATAGATATAATAGTTTTTGATAGAAATCTGGTTCAGTATGGTTGAAATATGAAATATGAGTCTCCCTTTATCACTTTTTTTTTTAGATTAAAACGTTCCACAAATCTGAAAATGGATTTAGGCACTTCCAACAGGGAGGAGAAACCTTTAGGTAGACCCAGGTCTTGCTGAAGGGGATTACATATCTCATCTGGCCAAGGAGTGGCTCTGAATCCCCCCCAGGTGGAGCTGGAAAATGTTGTTGGTGAGAGGGACATGAGAAATACCTGTCTCCTGCCACTTGCAACGTGACCCTGGATTTAGAGAAGGAAATGTATGTATGGATGGAATTTTAACAACGGTCAAAACAAGTCTGCTTGTTGCACACCGATATGATTTTTACTTTTATTTTCTTATGCAGAAGTGGAACCAACCATGTCCTCCTGTATTGCAGATTTTCGCCACACGGTGGCAGCATTTATCTATGTTGTGAAATCAGCTCCGAATCTCCGATTGATAAAAAGAAGACAATTCTTAAGGTACAACACGATGCAAGGATGGGTTGAGATCATCCAGGTTACATTGACTTTTATGACCAATAATATTATTGATCAAATCCTTTTAAAGTTAGTCATTGCATCTCAGATCATATCGAACTTTGAAAACATGTTGTTGTAGAATAATGGGTCATACACGTGTTGAAAGTAAAAACTTCTATCTGTAATCAGTAACAACAAAAATAAATTATAGAAACAAAAAAAAAGAAGACTGTCTGGTCCATATAAGAACTGGAAAATGTCCTTTTTTGTATGTATTGTATGTAAATGTATTTTTCTGACAACAAGGCCATATTTCCACTGCCAGCTATGTACGTCAGTATTGAACTCCACTGGCATCTGTGGTATTTTTTTTAATTAAAAATGTTTTTAAAACTATCACTGAGCTTGTCTGATCATAATCTGGTATACTGTAATTGCTTTGTTGTAATCCATCACAGCATCAAATTTTAAACCCCTGATTTTACTCAAGATAAAGGATCCTGTTTGAATTGTTAGAATTCAACATTTCCCATGAGTCGTTAGCCCTTGCCAATGTCTTTTTAGTATTATTTGTATTAATTTTATCTATAATATTGCTTTTTTTAATGCATAGAACAAAATACTTGTGTTATTTGGTTCTTTGTTGAATATTTGATATAATGTCTTTTACTCCTCTACCATTCAGGTGGGAATATTGATGCATTTACTCAATGCAAGACAGTATACACTGATAAATACTGACCATTCAATTCCATCAATGGATGATAAGAACTTTTGATGTTTAAAGTACAGTATGTGGCAAATAAATGTATACTTTCTGTTTTGGGATTACTTTTACTGTAGTGTCTTTATGATATTATTAGTATTATTTGATAAATATTGAAGATCTTTAAGTCAGCAATCCTCCACACATCCGTCAAATAGAACTACAATCTGTGACAAGAATTTCTCTCATGTTTAAATCACAAGTGGTGTTAAACGTTTTTTGAATGACATAAATCTCCTGATTTCTGATCCAAAATAGCTTAGAAATAATGATTGTCTCCCAGGACATCTTTCTACTGTCCTGAGGGTCTGAATTCAGACATGCAACATTAAGGTACGCTCCTTCTGCTGCTTGAAACCAATTACAAAATGACTTCATTTATACCGAGTGAGAACCGGTTTCCCCCTGGTGCGTTCAAAGCCACCTTCACTGCTTTACATGCAAATACAGGATTGACCTGTTAACTACATATTTTACCACCTTACTTTCCTCCATGTTGACAAAGGTTTCATAAGTACAATATACCTTAATGGACATTTTTCTGTAAAATCACAATCTTAAATATTATATTTTGGGAGGATGTCATCCTGAATGCACAGCAAAGGAAAGTTTAATCTTTAAACATGACACATAAGTGTATATTGCACTCCTTCTATGGTAACTTAACTTTTATCCTGTGTAAACGTAAAATATTTTATTGCTGAGACTGATATTGGAGCTACAGTCAGTTCCAATAGTGAGAGAAAAAAACTCAAATATTCCACTTTAATCAAAAGTGATTTTAGACATGTGTAAAGACTGAATGCATATATATTTACAAGTACTGTCATTAGAAAATAAAATACAAATGGTAAGACAACATATTTTTAAGATAATATTGCTTCTGACAAAAGTAAGGCAATTAGGAATCACTGACAAAAATATTTTATGCAAATTAATAATATTATTTATTATAATTCATAAATTATTTGTCAGTTACATTTAAAGTAAGAAATCAAAATTTTACTCTACATTAGTGGACAGGAGGTATGGAGTAACACAAATGATTAGATATTGAAAAGCAAAATATTGAATAGAGTACAAGTACTTAAAAATTGCACAATTGTTTTACAGTACTTGAATGGATGTTCTTTTCATTATTGATCTCAGCATTGCCTCAACCGTCTCGACAGAGCATGGTATGAGACGGAGCACGTCATTACCCGACAGTAACCTCAGTGCAGGGTGCAGAAGCATATCCTACAGCGTGTCAGTGTTTGCGCATGCGACAATTGTCATGTGATGCTGTGGTGTGGTGACTGCATCCTCATCTCTCATGGCAATTGGCTGAGCCTGATCATTCTATTTTTTTAAGTAACTTAAGCATCTATATGATTATGATACTTTCAGGCTGATCTTCTATCTGATCACAATTTTCAAGGATGTTTAAATGTATTTTTCTGCGATTTTTGAATGAAGCCATCTTATTATACAGATGGTGACAAAAGAAAGAAGGTTAAATGTAAAACCAGAGCTTAGTGTTTAAAGGGTCGTGCATTTTTTTCTACCTTATCTTTTCATCAGTACGGGTTAATGATTTTTTACCCACACATACCAATGACAACTTACTGTTATTTGGAGTTACCACCTAAAGGTTAAAGTGTTGAAAGGTCTTCATGTCGGTCTATCTACAACCACACTCGTTCTCTGCAAGGAGGCTCTTGACCTGCTTCACTTCTTTATTTTTAGGTTGTATCAACCACCATTGTTTGCAAAAAGCAAACATTTTTGGTATGGGGAGTTTTCAAGGTTTTGTTTCCCTTCTCACTTACTTCCTCTTCAGAAACAGTTATGGTTTGAGTACTCAGTGAATTAGGCCATGGCAGAAGGAACTGGAACTACAGGATCGACCTGTCAAACCTTGGAATTGCCTGACAGGCTTGATTCCTAACTTGAGAGCTACAATTTAGGTTTATGCAAGTATCATTATAAGGTGTCACTCTTTTAAGCCTGAAGCAAATCCCGTCTATCAAGGGAGACTTCTTTGCTCAGTGACCCACTTTTAACTTTTAATACCACTGTCATGTTTTTGGTCTTGAATATAAACGCAAGTGTATATTCAATCTATGGAGCACTGGTGAGGCAAACTAAAATTCTTCACATAAATAGTGTAAAAATGCCTTATTGTTTAAATAACATCAAATGAAGGAACTTGCCACTTTCTATTACTGCATTTTGCTGCTTTAAAGTTTTATTTGTCTGCTCAGTAGTGTTGTATTCTTGATGACAACAAAAGAGGTGACAATGTGCCTATAAAACACTGGTGCCAATGTTCCATATGTAAGTTTGCAGGCATTGTCCATGTCTTGCTTGAATTACAGCTACACTGCCTTCAGTGCTTTAACTTTTTATTTTATATCCAAATCATAAAATTCTCTATTTTTCTATTCTCTATTTTTTTTTAAATTATAATTGTAAATACTGTACTGTAATTTTTTTTTTTTTAAAGACTCTTAACTCTTCACTGCCCTCTTGTGGAATATCAATGTCAGAGTCGAAGACATAAAATAATGTGGCGGTTGATGGATACGTCATTGGAAAGGACACATATTTTTGTATATAGACTTAAAGTCAAGTGAAAGGCTCTGGCTGTATCATCTTTAGCAGAAAGTATGAATAGGCTGCCTTTACCAATGTATCAAGTGGTAAAAATAAAATAATTTCATAAAAGCTGCATATTTCTGCGGTGGCCCAATGATTTATTGGGCAGACTCTTGATTAAATTTGATGGATCTGGATTTGTATGACATTTTGCACAACATAGAAAGCAGAAATAAAATATCCAGTCACGCACCATCATCCATCCAAAAGAAAACGCACTACGGTCAGTCCCCCCCCCCAGGTAACCATCCGCCCCTCACCAGTCTGCAAAGACAGTTTACGGTTTGGACTTCCTCTCTTCGCCTGCAAACACCATCCTTGTACAGCATATCTCAACTCACCGTAGTGTGAATTGTAAATAGTCTTCTGTTCCTGTTCCTACTCCTCATTCTCTATTATTCTCTTCCACCTTCAATGCACCGCGTCAAGTTCCTCGACAGTCATTTTTACTGTACTTGGCAATGAAACCTTTTCTTTTCTGATTTTTGGACCAGAAACCCATCCTGTCCTCAACTTTAATGCAAACCCATCGTATAGTTTTTGTGTAATTCTGCTGACACACGTATAAACGAGGAAACACGGATGAAAACATGTCCTAGGAGGAGGATATTTAATGATTTGTTTTAATAATTCGGTCTGTAGGGTGTGGGCATCTTCAGAGGGTGCATGACAATTATTTCACTCGACGTAAAGTCATAAAGCCGAGTCAGCGCAGCTGCACGCCGGAGACCTCGGCTTACTGTTTGACCGAGTGTAACCTCAGCCGCATCGTGTGATTCTGTGTACTAGAGGAAGGGGCGGGGCCTCGGTTTCATAGCGTCATTTCTCAATTCTGTATATCCGGGCATCCGCTCCTCCCCACTCCCCTCCCGCCTCCACTTGATTCAATTGGCTCGCATAGCCTTATTTGGAAAGTGAGGCTTGTGGTGTGAGAAGTTTTAACCAATCACGTTGCTCCGGAATGATGGGGGCTGGGGTGGGGGGAGTGTGTCTGGAGGAAGCTGGCGGGCCTGTCTGGGTGGGGTTTTCAGGGGGTGGGACCAACCGAGCCGGCTCGTGTTTGAAAATGAATGGTATGCTGTTTTAGTAGTGGAAATACTGAAAGGCGGTTTTATCGGAGGTTACAGCCTTTACAGATACGGAGGACGGAAACTGGATAATTTAAGAATAAATATTTAACACACAAAGAATTTCTGAGTTACCAGCGATGCATCGTGAGTAGTTCAATTTACGTTATGTCATTATTATTTTATCCAGTTCTTTTAGTTCACCGCTTTCCATCCTGGAAAACGGTTGCTAATAAAACTTAGCGACCGTTTTGCTGAATAAAAAGCGGTTATACATAAAAGTAATTTGGATTAATACCATCTAATACCAATGATTTAACACCATAGTCTGATTTAACAGGTTAACTAGTATAATAATAATAATAATGGAGAATGTCTTAATTAAAATGAACCATGCTGACGTAAATTTGATATTTTATAAATAAATGCAGGTTTTATACAGGTTTTATAAATGCAGCCTTAACTGAAACGCATTAAAACTTGAATTTCTAGTGAAATGAAATCCCTCGGAGCAGGTTAACATCTGCTTGCTTAAAAAAGGGTGTAACACCCCCACCCCCCATGCAAAAATTAATAACATTAAATAGACACGTTTTTTTAAATGGCGATTTTCCCCTGTTTTTTTTTTTTTGGTAAATGTTGGTACCCGTGCAGACATTTAAAATCCTAGATGATGAGGATGATAGTGAGGATGCTGATGATTATATCCACTCAAAGCACAGACAGCAGTGTGAAAGATGTGATGCAGCTTAGATGATGTATTCATACCAAAGTGATAGAACATAACCACTAATGTTTGGAGTGCTGATGGAGGAGGTGGTTGTGCTGGTTTGGTTGAGCTGCATGAGAATAGAGACCAAACTGAAGACAAGGGTGGGGCTCTATGTGAACTCTGTGATGAGGATTAACACAACTAAATGTTTCGTGTTGGCTGGAGTTCCTTGTTTGGTTAGAATCATGATTTCACGAAGAAACTAAAAAGTTGTTGTTCTTTTCATTTCTTCTCTTCCTGAATGAAAAAGCTGGTGCAGCACCAGCCTCTGCATTCACAACTCTCCTGATTACATGACTGCAGCTGCTATAATAGTGTTGGCTTTGTGTGAGACTAAATCCAAAAGATTGTGAGGAGGCAATGCAACAACAACAACAAAAATGAACCACATGAGAGGATGGGAAATGTTTTTTTTTTGGTTGTTTTAATTTAAAAAAATGTGCCTGCTTTTTGAACACTTGCATTCTGAGAAAGTGAGAGGGGCCATTTAACAGATGACAAATCCTATTGATAAATCAATTAACAGACAGGTTCATCCATGCCAAAATAAGCTGCAGCCTTTTAAACTAGCTTTGGTGTCATTGCTGCAACACTAAAGTGAAGGAGAAGTCCTCAAACACATCCCAAGGGTGGACGCAGTGAACCTGATGAAATTGAAAGTGGAAATCTGCCAAACCATGTGGGAGATGTATTTTGTTGGACATCTTGTATGATTGACTGAAGATGTAAGGTATTTGTCTCTATTGCTTCAGGAAGTGATCATCAGGCCAGAGCAGCATCAGAAGCATGAGTTTCAAGCCTTTGTGCACGAGTTAAGAGCTCTGAGCTCATGTGATGATTATTCTTCAGATGGAAATAGCATGAAGGGAAGATGTGAAGGTTGCAAATAAAATAAGGGCAAGCAGAAAATAGCCTTGAGTCTTTTATCATGTCCTGTTTGACGTTAGCTTCTTGTTTCTGACTTGGATGCTACAAGTGAGATTGGTGTCACGGTCCTCACATCTCCTATTCATGAACCACATAATTAGAGATGATAACGGTCACAAAGCATCAGGAAATAAAGGGAAATATCCTGACTCACTGCTTTCCACCTCCACCCTCTGGAAATCAGCTTTTAACTACATATCTGAGGAATGTCCAGCTACAGCAGAAAAGCAGGAAGGGGTGGAATTAAACGGCGTGCTTCCGAGAACCTCTTGTGACATTTGTCTCCTTAGCTACAAACACTTCAGACCTTAGTGGGCATCACCTTGGACCTTTGTTGGGCTCTGCTGGCAGGACGTCACATGACCAGAATGAGTGATTTCAGGACCCAGTTTGAGGTGAAGGCTGCTGATTCCTTTTAGATTCAGAATGTTGTCATTTTTTTGTGCCATTCTTGATTCATACTTCAACTATTCCATTGTTGTTCCATTTTAAAGTCTTTTAAGAGCAAGTGTGTCAAGCGTTTAAGCCTGTTGGGTCATACTGTTGTAATGCTCTCTGGCCGACCCGGAGCCTGTTTTCTTTCCACTTTTTGGAGCCCAACTGTCCCTGAAAGTGGAGTCAGGATGGGCTGCTGCCACAATAGGCAGATAAAGCCACTGGTATGTGTTTTCAACCCACTTAAATAAACAAGCCGGCGGTAGCTCGGGCCTGTGATTGTATCCAAGAAGTGGTTTAAATAAGCGGGAGTGTCGTGATGACGTGTGTTTGATGTTTGTAGTGTGGTGAATATTTTTCTTTCCTGCCATGAGCTTGGGGTAAGGGCAGAAATCTATTTTCTTTGTAACTTCTCAACAGCCCTGATCTCCTCTTGCACTCAATAACAGGATGCAAATGATGCAGGATGACCAACTCAGGAAGAAAAAAAGCAGCTCATCCTTGTCCAACAGTCTTTTCTGTCTCTTCACATATTTTATTGCTACGCTCTTAGAAAAGCTTTTAGAAGAACAGAGCAATGAAAGGTGACTCGATAATTGCAGCAAGCCAAATGTGACCTGCACTCGGACTTTCCAGTTTGAATACTCTGCTCCATTATGCTCCTCATAAGCATTGCCGTAGCACCAGATATTGTCAACAGTGCAGTCATGGCAGCCGATAAGGTTGACCATACAACTGTATAGTAAACAAAATGAAATTAGAGATAAGAAGGACTTTCTGTGTTGCACCTGTTCAACATATATCATTGAGTGTCCTGGTCCTCATGACATGTCTAAATATTTTATTGTATATAAGAACAGGAATGGATGTGTAAATTTTAGCCAAGCTGCTAGAAATACTGAGGTGACCTGATGCCAAGAACACTCAGGTGTGACTCTTGTGAGAACTAGAAACTGCTTGCTGTCACATCTCGGTGCAACTCTCATTTTAACCCATGAAAGCGATGCTTTTAGGTCAGAGGGCGTCTCCTCAAACGGGGCTCGAACGTCCCTCCCAGTACAGTTCATGGGATTAGATATAATTATCAGACCAGAGCTGCTCGAGTTCAGATCATACAGAAGACGTTCTTCACAGATACATGCAGAACCAGATAACTCAGCATTATTCATTTCAAAAAAATCAACAAAGGGGGAAAAAAAGTCAAATTCAAAAAACTTTATTTGTTCCCAAGGGGCAATTGAAGGCACATAAAGCAGGATTGGTGCACAAAAAAGAAATGCAGAGTGCAAAGAGCAAATCCAGACTTAATACACAGAAAAGCAAAACTAACATTAAAATACACTAAAATAAACGGTGCAAAGAGGTTTTGAAAATTTTGGAGTTTCGACAAAACAAATTAATAATAATGTTGGAGGCATTTCTTCAACATCAAGAAATGTTCAATTGTTTGGTCAGCTGTTAAACAGGGATGTTTTACATCACTATAAACCAACTATATTGAAATTTTATAGTGTTAGTCAGAGACAAAGGAAATGCTTGTCAGTGATTTGTTTGTCAAATGCATGGCGGCTAACGCCCCGTCGCTCCTTTTGCAGTGACCGTGTGTGAACCCACCGCCGTGACCGAAGACGTCCTGATGGATTCTTCCCGAGGGAACGGATTCCTGGAGTCGTCCTGCGCTGTGGGAGACAGCGGGGCCTCCCTTGATGACATCACGGCAAAGTATGCCCTGTTGAACACACACACACAATGCACGATGTTGTCACTATCTCGTGAGCATGTGATGATGGTGATTGTGAAGTTCCATTGTGTGTAGTATTACGGCAATGTTTCATGGTTTTATCGCTTTTGCTTTAAGTTGCTAAAAAGGTTTAATGAAAAGCACCAATGATAGAAATTTAGCTTTGACACAAGTATAATTAGTGTTAACACCCTTAACAGATAAGGTTAAGGTATAATTTTGGACTTCAGCAACTTGCAGCCAGAAAACATCTCCTGTGAAGTCTGTTCCACTTTGTATGTGTGTTCTGTTTAATTAATATCAGAGGTTTTCCATTCCTCCTCTGCAGTGAGTCTTCTGAGGAAGAGTCCGCGGGGGAAAGAGAAGAGGAGAGAGGAGCGCAAAACAAAGTCAACTGCATCACCTCAAACGCACAAGCAGGTGAGGACTGAAGGATTGAGTGTGTTTACTTTCTTCTTAGCGCCTCCAGTCGCGGAAGCCAGGTTAATGGTGAGCGTTACACGGATGTGACTGACGTCAGCTGTGGAAATCGGTCTCACCAAACGCTTTTTTTTCAACCGAGGAAGTGAATCGACATTCTCTGGCAGAACAATTTGCCTTTCTTTTCTAGCGGTTTGTTTTCACATGACTTCCTGTTTTAGTGGCTGATGGGAAAAAGAAACACATCCTTTTCATTTCACAATCTTTGTATACATGATGCGTTTTCTTCAAATAAGCGCCTTTCAAAGTTCATTTAATGTAACAGAAAATACAAAACTACTGAGAAGAAAACCTGTGAAGTAGGTTATTAAACTGGATTAAATGTTGGTTTAAACTACAGTCATGTTTTCCTTTCATTAGATTCACTGAATGGAGACGTGACTGCATGTGTCTGCCTTGGGGAAAGGGTTCACCATCCTGCCCCCCCTCTCCTCTCATGTGCTGATTCTGATAACCAGCTGTTTGCCTTTAGTGTTAAACCCTCCATTATGTCTCTACACTGAAAATATTCTGCTGGCTGAAGGGTCAATCGCACGTTTTTTTTCTATTTTACAGAAAAACCACAAGAGGTTCTTCTCTCTCTGCTGATTAGAAGATAATTTATTGTTTATTTTAACCGAGGGTTCTTTTCTTGCTGCTTTTTGGTTGCTTATGGGAAGTTTATGCTTTCCAGAATATTTCTTTAGGTGTCTGAATGCAGAAAAATCTTTGATAAAGCTTCTTAAGATTATCATAGCGATATTGTTAAATGATAATTAAAGGGAGACTCACAGAATTTAGTTTCCCTGGAAAAAAATGTGCATCAATGAAATCCCTTGGCGGCCTTTTGCTTATTTATCTTTAAATGCCCTGTCTTCTAGTGAAAGCCCAGCGTCCAAACTCCCTGTCGGTGCCAGCAGCAGGAGAACTCCCCCTGTGGACATCCCAGAGGGACGCCGAGGTGAAGCTGAGGATGGGAGATTCCGGCATGACCGCAGAGACGCCTTTGACCATAAACGACATGTTCACCTCGTCCGTGAAGCGATTCGGCGACTTCACGGCTCTCAGCTGGAAGGAGGGAGAGCAGCAGAAGAGCATGACGTACAAGGAATACTACCAGGCCTGTCGCACGGCTGCCAAGAGCTTCCTTAAGGTGATTCATTTAAAGAGGAGTCACATGCATGAAATGATCAAGCAGTATTCCCAATAAGTATTCCCCTTCCTCCTTTTTGTCTTGGTCTTTAAAGTGGGTTTCATTTTTCAACAGCTCGGCTTGCAACGGTTCCACGGTGTCGGCATCTTGGGCTTCAACTCCACCGAGTGGTTCATTGCTGACGCCGGAGCCATCCTGGCAGGGTGAGTACCGCTGTGTGTGTGTGTGTGTGTGTGTGTGTGTGTGTGTGTGTGAATGTACCCTAAACCCCATACCGGACCAGAACCTGGCAGTTTAATGACGTCTTGACTGATAAACAAATGGAAAACTTTTGAAAAGTAAGGAAAATGTAGTAAAATGTAATGCTTATTCATAATCTTCGCAAATCATCACCCGTATATTGTTAGCATGGATACCTCGCATTGATTCTTGTAACTGAACTCGATCTTTTGCTTCATTTGGGGGTGAAATAAACCAAGATCAGAGAATAAAAGACCTTTTTAAATAAGAACGTGACCAAATGATTGGTCAGCGCACACATGCTGCGTGATTTCTGGGTTTTTCCCGATGTATTCCCACAGGGAGATGCAGTTATCAACACAATGCTGTTGGATTAGCTTCTATTTTCCATTTTTACTTACGAGGATAATATTAATGAAAGTAGTGGAGATAATTAATCTTTTTCCATCCATTCCTCTTGCCAGTGAAGTTTATGAGTAAACAGTAAAGATTATTCATCCATAGTGAAGTTAAAAAAATTAATGTTGGTCTGATCATCATTTAATCCAATATTTAGAAGCTGATTTATTGATACAAGGCCATCCCGAATATCTCTAAGGGAGAGTTTAAATGAAATGCGATACAACATGTTAAATCAGAATTGTCTTGTGTGTTGCAGTGGGTTTGCTGTGGGAATCTACACCACCAACTCTGTTGAAGCCTGCCAGTATGTAGCAGAAAACTCCAAGGCCAACATCATCGTGGTGGAGAACAACAAACAGCTGCAGAAGATCCTTCAGGTGAGATCAGAACGTGTGAGATGAATTCTGCTTCTGTAGTTGAGATATTGGAAATCAGCACACTGACACACTTTATTATTATCCTATATTGCACATAGAATGTCACTACTACTATAAATGTGACATCCTATATCTGGCATGTGTCTGTTACTGTTAGTGTTCCTGAGGAACCTGTTTTTGTACATTGCTGTCTTTTTTTATTATTATTTTTTTGTAAATGCACCAATGGAGCAGCAACCAAATTTTGTTGTATTTCGTAGTATTTGTTACAATGACAATAAAGGCGATTCCATTCTCGATTCTATTCCATCTCACTACCTACAAGCGATCAATTATGTACTCATGTTTTATTTTGTTTGCTGACAGGTTGAAGACCAGCTACCACACTTAAAAGCGATTATTCAGTACAGAGATGAACTGAAGGAGAAGAGACCAAATCTATACTCTGTAAGGATTTGATATGCATATGAGAAATATGAAAAAAATCATTTCAACCAGTCGACAACTTCTCAGTGACTTTTTATTTTGTTCTGCAGTGGGCTGAGTTCATGAGGCTCGGACGTGATGACCCCGAAGAACCCCTTGATGCTATCATCTCCAGTCAGAAGCCCAACCAATGCTGCACGCTCATCTATACCTCAGGCACTACTGGACAGCCCAAAGGAGTCATGCTCAGTCATGATAACGTAAGACATGTGACATAAGTTTGGCTACTTAGGTTTCTACCAGCATCAGGACCATAACTTGTCTTCTTCTTTCTCCTCAGGTAACCTGGACTGCACTATCTGTCTGCCGCCATGCCAGTCTGACAGAAGCCCCTCAAGCTCAGGAGGTGGTGGTCAGCTACCTGCCACTCAGTCATATCGCTGCACAGATGATTGACATCTGGATCATCATGAAAGTCGGAGGGAAGACGTGCTTCGCTCAGCCAGACGCACTGAAGGTGAGACACATCAACTGTGACAATGAATCTTAAATATACAAATCCAGGACTACTAAAAATAAACCGGTCATTGTTTTCTGCAAAGCTTTGCATGAGATTTGTAAGCAGATTTTATCTTGTTTTTGAGGGAGTTGTGAACTACATGGGATGTTTGTGTTTCCTCTATTAGGGCTCTCTAGTAAACACCATGAATGAGGTGCATCCCACAGCTTTCATGGGCGTCCCACGTGTCTGGGAGAAGATGCAAGAAAAGATGAAATCTGTCGGAGCCAAATCTTCTGCAGTGCGCAGGAAGGTGGCTGCCTGGGCCAAAGACGTTGGTCTGCATTCTAATCTGGCCAAAATGAATCAGTACGTATAGGTGATGAGGATATAGTTTGGGTTGATGCTCGGACTCTGATTTGAGAGCAGAATTTGCTTTCTGAAATAGCTGACGATTTATTTTCTTTCCATTATATTCTCTTGTTTTTTATGTAACGGTTAATAATAAATTCTTGTGGGGATCATGACTGTGTTTCCCTATGAGGTTTTTTTTTTCAGGTGAATTAACAAGTGATGTATGTTTTCAGATATTCACCAAGTGTAGGCATGACTTAGAACAGAGTGATCACAAGGACGGGATGACTTGAATAAGTAACTTTATTGTACAAAAATAGCTGAGCTCGGTCAATATTTGCACTACAATAGCACTTCATTCACACAATGTTAGATAACCGTTAGGGATTAGGATTAAGCTTTAATGAATAAAAATGAACCTACCTGAGCTAAAACCACACAACAAATTAAACAAAGCGTGGCTTTGAATGACTCGTCATGAATACAACTGTTTGACGTTAAGTTTGCTCAGACCAGTTAAAAATTTCCTCCTGAGCTCCAGGTTGGCTTAAAATGTTCTCATTTGCTTTTTTTTGTGTGTTTTTCCTCAGGGCCAGAGAAGCTGGTCGAACACCGATCAGTTATCATTTAGCCAAAAAGCTTGTGTTCAAAAAGGTTCGTAAGGCTCTTGGCCTTGAGCGTTGCACTAAGTGCTTCACAGGCGCAGCTCCCATCACCAAAGACACACTGGAGTTCTTCCTCAGCCTTGATATTCCCGTCTATGAGCTCTATGGAATGAGCGAGAGCACTGGGCCTCACACCGTCTCCCTTCCTGGAGCCTTCAAGCTTACCAGGTGATTTTTTTTTTTTTTTTCTCTCTCTTAACCTCATAGAATTTCATTTCATTGACAAATCCAGTTGACATGTCATACCATATTTCCATTTTTAAAATTTTTATTTTGTCTCACAGTTGTGGTAAAGAAATTCCTGGGTGCAAGACGAAGCTACACAACCCCGACAATGAAGGAAATGGTGAGATCTGTTTCTGGGGCCGTCACGTCTTCATGGGTTACCTCAACATGCCCGAGAAGACCGAGGAGACTCTGGATGCAGAGGGATGGCTGCACTCTGGCGACCTGGGCAAACACGACAAGGATGGATTCCTCTACATCACTGGAAGAATTAAAGGTTTGAATCCTGCATTTCCTTTTAACTTAAAAGGCTAGCCTTAGACTTTCCCTGAACCTGTGGGTGCACTTTTGTTGATTTCAGAGCTGATCATCACTGCAGGAGGAGAGAACATTCCTCCTGTTCTCATCGAGGATGCAGTGAAGGAGGCCCTGCCACTCATCAGCAACGCCATGCTGATCGGAGACAAGAGGAAGTTTCTGTCTATGCTTCTCACCATCAAGGTAAGTTTACAGACTCGGACCTGGGCGTAGATTTATGAAACTTAAATAGCACTGCTAATGTGATTGTTGATTTCTTACCCAAAAAGGTTCTTCCTGGCTGCATTCCCCAATCAATGTTTTCCAACAAGTACAGTATTTTCTGCACTACAAGGCGTGCTGGACTATCAGGCGCACCTTCAATGAATGGCCGATTTTAAAGCTTTTTTCATATATGAGGCACACTGGTTTATAAGGAGCACTGTTGGCTTTTGAGAAAGTTAAAGGCTTTTGCACCTTATAGTGCGGAAAATACTGTACTTGGTTTGACCAATATAAAAGGCTTGTGATCAATGAAGGGTATCAACAATTCAACCCATTATCGGCACTATCTGGAGATGTGCATTTCAAAGCATGACTGGCTTGATCGTTTTAGAGGAGTCCATTCATTTACAGCAAAGTTACCTTCAAGAGTGTAGTGGACATTTCTGAGTGGATGCTACCATCTAGTGGTAAAATTGCAGTACTACACTCACTACAAACAAATCTGTGGCCAGCTGAGATGGCCTCAAGCAGACTTGTGTATATTCACAGAATGTACCGCTGGTGTTTACTGAGCGTCTGTCTCACTTTATCAATCTGTGCAGTGGATGTTGGGGGACCCAGCTGCTACTGTCCAGAGTTACTCTGTTTAAAAAGGATGAGAATGTGTTAATCCGTCAGTGGACGCTAAATGTCTCTGTATTCCACTAGAATGTTAAGTAATGGAAAGATATCAATCAGTAACATAAAATTTTAGACCAGCTCTGTGGTTTAGACCACCTTTCTTTTTATTTTTAAAGCGTTGTTTCTACTGACCTGTGAGCAGACCTGTGACCCACAACGGCTGTAGGCAATAAAGGAAATGGAAGAATGGACGGATGGATAATGTGTTAAGCTACATGGATGACATTAAAGGCTATTTGAAGTCAACGGTATTTATCTCTCCAGTCTCAGGTAAACGCAGAGACAGGCGACCCCGAGGATGAGCTGACTCCAGAAGCTATAGAGATCTGTCGGAAGCTGGGCAGCAACGCCACGCGAGTCTCAGAGATCGTAGGGGGTCGAGATAAAGTGATCCACGCTGCCATTCAGGACGGAATCAACCGTGTTAATGAGAAGGCAACCTCCAATGCTCAGCGCATTCAGAAGTGGGTCATTCTGGATCGGGATTTCTCCGTATCAGGAGGGGAACTCGGTGAGTGGGACTGGGATGTAACATGGATCTTGATTTTTGAAATTATTAAATAGCATATTTACAATGCAGTGCCTGAAACTTGAAATAATCCTGAGCTACAAAAAGGTGTTTCGACACTCAAGTTTCCTCACAAAAATGGTGCATTTATAATTTGCTTTATTGTATGAGCTAAATCTTGTGAATTCTTTGTCTTGTTCAACAGGTCCTACCATGAAGCTAAAGAGGCCAGTGGTGGTGAAGATGTACAAGGAGCAGATTGAGAACTTTTATAAGGATCTGGCAACTCCAACAACCCCTAACAACCCACTTCCTGCAAAATAGAGCTCATTCTCCACAGGCAGTGAGATCCAGAAATATTTAGTTGATCTGTTCTTGCTGCCATTCACTCATGTTTTGATTGCCTTAGTTTTTGGCTGTTCTTTCATGGTTTGTCTGTAGGTGTTGTCCAAAAGTGAAAAAAGAAGCCATTGTGAAATAGATTTATGGTTTATAATTCAACTATTTATTTGGATAAAAATAGGATAGATGAAGTAGCTGCCGCTGTACGTAAGACGGTTCATCACTCTGCTTTACTTGAAATAGAAGAGAAAATCCAACAACAGGTTTATGGTAAAGGTGGATTGTTTTTGATCATATTTATTTTAAGTTTGCCAAAGTTTGTGTGAAATTCTGTTCAATGTTGACTGGTCTTTTACATGGACTTGGTAATTCTCTTCATCTGTCTGTTGGGTTCCAAAGGAAATAATTTATTTTTGACATGTCTTAATATTTACATTAAGTCAACAATGGCTAACATGTTAGAAGTGTTTTGAAGTCTATCTCATATCTAGCATCCAAATGTTGTTTTCTGACTTGTAAAAATACACCACTGAAGCCATATCTTTTGCCATTTGTAATGAAGTCAGACTGTTGATCGATGAGTCAGGGTGCTGTGCTGTGATTTTGTAAATGATTTTTGCCTACATCTTCTTTTATTTGTCTATGATTGTATTGTGATTTTTCTGCTGTTAACTCAGCATTTTTTGCACTGTCTCTTGTGCTCAAACATGAAAGGAAGTGTAAAGAAAATGTACATAGGTTAGAATTTACGTAGGATTATGTTGAATATGTCATCTGGCCTTGGTTGTTTGTTAATATGGTTATGTTTCACACCTAAAAGGCTCAGAGATGCTTGAAGATAAGATTCATAAATTCTCAAAAAGAAAATGTTTTACAGAAGGAAAAAAAGCTTTTGGACTCCAAAAAACTCATCTCATGTATAAAGGAATTGTTAATAAGCTAAAAAGAGGTAATTGTAGCAAAAGTGAAGGACTGGAGATGATGGTTCCATCAAAGTAACTGTAGTTCAGGGTAAAAATGAAACCCTTCACATATGAAATGAAGTTAAGTGAGGAAATGAAGGTTTTATTCAGAGTTGTGGTCTTTAAATAGTTTGAAACCTAAAATGTGCATTGAACTTCAATTACAATTGTTTAACAGCCTACAATAAAGGTTTTGTATCTAATTATAACCTCAAAGATGTCTCCTTTTTCTGATGTTTTAATTATAGCAGTTATTGACTCAAATTCAACACAAATCTTACTATCAATCCACTCAGTTTTGAGAGCTCACAAGACCCTGAACAGAAAACTGGATTTACCTGACCTGAAAGAACTTAACTGAAAGATGCATGACGCTGTTGGAGAAATGGGTTTGAGAATTTCTGTCTTAAATCGGTAATGGAATAAAAATTGGTTAAGCTGATACACCGACCTCTGTGTTTTTCGCTTTTATTATCTATTTATCGACATGTATGAACATAAAGTAGTTGTTTGGGTTTTTTTGCAATGATACTGGGTATAATTACAACACAAAAAAGGCTATTACTAAAGTATGATTACTGGAAAAGTATGATTGCGCGAAGTTACACAAGTTTTTTCTGAAATTCATTCAGTTTCTGCCTCTTTATCCTATGCATTTACTCAATGTATAGGAAATATCAGCACAGTAAAAATAAGGGAATTGAAGGAACCAATCATGAAATACACACAATGAGCATGTGTGTAATTCTATCAAGTTTTGGAGGAGATAGGGACAGAAACTCCCTTGCACCAGCAAGGTGTATACCAACTTATTTTCCACTGACTGGGGCAAATATATTACTCAGATTGATTATCAAAGCTGTTGATCAATCATCAAGTGATTGACTAGTAAAATTGTGGTAGCATTTATTTGAAAACCAGATATTAAACTAGGTATGAAAGTAAATTTTAATGGTGTCAAAATATGGCCTGTTATTATCGTTATTGTTATTACAATGCAGGATTGATTTAAACTGATGCAGCTCAGAATGAGTTCTCACGCAATTACCTCATGCAGAACTGCTACAGAGTGCATCATATTAATCAGCCTCTGTCCCTGTCCCTCCCCATGGTGACATTTCCCCGATAGATGGTCAATGCATCACAAGCGTTACGGCCCAGCCTGGTGCTTGTCCTTTTAACCCCACCGTCTGCACTGACCATCAGTTGAACTTTACACGAACCCTTCCCACACGGCCACAAGTAGGTTACACAGCGGTCAAGATCTGACAGATAGAAAACAGTGCTCAATAACTTTATTAATAATATGATTTCAAATAACTGCAATGAGATGGCATCTCGTCCAAGGTGTACCCCGCCTCTCGTCTATAGCCAGCTGAGATAGGCTCCAGCAAGATGGATAAGTGGCTGTAGAAGAATAAATCCAATAAAAAATGGGATTAACTTGTTGACTTGCATCATGTTGCCACATGGTGGCAGCGTAACGTCAAGCTTAAAAAAAAATATATATCCAGATGAATAACTGAAGGACAAGCCGCATTAGCACAGAGACAATGTTTGCGTGTGTGTTAGACAGTGTCCACTTCATCATAGAGCAGTGGCTCCCAACCTTTCGCCCCATGGTTTAACGTCAGACAATATTTTCACGGACAGGTCTTTAAGGTGTGGCTGATAAATACAACAAAATAAAATGATATAACCACCATAAAAACTGGTATATCTGTGTGTATGCCCTGTAAATGGAAAAGGTAACAATAAGAGGTCGGCAGTTTGTAGAGAAAATGGGAGGCCTTGCCTGGATCAGCCTGGGTCAGCTGGGCCTGGCAGACATGGGATTCTCTGTCCCAGGGTCACAATGTGACAAAGCAGGAGGGAGGCAGCATGGGGTCAGACTGAGAAGGAGGGTTGGCCGTAAACTAACGAAACAGGACATCGGGTTTTGCGTTTCTGGAAGTCGGTCAATGTGAAATTAAGCTTTCCAAAAAACAAGGTCCACCTGGTTTGCTTGCAGGCGATTTTCAGTGGTCTGTCCACACGATGAATGGTAGTTTGACTCCCTCCAACTAGTGACACTATTCCTTGAGGGCCGGTTTAACAGCCAGACGCTCCCGGTTCCCAACATTACGGCCCCGTCCACACGATGACGGATTTTTTGAAAACGCAACTTTTTTGTGCGTTTACGCCTTCCGTCCACACGACAACGCAGATATCCGGAACGAAAACGCAACTTTTCGAAAACGCTGGCCGAGGTTGATTTTTTAAAAAAAAACAAAAAACACTGGATCTCCGTTGTCGTGTGGACGGGGTATCCGCAACTTTTTAAAAACGCTGACGTCTTACCTGCGACGAAAACCTCTGTGACGTCATATTTATGGGCCCGTGTGTTGTGACAACAAAACAGGGAGGATTCCTATTGGATAAAATTTTACTCAATACTGCCACCACATGGTTTGGCATGCTTATTGCCATCTTCGAAAACGCACTGGAGCGTTTCCGTGTGGACGGAGATTTTTTTTTTGAAAACGCTGTCGTGTGGACGCGAATCGTTTTCGATGCGTTTTTAAAAAGTTGCGTTTTCAAAAAAAATCCGTCATCGTGTGGACGGGGCCTGAACAGAATATAACCCAGTCTCAGATGCATCCACCTTCACAATGAACTGAAGCTCAGGGTCAACCTGGGTAAATATGGGAGCTGTGGTAACTCAATGCTTAAGTTCCAGGAAGGCTATGTCGGCTTCTGCTGTCCAGTGGAAGGGTTTGGTGGTAGGGGTCAGAGTAGTGAGAGGGGGTGCTAGGCAGCAATAGTTCTTGATGAACCGCCTATAGAAATTTGCAAAGCCCAAAACGTGCTGCAAAAACTTTTGGGTTGTGGGTGTAGGCAAACCAGAAACAATTTTCACCTCAGCCGTATCTATCATTACATGTCTGTGCAGTGACAAAACCATAAACACTTTAGTTAACTGGAACTCTCTTCAACACCTTGACGAATACGCTGTTCTCCAAAAGTCATTGGAGAACCAAACGGATGTGATGTTGGTGAATGTTGAGATCAGATGAGAAAATTGCTTCATCCAAATAAACAAAAGCAAACTGCCCTATTAAATGTCTAAGTGCGTCCTACATGAAGCACTGAAAAACTGCAGGAGCATTTGTAAACCAAAACGCATCACAAGGAACTCAAAATGGCCAAGGGGTGAATTGAATGCCGTCTTCCACTCATCCCTCTCCCTAATCCAGTGGTGGTAGGCATAACTCAGGTCCAGTATTGTGTAAACCTTGTTCCCACGCAGGGGGGGGGGGGGGGAATAAGTCTATCAACAGCAGGATGTAAGTATTCTTGATTGTGTATCTTCTTCTAATTGTGTTTGTCGCTTTGGGAGTTCTCACAACCATAACAAAGACCACAGCACAAGGAAAGTTGATCAAAAATCAAAGAAGAATAGACAAAGGAAACTGATAAACTCACCTTTTATCTTATTGACGATAAAAGGTAGCCTTTCATGTCTTTGATGTACGTGCTATGAACTTTATACCTTTGATCAAATATACAGTAAGTATGTTCTTGAGTGACAAGTGTCAGTAGTGACACATCCTTTTTGTGAATCAGTGCAAAATTTTGCAATGGGGGAAGACACAACACCTGCATGTAAGTCTGTGCACTTTACTAAATGATTGCATTATACAAACTTTACTGGAAGACGTAGAAGTGGTGACATTGATTCATTCATTCAGATTAGACTTCTGGATTAAACTACTGCAATTCTTACGATCAGGATGTCCAAGCTCCTCTATGAGGATTTTACAATTAGCTCAGAATGGAGCTGCCTGCCTACTGACTTGAACTGGGAGGAGAAACTGGGGGAGCACATCTCTCCTGTCCTGGTAAACTAACATTAGCTCCCAATAAAATCTAGAATAAAATTCAAGATTCTCATGATCACATATAAAGGTCTTCACGATGAGGCTCCGTCTTACATTGAAAATATCATAGAACCGTATCACCGTCCCAGGGATCTTCGTCTCTGAGGATGCAGGATTTTTGGTAACCCGTCAGGCTGAGTAGAACAGGAGTTTTAGCTATCTGGCTCCTTTACTCTGGAACAACCTCCAGACTTCAGTCCGGGGGGCAGACGCCCTTACCTTATGATCACAGCAATATTTTTAAATGAAGATTAGGGGGACACTGTCAGAATTTAGTTTTGCATGTTTCCATGGCAAAAAAATGTGCATCACTGAAATCCCTTGGCAGCTATTTGCTTATTTATCTCTAAATGCCCTGCCTTCTAGCGAAAGCCCAGAGTTCGAACTCCATGCCAGCAGCAGGAGAACTCCCCCTGTGGACATTCCAGGGTAACATGGAGGTGAAACTGAGGATGGAAGATTCCGGCATGGCCGCGAGGACGCCTTTGACCATAAATGACATGTTCTCCTTGTCTGTGAAGCGATTTGGTAACTACACAGCTTTCAGCTGGAAGGAGGGAGAAGAGCAGAAGACAATGAGCTATAAGAAATATTACCAGGCGTGTCGCACGGCTGCCAAGGGCTTCCTTAAGGTGATTCATTTAATCACCATCCACTGAGAAGAGCAGTCACATGCATGAAATGATCAAGCAGTATTAAAAATAACTATTCCCTTTCCTCCCTTTTGTATTGGTCTTTAAAAGTGGGTTTCGTCTCTCTACAGCTCGGCTTGCAAAGGTTCCACAGTGTCGGCATCTTGGGTTTCAACTCCACTGAGTGGTTTATCGCCGACATTGGAGCCATCCTGGCAGGGTGAGTCCCCTTTTGTTTGTGTGTGTGTCATTTCAAAATGTTTTAATAAACATTGATCCAGTCCAGCCCTCGGCTTGTAGCAAATTTGGCCCTCTGTGTATTTAACTTTCACATCACCGCTCTGTAGAGAAGTTACAAGTAATATTGATCTGATCATCATTTAATTCATTATTTGGAAGCTGGTTTATTGATACAAGCCTTCCAGAATATCTCTAGGGGTACAACATGTTGAAGAGACAATGTTGAATCAGACTTGTCATATGTGATGCAGTGGGTTTGGTGTGGGGATCTACACCACCAACTCTGCTGAAGCCTGCCAGTATGTAGCAGAAAACTCCAAGGCCAACATCATCGTGGTGGAGAACAACAAACAGCTGGAGAAGATCCTTCAGGTGAGATCAGAACGTGTGAGATGAATTCCGGTTCTGTAGAAATCAGCACGCTGACTCACTTTCTCATTACCTGCAAGCAATCCATTATGTAATCATGTTTTATTTTGTTTGCTGAAAGATTGAAGACCAGCTACCAGACTTAAAAGCAATTATCCTATACAGAGATGAACTGGAGGAGCAGAGACCAAATCTATACTCAGTAAGTATTTGATGGGCATATGAGTAATATGAAATATTTCAACTAGTCAACATCTTCTAAGTGATTTTTTTTTTTTGTTCTGCAGTGGGACGAGTTCATGAAGCTCGGATGTGATGAGCCTGAAGAACCCCTTGATGCTATCATTTCCAGTCAGAAGCCCAACCAATGCTGCACGCTCATCTATACCTCAGGAACCACAGGACAGCCCAAAGGAGTCATGCTCACCCATGACAATGTAAGAGATGTGAAATATATTTGGCTACTTAGATAAAATACAACAAATTTCACTTGAGGGATTGAAAAATGTGCTCATTAGGTAATTTGCTTTGTAAGTTTTTTCCCATGAAAGCAATGGCCCACCATCCCACAGCATGACGGTCCATCAGTCAGAGCCATCAGGAATTGCTGCTGAGTCAGTGGAAATTGTTTTGTGATACACAGATCAGCAACATGCCCATGACTTGTCTTCTTTCTCCTCAGATAACCTGGACTGCACTATCTGTCAGCCGCTACGCAAATCTGAAGGAACCCCATCTAGATCAGGAGGTGGTGGTCAGCTACCTGCCGCTCAGTCATATCGCCGCACAGATGATCGACATCTGGATCATCTTGAAAATCGGAGGGAAGACGTGCTTCGCTCAGCAAGATGCACTGAAGGTGAGACACATCAACTGTACCTATGAGTCATGACTATTCAAATCCAGGACTACTAAAAATAAATTGTTTACTGCAAAGCTTTGAGAGCAATTCTATCAATGGACATTGTTTTCATACAGACGTGAGATAGAAGCAGATTCTTCTCTTTTTTGAGGGATGTTTGTGTTTCCTCTATTAGGGCTCTCTAGTGAACACCATGAAGGAGGTGCATCCCACTGCATTCCTGGGCGTCCCACGTGTCTGGGAGAAGATGCAAGAAAAGTTGAAACTCGTTGGAGTCCAGTCTTCAACCATGCGCAAGAAGGTGGCTGCCTGGGCCAAAGATATCGGTCTGCAATATAATTTGGCCAAAATGAATCAGTACGTATAAGTGATGAGGATAGAGTTTGTGTTGATGCCCTGACTCCAACATCAGTCATCAGTGATTTGAGAGAAGATTTGCATTCTGAAATAGCGCAGACAATTAATTTTTTTCCATCATATTCTAATTTTTTCTCGTAAATAAGTAAAAAAGTTCCTAAAACTCATCCTGTGGGCACCATGCATTCATGGCTCACAAATTTCCCCACTGTGGGACAATAAAGGTTTATCTTTATCTTATCTTATTTCCCATTTCATCCCTACGGACCAGTAGAGCAACAGCATCACTGTGGACACCACACCGATCACCTGTCTATTTCCTGTTTCAGTTTTGAGCAGTTCAAGAATCTCTGATACTCAGATACTTGAACTCCACTGTTTGAGGGGCTCCTCTCCAACTCAGATTGGACCCTCCACACTTTTTTCTGCTGAGAACCATGGTCTCAGATTTATAGATTTATATCGCCGCTTCACACTCAGCTGAAAACTGCTACTGTGCTAGCTGGAGGTCACTGTTCCACGAGGCCATAGGACCACATCATCTGCAAAACACACAAACAGAATCCCAAGGCTGAACCTAACACTCTTCGTCACTTGGATGCACCTACAGATTCTGTCCAAAAGCGTTATGAACAGAACCGGTGATAAGGGGCAGTCCTGGCGGAGTCCAACCACAACTGGAAGTGAGTCTGTCTTACTGCTGGCAATATGAACCAGACTCTGATTCCAGGATACAAAGACTGAACATCCCATAGAGATGAGATGTCCACCCCATACTCCAAAAGCACTCCCAAATGGATACCATGGGTGAAACGGTTGTAAGCCTTCTCCAGGTCAAAAAAGTACTGGTTGAATAAACTCCTATGCTCACTCCAGCAGCCTCAGAAGAGTATAGAAGTAGTTCAGTGTTCCACAACCAGGGCGAAAACTGCGTTGTTCTTACTGGATCTGAAGGTTAACTAACAGGGTCCTCTCCAGGAGAGTCCGGCAGTTAGTTGGAACACACTCTTTGGTCCCTCCTTCATAAAAAGAAGAAACACCCCAGTCTGCCACTCTAGAGACTCTGTACCTGTCATCCACGCAATATTGCAGAGACGTAGCCATGACAACAATATAACATCCAGAGGCTTGAGATACTCATGGCAAACATTCTCATTTGCTTGTTTTTTTGTCTTCCTCCTCAGGGCTGGACAAGTTGGCCGAATACCAATCAAATACCATTTAGCCAAAAAGCTTGTGTTCAAAAGGGTTCGTAAGGCTCTTGGCCTTGAGCGCTGCACTAAGTGCTTTACAGGCGCAGCTCCCATCACCAAAGACACACTGGAGTTCTTCCTCAGCCTCAATATTCCCATCTATGAGCTCTATGGAATGAGCGAGAGCACTGGCCCTCACACTTTCTCCCTCGCTACAGCCTTCAGACTCACCAGGTGACTACTTCTTTCTTTTTCTTCTTTTAACTCATTAAATTTCATTTCATTGACAAATGCAGTTTGACATTTGTTGACAGATTTCCATTTTTAAAATTTTTATTTTGTCTCACAGTTGTGGTAAAGAACTTCCTGGGTGCAAGACAAAGCTACACAACACAGACGAAAATGGAGTTGGCGAGATCTGTTTCTGGGGCCGTCACGTCTTCATGGGTTACCTCAACATGCCCGAAAAGACCGAGGAGACTCTGGATGCAGAGGGATGGGTGCACTCTGGCGACTTGGGCAAACACGACAAGGATGGATTCCTCTACATCACTGGAAGAATTAAAGGTTTGAATTCTGTATATCCTGTTTGAGCAACTCAAAAGGCTAGCCTTAGACTTTTCCTTAACCTGTGAGTACATTCTGTTGATTTCAGAGATGATCATCACCGCAGGAGGAGAGAACGTTCCTCCCGTTCTCATCGAGGATGCAGTGAAGGAGGCCCTGCCACTCATCAGCAACGCCATGCTGGTCGGAGACAAGAGGAAGTTTCTTTCTATGCTTCTCACCATCAAGGTAAGTTTACAGACTCTAACCTGGGTTCAATTTTATGAAATTCAAAAAAGCACTGCTAATTTGATTGTTGTTTTATGAATCTACCCAAAATGTTCTCCCTTGCTACATTCAAACTTTCATGAATGTCTCACCATGTACTTGCTTTTATAAAGACCAATATAAAAGGCTGGTGACCAGTGAATCATGTCAACAATACAATCCATTACCAGCGCTATCTGTAGATGTGCATATGTAAACATGATTGGCTGTCAGCATTTACGCATATTCCCTTCATTGAAAGCAAAATTACCTTCCATAAGAGAGTCATGGGCATTTATCCGTGGATGCAGCCATCTATTTTTCCGTGGATGCAGCCATCTAGTGGTGAAATTGCAGTACTACACTCACTACAATCCTGTGAAGCGTAGTTGGCTGAGATGGCCTCAAGCAGACCTGTGACCCATAAGGTGGATAAACGGCTGCAGACGACAAAAAAGAAAGTAGTTGACAAGATGGATAACGTGTCAGGCAACATGAATGAGAAAATGAAACTGAGGGCTATTTAAAATCAACGGTATTTATCTCTCTAGTCTCAGGTTAACGCAGAGACAGGCGACCCTGAGGATGAGCTGACTGCAGAAGCTCTAGAGATCTGTCGGAAGCTGGGCAGCAGCGCCATGCGAGTCTCAGAGATCGTAGAGGATCGAGATAAAGTGATCCACGATGCCATTCAGGACGGAATCAACCGTGTTAATAAGAAGGCAACCTCCAATGCTCAGCGCATTCAGAAGTGGGTCATTCTGGATCGGGATTTCTCCATATCAGGAGGGGAACTCGGTGAGTGGGACTGGGATGTAACATAGATCTTGACTTTTGGAACTATTAAATAGCATATTTACAATGCAGTGCCTGAAACTTGAAATAATCCTGAGCTACAAAAAGGTGTTTCGACACTCAAGACTACTCACAAAAATGGTGCATTTATAATTTGCTTTATTGTATGAGCTAAATCTTGTGAATTCTTTGTCTTGTTCAACAGGTCCTACCATGAAGCTAAAGAGGCCAGTGGTGGTGGAAATGTACAAGGAGCAGATTGAGAACTTTTATAAGGACCTGGCAACTCCAACAGACACCTAACAACCCACTTCCTGTAAAATAGAGCTCATTCTCCACAGGCAGTGAGATCCAGAATTATTTAGTTGATCTGGTCCTGCTGCCATTCACTCATGTTTTGATTGCCTTAGTTTTTGGCTTTTCTGTCATGGTTTGTTTGTGGGTGCTATCCAAAAGTAAAGTGGAAGAAGCCATTGTGAAATAGCTTTATAGTTCATAATTCAACTATTTATTTGGATAAAAATAGGATAGATGAAGTAGCTGCCATTGTACATAAGATGGTTCACACTGCTTTACTCGAAATAGAAGAGAAAATCCAACAACAGGTTTATGGTAAAGGTGGACTGTTTTTGATCATATTTATTTTCAGTTTGCCAAAGTATGTGTGGGCCAAATTGAAATTTGACAAGGTGTGAAATTCCGTTCAATAGTGACTGGTCCTTTGCGCATGCTCTGTACGTTTCTCCATCTGTCAGTTGAGTTCCAAAGGAAATAAATTATTTTTTACATTTCTTACTACAGTATTTACATTATGTCAACAATGGCTAAAAATGTTAGAGGTGTTTTGAAGTCTTTTATCTAGCATCCAAATGTTGTTTTCTGTCTTAAATTGGTTATGGAATAAAAGTTGGTCAAGCTAATACACTGACCCCTGTGTTTCCTTGTTTTTGATCTACAGTATTTATCGATATATCTGAATATGAAGTATTTGCTTTGTTTAGCAATGATACAGGGTATAATTAGCACAATTCTCCTCTATCAAGTTTTGGAGGAGATAGGGACAGGATGAATTGTCGGTAGACGTAAGTGTGTGTGTGAGTGGTTGTTTGTCTTTTGTTTGTAAGTCTTCTAGGATAGGATCTAGCAAACCCGTCACCCGTGTAAGCAGAAGATCTTCTTCTTCTTTTCCTTTCGGCCTTTCCCTTCAGGGGACGCCACAGCGAATCAATTGCCTCCATCTAACCCTGTCCTTTGCATCCTCTTCTCTCACACCAACTACCTTCATGTCCTCTTTCACTACATCCATAAACCTCCTCTTTGGTCTTCCTCTAGGCTTCCTGCCTGGCAGTTCAAAACTCAGCATCCTTCTACCAATATATTCACTATCTCTCCTCTGGACATGTCCAAACCATCTCAGTCTGGCCTCTCTGACTTTATCTCCAAAACCTCTAACATGTGCTGTCCCTCTGATGTACTCATTCCTGATCCTATCCTTCCTAGTCACTCCCAGAGAGAACCTCAGCATCTTCATCTCTGCTACCTCCAGCTCTGCCTCCTGTCTTTTCCTCAGTGACACTGTCTCTAGACCAAACAACATTGCTGGTCTCACCACAGTTTTATACAATTCAAAATTCAAAACAGGTACCTCTGATGTTTTCTCACATCCAAATGTCTGTTACTACTACTCATAACTTATGTTGCAAATTAAATGAAATGATTCTGTATTTTTGTCTTAATGATGATTATCAGTATGTGTTTCCTTGCATCTTTCTGAAATCCCATGGTAACTATTTGTTTACTGTTTACTAAAGAATTTTCCCTGTTTTCTTTTTCCTTCTTAGTGCCAGCGACACCACAACCTTCCACGTGAACATCTCTGAGTGATGCAGAGGTAGAGTTAACAATTGGTGAGTGGTTGTTGGTCTTTCATGTGGCTCGGCGGTGCACTGACATTGCGCCCGGAGTGTCCCCTGCCTCTTGTTCGTAAGTCTACTGGATTAGGATCCAGCTACCCCTTGACCCATGTAATGGTTGTACACCTTGTACCAGCAAAGTGTACATCCATTTATTTTCCATTGGCTGGGGCAAATATATTACTCAAATGGATTATCATAAAGTGATTCACTAGTAAAATTGTGGTAGCATTAATTTGAAAATAAGATATCAAACTAGGTATAAAAGCAAATTTCAATGGTCCCAAAATATGGCTTGTTATTATTGTTATTACAATGAAGGATTGATTTAAACTGATGCAGCTCAGAGTGAGTTCTCACACAATTACCTCATGCAGAACTGCTACAGAGTGAATTATATTGTTCAGCCTCAGTCCCTGTCCCTCCCCATGGTGACATTTCCCCGATAGATGGTCAATGTATTACGAGCGTTACGGCCCAGCCTGGTGCTTGTCCTTTTCACCCCACCGTCTGCATTGACCATCAGTTGAACTTTACATGAACCCTTCCCACACGGCCACAACCGGGTCACACAGCGGTCAAAGATCTGGCAGATAGAAAACAGTGCTCAATAACTTTATTAATAATGTGATTTCAAATAAGTGCACTGAGATGGTATCTTGTCCAGGGAGTACCCAGCTGAGACAGGCTCCAGCTCCTGCAAGCCTTCCAAACCCTACAGTAGGAATAAATATTCCTTACACAACTGGTTTTGACAAATTCCCTGATGTCTTTGTCCACAATCGGTAACCAAAAGTGCAAATGAAGGAAGGCCAAGGTATGACCTAGAGTAGTGAGAGGGGCTGCGAGGCTGTAAAAACTTTTAGGTTGTGGTTGTAGGCAAACCAGAAACTGTTTTCACCATAGCTGTATCTATCATTACCTGTCCGTGCATAGTGACAAAACCGAAAAACACTTTAGTTAACTGGAATTCTTTCTTACACACCTTGACGAATAAGCTGTTCTCCAAAAGTCGATGGAGAACCAAACAAATGTGCTGTTGGTGAATGTTGAGATCAGATGAGAAAATTGCATCATCCAAAAAACAAAAAGAAACTGACCTATTAACTGTCAAAATGTGTCAGACATGAAACCCTGAAAAACAGCTGGAGCATTTAGAGAATAGAATAGAAAGCCTTTTATTGTCACTATACACAGTATAATGAGATTTGAGCAATTCCTCGCAGTGCAATAATTTACAGTAGAAAAAGAGTAAGAATAAATACAAATACAAGTATATACAGTTGTTACGCTTCCGATTGTTAACAGGTGCTTACATTTGTACATTTGTTTCTTACATTTCATTTCTTGCATTTCTAACATTTCTTACATTTGTAAAGCAAAACGCACCACAAGGGACTCAATATGACCAAGGGGTGAATTGAATGCCGTCTTCCACTCATCCCTCTCTCTAATCCAGATATGGTGGTAGGCATATCTCAGGTCTAATGTGGTGCAAAATTTGGCTCCACACAAAGGGGAAAAAGCTAAGTCTATCAACAGGAAGGTGTAATCCTGCTGTTAATAGACTTAGCTTTTTCCCCGAAGAATGTTGTCTTTTTATAATTGTGTTTGTCCTTCCGTTAGTTTTCACAGTCGTAACAAAGACCATAGCACACAGAGAGTAGATCAAAGCACAAAGAGTAGACAAAGGAGACTAAATTGATCAACTCACCTTTGAATCTTACTGAAGATAAAATAGCCTTACATATCTTTGATGTATCTGATGAACTTTATGGCTTTGATCAAATAAAAGAATTGATCGCCCTAATAATACACTGCGCCGAGCACACAAAATGGACAATGTGTGACGTCATTTTACATTCCATGCTTAACTAGAAGGGGTTTGAGTGTAATTCATTATTGTCTTAATTAGACACAGTAATATTTGTCGATATGTTCCTGATAACAGCCTGTCGATAGGGGGTAGCTTTCATTCCCCTCAAAAATCCCTTGTGCATATTAACAATGCAACTGAAGATAAAAGGTTGAGTTGCTACATATCTTTGATGTACATGGCAGTAACATTATGGCTTTGATCAAATATAACTATATAGGATTGTGTTTTTTAGTGACAAATGTCAACTATGACGAGTCCATGCTGTGTACATGTGGAAAATGTTGCTGTGCTTGAAGATGAAACATGTCGATGTAAGTCTGTACACATTTGTATATAGGGTAATCCCTCGCGCATTCCCGCATCAGCACGCATGACTTCACCTCATCGTGGATTTTTAGTAGGTAGTCGTGCATTCTATTATCTTACGGGATACGGAAGTGCGCTACGTTCCGTGAGTCTCGGAACGCAATGCACTTCTGTGAGACATAAAAGTGCTTTAAACAGTCGATAAGAGTGTGGGAAAAGGCAATACAGAGAGAAGGTGGTTTACTAACAGTATGGGGAGGGTTCATAAATGTTTAAATTATTGTAAATAATGAGATAAATAGTTTGTCGCTATATCACGGAATTTGTTATTCGCTTGTGGTTCCTGGAATGCATTAACCGTGAGTAACAAGGGCGCACTGTATACTGTATTGTACTCCCTGTACTTTATGATGTTTGTAATAGATTACATGTACTTCCTTTTAGTTCTTAAAAGATAAGACGAGTATGTTAGCATTATTGAAGCCTCTCCTCCCAGCCATGTTAACGCTCATATAGCACGTGATAGTAGGCTTGGAGATGGCATGGCAGCTTACTGCAACTTCATCACTAATTTAGTGATGAACCCTAAACCTGACCCACTATTGAGGGTCTTAGCATGAATGCACTACATTCATCAAATAAATCAACTGATTCTACTGAATTTGTAATGGGCGCCACGGTGGCGCAGTGGGTAGCATTGTCGCCTCACAGCAAGAAGGTTTTGGGTTCGAGTCATGTTCTGTGTTCATACTTCAGGTGAATTGGTCGGTTGGTAGAAACGAGTACTGAAGATGAATGAATGAATGATCCGTACAGTAGACTTAAGTGTGTGCGTGAGCGGTTTGTCTTTCATGTGGCTTAGCGGTGCAATGACATCGTGCCTGGATTGTCACCTGCCTCTTGTTCGTAAGTCTACTAGGATAGGATCCAGCAAAGCCGTGACCCGTGTAAGCAGAAACAGCGGTTAGGATGAATGAATGAAAGTTAACTAATACAAAATGTGTATCTCTGGTGTTTTCTCACATTCAAAAGTCTGTTACTACTACTCATAACTCATAGCAAATGAAATGATACTGTATTTTTATCCAAAGAAGATCATCAATATGTGTTTCCTTGAATGTGTCTGAAATCACTTGGTAACCATTTGCTTATTGTTTACTAAAGAATTTTCCCTGTTTTCTATTTCCTTCTTGTTGCCAGCAGCACCACAACCTACCCCGTCCACATCTCTGAGTGATGCAGAGGAAGAGTTTATGATTGGTGAGTGAGTGTTGGTCTTTCATGTGGCTCAGCGGTGTACTGACATTGCGTCTGGAGTGTACCCTGCCTCTTGTCCGCTAGGATAGGATCCAGCTACCCCGACTCCTGTAAGCAGAAACAGCGCTTAAGAAGATGAATGAATGAAAGTCAACTACACTAATCCCTCGCTTATTCGAGCTTAAAGATGCGCGGCTTCACCACATTCCTGATTTTGAGTAGCTAGTCACGTGATACCGTGTACACATGATATTGGCTGAGAGCACCCGTGTGTGCACTGCGTTCCGAGATGTGTGCGTTCCGAGTGTGTGTGTGTGTTGCCCTGAGTTTGCCTACGTGTGTGTTCTGCATGTGTTTGCAAGACTGAGAAGGGGGCATGAGACTGAGAATGAGAGTGCAAGCAGATCGCAGTCAGTTCTTGTTAAGGCTGGACACCAAATTAAGACCATTCAAAAAATATTGTGTGTGTCATCCTTGCCCACCATAAGAAACACTGGTGGTGTTACAAGTCTATAAGAGTGTGAGAAAAGTTAATACAGATATAAAGTGGTTTAATATCGGTATGGCGAGGGTTCATAAACGTTTAAAATACAGTAAATAATAAAATAAATCCTTGGTCGATATTTTGCAGAATTTCATTTTTCGCGGTTGGTCCTGGAACACATTAACCACAAGTAAAAAGGGATTACTGTAATCCAAAATATGTATCTCCTGTGTTTTCTCTCATTCAAAAGTCTGTTACTACTGGTCATAACTTATATTGCAAATGAAATGAAATTACACTGTATTTTTGTCCTAATGAAGATCATCAATGTGTGTTTCCTTGTATGTTTCTGAAATCCCTTGGTAACCATTTGTTTATTGTTTACTAAAGAAATTTCTGTTTCTTTTTTGTCCCTCTTAGTGCCACCAGAAACACCACAACCTATCATGTCAACTTCTTTGAGTGATGAAATTGGTGAGTGGTTGTTTGTCTTTCATGTGGCTCTGCGGTGCACTGACATTGTGCCCGAGTGTCCCCTGCCTCTTGACCATAAGTCCACTAGGACAGGATCCAGCTACCCTGTGACCTATATAAGCAGAAACAGCGGTTAAGAAGAACGAATGAATGTTAACTAATCTAAAATGCATGCATCTCCGGTGTTTTCTCACATTCAAAAGTCTGTTACTACTTTTCATAACTTATTTTGCAGATGAAATGACATGATACTGTATTTTTGTCGTAATGAAGATCATCAATATGTTTCCCTGAAATACCTTGGCAACCATTTGTAAACCATTATTTATTAAAACATCTTCCCTGTTTTTTTCCCTCTTAGTGCCAGCAACACCACAACCTTCTCCGTCAACATCTCTGGGTGATGCAGAGGCAGAATTAACAATTGGTGAGTGGTTGTTTGTCTTTCATGTGACTTAGCGGTGCACTGACATTGCACCCTGAGGGTCCCCTGCCACTTGTCAGTAAGTCCACTGAGATAAGATCCAGCTACCCTGTGACCTATATAAGCAGAAACAGCAGTTAAGAAGAACAAATGAATGTTAACTAATCCAAAATGCATGTATCTCCGGTGTTTTGTCACATTCGAAAGTCTGTTACTACTATTCATAACTTATTTTGCAGATGAAATGACATGATACTGGAATCTAGTGACGGTGCATTCTGTTAGTCTGCGGAAACACACGGAGAAACTGGCATAATAAAGATCATCATATGTTTCCCTGAAATACCTTGGTAACCATTTGTAAACCATTATTTATTAAAACAGCTTCCCTGTTTTTTTCCCTCTTAGTGCCAGCAACACCACAACCTTCTCCGTCAACATCTCTGGGTGATGCAGAGGCAGAGTTAACAATTGGTGAGTGGTTGTTTGTCTTTCATGTGACTTAGTGGTGCACTGACATTGCACCTCGAGGGTCCCCTACCACTTGTCAGTAAGTCCACTGAGATAAGATCCAGCTACCCTGTGACCTATATAAGCAGAAACAGCGGTTAAGAAGAACGAATGAATGTTAACTAATCCAAAATGCATTCATCTCCAGTGTTTTCTCACATTCAAAAGTCTGTTACTACTATTCATAACTTATTTTGCAGATGAAATGACACTGTATTTTTGTCGTAATGAAGATCATCAATATGTTTCCCTGAAATACCTTGGCAACCATTTGTAAACCATTATTTATTGAAACATCTTCCCTGTTTTTTTTCCCTCTTAGTGCCAGCAACACCACAACCTTCTCCGTCAACATCTCTGGGTGATGCAGAGGCAGAGTTAACAATTGGTGAGTGGTTGTTTGTCTTTCATGTGACTTAGTGGTGCACTGACATTGCACCCTGAGGGTCCCCTGCCACTTGTCAGTAAGTCCACTGAGATAAGATCCAGCTACCCTGTGACCTATATAAGCAGAAACAGCGGTTAAGAAGAACAAATGAATGTTAACTAATCCAAAATGCATGTATCTCCGGTGTTTTCTCACATTCAAAAGTCTGTTACTACTATCCATAACTTATTTTGCAGATGAAATGACATGATACTGGAATCTAGTGACGGTGCATTCTGTTAGTCTGCGGAAACACACGGAGAAACTGGCATAATGAAGATCATCATATGTTTCCCTGAAATGCCTTGGTAACCATTTGTAAACCATTATTTATTGAAACATCTTCCCTGTTTTTTTTCCCTCTTAGTGCCAGCAACACCACAACCTTCTCCGTCAACATCTCTGGGTGATGCAGAGGCAGAGTTAACAATTGGTGAGTGGTTGTTTGTCTTTCATGTGACTTAGTGGTGCACTGACATTGCACCCTGAGGGTCCCCTGCCACTTGTCAGTAAGTCCACTGAGATAAGATCCAGCAAACCTGTGACCCATGTAAGCAGAAACAGCGGTTAAGAAGAACGAATGAATGTTAACTAATCCAAAATGCATGTATCTCCGGTGTTTTCTCACATTCAAAAGTCTGTTACTACTATTCATAACTTATTTTGCAGATGAAATGACATACTGTATTTTTGTCGAAATGAAGATCATCAATATGTTTCCCTGAAATACCTTGGTAACCATTTGTAAACCATTATTTATTAAAACATCTTCCCTGTTTTTTTCCCTCTTAGTGCCAGCAACACCACAACCTTCTCCGTCAACATCTCTGGGTGATGCAGAGGCAGAGTTAACAATTGGTGAGTGGTTGTTTGTCTTTCATGTGACTTAGTGGTGCACTGACATTGCACCCTGAGGGTCCCCTGCCACTTGTCAGTAAGTCCACTGAGATAAGATCCAGCAAACCTGTGACCCATGTAAGCAGAAACAGCGGTTAAGAAGAACGAATGAATGTTAACTACAGTATTTTCCGCACTATAAGGCGCACATAAAAACCTATAATTTTCTCATAATCCCGTGGTGCGCTTTATAATCCGATGAGCTTCATATATGGATTAATATTAATATTAGTATTGGTTAAAAACAAGATCGCTGAAAAATAGCTGGCAGTCTGGCTGGCAGTCATGCCGCATTACGCCACTAGGGGCACCATCACAAGGTATTTTGGTCTACGCCCCCTAACAACGGTAGTGAAGGGGCGTCGCCGAAGTGGCGGCTCTCACTGACCTGCTGTCTGACGTCAGAGCAGCTGCGGAGAGCTCGAGTGACCTGTTAGAATAACGTATCAAAACATAAGGAACTTTCAACAACTCTTTTAATAAAGTTTGACTGACTGACTGATCTCAGTATTTCCCAACCACTTTGGTGACCCACTTTAAACGTAATTGGTCTAAAAAATGCCATTGTGGTGTAAACTGGATTCTAGTGACGGTCCATTCTATTAATTTGCGGAAACACACGAAGAAACTGGCATAAAGGTGAATGAAAAACCCTCAAAGCTGAACTTCCAGCCTTTTCTGAAATTTCAAGAGCAGAGTCAGTGCTGGACAAAGGTGTCTGGTGTGCTGCATTGATTTACAAATGTAGTTGATAGCTCTGGGCGGCCGGCGGAGGGGCGCATCAGGCTGTATTCTGTCTGCAGCGACGTGCTGAGAGATTCACGGCGGTGAGACACCGACGTTAAAGTCAGTTCTAGGAGTAAAACAGCATCACATTTGTCAGTAAATTAGCAGCCTGACATTAAAGACTAGTTAAAAAAAATTGTTTAGGACACACAGCAGCAAATAGCTGCATCTCACCTCCGACTGGACTACCGATGATCGAAACAATATTTAATTAATGAACGAAGACGAACGTCGGAGCTTAAATATCTGCTTCGAACTTCCTATCAGGAAATAATCCGCCCTGTTCGAACTGAGTAGTCCACTCCTAATGAATTTAACCAGTTTTTAATGTCGGGTTTTTTAATATGCGTATTGACTTCTTTCTAAGATGGCAAAATGATCAAGTGATCAGGTTTCCTTGATGAGGCTCAGAAGGGCCTCATCATTGAAATATCACAGTCATGAATGCTCTGGCTAGTGGACGGATAGCGCAACTACAGCCACTGTTTTTTTAAATCTATTTTTAAAAAATTATTATATGCGCCTTATAATCCGCTGCGCCTTATATAAGGATTAAATTATGAAATAAAGAATTCATTAAAGGTGCGCCTTATAATCCAGTGCACCGTATAGTGCAGAAAATACTGTAATACAAAATAAGTATCTCCGATGTTTTCTCACATTCAAAAGTCTGTCACTACTATTCATAACTTATATTGCGAATGAAATGATACTGTATTTTTATCCTAATGAAGTTCATCAATATGTGTTTCCTTGCATGTTTCTGAGGTCCTTTGGTAACCATTTGCTTATTGTTTCCCTCTTTTGTTTCCCCTCTTATTGCCAGCAGCAGCACAACCTTCCCTGTCAACAACTCTGAAGGATGGAGAAGTAGAGTTAAGAATTGGGGATTCGGAGATGTGTGCTGAAAAACCTCTTACCATTCATGATATGTTTATGTTGTCCCTGGAGCGCTACGGTGACCAACCAGCTCTCAGTTTTAAAGTAGAAAGGAAATGGACAGACCTGGACTATAGGGAATACTACCTGATCTGTCGCCAGGCTGCCAGGAGCTTCCTGAAGGTGATTTGCTTGGTTTAAACCTTTTTCAGTATCCACATAAACAAGAGTCATATAAATTAAATGGTCAAACAATTTCAGTACAGCTATATCACGCCTAACATTCTTGATTATACGTTAATTGTACGTTTTCACAAAAAATACACGGAAAAATAAAAATCACATTTGCGGCATTTTACTCGATAATAACAATTTCTGTATTTGTTTGATGACTTTAAAAAAGGCTTTTATTTACCATTGGTTCATAAATGAAGCTTCTGCGATGTACGGTATATGCATTGCCAAGTTGTATTTGTAAGTTTAGATCTTTTTCTCGACTAAATTGAAACTTAAAACACTTCTTTGTAAACTTCAAAATAGATAAGCATTAACCTCCCACTTGGGCGGCCATTTGTCAACAATTGTGTTCCTGATTACTGCAGACTGAATTTTAGGTGCTACATTGTGCCTGAGGGTCATGTAAGCTTTTTGTGGATGATGTGGTCCTGATAGCTTCATTACACTGGAACCTGTCTGTCTTTTGGATGGTTTGCAGGAAATATTAAATGGCTGTGAAGATCAGCAGGTAGCAAATCAGAGATAAACCAATTGATTTTGGCAAAGTCTGCAGTGATAAGAGTGCTGTATCAGTCTGCTGTACTTAGGAGGGCAGCTGAACCACAGTTTTACTAGTTAATCTTCATCTCTGCCCTCACTTATGGTCATGAGCTTTGAGGCAATGGCCAAAAATCAACATTTTGGTTTGAAATAGCTGGGATTGAATTTGTTGTGCGTGTTATACCTTATGTGCAACAGTAAAAACAGTAAAAACAAAAAAAAAGAAAAAAAAGAAAACAGAATTTACGTTCAGAAGTATGACTGGTGATTGAAATTTTACAAAGAGGCTATAGCGTCAGAAAAATTACACTTGTATGTGTTTATGAGCTACGATTATGATATACAGTACGCCATCGTTCCTCACGGTTAATGCATTCCAAGAACCACACGCGATTAACGAATTCCACGATAGAGCAACAAACTATTTATCTTATTATTTACGGTAATTTAAACATAACATAAATCCAGTTGGGTGCAACTCGAAACACACATTTAAACTTTGGTGGTGTCTCTCTACAGCTCGGCTTACAGCGGTTCCACGGGGTCTGCATCCTGGGCTACAACTCTCCTGAGTGGTTCATCGCCAACATCGGAGCCATCCTGGCGGGGTAAGTCTTTTTTCGTCTACATTTAATTCGATATTAAATGTAAACAGGTTATAGGATAGGCTGATCTTAGGCTATTGATACGAGACCTTCCAGCATATCTCTAGGGAACAGTCTAAATGAAATGCAGTGCAACAGTGATTCCCAAAGTGAAGGGTTGCGCCCCCTAGGGGGCAGTTGCTGAGGGGTCATGGGGAATGAATGAATCAAAAATTGACACAGCTAGCATAACACGGACTACTTTCTGATCAGGATCTGTAAATGTAAAGCAGAAGATGGAGCACTGTCCAATGTGCCTCCAAAGCGATTATCTTCCATAACAAAGATGTGAAGATATGATGAGACCACAGTGTGTAGTCTGTTTAAAGACAGTTTGAAGCCAAACCAGTTAAGACACCACTTGGACGCCAAACATCCAGACCGCAAAGACAAGTCAGTTGAGGTTTGTGAAAAAAACAAAAACAAAAAAAAAAACTTGCAAACTGCCATTGTCAACAGGCTGTCTATACTATTATTCAATCAACTTTTATTTGTATAGCGCTTAATCATATCAGCAGACATTTCAAAATGCTTTAACAGTGAAGTAAACCCAACCGAACCCTACAGAGAAATACACTGGGGATAGAGACCGGGCAAGGAAAAGAGACAGAGAGAGAAAGTGGCAGATAGGCCAGATAGAATTGTAGTCAATGTATAAAGTTGAGCTCTAGTCACTGAATTGGAGGCGTGACTTTCAGACCTTTGGATTTCCCGTCTTCTATACTTGTTCCCCACATAGATAGCGGCAGTATCTGTAGCTTGCAAGCATGTGAAGCATCAATGTATTATGAGGAAGAAAAAGCAAAGAAAGTAAATAACAGAACCTCCTAAAGTAATTAACGTAGCTTTCTTTAACAGTAGAGACAAAGAAAAATACCCTCAGCAGTCTAGGCCTATACAGCTTATCTAACGGAAGCTTTACACTTGATCATAAGGATCTTGAATTTTATTCTGGGTTTTATCGAGAGCCAACGTAAGGATGCCAGGACAGGAGAGATGTGCTCTCTAATCCCAGTTCGAGTCAGTAAGTGGGCAAATGCATTCTGAGCTAGTTGTAAAATCCATGTTAAGGTGATTTGGGTTAGGTTTAGGGCAAAAACATTCTTGTGTAGCAAAGGGGGTGCCCGCAAAAGAAGGTTGGGAACCAGAACAGTACACGTTTAAGAGACAATGTTAAATCAGACTTGTCATATGTGTTGCAGTGGGTGTGCAGTGGGGATCTACACCACCAACTCTGCTGAAGCCTGCCAGTATGTAGCAGAACACTCTGAAGCCAACATCATTGTGGTGGAGAACAAGAGACAGCTGCACAAGATCCTTCAGGTGAGATCAGAACATGTGAAATGAATTCCGCTTTTGTAGTCGAGTTAGTAGAAATATGCACACTGACCCACTTTCTCATTACCCGCAAGCGATCCATTATGTACTTCTGCTTTTTTTGTTTGCTGACAGGTTGAAGACCAGCTACCACACTTAAAAGCAATTATCTATTACAGAGGCGAAGTGAAGGAGAAGAGATCAAATCTATACACAGTAGGAATTTGATGCACATATGAAAAATACGAAAAAAAATTAATTTCAGCCAGTCGACATCTTCTCAGTGATTTTTTAATTTGTTCTGCAGTGGACCGAGTTCTTGTTGCTCGGACGTGATGAGCCTGAGGAACCCCTTGATGCTATCATCTCCAGTCAGAAGCCCAACCAATGCTGCACACTCATCTATACCTCAGGAACCACAGGACAGCCCAAAGGAGTCATGCTCAGTCATGATAACGTAAGAGATGTGAAATAAGTTTGGCTACTCAGGTTTCCAAGATATGGGGCAGCAAATTACACTTGAGGGATTGACATGTACTGATGTGCTCATTGTACTTTATTATTATATTATATTATTAATTCATTCATTTATCTTATCTGGTTCTTTCGCGTTACCGCGTCACAGGGGTTTGACGCGGAGTTAGGGGCGAGAGGCGGGGGAAATTCCGAGCACGATGCCAGTGCACTGTGGAGCCACACAAAAAACATAAAAACATTCACGCACACACTGACACCTATGGGCAGTTTGGAATGATAAATTCACCTGAAGTGCATTTTTTTTGGAGGTGGGAGGAAGCAGGACAACCCAGAGAGAACCCACGCAGACACGTGAGAACATACAAACGTGTGTGCATGCGTGTTTGTCTGTCCTATATATGGCTCTGTGGTGCACTGGTGATGTTCCCAGAGTATACTATCCACTGGGATAGGCTTGCAACCCTGTGACCCGCGAGAGCTGAAGAAGAATGAATGAATAAATTATATTCTATTACATTATCCAGCCATCCATCCATTTTCTAGTAGATGAGTTGGCTGCAGACTATCATATGGACCACATGTCTTCTTCTTTCTCCTCAGATAACCTGGACTGCACTATCTATCAGCCGCCACGCAAATCTGAAGGAACCCCCTCAAGCTCAGGAGGTGGTGGTCAGCTACCTGCCACTCAGCCATATCGCCGCACAGATGATCGACATCTGGATCATCATGAAAGTCGGAGGGAAGACGTGCTTCGCTCAGCCAGACGCACTGAAGGTGAGACACATCGACTGTGTCTTTTTTATTCATTTACTCAACCACTTCACAACCCCTGTCCCGGGTCGCGGGGAGCTAGAGTCTATCGCAGCCGACTAGAGCGTGAGGCGGGAAAAACTCCAGGCGCGACGTCAGTGCTCCGCGGAGCCACACGGAGAGGCAGACAAACACACACGCACACACCCACACCTACGGGCAATTTAGGAACGGTTAGTAGGAAGCTAGAGAACCTGGAGAGAATGAGGAGAACATACAAACTCCACACAGAAAGAACTCAAACCCAGAACGTTCTGTAACACGACAGTGATATCCACTACACCACCATACCATTTTTACAGAGAGAATAAATGACTTAATAACCTCTAGGAGTACAGTCACTGAAGTGTTACTGAATGTTCTGTGAAATCAATTTGAAAACTGTAAGTCATAAATATACAAATCCAGGGCTGCTGTTTCTCTGCGAAGCTTTGAGATAAATGCTATCAGTGAACATTGGTTTCATACAACGAAAAAGAACTGAAATCTGTCACAGTACTGTTAATCAGTGCAGTATATTGTTTTATGTTGAAGAAATTTCATGCCTGATAATACATTTGCAATAGTAGATGCATGAAAAAGAAGCTGGATGGTTTTTGTTGATTTTGAGGGAGCTGTAACCCATAGGAGATGTTTGTGTTTCCTCTATCAGGGCTCTCTAGTAAACACCATGAAGGAGGTGAACCCCACAGCCTTCATGGGCGTCCCTCGTGTCTGGGAGAAGATGCAGGAAAAGATGAGAAATGTCGGAGACCAGTCTCCAATCATACTCAGGAGGGTGGCTGCCTGGGCCAAAAGAGTTGGTCTGGAGGCTAATCTGACCAGGATGAATCAGTACGTATATGTTACGAGATTTGGATGACGATAATATTCTTTAAAATAGATCATGACATTTTGTGTCAGATTATATGTCAGAGTTCAATTTTTATATTAACAGTTAGCCATGCTGGAGCCTGATACTAATAATCTGATGCTATAAAAGACAATTTTGAACTGATGATAGCGCAAAAAGGAAAGCAGTTCATTTAAGTTCTTAAACTTTATCCTGTGGGGACCATGAATGTGTTATATTACACTGTGTGCTTTTGTGTACTATTATTGAGGGCCAGACTGGTTTAAATGTTCACATTTGCTTTTTTTGGTGTGTGTGTGTGTGTGTGTGTGTGTGTGTGTGTGTGTGTGTGTGTGTGTGTGTGTGTGTTTCTCCTCAGGAACGGAGAAGCTGGCCGAAAACCAATCAGCTATCACTTAGCCAAATTCCTTGTGTTCAAAAAAGTTCGTAAGGCTCTCGGTCTCGAGCGTTCCAAATTGTGTTTCACTACCGCTGCTCCCATCAGTAAAGACACACTGGAGTTCTTCCTCAGCCTTAATATTCCTCTGTATGAAATCTATGGAATGAGCGAGAGCACCGGCCCTCACACCGTCTCCCTCCCTGGAATCTTCAAGCTCACCAGGTCATTTGTTCACTTACCTCAGTTTGATGTGTCAGCAAATTCCCTTATTTTGACAAATTCAATTTGCTATGTATTAACATTTGATGGTTAATTTATATTTTGAAAATTTCTGGTTTTTCTTACAGTTGTGGTAAAGAAATGCCCGAGTGCAAGACAAAGCTACACAACCCTAATGAAGAGGGAATTGGTGAGATCTGTTTATGGGGCCGTCACATCTTCATGGGTTACCTCAACATGCCCGAAAAGACCGAGGAGACTCTTGATGCAGAGGGATGGCTGCACTCTGGCGACCTGGGCAAACACGACAATGATGGATTCATTTACATCACTGGAAGAATTAAAGGTTTGAATTCTAGATTTCTTGTAGAGCAAAAAATACCAGATTTAGGAGACTCGCCGACAGAAATATCAAGCCATAGAACTTTTTTTTTTTCCTTCTCATTATTGAACTTTTCATGAAACTGTGGTTGTACTTTTGATTTCAGAGATGATCATCACCGCAGGAGGAGAGAATGTTCCTCCTGTTCCTATTGAGGATGCAGTGAAGGAGGCCCTGCCGCTCATCAGCAACGCCATGCTGGTCGGAGACAATAGGAAGTTTCTATCATTGCTGATAACCCTCAAGGTAAGTTTGGGGACTTGATCCAAAAGACAGATGTATTAAAAGCTTCAGAAAATATATGCATGTACATTGTTTCTGTTTATGCTTAATCACAGTCAAAAGAGCATTGGACATTTCTGCATGGATGTTACACAATGTAGGGATAACAATGCAATAATTTAATATTGAACATTTTCCACGAAACCCTCTCAATACAGTGAAATTACAAAAAGCCAATTAAATTTAAATATATTTGTTACCCAGACTCAGGTAAACACAGAGACAGGCGACCCTGAGGATGAGTTGACTCCAGAAGTTATAGAGATCTGTCGGAAGATAGGCAGCAATGCCACACGAGTCTCACAAATCATAGAAGGTCAAGACAAATTTATCCACGATGCCATTACGGTCGGAATCAAACAAGTTAACGAGAAGGCAACTTCCAATGCACAAAAAATTCAGAGGTTTGTGATTCTCGCTGAGGATTTCTCCATCTCAAGAGGGGAACTGGGTAAGTGGAACTGGGATATAGCGTGGCTCTTGATTTTTGAAACAATAACAGTGCAGTCATTAAAAAATTGGTTGAAGACACAATGCAGCAGCTGATGCTTGAAATAATCCTGACTCTGTTTTAAAAAATCTTTCAACAGGTCCTACCATGAAGCTAAAAAGGTCAGTGGTGTCAGAGAATTACAAGGACCTGATTGACAAGCTTTATTTGGAACCATAACCTTCTCCCATGACAAGCTCTCAACCTCCAAGAAATGCAGGCATGATATTGGCAAAAAAACGTTTTGTCCATTTACAGCTTTTTTTGAAGACACAAGTTCAATTTCCAATAAGTTCAATTAGTATAGCCTGAGAAAGGCTGAAGTAGGGTTTCCTCCAGGTGCTCTCCATTGCACTTCCATCTTATTTCCAATCATTCTATGGTGGCATAGTCCTGCAGGCTAAGGTCAGAGGCGGGGTACACTCCAGATGACAAGCCAGCTTATCGCTTGGTGACATATATTTTATTTTTTCTTAACACTTTAGGATCTCAGACGTTGCAGAAACGTCAAAGTCAGTAGAATGAAGTTGGGTTTTCTCCAGGGGCTCTGGGTTCCCCACAATTAAAAGAAAAAGCCAGACAAAATGACGTCCATCGTATTTAAATTCATCTTCTGACTTCCTTGAGTGCAATTACTAGTGAGATGCCAAACACGAGGAATAATGGGTTTTAAATTGGTGCAGCTCAGGGTCCACAGCTCTGTTATCTCAGTGCAGAACTGCTACAGAGTGCATTATATTGTTCAGCCTCAGTCCCTGTCCCTCCCCATGGTGACATTTCCCTGATAGATGGTCAATGCATCACGAGCGTTACGGCCCAGCCTGGTGCTTGTCCTTTTAACCCCACCGTCTGCAGTGACCATGACTTGAACTCTACATGAACCCTTCCCACACAGCGGTCAAAGATCGGACACACAGGGACAACAGTACTTAATGACTTTATTAATATGATTTCAAATAAAAATGACATTAAAATAACGTTTGTCCTTGTTAACTTGCATCATGTAGCCACATGGTGGCAGTGTAATTCCAAGTTTTCATTTTCAAAAATACCCAATTGTTCTGCCATCCAGTTCATTTTATTCTCTCCATAATTTGCAGCATGGACCACATATATGGAACACATTTGGGACTCCATCCACCCCTTGATACCCCAGTACATAAAAAAAACCCTTTATAAATACAGGCAACCCTGTCCCCTTGTCAGACATATGACAACTACGGACACATCCCGTCTGCACATATATATACCCTCCCACCCTTCCCCCAATATGCTTTATACTTTTTTGCTTTTTTCCTGTAAAGATTCGCACAGTAGATACTCTACCTTTGCTGAACTATACACTTGTCTTATAACAGGATGTCACACTGAAGTGCCTCCACTCCCACAGATGCCTTCACAGTGGAGTGGTTAGGGCTGCAGGTTCTGAAAGTGATTTTTTCCAATTTTTATTTTACTTTTCATTCATGTCTTAAATGGGACAGAGACCGAATAGTGTAAAGATTATGCAGGTTTCTATAAGGGCTACTGGTTTCAATTTTTTCACTTTTGTTTTGGAGATGTTTCATTCCTTTTGACATGAGCCGCAGCACAAGATTCTACAATACCACCAGCTCCGGCTGCTGCTGCCATGGAGAACAAGCCAGTCAGAGGGATAAATCAAATAACAAATTCTATTCATCTGAACTTGGCCTCATACATCCTGGTGGTGGAAGGCATCCAAATGTGACCTAAAAAGTGTAACATGATTTGATGTGAAATTCAAGAACATTTTACGTTTTGGTGACGTAACCAAAGATGATATTTTATAATGCAGATAATCATTTAAGCTGACAATTTAATCAGAAGACTTAAATGCTGACCAAAGCTGTAGAAGTGCTTCAACTGTCATGATTCTGCCTCAACAAAAAATGAATTGCACTATTACATCTGAAGCACAGGATGACAAAAACAAAAAAAAAAACAAAACAAAAAAAAAATCAAAACTCAACCCTACTTTCCGTCTCGTTTCCTACGATGTGTTTCTTCAGGCTCAAGTTACAACAATAAAATAAATTTTTGGGGTACATTGAAATCAGAACCGGACATGACACAGAAAATAAACATTTTTTCACTCAACAATTCAGTTGCCTGAACCACAATGTGGATTCCTCCAGTCCCCGTTCTGGTGCGGTTATTCCAACTGGAAGCAAGAGGATGATACCAAAGTTTAACTCATCCAGAAAATATTTTCCAACACCTGTTTCTTGGTGTTCAGCTGTCATCAGAATCATGACTCACAAAAACAGAGGGAACATCCCCCATAACATTTTTCACTTAAAATAGATCCAATGGCCATGTTTGTTTGTGAATAATAGGTACAAATCATGCCAAAAACAAAGACAATTAAATAAGAAACAAACAAAAAAATTGGCAAAGAAAAAAAAATTAATTCATATGGTATTGCATGTAAATATTGTATAAAATCCTTAAAAATACAGTTTAGGTAACTACTTAAGTACTGAAGTCATCACAGCCAAAAGTGCAGAGGTCCATAAATAAAATATTGACTGTGGGCAGACAGCGGGGCTTCTCTCTCAGTCCCTTCATAACTTCCCTTTTCGACCATCACAACAACTGACTGAATGAGTTCCTGGGCTAGGGTCAAAGTTCATGAACTAGGACTTAAAAGTTCCCACATTGATGCACAGAGAAGTGGACAGGAAGGTTGGTTTTTAAATCTCTTCGATCGATGACAAACACGCTCGCAGATGCATAAAAGTCACTCACACAGTTTCAAAGTTCATTCTCAGTTATCATGGCCTGAAGTTCTGTTGACAGAGGCACACCTAGAAAAAAAAAATGAGGGTGGGACGGGGAAGAAGTCAGGGCAGGAGGAGGCTACTGCAGGGCACATAAGGTGGCAAGGATCCTGGTTTATCGTCATTTTTTTGTTCTTGTATTTTTTGACGTGTTTCCCGTGCTCAGACGGCGTTTACAGTAAGGACAGAGGGAGTGTGTTCGTCGCTGATCCAGGCAGGCAACAGAAAAGGAGAGCAAAGTATTAAAGCTATTGAAGGGTCAGAATAAAAACACTGACGGCAGGAAGAAAGACAGGAGGGGGAGGGAGGCAAGGAGGGAATCACTCATTGAAGGTTTGTACCACTGTGGTGTGTGTGTGTGTGTGTGTGTGTGTGTGTGTGTGTGTGTGTGTGTGTGTGTGTGTGTGTGTGTGTGTGTGTGTGTGTGTGTGTGTGTGTGTGTGTGTGTGTGTGTGTGTGTGTGTGTGTGTGTGTGTGTGTGTGTGTGTGCGTGCGTGCGTGCGTGCGTGTGTGTGTGTGTGTGTGTGTGTGTGTGTGTGGCCTGGATGGGCCACAGGAACTAACACACCAAGGGCCTGAATGAAGAAGCAAGTGTTGGCGATCTTGAACACCAGTCTTACAAATCTGGTTCATGGCTCAGTTAACCAAAGGAGAAGTTTGTTGACATTTAACTGGTGTTCACATGCTACAAGTTCTAGTTATTGTCAGACAACCGATCTCAGTAAATCATACTTAAACATGAACATTAAAAGAAAAAAAAAAATCTCGCTCAATTTTCAAAATTTGATGAAGAAAAATCAAGATTCTTATGAAAAAAAAAATGCATCAATAAGGTTTTGTGAAAAACTAAAGATGATCTCACACGACAAAATATCTTACATGAGTCACTTTGTAAGACATTAAAATGAACAAATAATCAATAGAAATGATAAAAGTTCCTCATTAGCTAAAGGCACCACTTCAGTGCTTCATTGTTAATAGGGCAGACCCTGTCACAGAACTTTGCAGGCAGTGCAAAAAGGAGTACATAAAACAAATAATCACTGAAAAATAAAAGTGAAAGTTTGGAGTAAGCGTGGTCTCCCTGATAAATAGTCATCAGGAATAGAAAATAATGCAATAAGTAAGGCTCGAGTTATTAAACTTACGAATGTCACTTTGAGTCCACAGAAGCCCTTGCGTGTTTTCTGCACCAGTGACGAGGCGACCCGACGTTAACCAACCTGCGTCATGCTGGAGGAGCGAGTCAGCCCTGCAGTTTGGGATTAAGCTAAACTTCCTCATCCGCTGGTTGTGCTACAAACATTTCCTAAATCTGTCAGTTTATAGGATGTACAGCCAAGTGAATTTAGCATCAGTTAAACATGTTTTGTGCTCATTATTACTAATCATTGACATGTTTTGATGAAAACCAAACTTCTCTTAAGCAGGTTAGCCGAGCCAGCTAAGGTGCAGCGATGCCAACTCATCTTGCTTTATGATGCAGACCCCTGGGAAACACGTTTAGAGAGCATTTCGTTTAGCTTATCTTTTTCGTCCGCGCTAAATATCCCGGAAGGAAATGGTACACCAGGAGGAAGGGCTCCAAGAAGATTGACAACTGTCCTCCAAAAAAAAAAAAAAAAAAAAAGCAACATCACCAGAACTAATGAATGAGTAGCTAACAAACATCACCTGATGCTTCCTCTTTGAAGCAGTGAAACTAATCTCAGAGAGAAGGACACACACATGACTGCCATGAGTCACAAAACAGCAACAGCCTATCAAGACACTGGGGGGCGACAAGCAGGGATGGAGGCCTTTAAGACAATATTGGATATTCAGGCATCCCTTAGCAACGCCCGTTTCCTCAAAGGTTTTGGTGGGGGGGGGCGTCCAATCTGTGTGATCATGGCTGACAGAGCACCCCCACATCCCCTCCCCACACACTGCAAGTCGCAGTAAAAGGCACTAGATTGAGGCTGTTGCTAGCCGTAGAGGAGTAAAAATGATATACATTCATATCAAGGGTTATTTTAGTTGGAACTTGGGGGAAAAAAATACAAAAAATGCACTTGTAGAAAAATAAAATGTAAAAAAAAAAGAATTAAAAAAAAAGCATGGCCCCGAATTTTTCCTGTTTTTTGGGGGGGATTCTGGGAGACAAGTATGGCTACTTTTTCACAACTTTTTTAGACCTCCTCCACCCGATCCACTGCTTTAGAAGGCAATTCAGGAGTGATCCTCTACTGCACTGGCCATGAGCAGTCGAGCCCTTTCATGCACACCAATATGGGAATACAGGGCGAGGGGGGGTAAAGAGAAAGGATGAAATTAGGGGAGGGCTGTTGGTAGGAGGTCAAGGCTCAGCTTTCAGTGCGAAGAAGGTGACGGGACACTCGACATGTTTTCAAATGTTCAGATGACAGAAACCTCATTCAAACCCAGTCGTGGAGACACACACACACACACACACACACACACACACACACACACACACACACACACACACACACACACACACACACACACACACACACCTCAGTGTTTTCAGGTACAGTGCTGACAGTAAGGACCAGTGAGATGAACATGCAGGATTCTGAGTACAGCATTAACCTGAACCTATGCCCAGCATTTAGCATTTGAGAGCTCTTATTGTTTAATAAATGGATTATAACACACTGTAATTTAGTTTAGCAGCTACAACATGAAAGTTTATTCATTTAAGGAATTTGTCCACAATTATAGATACTTTCATTGAGACTTTTTTTTTTTTTTTTTTACATTGTTACAACAATGTTCATTCATTTCCTGGTTATACACCAGCATCCATTTTTGCAGTGGGAGTTATAATTGTTGACAAATACATAAATAAAACATACCTGCTTATGACTACATTATAGTGTCTTATTTGTGAGTCATTTAATGTTCATATCGATCTTAAAATGCTAAATGTGGGACTTTAATGTTAGGTATCACCTGAATCTGGAATTGGTTGCAGCGTGTGTGTCTTTGTGTGTGTGTGTGTGTGTGTCTATGTGTGTGTGTGAAAGGAGAGAAGCCGGCTGTTTGTGCTGGAGGTTCACAAACAAAGAGAAGTCAGTAACCACAACATTTCCTCTTAAACCTCAGCAGTCCTCGCATGCACTTACACACGCACATGCGCACAGGCAACACACACACACACACACACACACACACACACACACACACACACACACACACACACACACACACACACACACACACACACGCACACACACACAGACTCGAGAGTGTGTCGGGAGAAAAATGAGCTCCAGCTGTCAACTGGGGGAAGGGAACCGGAGTGCTCTGCTGAGAGTGTGTGTGTGTATGTATGTGTGCGCATGGTGAAAGGGGTGGGGTGGGGGGTATTGGCTTTGCAAAGGCAGGAGCAATATGAGTGCAGGAGGGTGAGGGTGTGGGTGTGTTGTTGTGGGGGGGTGCAGTGCATTCCATCGCTCTGCACAGACTCCCAAAAATCGATGTGGAGTGAAAATCCTGACTGCAGATGGAGTTCCTCCTCTCCCACCTGCCGCTCCCCGCCTCCTCTTTCAGTTTCCTCCCCGGCGTCACCTGAAGGTGGTGTGTGTCTTCACGTGTGCTTGTGTTTGTTCGTGTGTGTGAGTGTGTTTTGTGTGGTCGTTGTTCAGTCAGGCCTTGCGAGACGGCGGCTGTGACAAAACTGCTCGTCTCCCCTGCTTCAAAAAAGAGGAGGCATGGTGTTGAGTCTACCTCTGCTGCAGCCAGCCGCTTTCCCCACACCAGTTCCTACTTCCTGTCACGTAGCCGTCGCCTCCAGGTAGCTCTGTAGTTTGCGGACGGTAGACTCGTCCAGTGAAAAGAGGTCAAAGTCAAAGGTGGTGTTGGTCACGTTGAAGTGGCCCGTCTCCTCGATCAGGTTGACGATCTGATGGGAGAGAAAAAGCAGAGGTTAATTATCGTTAGGTTGCGCTGCGAAGCCAGGCAGCCAATGGGGAGGCCTGGCCTTTCCTCGCTGCTGGTCTGATGGTGTTGAATAAAACACATTTGAACAACCATCAGCGGCAGTTTATAGCAGCATGATGTCTCCAGGCAGCCTGCAATCTGACTTTACTGCCTCACATTACTAATATTATAATGTATAATGTATGAGATTCACCACTTCCATGTTGTTTCTCTACATGAGAACCCGCATTGAGCAAAAAAACCAACACCCACCTGCTGCAGTACGTTACGCTCCCTCAAAGCCATCAGCCTGCGATGGAGATCCACCAGTTCTTCTGTGTAGGCCTGCAGAGAAGACAGTGGACGCAGTCAGGAGAGAGTACGACAGGCTTTTTTTTTTTTTTAATCAAATTTAAATGAATAATGATTAAAAACAATGTTGTGTGGAGTGAAAGTTAAAGCATAAAAAGTTTGATTTACCCTTCCTACCTTGTCGTATCCCTTCTTCAACATCTTCTCGGAGCGAAACGTGGAATCTGGACTCTTTCTGCCTGAAACCTGCAGAAAACAGGAAGAGAAAAAGAGGGAAAAAAGAGATTAAAGCTCAGGGAAGTTCAAATTCACATATTATGGATGGGGGGGGACTCAATAATAAGAATAACTAGGCTGGCAGGATAATGGGGTGGATGTGACTCACTTTGTTATTTGAAGAGTTGTGTTTCACTGGGGGAGGGGCGGGGTCTCGACTGGGGCTGTGCGAGCCGTCGCTGCTGTCACTTTCGCTGTCCAAGCTAAGTCTGATGGGGGGGGTAAGGGGGGGAGGTCAGAGTTCAATCACACACTGACCAAAAGAACACACCGCCATTCCATTTCACATAACATTTGGATCGCATCAGATATATTGATTTATTGCTGCTGACGCAGAGCTGGTGATCAAGAATAGATTTATTTCATGTTAGACGGTAAAACATCAGCCCTGACCTCAGTGCATCAGATTATCATGTCAAGAGGGAGTGGTGCTAGACCTTATTTGGAATAATATGAAAGTGAATTAATGTTGTCCCATTTAGAAAGTAAAAATTTTAAGTAGAATTGATCTGCAAGCGAAATGCCACCCTATCAGATAACTGATACCAAAAATCAGATTCCAACAGAGAAACTCCTGAAATTCATTTTAGCTCGATATTAATTTTCTAGCGCTGATTCTCCGTATCAAAAAAAAACAGTAAACTAAATTTAAATGTTAACTTGTGCAATCGACTCACAGATTCTGACGGACGTACAAACACAAAAGAGTAGATTCAGCGAGACTGACCGAGAGTCGCGGTTCGAGGGGTTGGTCTTGATGGGCGTCCCCTCTTCTGAACTGCTATCATCATCGTCCGACTCCTCTGACTGGATCTCCTCCACCATCGATCGAAGGGGGCCTGGAGGAGGAAGGAAGGTTCACAAAAAAAGAAAGCTAACGATTTCAACCCGATAAAAAAAAAAGGGACAACCTTTAACACACCCAAATAATAAGTCAGACTCTGTGATACCACAAGGTGAATGGACGCTGCTGTACCTTGCCCCTGTTTCTGTCCAGGCTCAAAGTCCGAGTCGGAACTGGAGTCAGAGCTCGAACTGGAGTTGGAGGGACTTGATGGGGCCGACTGCTGCAAATCAGAAAACAGAAACAGAAAGGGCTGATGAGTTTGGGATGGACACATCAGGCCACTGTGCTGTTTTTGACTTTAGGAGAGTTTCAGCTACATGAGCACTGTAGTATTATCAATGAAAACCTTAGCTTTAAAGGTGCTTTTAAAGCCAATAGAATAGGAGTGTTACAATAAGAGTGACATTTTCATGTCCAGTCTTCAGGCTTTACTTTTATGCAGAACTGAAAGGAACAAGAAAGATACAGCATTTAGCATGTATGGGGTTAATCTATGAAGACACTCATCAAGCGGGATTCTTGAATTAAACAATAAATAGATGATAGAAAAAAGCACATTTTCACTTAAAAGTTTGGCGAATGCTTTGAAAAATTTGTGTGGTAAATGAATATCTTAACATTGCTGCCGACATACCTCTGACTTTGACGACGGTTCATCCTCTGAATTCGACTCTTCAGAATCTGGGAGTTTCTTGGGTTCTTTCGCCTCTGGTGTGTCATTCTTGCCCTTAGTCCAGCGACCTTTTTCCTTGGGGGGCTTCTTCTCTGCGTAGGGCTGGTTGGCTGCAGATGAGGACGACACTCGAGGAGACGTTCCTGTGAAGGTCCCACTGCTTGGCCCCTTCGGCCCCTCCGAGCTGCCCTTCTTCTGCTTCTTTGTACTGGGTTTTGGAGACTCGACGTTGGAGGGCCGTTTCCCTGGGACTTTAGACTCTGTGGGCCCTCCCCCACCACCTCCCCCCCCACCCCCACCGCTGCCAGCACCCCCTCCTTTAGGAGACATACCCTCCATCTTTGACTCTTTCAGAGTGAGTTTGGGCTCCTTGAAGGCAGCCTTGGGTAGAACCTTCACGTCATCTTTCACTTTGATCTCCGACGGCTTTTTTGAAGACGAGGACGACGAAGAGGAAGGATCGCGCCCACTTTTGCTACTCCCGTCTCGGTCGTTGTCCCCTTTCGATGTGGCTTTGCTCTCTGAGTCTTTTCTGGGTCGTTCACGGTGCTCCTTTGTCAGTTTGTGTGGTTTGGGTCCTTTACTGCTGCTACCACTTCCTTCTTTGCTGGGTTCCTGTGGAGAAAAATAAACATAGTAACTGACAAAGATCCTTTAACAGATCACAGCTGGACAAAGACCATCTCAGGGTCTGGACACTCTCATCTATATTGTAATAAAACAACCATGAACATGTACTTGGTTAAAAATAAACAACAGCTTTTCTATACAACCAGACTATGATTTCACACCTATGCCAACAGCCCTGTGAGGTGCTACGTAGGCAGTTAAACATCACAGTATGCCAACGTATAGCTGAGTGTTTGACAAACGTAAATTCTGAACCGGTGGAATTAGGTGTAAAATTAAGGCATGATCAAAGCTTTTAATCATGCAGTTAAGACAAGTCTCTGCTGCATCCTTGCAAAATATTTCATTTACAACCACAAATGTCTATGTTGTGGTGGCACTCACGAAAAAGTAAGGGGATCATCAAAGTCAAGGATGATTCAGTCAGTGCCACTCAACATAAATTGGTGGGGTCAACATTTTCTGTTACCTCTGAACAAAAGCAGATCGAAAATCAAAACAACTGACAGCATCTCTGTGATGTTTTTCGCTTCTCAACCACCAAACTGACCCCAGATCAGCCATCCTTCAGTCCAAAGCGCAGCATCACTGCTCCCTCTAAGAGCAACGCTGTTCCCATTATGAGTCAGAAATATAATATTCATGTGTTGACAAGCCCAAATACTTCATTTTAGACCAATTTTTTCTAATGAATGTTTTTGTGTTAATAATATCAATAACTTATTTGCATAATGTAAATATACTCTCTTGACCCTTCATATTCCTTGTTTATTCAGGGCTGTAAAGGCAATCTTCATTCTGTCTAAGAACCAATCAGAAGCTGCTATTTTGAGAATGTGCTGTTAACTCCCTTTTTCAACGAAATGAATGAAAATCCATCAATGGAAAGTTCCTCTGGAGGCCGTTTTATATTTTATATCCACAGGATTGGTTTTTAACATAGCTCTTTGGAACAGAGGAGCAAGCAAAGAATGGTGTTTCTACACTATTCATTCACTTATTGGCCAGCAATTTATAACAGTTTTGACAGTTGATATGTACACAGGTGCCTACATCATAGTCAGTACTTAGGCTCGATACACACTGGAAGACCAGGGGAGTAGTTGCATGTTAAGCGCTTTGCACTTGAGGTCACTTTTCCTGAAGTCAGCAGAATGACACAGACAGATGAATCCAAGTATTCCATCTGCCGACAGACAGTGCTCAACATGTCTACTTGTGTCACAACAAAAATATGGACAAAAGAATATATGTTTCTATGTCAATGAAAAGAAAACTCAGCATATAGGATAAGTGGGGATTTGCCATAAACATAACTTGAATGTAAACAAGAAAGTGGCACAGCTGTGCAAAAATCACCAGGAAACAAAAACAGCCAGAGCTCTAACCTTCATCCATCACACACACACATCAATAATTGCAACCTGAACAACGACAAAGAAGGAATGGGTGTGCACGACACATGCATTACTCTACAAAAAAAAAATATTGTCTAACAACTACAAATGACACTGTGTCATGTCATTTCAGTGAAGCACTTTTACACTGGTACGAGAGAGGTTGATATCAAAACAGTGGCAAAGATTGGAAAAATGAACAGGAGCTGTTTCCTGTTTTTCTCTTGATCCCCTATCCCAGCTGAGTGACGCTGTACAAATGCATACGGACACTTAGAAAAAAGCTGACATGGCCAGAGAAAGCCTGATTTAATGAGTTTTGTTAGGAAGCAGATCAAAGCATGTCAAACTGAAAATGGCTGAAATGATGAATGAAGTTGGAACCCAACAGTGAGGATGAGGTAGCTCAGATGTCATATTTTTGTTGGCAAATTAACCTACCTTTGATACATGAGAGGTTTTTGTCTTCTTGGGATCTGAAAAGGCAGACAGTGGGATGGAGGGCAGCATCGGGTAGTCTGGACTGGGCTTCACAGCTTCAGCCCCTTCTGGAACCACCAAAACCTGAAAATAGAAGCAAAAGATAAACCAACTCGGAAGCAAAGTTTCAATCGCTTTAACTCTGTATTAACAAACTGCATGTTTATAGCAATAAAAGATAACATCATTTTAGCAAAATGTCACTATTCATTAGCACAATTATTTTTTGACTTTAGAAACATCACGCATTTAATGTTTATTAAACCTTAAAAACAACAAAAACTGGATTTATGCAAAGCGTGACAAAGGATTGCTGAAATGAAAGACTCCAAGAGAGTCCACGGTGCAACAAGTCAAAACCAACTGAAAACAACCTGGGCTAATCTTTGGATTTGGGATAAATTTGGTAACTATGGTGATGTGCCTTTCTCACAAAATTAACCATGAGGTGTTATAAATTCAATTTAGTTTGAATGCCGAGCATTGTGTGCTATTTGCTGCTACAGCTACTCGTTGGATTGCCTTCCATCCATTCACGACCAGTCAAGCCTCACCCCTCCAGCTTTGATCAGCTTTCTCCTGAATTCTTTGGTGGGGTTGTTGAAGGTGAGCTTCTCACAGCGCAGGTGGTTGACTGGTGGGTTGCCTTCCAAGTTAAGGAATAGGTCATAGTTGAAAAACACCTTTTTTGGCTCCTCCTGAAGGAAGAACAAAAGGATACAGACTGTTAAACTCTCCTGTAACGGCATATCTGCTCAAGTACTTTGTGTTTGTCTATCTGTATTCCTAGAGCCACCTTCCAAAACGTACATATTTCACAACTTAAGATAAAGGCTGAATGAATGAACTATCACCCCGAAAGTCAATAAAACAGACAGACATAGTCGGAGCCGACACACTGATAAGAAAGAAATGACATTCCTGAGAGAACTGTAGAGAACTGGACAATTACAGCTGAGGAACACATTCTTTTGATGATAATAAAAAGATTTGGCCTCTTGGAAATGCAGATGATATACGTAGAAATACCTGATATTTGTCATTCTTTTGCTGGTCTGTGAATATTTTCTTGCTATTGACAGATTTGTCCATTGGACCCAAGTGAATTACGCATAATAGGAGGAAGTGACATTTTTTAGTGGAGCCATCAAGTATAATATTATAAGGAGCAGCGGGAGCTGATGGTACACTAATGCACACATTACCTCTTGAAGATCTGCCTTATCTTGTGATGAGACTTAAGTGGTTCTTTCTTTCATTATTCATTAAAACGGTTGATGGAGGCTCAAAGGTTCCAGTAAGATTCTGTGTTCTTTTTAAGTCAATTGCTTCAAGAGAGACATGACTTCTTATCAAGTAATGCTTCGGTAGCATAATCAGGCATTTTGACTGGATGAGAGAGGAGGGTGAGTAAGAAAAGCTACCTGAAAGGAATCCATTATAAAAAAATGGCAAATATAACTAAATAAAATGGATTAAAAAAACAGTCAAAGCATCACTGTATTAACCTAAAACAATATACATGCACTGAGATAACAGGGTTATTCTTTGATTTCTATGCCAGAGGAAGAGCTGCATCTTTTGCCAAGGTACTGCAAGGGATTAAGACAGGAAACCTGTTTAGATTCCTACTGGAAAAACCTGACTTCCACCCAGTAACCCTGCTGCATCTGTACACCTAATATCAATTTACATTAAACAAACCGACCTTAATACTAGAAAATAAAAGCTTCTGTCGCAGCCTGACTTCTTTCCTTTTTTTGACCAACTACATTTCTTTTCAAAACATGAAATTAGATTGGTACTACATAGAGCGCACACCTCTACCAAGGCCAAACATGACTGATTATCTTGTCTGACCCATCTGATTTCCTTGTTTTTTTGTGGAAATCGTCAAGTAGCTTTTGCGTGGCAACAGAAAGTGTTGAAAACCTGCACTTCTAGCAAATTAACAGTAAGTGGAAAAAGACACTTATGACTCCTCTTTTATTCTAGATCCACACCAAATGATGTTTTAATCAAATTGGAATATTTTGATATTTTGTGTGAAGCCATCCTGTAATCCATCAAAAACAGACCAACCAACAAACCAACCTACACAGGTGGAAAAAAAACCTCTTCTGGAGGTTATGGGCCCAGAGTTTATCTGTTCCCAGCTGATCTCACCTTGTTCTTGAAGTAAACCTCAATAGGCATGAGGAAGCCTGCGTAGCCCGACTCCTCCACTTTGTACGGCGGCTCCTTGCATACTGCAAGACACAGACGATCATTTCATTGATACTACTCTAATCAAAAGAATGACACGCCACCCACTGACGCAAAACATCTGAAAAACTCCAGAAGATGACAACATATATTTCTGATAGCTTATAATCTACATATTTTTATCGCAGAATAAAAAGACCACTTGTATGTTATTTTGGAAAAATGCCCATATTTCTAGTTTTTACGAAGACCTCCAGCTAATGAACATATGGCCCTTTCCGAATGACACAATCTCATTTATGTAAAATGCATTGTGTTCTTTAGTGGAACAGTACAGGGTTGTATCTTTCATTTGTGCAGTGAACATTTAATGAATTTCTGACTTTATAAAACATTTTTCCCCTCAGAGTCCTTTGAATCAGTTTGGTCTGCAACCTTTAGAGATCACATGCACTGGAAAAAACTGCTGCTGGCCCAAGAGCAACTGGATTAGAGAGGATCACACTTTAAAAATAAAACATATGTACGAAGACAACCCGTCATAAAGAAGCCTGATATCTGTAAAGATCCGGAAAAGCGAGTGCATCTTAAATATTCAGGTTGTTAACCTCTATATTCCTCTATAATGGGATTCAGCATTCTCTTCCGTTTCTTTCTGTTTCCATGATTTTCCGTCAGGTCAAATTAGTTTCTATCCTCGTGTGTTTTGTTCTTGAATTCTTTAATGCACTTTATTACTTTGGTGTATGAGATCGACAGTGTGAAAATGAATTTGCCTTGCGCTGCAGAGAGTGAGGATTTGTATTGAGTTATTATTAACACCCCCCACCATCCTTTTACCTCTCTTGGGTTTGGGGAAGCTCTCGTGAAGGCGGAAGACGACCTTCTCTACAAAGTGCTGGATGTCGGCAGTTTCTGGCCCTCGGACAAACACCATCCAGTCATGGGTGAAGCCTTCGGATGTTGCTTTTTTCCTCAGCTGGGCTCTGTGGCCCAACTCCAGTTTCACCTGCACTGTGCACTGAAAAGAGACACAACCAAACCAAAGTCACACACCATATTACGATGCTTGTTCCTGAATATGTGTTGGAACGTGTGTGAGTTTAAAGGGTATTACAATGTGAATCACAAGGGCAGAATGTGAAAAAAAAGATTTATCGAGATTAAAAAACTGATGTTGTTGAATGGAAACATTTTTCATCTCTTATCTATGCTTTTACATGTTTTGGTGAGCAGAGCGAGGTCAAACAAAAGGTGAGTTTTTTTCTTCTGCTGCTGACATTTTAAAATGAAAGTGGGTTTTCTAACAATATAATCGTTTAAATACAACTTCTGAGCTTCTCATTCCATCTATGCTCATATAACCTACAGGAGACACATATCATGATGTGTTCTAACCCTTTATATCACAACAAGAAATATGAATTTATTCTACACACAGCCACCAGTCAATATAAACATTAAACATGTGTTTAAGCCACCTTCTACAATGTGAGACTTCTCCAAACTTGCAAGAGAACATTTTTGGATATTAGAATGTTGCTCAAAAAAAAAAAAAAAAAAAAAAAAAAAAAAGTAAACAAGAGCTTGACAGTTATTGTTCGTGAAAGCATGTGCACATATTTCACATTTTGCAAAGGTCATAGGACAAACAGCACGAATGAAAAGAAACTGACAGGAATTTGACAATAACCTTTGCACTTTCAGTGTCCAGGTTTGAATTATCATCAGTTTCATCTCAGGGAAAAATGCAGTGAACATTGGTACTATTTCTATGAAATAAACAATCAAGTAAAAAATAAAGAAATTAAGAGGATGCAAAGGACAGGGTTAGATGGAGGCAATTGATTCGCTGTGGCGACCCCTGAAGGGAAAAGCCGAAAGGAAAAGAAGAAGAAGAACAGCCCTGTATTCAGATCTCATATCTTAGTCCTGTGCAGTTTTAAAGAGACGGCGGCACCTTGTAAAGAAAGCTAATGGTGAAATAAACCCAAGTGGTCATTATTCATTGGTTCCTGATTCCGCCTCGAACAAAACCCTTGAATCCCTACCTTACGTGAGTGAAGGCTGAACACTTGGCCTGGATACAAAGCTGGACTGGTGTAGGGATGCTCCCTGGTGAATGCTAGTGATTAGCTGTCTGAGCTGACTGATTTCAAAAGGTTTGTCCAGACGAGGGGCACATTGTTAGGCTACCTCTCTCTCTCTGACAAGAAAAATGACAGCGATGGGACGAACAAATGACACTGAGCTGGTGGAGATGGAGGTGAGGACGCAATGTGGATGGAGCACAGGAGGGAAAGAGGTGTGGGTGGGGGACAAAACAGCATTTTATGTCCAGTGAAGGACTGAAGAATGTGGGGATTTGTCCCTGAGAGAGAGCAGCTCGTGAGCGAGGACTGAGTGGAGGGATTAGAGGGGACAGGATTGAGATGAGCTGGTCTGGCACTCTCTGGCTCTCTCTTACACAGATACACCCCCCCCCCCCCACACACACACACACACACACAGACACACACACACACACACACACACACACACACACACACCTCTCCTGCCTGGCACTCTGCCCGGCCATTCTGTGGCAGTAATGCCCTTAAACTCCAGACTCCACCACACCCTCACCGAGCAGTCGTGGAGTCCATCCAATTATCCACAACCCCCTCCCCATGACGACTCCACAAAATCAGGAATGTGATAAGAGCAACACAAGAATCAGGCAGATAATGAGCCAGAGCACAAGACCGTGACAATTAGAAATCAAAGGGAACAATCAAATCAAAGTATAGAGTAAAAATAAGAGGACATTTATCTCAATAATTAAAAAACTTAACAGCCCAGATAATTATTTAATAGGTTGATTAACATTTAATTAATCAGGTTTTATTTTTAATGACATATCTTTACAGGTTTCTCTTTTTCACCTGTAAAGATTTGCTGTTTTTGAGTACCAAGCATAAAATGTTTGGGATTTGGATTATTGATTGGACAATAATACGTCAATCTGCGATCTGGATTATCATACTTTTAATTTTCAAAATCTTTGACATCTTCAAGAGGAAATGATTTGACAGTCAAAGAAAATACATGGTGGATCAATCGTTCAAATAATCATTAGTTGTAAGAAGAAAGGAAATACTAGAGCTTCCAGTAATAGATTTTTCTCTATGGGTTTTTTATGTATTTCTCTATAAAATGATTTGTTTGAAGATGGTTAAAATGTGGAGTATACTTTCACTTCTGGATATTTTCTGAACAACAGTCCAAATTGCAAATACAGTACATTGAAATTACAGTTCCATAACAGAAAAGGAGCAAACCCTTTTGGAGGCATCTCAAGAACAATGCTTTTCCATGACTGGTGTAATAACAGAACTGTGTCGACACACATACATACATACATACATACATACATACGTGGGTATGAACTGAACTATGTCAATCTGAATGAAAATGAGATGAGCATTCCAATTACGCTTCTGGTTTTACGCTTCCAAGTGTCAGAAAATGAAGAGCCCAAGAGGCAAGAATAGACACAGTGATAGAGCTGAATATTAATTGAACTGTCACACTACCTGATAACACAAAAAACAAAGGGACCTGCATCCTGGAAAATGTTCTTTATTTTTAGTATTAGGTGGACAAAATGACTCATGCCAACATGTTTACTGGGTTAGCCTCTATTATCTGAACACAGAGGATCTAAAACCAAACAATAAAAGCTACCAACGCTGGTTCATGCATGATTTCTGATTCCATTAGATTTCACTCTCTCCCTCTCTGTGACACACAATCTGACTCAATTGAGGGAATAAGAGGAAACACAAACTCACTGGCTCCCATGAAAACAATGAACTCCCAGCTGACATGTAAATAACCCCTATCATGTTAACCTCTGAAAACTGATGAAAGATTAAACTGAAAAACATGACAGTTTCTACATTTTGCAAAGCCAAAACTTCCACCTAAATCCTTCACACCAGCCTTAAATCTAAAAGATAACGGGCAATCCTGGACAGCCATGGCAGGATAAAAAAAATAACCAATCTGTAGCCCCCGAGGAAAACAAGTAGGGTTGGGGTGGAGGGGAGGGGAGGTGGCAGTAATGATCTTCTAATTTGCATACAGACATGACCATACTTCACTGTCCACCAGGAAGTAGTGCCACTCATCAAGCTGTGATGTAATATAATGTGCATTAATATATTCAAGCACAACTTGTGCATAGTGAACTTGACTCCCTTTTGCATCTCTTGATTTACTAAAGGTTTATGAAGTCTTCATGCAATACCGATAAGCACAAGATTAATTCATGTAATTAATTTGACCGACCTTATCATGTTAATGAATATCACTGTTTTACAAAATACTTTTGACTGCCTGGTACAAAGTACTATTGTTCAAAACTACAACCTGCAAAGAGACCATGAATCTAATGAACACTTCTCCAAAGTAGCTTTAACAAGAATCCACCTTTGACAATTGCAGCTTTAATTGCAAGGTTGCTGAACTTGAAAGCATAATTCTCAGCTATGTGTGCCTATAAACTGGCAACCGAGGACACAACTAAGCAAGAATGAAAACTTAAAGGTAAATAATTCTCAAGTAATATGGTAAGATTACAACAGAAGTACAACTAAACTATGCTTTTAACTTGTAGAGGAGGACTTCTTCTAGATCAACACATAATTCTAGTTAAAACTTCAAAAGAGGCCAATGCAGAATGTGGATTAGCTCCAAGAAAGTGGTTGAGCCACTTTCCATGGGTGTGTGTATGTGTGTGTGTGTGTGTGTGTGTGTGGCCTACACATCTGAATATAGTCCGAGATAGCCTCCGGCATTTAAAGTAGCCCACTTTGAAATAATATACCCATTACTGAAAAAATGCAAGTTTCTTTACGCATTTTCCTGCTTTGCTCTCAATAAATGACTCTTTAGAGTGACAATTTAAGTGTGTAAATTTACACATATATTTGTATTAGCATTTGAACACTTTATCTTGCAGTATAAAAGCGTTAACACAATGATTCTTGGAATTTATGTCCTTCTTGAAGACCACCCAATGCATGGGTGATCATCATGATTGGATTAAAGTTTAACATTCGCAGCAGAGCTGCAAGCATTTTCAACTACAGCCAATAAGGTTACGTGCGTGTTAAATATTAACCAACTATTTGCAAATAACGGAGAGATATAAAAGAAGTTGTGCGGTCGTTGTCGCGTTTTGTTAGCCTTGCATGTGAGCTTCCAGACCGCCGGCAGTGGAGACACCACCCCGCCTCCCCAGCCCAACCTGGGGAGGGCAAATCTTTCCCCCGGCGCCTCGTAGCGGCTCCTTAGCCTTTAGCCAACGGACGACTCTCCTAGTCGGTGGACTAGCTTAGCTTAGCTAGACAAAACCTCGACTCAAATTGGACTTCATGGCGTCCAATAATGTGCATATGCGTTTTAAACAGCACAGAGAGGAATAAACGCCATGTGTTCATCTCTTTGTGTGGCTGCTTGTGGCTACAGCTATGAATGGTGGGGTAGAATGGAGCTAGCTAACGGTAAATACCGATGTATGAGTGCCCAGCTAGCATAGCTCCAGAGCCAAACAACTACGAGTTCATTAGCAGCAAGAGCATTTTTTTTTCTTCTGGCTAGCAGAAAAGAGGATTCATTCCTGCTTTTGCCAGCGGACATCCCGCTTGCGTATTCCCCGTGAAAGTTCACATTCCACAAGGAGAGACAAAAGCCACTGTACCTGGTTCTCCATGTTTCTCTGGCCTCAGTGATTGTTGTATTTATTTACAGCGGCGTTTGTGGAGCGTCTCCCCAGCCTCTCCTCCTCATTGTGTGTCAATCCAGCCCAGAAGCGGAAGGTAGACGGTTCCCCTCCCCTTCCAGACGGCTGCTGGCAGGCGACCAAAACAGAAAGCTCCCTCAGCCAATAGGGAGGCCGGAAATTTAACCACTCTTAAATGGACCAATAAGAAAGGGAAAGAGGCGGGATATCCTCGGAGCCGCAAATACAATTAAAGCATTTTCTGATAGTTTTCTCGAGTGACAGCAAGCTTGTCCCAATGGGTACACCTCTGTTTCAATTATAAACACAAGATGATAATTGATAAATCGGGGCTTGACTGGGTGGTTTTCATTGCTATGGCAGCCAGCCTGGTAAATATCTAACCCTAAATATTAAAACCAGACTTGTGTCTCGCTCTTGCAAGTGAAGAAGCGTCATAATATCAATTAACAAATTATATGCTGAAATTCACCACGGAAAATTCCAAAATAATTCCTATTATTAACAGAATTATTTTAGATTTCAAAGAAAATCATTTTTAAAAATGCTGGCTCCACCTTTTTTTCTGAACCTGCATCAAAATCCAATTTTTTTTATGCTTTCTTCTTATTCAAGGCAGGAGTGGTTCCCCTTATCGCCACTATGGTTGAAATCAAACACTGTAATATTAGTTTAATGACAAACAAACAGACAAAAATCTACTTTTCTTGTCCTAAACAGCAATAAATAACAGTGTTTACTTTGCATCTCAATACTAATTGGGTGGTAGAGCAATCTAATCTACAGGTAGTGGTTGAAACATGCTTTTCCTGTCTTACTGTAATGGTTTTCTAAACCTATGTGAAATTAAGAATTTTATTTAACACATCGTGTTGAATTTTAGTCATTCTCTGCCTTAAATATAAGTTTTAATATTTAAATGTTCAAAGAAAGCAGTAAGTCTTCAGACTGAAGACTTCTCTGTGGAGTCAGGGAGCGAGGGCCCATGGCAGTTGGGTGTGGTGCTCAGACTTTGATGTCAGATTAGTGGGCCTCAGCTATGGGACAGGAGGTCACCCCTCTCTCACTGGCTTGGTGCCTCCTCTTCTTCCCCCTGTCACTCAAACCGATTCAGTCTGCCTCTCAGTCAAGTCTGAGAAAAATAATTCCCACCTGGCTGTCAGACATGAGGGTGTCCCGCTTGTATTGAGACATCAACCTTTAAATCCTTCTTTTCTATGTGTATGAAGAGGAAGAAAATCAAAACAAAGCCATGTTCTAATGGGTTCACACACAATAGAATTGCATTATAGTATAAAGTATATAAAGTAATTGTATTTTATCAGCAAACTTATTATTTGTTAATTTGATTTATCTAATGAATGAAACTCAGTATGTGGGGTGGCTGTGGTTTGAATGATAACTTAACTGTCCACTTAACAGAAGGTTAGTGGTTTGAGCCCCAGTCGTCTCGGTCTGTATGCAGCTTTTGATGTATTCTGAGTCATACAGTGTATACACTATTTGAAAATATCAATGTTTTGACACACAAACAAAAAATATACATCAGTCATATATATTATGTAAGGCATAAACTAAAATATGAATCACAAAATCAATAAATGCAGTGCGGGCAAAAAAATAAAACAGGTTTTGGTAAAATGGTTTTTATATTTTGGAACAAGAAACTCATCACCTGTTGGTGTTGTGTGTGAAGAAAATATACATACAATCAAATAACCTTTGGTTGCAATATGTCATCTAGTTTTCTGTAAAAAAAAAATCACAAAATGAAAAAATGTTTTTATTAAAGTGGAAAAACTAAATTTGAACAGAAATCTCAAATCCTTTTTGGCACTCAGTTACTTCATCCAAATTTCATCTAAGCACAGCTCTCGATAAAAATTTGTAAAATACATGCTTTATGATTCCAGTTACAGCTTTTGACAATGTTTATTTCTAACTGACCTCTTTAAATTGTTCTTGAAATTGAAAATAACAGTATCAATGAAAACCAAGAGCTAAGTTCCTTGTATGAATGCAAATAAAAGTGTGGAATTGTCTTCCATTAAATAAATACACATGACGTGTGGCTCAGCGGTGACTTAATTTGAATCAAGTATATCTGATGTAGCTCCTTGTTTTTTTGGCCGAGGAACATCAGTTGAGTAGGTGTTTCTTTTATCTGGCTTCAGTTATGTAATTTGCATACACACCACTTAAAAAATATGGTCATATTTAGCTTCTTGGGAGCTTTCATACCCGTAAAGTATACAACTTTTCATCAGAATTGGATCTAAATTCAAGATGTAAACAACTTGTCGGGGGTTGGCACTGTTGCCTCAAAGCAAGCAGATTAATCATCAATCAAGCATTTCACTGTGGGTGGGTCACTGCCGAAAAAAGCTGGAAACAAAACAGATAAAAATGATTTTGCGTTCAAGTTCTTTTTTCTCAGCCACTCTCAAACATCCATATCAATAGATGAATTTAAAATCGCTAGGCACATTCTGATGGAAGAGCTTTCCGTTATGGAGTCAGGCAATAAGGATGCATTGCTGTCAGTGTGCTGCTAAAACTTTGATGTGAGATTAGCGGGCCTCCGCTATAGGTCACCACTCTCTCACAAACTGGCTCGGTGCCTCGGCTTCTTGTACTGCCACTCAAATTGAGTCAGTCTGTCTCTAAGTCAAGTAAAAGAAGCCCCACATTGCCGTCAGACATGAGGTTGTCCCATTTGTATTGAGACACCAACCTTTAAATCCTTCTTTTCAATATCTGGGGAGAAAGTGAAATGCAAAATGAAGCCACGTCCAGCTGCTTTCACATGAAGCAAAACTTTATCCTTAATGTTTCTGAAAACCAAACTTCAACACACACAATAAGGTATTCATTGTTAGTAAAATATAGACATTCAGTTAAATCAAAACACACACATCTGTGTTTTTCACCTTATTCGGTAAATGAATAAATCTTGTCAATTTCCTTCCATACTTAAAAGGTGAGCAGCTTTATGAAATAATGAAAAGTGACAAAAATCAGTAAAATGTATTTATTGGAATGGAAAACATCCAAACTCATCGCACCTCAGAAGTTTGTGATAAATTTCAGCCTGATCCCAGTGGGGGGGGGTGTCAGCTGAGTGATATATTGCCTACTGCCATGCTGATTTGCTGAGTCCTCAGATTTTAGTAATGATCCCCCTCCTAGGAGTCATTGTCTGACAAATATAGTAACACCTTCCTCAAAAATTCCTGTTGGCACTAATTAATAGTGGCAGATTACATTTCAAAGCAGCTGTTACTTTCATTATCGTCCACAAGAGGTCACTATTGCTTTTTAAAATTGAGCACATGTTTTTGTGGTCAGTCGTGCAAAGACACTTCTCCTTTTAGAAGTCGTGTCAGACTCCTGGTAAACTGTTGGGTTTTTTTTTTAACCCAGGAAAGCAATATAAAAATGACAAGATATTCAAAAATAGTGTAAAATTCAGTAACACAAAATGTGTGTATAACTGAAACCTAGAAGATGTCTGAGATTCAAATGAATTGATAAACCACATCCTCTTTAATTGATTACAAACATGTCACTACAAACATTCTTACTTTATTTAGACCATTAGTCAATCAAATTCTCACAAATGTTCAGAATGCGCAGTCCAAATAGACCCTAAGACCGCGTGCATGACATCATCACGTTGTATAAATATTTCCCTGTCAAGCTTCACTCAAAGAATCTGTCACAGTGGAGATTAACAGTAGTACAAATATAAAATAAAGTAAAGTAAAGCATTGGAATGTCCATTAATGGAATCAAGTTATTTGCAAAAAACACTTCAAAATACATATAGTTTATGCATACACACATACCCCCCATCCCTCCACCCCACAGGGACAAAAGTATTAGGACACACTTCTTAATCTTGAGTTTCTTTCAAACTCGCAGGTCTATAAAATCAAGCACAAAGCAACACAGTGAGCATTTAAAACTATTATTTCACAGTCAAGTCAATTGTATTACTGAAACAGAGAGGCGTGTAGGAACAACAGCAACTCAGCTATGAAGTGGTAGCCCAAGTGGGTACATTTATTTTTCAGCATACCAAGACATTATGAACAAAGTCATAATAACCTTGTGTGACCAGTCATCCTCTAGTGCACAAAGTGTGAATGTCACAGATTTCCACCAACACACTCCAGAATTTTGCATGAAGTCTTCCCAGTAGTGGAAACTGATATAATAGCAAGTGAGAATTCAGTGCCAATGAATTTAGAAAGGCACGTCATAAAGGTTACTGGAGGTGTAAGGGGTCGCATGTTCTAATACTTTTGTCCATCGTGTGTGTGTGTGTGTGTGTATGTGTCTGTGTGTGTGTATGTGTGAGTGTGTAGCACGTGATTGGGTCATTACACCCCAGAGTAATATTACTCAATGTTATGCAATTCATAATTGAAATATGAATCTATATATTTAAATACCCAAAGGCATTAATCTGAACAAGTACATTTAAATATACTACATACAGTATATATTTATATAATTTTGATAAACAGATGTATAATAATTATTGTGTGCTTCACAAACAAGGATACAAATTTGCAGTAACTCTTGTTCTGAAGGATTGAAGGACAATGAACCCCCGGGGCCCATTTGGATCACTTGTAGTCCATCCATGGTGTAAACAATCCTTTAATGTTACGGAGTGCATTTAAAATTTAGCACCGCTTCTGTGTTTTGGTCGTAGCCTTCAGGACAATTTGTGGGAAACCAACAGGCCATTTATCACTTGGCCAGTACTGCAGCCCAGGCAGAGAGTACGGTATCTCATAGTTGGCATCCAGGTAAGCCACCAAAGTGGTAGCATAGGCCACAGCTAGCACAATCAGAATGTGCCTGGAGGACACAGATAATAGTGATCAATACACATGGGCACATCCTTGACAGTAACTACGAAGGTGTAAAAAAAAAAAGTAAAACAAGCAAGGTAGGAGCAAATCAGGACTTACCAGATGCCGTGCATGTAGCAGAAACCTAACCTCTGCCAGAAGCTGCAACCAAATCGGTCACTAATCCAGCAGGAAATGGCGAGCAACCACAGACCTATCGACAGCCTGGCCAGCTGCAAAAGTTTCTGGTCAGTGCAACTGAGAAAGAGAGAAAAGTGTTTAACCATAATGACTCTGAACAGAGGATAAAAACACTGACAGAAACCGCCGTAGCATTCGTACCCTCTCATCTCTTGGATCACCACGTAAAGTATATGGATGCCAAAGAAGTTCAAGGCGTAGGCATTGGCGGTGGGTTTGACGAATGATGATGCTGTGGTGATGATAGTAGCCACCATGATGAGGCCTGAAAATTTATACCTATGGAATATGGACACATCAAAATTTTAAAAAACTCGAAACGTTAAAGCTGTGCTGTTTCATCAGTGTGTTATCTTATAGACTGGATATATTAATAGACTGGATATATTTGCACACAATCAAAAGGCTGAGACTAAAACATTTTTTCACAACATCCTAATCATTAAAGGAGCGCCGTAACTTTAATATAAGAAATCCAGAGACGGGTAAATCCAGACAGTTCAAATCAAGAAGTCAAATATCTTAATACATCATTTTCTGACGTTAATCAAAATTTTGTCAGCCTTTTCACTACCTGGTAGTTAAATATTTACACAGGGTGGGAGGAGCTACAACATTTCACAATAGTGAGCTGTGTAAAGTCACATTTAGGTAAAGACAAGAAGTACTATGTTGAATTTATGCTCTGGATGGGGCTGTCAGACAGGCTCCTCAGCCTGCACAGGTTCAGCTATAAGAGCCACCCCTTGGAAGCCACTATTCTGCCTTTTGTCTCATTAAAGGTTTCTATCAATGGACTGGAGGGTGATGTCAATTCCCCACAGAACAAAGTCCAAAACAAAGGCCTCGGACTGATGCATTCATTGCAGAACTGACAGTTGCCTTACCTGTCTTTTATGAAAAAAGGAAAGAGCTTGCGTGGAAACCACATAGAATATCCCACCGCCAGCACCCAGAGGATAGACAGCTCGTCCAACATCTGGCCCATAAAACTGAGCGTCATGTGGAAATAAGCAGAGAAGATTCCTGCAAAAAAAATACAAAAAAAACTGTCTTTACATATTTATTTGAGAATTCTGTTTTCAATATGCAGCAAATGAAAAGAAAACACAGGGTCCAAATAAAAGACACTAAGAAGGGGAGGAAAACACTCAGGCAAGTTTCTATAATGGAACCAGTCGTTGCTAACCTGCGGTTCAGGTTGATAACTGTTAGAAACCGCACGTGAAAACCTGTATGTGCAAGTTTGGTTTTAAATGCACTGGAGGGGCCTGCTGGATCACTGAAGGAAGTTTAACACTAAAATGCATGCACATTCCCAACACAGTGATTTACATTCTGTTTAAGTCATACTCTGAGCTGAACAAACTACCGACAACAGCAGTGATTTGTGTCTTACACCTGTACCTGAAAGAAAAACAGTGTCCTTGACCTTTTAAATGAGAGGAACTCAATATCTGTGTTTCTAAAATGGAGAGAGATATAATAGATATCAGATTTATGAATGAAGAAAAGAACACACAGCTACTGACCTACAAATATCATCATGATCCACACCAAGTGAATGGCCAGGTGCCTCTCTTTAGCATAGGGGTGAAAAAGGTACAGCATGATGGGGGATATGATAAAGAAAATAAAGCTGCTCATCTGCAATGAATCAACAAAACAAATCATAAAATTAATCAAATGATATTTTTCATCTGTGTGATTAGATATTTATTTCTAATTTTCATATGCTTAAAATTGCAATTATCTGCTTGATTATAGCACATTTTGTGTTTAATGTTAAGTTATTGTTAATAATTGTTGAAGCTGTTAACATAAATGCTGCAGTGCATAGATGAGGAACTCACAGTGTTGAAGTACTCAGCTACATTTTCTGAGTGTTTGTAATTATCTTCACACCAATCTACATCCGAGCTCTCGTAGGAAAACACTCGGGCCATCTTTTCACTTGAGTAAACACCTGTAAGACAATGAGAACGGACACAGTAAAGTACCTTAATGAAAAGGGGGAAAGGCAGAGAGTTTGCAAAGGCTGTACATGGAAATGACTTTCTGCTTTCCTATCTTGTATTCAAATGCTTTGAACACTTTCCCTCAACCCAGTCAGTCATTTCAATTATAGATAAAAGAAAGGCATGAATAAACCTTAATAGACCGTTTTTATCCAATGTGTGATTACTACCTCCAAGTGTAACAAGTGATCCTTTTTTCACTTATTTGCTAGTCTTTTCAAATTAAGTCTTGGCATTTTGATGCTCAAGGAGTCAAAATAAATCATCAAAAACACTACATCCAATGCTTCCTGTATTCAGCCTGGACTGCATTTTCCCTTCTACCCAAAGTCACCATGACAATATTATCACCTTTTATTCATAGCTCCTCCCAAGGTATGGAAAGCATTACACAACTCACAGGCTATGCAGCTCTGTTTGGTATAAGTCAGGAGATTGCTATGTGTCAAAACGTGACCGTTCAGTGCATTTACTGTTACTGCACTCAACATGCATGCACCTGACAGGTAGTAACAGGTAGTGAGGTTACAGAGTACTCATTGTTCATTCTTTCTTTCTTTCTTTCTTTCTTTTTCTTTCTATCTATCTATCTATCTATCTATCTTCTTCATCATCATCCAGTTTAATATTAGAAAATAAGGTTAAAATGATATTGAGCTGTTGAATTATTAACAATTAACGACTTATAATAGATTTACAGGTGTGTAATGAAGTATTTACTGTGTGTAAATAGTGGAAATCAGAGGTAACGTTAGAAAGCATGTTGTATTATTGTCAAACAAATTAATATTACAAGAACATCTCGTCTATATTTAACCTGTAAACCATCCCCTTCATCACCACAGTGCACTCTCAATCACTGATAGAACACAAAAGGCGCATTCTGGTGACTTCAGGTTCGGGTGTGACAGTTCCACACCTGTTCATGCCGGACAGAAACACAAAATCAAATGAAACGCTCGATAAAACAACTAAATTGAAAAGAGAGAACGCTCCAACGATCAGAGACTGGATCTTACCTCCCATGCTGTCGCTATTCAAGCCGTCAATCCTTTAGTGTCGCTCCGCTCCAGGTGGAGCAACAGGTGGATTTTTGAGGGCGGAGCAGCGAAATGCTCCCGATCCTGTTGCACGAGAGTATTATGTGACGTCACTAATGACTACCACCAACTGTTTTACATCTCTGAGCCGATATGTCATCAAGGAAAACAAAGCCTGAAATTACCTCATTTTAGCCATTGGAAAACACTCATCATAACAATTTATCAGCTGAAACTAAGGTATGGGGGGAAAAAAAGGAAAGGAAAAAAGAAAAGAGGAACTTTACAGAAGGCATTTTTATGAATGCATTACTGTCTGTCAGCATTAAGTAGACAATAATATAGAACAGACTGGTGACAGGTGTCAGGAGCGCCTGTAATCTTCTCGAGTTCCCCAGACAGGAAGTTCCACAAACCATCTGTCAATGGACAATGGCAGTGATTCAAATTTCAAAATAAAAGCATGACTGGATCGTGAATCAGATATGTTGTACTGTGTTAAATTTTAACACGAATGGGTGCGTTGAGTAACGAATGAGTTATACACACACACATACACACACGCACGCACGCACGCACACACACACACACACGTATATAAAGTATCCTGTATATATCTTTTTATTACGCATATAAGTAACTGAAAGGCCTATTTCTTATTATTTCTTAACATAAGCCACATGTACCATCTTCTTTAGTTTATCAAGTAAATATTTACATAAAACATAAAATGAGTAACTGAAAATGTATTTGTTTATTCTTGCACATATACAAAAACATATGTTGATTGATTGTGCAGGGATGACAACATTTTTCATAATCAACCACAGATTTAAATGCAGACACTTCTGAAATATAACATTAAAAAGTCACATCTTTCGGTTTTGTTTTCAAGAAAAAATTATCTACACTTTATTAACGACACAAACCAGAGGAAAAAAATCCTTGAAATAAAATCCTTGATATAGCTTCACAATGTGAAGCTATATCTTACATTGAATTAAAAAAATATGAGCTACTATCAATTATGACATTGGCAAAAATCTATTACTTTAATATACAAGGGATTAGATTCGCTTTGATTCATTTGAAGCGGGTTTGTTGAAGTGCAAACATAGCATTCAACTTCACTTGTTGCATACGAAAGGACACAAATGGCTATTAATATTTGATTGTACATTGGCACCTTTGTCAACAATGCTGGGCAGCACACGATGCTGCTGTGGAGAAAAGCCTTAGGCAAATAAAAACAGTGTGGACACCATAAGGGCCGCACAGAATTTCTGGATCACCTTTCTGTAAAGGCTGTCACATAAGCTTGGAGTAATACTGAGTAAATTGACCAGTCAAAGAAAGGTGTTGGGACGGTGGGCGAGGTCAAAAGTCTTGTCGCTCTGTCACTGAGAATAGGACAGCTTGGTACAACAATAGAGATGAAACCTGAGCAGCTGTTTGCATGTGATCGGTGTTTTAACAATGATGACCATAACAGCTTTGTGCTCTATTTCTACAGCACCATGGTCACCAGTGTGAATGTGGCTCAAATGTCAGCCACCTTGAACAACAACATTATGGCTCCACCATGTAACTGTGAATAAGTAACAGGCGATTTGTCAGGCAAGTACGTGTTGCTTTAAAATGAATCTTGAAGTTCAAGACAAAAGGTCTCCAGGACAAGTCAAATCTTCTCCACGTAGTTCCCGGGGAACAGTCCTTCCTTTCCTCGAATCTTTCCTGTCCACCAGCCTGATGGGTCTAAAGAGACAACAAGCAGAAAGAAATACCATTAACCCCTGTGGGACATTTTTAATTTATCCAAACAACCAATTGAGAGTTTACTTATTTATTTTGTTCACTCTCATATCCTCACACCTTCTTTGATGAGTTCGAACACGTCATTGTACTCAAAGCTGATCTCATCTGTGTCCTGGCCCGTGTACTGATATAAGGCCCGGCAGCGAGGCTTCTGAGGCCGAGGCTGTGGCGGAGGAGGAGGCCGATGACTGATGCTCCTTTTTCTTTGCTTCCTGTTACAATGAGGAAAATTATGATGAGGGATGGATGAAACCGCTGGTGTGAGTGAGTGAAGACGTTTTGATGACTCCATGTGGCCCAACAGGTGAACAAGCGACAGCACTTTTATGCTCATTTGTGAAACCTTGTTCTAAAAGCAGTACTTAGGGTTTTGCTCTTATTTAGAATGACCCCAACATTTGTAATGACATAGATTTCCAAGAAAAAGTCTGTGTAAATGGATGCTCCCTCAGTCTGAATGAGGAGCGTGAAACAACCTCTCGTTGTTACTAGGTTTTCTTTTATGGGTGACTGAAGAGAGTTCAGAATTAAAAGGCTAGTCGTGGGAGATAAAAGACTTCAGTGTTTACTGCTGTAATCGATGTTAAGGCCTACATTTGCATGCATGTAGCAAATTATTATAGGAGGAACCACCAAATGCAAAAATGTCCTGATGAGATGTAGCAAATTTATTGAGTACGTATTGAAAAAAAATTTCAGATAGTTTCAGGCAGTGATTGTTTTGGGTTTGCCCAGGTGTGAAAACAAGAAAGACTTGTAGTCATCTATCACATCATACCTCAGGCCTCTCTTTGTTTATTGTCATTCTTTATAGACAAATGACCTCACATTTTTATGTTTGAGTGTGTGCCTCCAAAGAGAATGTGTCTGAAAAGTGTGTTTCATTATTACTACATTTAAGGGCTTCATGTATTTTACCCATGTCTATGACAGCAGGGTTTTTTTTCCCCCTTATTCTGAAAATGATCGTTGTGAGTTAAAAATGCTTCTGTCTTTGGGTGTGTTTCTATGACTAGAAACCAGTTTTAATTTAGGCCTGGCCTCTATAGAAACCAGAGGAAGAGCAGGCAACCTGTGGCATTGTGACTAGAGCTCTCAAACAGGTTTATCTTCCTCAGCAGGAGTCTCAAGCCTCACCTTGAAATGCCTTAAGGACTTATTAATCTTATACAGTTTGAAATGACTTCCTGCTACCCCATTCACAAACCGTTTGTTCTTACCCTGACATGCCTTCATCGGGCACATTCAGGAAGTCCATGTTCCCCTGGTTGTGCTGGTTGTGGGCTGGTGCTCGGGGGGCTCTCTGGGTGCCGAGTTTGGGTGGAGCCGAGGAGGGTTGCCAGCTTTGTTTGTGCGGGGTGGAATATGTGGTAACTGACGGACGGTGGACAGGGGGTCTGTTGAACTTGGCCGCTCCATTTTGGTGTGCTGAAGGGAGAGAAAACGCTGATTTTAAAATCATCTAGTGGGTTTGAAATTGAAAATATCTATGGCATAAACTCCAAAATATACTTTAAAGAGTGAAATCAATTCAAGTGGTGCTATATTGACACTCTTGATGCATTCATGAGTTGCACAGTATGTTGGTAGAGCTAATTTCCTCTACTTCTACTATTGTCCGCAAGAGTTGTAAGTTATGTGATCAAAGCCAATTCGTTTGTTCACCTGTGGGTGTATTTCATAGCATCACAACTCAAACAATTTGGAATGGAAGAAACTTTACGGAAAGTTGGTCCCCGGGGAGGAGAACAAGTTGTTAAATTTTGAGGGCTATTCAGAAAATTGTTGATATTACAATGAAAATGAGGCCACAGCCTGCCTATCTCTGCCTTTGGTGTAAGAATGGCATTTCCCCTGTAGTCACAATCCTGTCAGTCATCGTTGTCAAACAGAGACAGAGGAAGGTGGGCCATGGCGTCACCATGGTAGGATTCATAAAGTCAGGTATGTGCTTTCTGAATGACCTCTAGATAGGATAGTCAATTGTCATATTGGATGAGTTATATTTTATGAAGTGACAGAAAAGGCCCCAGTGATGTAATTCAGTTTAACCGGTATCTATGCTGTTAAGTACATGTGGTGGAGTGTTGAATATTTAAGCGTATATGCAACATAGTGATCAAATAAACTATGTAAATAGTCAAATGAAGAGCCCAAAACTTGATTCAAGATAATTTCATACAATGTAAATAATTTGAACTAGATATACATAAAATAAAGACATAAAATAAAGTAGATTTGTGTCTTTACCTCTGGTGCTGACATTATTTCTCTTGCTACCACCAAACTGTTGAGCACCTTTCCTGCTGGGCTCTGAGGAAATACAGGCTCCATTATAGTAATACTCCCACAATTCAAATGTTTTGTCTCCTGTAGTGCAAATAATTTTAACGTGTTGCTAATTCTTTGTCTTACTGGAGGACTTGGGCAGACCGTCCCCAATTGTGATTGAAAGGGTCTTTCCTCCAGGTTTGAGCTGAGCCAGGTCACCTTGCCCCCTCTGAAAGACCACCAACCTGGAGCCCCCTCCACCCCAGCCCTCTTTCTTCACTCTGAACTCTAGCCTAAGAGGAAAGAAGGTGTGTCAAGGCTTTGGTCATGCTAGATTCTATGTAGAAAAAGTCTTTCTGGGTATGCAGGTTCCCTTACCGGTCAGTGAAGGAGATTGTCAGTTTCCTCCTGGTTACTTCCTCATAGCGTTTTGAGAGCAGACTGAGGAACTCTGTCTTAAAGTTGGACTCCAGCAGACTGTCGTACTGGGACTCATGGAGAATGAAGAAATCATCCTGTCTGGTACTGAAGGAAATAACAGACCATTAAATTTCAAAGGACTATCATACATAACGTACGAGTAAATAAGAATACAAAGATATAAAGTCTGTCAGACACCCTGGATTACTCAATCCTAATGTCCCCTTATTTCGAATCCCTCAACGTCTACAGAGGATGTCTCTGAGGCAATCAGGGTTCAACATCCTCATTCAAACCCTCGCTAGGGACCAAACATAGTCCATTCCCTCCTATTCCATGGTGTCATCAATCAGGAAATAAGTCAAGTCTGCCCGGCTGAAGCTCATTAAAGACGGTGTAGCATAAGTACCAAAAGCAAGTGCATTTGCAAAAAACTCAAGCTAATCATGCTAATCAAAACTAGACAACAAAACACCGAAAAAATGGTGTTTAAATTTTAATAGTGGACGATGTTTAATGAAGGAATAAACCATCACATTGATATTTCTGAAGACAGAGCGACCTGCCAGATTTTATATTTGATTGTAGTTCACTTCTTATAAATCAGACACCAACCTGAGGGAGACGCCATTGATGCTTCCAAACTCCAGTTTTCGTTTCAGCACCTCCTTTATCTGCCCTTTCTCTTCCCCTTTCTTCACCTTCTCTCGACCAATCAGATAGATGCCCTTAGGGGTCAAGATCAAATCTCTCTTGATGGACTGGTTTGTGAGAGAAAAAAAAAAGAAGAAGTGAGAATTGTGAATAAAACTAAAAAAGAGAAGAAGCCTGGGTAGTTTTGGGAAGAGGTAAAATATTTGTCACTTTCTTACTGAGCAACTTTAATGAAACTAAACATGAGGATTCTTCAGGTTTCACCTTGAATCTGCGATCAAACTTGTTGACGGAATCAGCAAAGTCGATCCGTTCCCTCTTGGTCAGAAACTGTCGCAGTTCGGGCCTGTGCTCCAGACCCAGGTAATCTCCAACAAAGTTTCTGTTGATGCTGTTCTTCCTCCGCTCTTTGGAGTTGTACAGGATGTCTGAAGCTGCGTCACAAGGATGGACAAGCATTACGAATTGTAACTCCAAATATCTAAAGAGGAACAATATGGAGGTTTGTTCTACTTGTAACTCACCCTCCTCTCTCATCTGTTCATACTTCTTCCTGGCAATGAATCTTCTCCACGATTTCTGAATGATTCTAGCAAAAGTGTCAAATTTTCTTTCCCTCATCTCCTCAAGCAGGAAAAGCTACGAGCACAAAGAGTTGACTTTTATCATTTATTGAGTACAGCAACAATCTGCTTATAGTTTTCTCGAAAGGATCTTTGATGAATGTGTGCTCGTGTAAATCGATTAGTAAATCATTCCAAACTGTAAGATTTACCAATCCAGAGCAGGAACAGGAATTTTTCAATTCCTTTGGCTACATGCCAGGAACAGAAAGAAGTTTAGAACTCGACTGGGTGTCTTCTTTTAGATTAGACATGATAGAAATCAGTTGTTTATACAAACAGTGCAGAGCAGGCAGCTTCACAGCATAACCATTACTGAAAAGAGCGTTTGGTGTCGCCTGATGAATGTCAGCCTGAAGTAGCACAGTTAGGAAAAAGCTCACTAAAATACAGCACATGAGTAAATACACTTCATTATTACTGATCGATGCACAACCTGCACTGAGCTGCATGAGGACTGACTTACCGACTCAGGGTTCTTGACAAACACCTTGGTGCGTCCCATCTGGTATTGATCATTATCCATATTGACAGACTTGAGGATGTGAAGAACCCCCTTTTGCTCCGGACCCCTCCAACATGGCCAGGTCTCAGCTGTGAGAATGGCGTATCTTCAATGCAACACACACACACACACACACACACACACACACACACACACACACACACACACACACACACACACACACACACACACACACACACACACACACACACACACACACACACAAACCAAAAATCACTCTGAGGGTAAATTCTTTTCACATTTCAAAAGATGTGTGCGGGATGAAACTCACCTCATCAGGAACTTATTGAACACTCTGCGATATGCAAAGCCAGCCCTTCTCACACGTATGTTTTCCCGCAGTCCCAGGTATTCGACTTGATGCCGAACTCTACAAGCAGATGGAATGCCGTTTATTAATGCTGGATTTGAGCGGATTTGTAAAAACCTCTCAAAAGCGAGGATGCTCTGACCTGCTCTCCTCCCAATCCCGTGCCCTTTTTGTCTCATTTGGTTTGATGCAGCGGATGTAATGTGGAGTGCATTTCATCAGCGTGTTCACCAAATCATTAGCTTGTTTCTGTTGGGAACACCAGGGTGGGTTGAATGCATTTTCACAACATGTATTCTCTATCAGCTTTTAGTTCATGGATGGTCTCCAACCCTGACCTTGATCTTTGAGCCCGCCGTGGTGGGCCTGCCTTTCTTATCTGTGTTTAGGTTTTCAGGAAATAAATTGGAGATACTTTTACTGCAAAGACAAATTCAAAGGATTTTTTTACACTTCATTTCTTTTGTAAACACAGAATGAGTGAAAGCATGAGTCGACTGGAGAGACGTACTATTCGCTGCTCTGCATGAGTTCTATAAGGTCAGGGAAAAGCACGTCCCGGTTTCTCTCACAGAAGCCGTTGATATCATACGATACCTGAGTAAAAAAACAGTCAAAATCACTGCCTGCTCTTTAACAACCTGCTAAATAATCTTGTTTTGTAGTTGACATTTTCAGATTATTCACTATAGAAGGTTTTGCCCAAAGGCTAGAGTCGGCATAACTTTTGACACATTTCCTACCTTGCCGGCGTAGTGATGTATGACAAAGCCGGAGCTCCAGTTGTTGAAATGTTCATGTGTTCCTACAGCAGCCTGCAGCTTCTGCAGCAGCGTGCCGTCAACTCCCTCTCCTGTGGCATGCATGGTAGCGCACACATCATCCAGAACGCTCATTATGCCAGGAGGGTTCTGTAAGAGGATGAGGGTGTGGAGGGATTTTTACTGTAACTGCTAGCAACTGATTTCACATTTGAAAGAGCCATCATGCAACAATAGAGGTCCAACAAGCTGTGGAACCAATTTTAAAAGAGAAAGAAAAGGGTTTCTCAAAGTGCTTCATCTCTAAATCCCTTGAATACATAAAAGAAAAGAAAAGATAGTGCTGCCTTTTTCCTGACTTTGCTTTTTTTGGGGGGGGGTTAGGGTTAGGGTTAGTACAGAGAAGGCCAGACGGAGCTGCATTGTGTTTTTGTAGATCTGGAGAAAGCTTATGACAGGGTGCCCAGAGAGGAACTGTGGTATTGTATGAGGAAGTCTGGAGTGGAAGAGAAGTATGTTAGAGTGGTGCAGGACATGTATGAGGACTGTAAGACAGTGGTGAGGTGTGCTGTAGGTGTGACAGAGGAGTTCAAGGTGGAGGTGGGACTGCATCAGGGATCAGCTCTGAGCCCCTTCTTGTTCGCTATGGTGATGGACAGGCTGACAGACGAGGTTAGACAGGAATCTCCATGGACTATGATGTTTGCAGATGACATTGTGATCTGCAGTGAGAGCAGGGAAGAGGTGGAGGAGAAGCTAGAGAGGTGGAGGTTTGTCCTGTAAAGGAGAGGGATGAAGGTTAGCCGCAGTAAGACAGAGTACATGTGTGTGAATGAGAGGGACCCAAGTGGAAGAGTGAGGCAACAGGGAGAAGAGATCAAGAAGGTGGAGGATTTTAAATACTTAGGGTCAACAGTCCAGAGCAATGGAGAGTGGGGAAAAGAGGTGAAGAAACGTGTCCAGGCAGGATGGAATGGGTGGAGGAAAGTGTCAGGTGTGATGTGTGATAGAAGAGTTTCAGCTAAAATGAAAGGAAAGGTGTACAAAACTGTGGTGAGACCAGCGATGTTGTTTGGTCTAGAGACAGTGTCACTGAGGAAAAGACAGGAGACAGAGCTGGAGGTAGCAGAGATGAAGATGCTGAGGTTCTCTCTGGGAGTGACCAGGAAGGATAGGATCAGGAATGAGTACATCAGAGGGACAGCACATGTTAGAGGTTTTGGAGATAAAGTCAGAGAGGCCAGACTGAGATGCTTTGGACATGTCCAGAGGAGAGATAGTGAATATATTGGTAGAAGGATGCTGAGTTTTGAACTGCCAGGCAGGAGGTCTAGAGGAAGACCAAAGAGGAGGTTTATGGATGTAGTGAAAGAGGACTTGAAGGTAGTTGGTGTGAGAGAAGAGGATGCAAAGGACAGGGTTAGATGGAGGCAATTGATTCGCTGTGGCGACCCCTGACAGGAAAAGCCGAAAGGAAAAGAAGGAGGTTTTTTTTGAGGGGGGGGGTATTATAGAAATCCTCTTTTCTAAAGCACAGAGATCTGGAGTCGCACTTCAGCCACACTTAATTGTTGTCTTCAATGCTTGAGGTCATGCTTGTATTAGCTCACCAATTTATTTTCAATGAGGTCGCACACAATCTTGTTGTTGAAGTACTCGATGGGAGTCCACCTGATGCCCTCCTGAACGTACTCTTCCTGAAAGAAGGCACGTAAAGAAAAGAGCTGAGTAGATGTGAAATCCTCACAAACTAAACATATTAAATTATGCAGAGTCTCTGTTAACTGAGAACAGTTTTCTCAGAGGTGGAGAGCCAAAGAGATGCGGTGGTTTAATAAAAGCAGTAATTCTTCCTCTATCTACCTGTTCAGCCTTCAGAGTCAGTTCAATAAAGATCTGCTGCAGCTTCTCGTTGACAAAGTTGATGCAGAACTGCTCAAAGCCATTTCTCTGCCAGGGGAGAACACAATCTGGTCAGTATTAGATTATCTCCACAGTACATCAAACCTTGCTTTGCCATAAAAAAAACTACATCTGCTATTTTAGTAGCTACCTATAAATATTAAGCACCTGTAAGATGTGGGAGAACTGACCTGAAATATCTCAAAGCCGTAAATGTCAAGAACTCCTATGCTGAATTCTTCATTGGGTTTCTGGATTGCTTTATTTATGGCCTTTAGGAAGGAGAAATATAAACTACATTTACATGCATGCCAGTTTGTGTAGGTATCAGTGACATATAAACGTTTAAAAGTTGGACCACCTCTACTAGGTAGTCAAACAGTCTTGCATAGAGGGCTTTGGCCAGGGCATCTCTTGTGTAGGTGGCCTGCTCCTGGTTCAGGGTCACGTTGATTGACTCAGACTTCCCTCCCCACTTTGAATCCATCTTCCGACTGGTCAGCTTGTCCTGCAGACGGTCGGGGTTGATGCCCAGCAGATAGGCAGGGAAGGCAAGCACTGGAAAGTCAAGGTTGTATTTCAAATCACAACAAATATATCAAGACACATGGAATATCCAGACTCTTCATGCATTTCAGACCTTTTACTGAACTAATCATGATTTTATTTTTATTTTATTTATTCAGTTTATTTTTCTTCTTTCCAGACATGTTATTACAACATACAGTAAAGTAGGCCTTAACTTGTATTTAGCAATACTATCAATTCTCAAGTTCCAATTATAATCATGGAAATAGAAGAAAAAGGACAAGCAGATGTTCTTAAGTAGCATCAGTCATCACTTTAGAATTTGGTTTTTGGGAGTAGAAATAGCAGTTTAAACAAATTGGTTGGTATTTTAGATGTGATGTGAAAATGAAGCCTAAATCCAATTTGTAACCATGGAAATAAAAAACATAAACAAAAGTCCCTGAATCGCCATAGACACCGCTTTCTCCACAGCCGAATGTGTACAAACTGCCTGAGAATGTGAATTTCTGATGTGCATCTAAGAACTGAATTCTCCTGTAGATAGATATAGACTTTATTAATCCCAGAGGAAATTGTGAATTCAATCTTTAGTCAACTCTCTATCAATTATAGCCCAGCAATTATAAGATGGAAAATCACTTGGATGTCAACACCAATTGTCGGTTTTGAGAAGCAAGGAACTACTGATGGGAACACGTTCAATTAATTAGCAGGGCTTTTGTCATGGGGCTTCTGTGTGTGTGTGTGTGTGTGTGTGTATGTGTGTGTGTGCGTGTGTGTGTGTGTGTGTGTGTGTGTCACTCACAGTCAGCGCTCTCCACCTGTGCATAGTTGCCTGCTTCTATGAAGCTGATGTTCCCCAGGTGAAGAATGCCTGCAATGATCTGCAGCACCTGAGTCTGGGTCTCACCTGGGATCCCAATCACCCGCATGGCTTCCTGGAGACGAAAGCAGAGGATGAAGGCAGGAGAGTTGCAGCATCTCCGTGGATGGGAATCATTGGAAATATGTCTATCTGAGGTTTAAATGGTTGGAAATATTAAGGGTCATTTATTTTTTGCATCAAAACATCTTAATGTGATAGATGTTCCCAAATTCTTTGATGTCTGGTTTCCCAAAATTCAGTTCAGCATAATTCCCAACCTGCATGACATCTATGTTAAACTCTGTCAAGAAGTAGTATTACTAAAGCAAAAGTAATAATAATAATAATAATAATAATAATAATAATAATAATAATAATAATAATAATAATAATAATAGTTTGCTAGAGAATGAAAAAATAAAGAATGTAAAAACTCTTGTGTCTCTGTGATTGAGTCAGTACAAGTTGTCTCTTGACCCTCTTCGGAATCCAGGGAACCACTTTTGATTTTCTTCCACAATATATTTACCATAGTTTCTTTGAAGTCCTTGCTGTCATTGGTTCCATCTACCTTATAGGTCCCAGACTGATTGAGGTAGCAGTAGTAGTCTGGAGTCATAATTCCGAGACATTCTTTCTGCTGAGCGTTAGTGCCCTCTATCAGCTGGAAGACAAAAGTGCAGAAAGAAGGGTAGTTCATTTCAAATGGTTAGTAATAGTATATGGGTTAGTAATAGTATAGTAATTGCTGATGATCTGTCTCTCATCATCCTCTGACCTGATAGTAGATGTGGAAGTTCCTCTCGCTCTCATTCTGGCTCACCACCCTCGACTTCTCCAGCAGGAAGTTGGAGATCTTTCCTCCATCTGGTTCTCCTCCTCTGCTGAACTGGATCTCAAAATATTTACCCTGTTGGATGCAAAATTACAGTAAATAATGAGAGACGACACACAAACTAAGCATTTGTTTGAAAAGTAAAGTCTTTAACGCGTATGTGCAGCAAATAAGGAAAAGTTCACGCTCACAAAACGGCTGGAGTTGTTGTTTCTGATGGTCTTAGCGTTCCCAAAAGCCTCCAGCAGAGGATTTGACTGTAGGATGATGTCTTTTACATGCTGTAACACACACAAACACATAACAACACAGTGTGAGACACAACAGAAATATCTGCATAAGATACTAAAAGGTGTCTTGAGTCATCGTGGAATTTCCATACTTGAACTTTAGGTCCTCCTCCAGATACTTTAGAAATGTAACCCATGATATATTTTGCCGCCACTGTTTTTCCAGCGCCGCTCTCACCACTGCCCCCACAACACAAAACATCAAATGACCTAAACTACACCAGCATAATTACAAAATAACACAACTGACACATTACTGTGAGACACAGTTGCGATCACCTGATGATGACACACTGGTTCTCCCCATCAATCATCATGTTTCTGTACATGTTATCAGTCAGAGCGTAGATGTGAGGAGGATTTTCGTATTGGGCCTGCAGCAACAAGACAGGAAAGGATTTGTGGTTTAAAGAGAAACAATAAATCCACTTGTTAAAGCGTTTTACTCACAGCTCCTTGGTAGACTTCTATCTCTCTGTCGGTGAAGTAGGGCATCTGCTTGAAAGGGTTAACTGATATCAACACAGGACCGATGTAAGTCTGAGATGTGAAGTCAAGGAGTCTGATGGAAAATAAGCCTGGGAAGCTTTAATCTGTAGCCTAAGTATGTATTTATTCCATAATTAAAACTTTTAATATCTGATGAGTTTTTTTTCTACACACTACACCAACAGACCAACAATTCAAACAACATTCCTCTCCTTCCTGTCATGCTTAACAAAATTAATTTCTCTTACAAACGTGATATCTGGTCATTGTGTATTTGGAGCGACATCAGCAGCGTGTAAAGTTGCAGTGAACGTCTCCTAACTAAATAGGGGCTTCATGTTCAGCGCTGCTACAAGAAGACAGAAGTGGGTTGTTGAGTCACAACGAATGCAGAACAGGAAGAAGCCACAGTCCTTGTGTGCTCATATGTTCACTTGAGATGACGTTTGGTGTACCTGAGTAATAATGCATAAGGTTCCAGACTGGATTGGATCACAAACGTTGATTGTGAAATTCAAAATCAGTGTTTATTAACCACCAGAATGAATCAAACAGCATAACCTAAACATAATGAGGATACAAAGATGTAGTCATCCATGTACCTCTTCTTGAGGTTTTCTACGATGGCGTCCTCGTTGATCTTGGACAGCAGCACCATATCGTCCACCCCGCTGTGCTTCACATTTTGACTCTGCCAGTGATATTTGGCCTGAGACAAACCAGAGAGACAGAACCGTGTTGGGTGTGTGTGTTTCAGATCAATTATTAGCATGTTATATATTATGAAGTTGAAAGACAGCTATGGATTTGAAATAATGCCGAGCCAAACCAATCAATGGATGTTTTGGTGTCTCAAAAACTCAAAAAAAAAGATGTGTATCAGCACGCACCATTACGATGAACATAACCCAATGTGGTTGCTATTACAGGAAGTTCACTGGTTACCGGGAAACAGGCCATAAACCAGCTGAGCTCAATCTCTAATTTAGATAATTTAGAAAAGCACCGCTGAACACTGTGACATTAAAGAATGTGAAAACAAGCAAGGAATGGTTTGATGGTTGTTGTTGTAAAATGTGTCGCTAAGAGGGCGTCACCCAAACTGAAGCTCTGTTATCACTCTGACTATACGTCGAGGTGAGTTTACTTCCTGTAGTTCCTGTAGCTCGTTTGATGGTTTGGTTTGGTTTGGATTGATGTGTGACTCTGATGGGGTGTCATCAGTCATATGGGGGGTGGATTGTGATGTGGTGCCTCAACATAAATCTACAGGCACCCTTAAAGGCATCAAGCAAGTCGCATTGTAAGAGACAGAACAATCATTGAATTAGAAAACTGGCTTCCATCGTTATAGTTTTATTTTCTAAGTCTTTTTTCCTCTTTATTTTGTGTTTAATTTATTGTTTCTTTCTCCAAACACAGGGGTGTGACCAGATCCATTTCACAAGAGCACGTGCCCTAGAATTGATGTGTTGAATCCCGGAAATTTTCCCATCTGGCAACTGGCAGTAGTAGTTTTTATTGTTCTGTTACACATAAATAATGAACACATGCAAAAATGTCTTAATATTCCAGTGAATGACATGCTGGGTAATAAAATTGACTGATTTTCTGGGCCTAGCAGACATGAAATACAGTATCTGTAAAGTATAAAGAATAGTTATGCATAAACTTTCATTTAGCCTCTATTTTTATTTCTAATTTTAATTACCCTGAAAGAGAAAATTCAGATTCAAGTTAGGCTCATAAACTCAAAAACTTGAAAGTGATCAGGTTGTTATGAATTTTATTTTTTATTTTTTCACAGTTCTATCTGATTGAACTTGATCACAGCTAACAAAGGACAGGACATGGTAAATTTTATCTTATTTCACTTTAACTCAGGTACAGTCATCTCCAACTCTTCACCCAAGGCAGAAAGATACATAACAAACATATTGTAGGTGAATTTTTTTTGAATTTTTTTTTAAAAAGCTGGAATAAATACTGCTTTTTCTGAGAACGTTTTTTAGTGGAAGGATGCACATTTAGCATTTCTATTGATTTTACATAAACTACATGATGGATGTTTATGAATCCTGGTGGAGGAGGGAGAAATGTATTACAGAATGAACTGATGGATTTAGGACTACGGTTGAATCAGTGATAAACTTTTTTTTTTAAATATTGGAAGAACATTAATTTAGAAGGTTCTTTTCTAAAGTTCTATTGCATTGTCCCGTATGCCCACTGAACATTTCATGGTGTACAGACTGGCTGACTGTTATGACTTTGAGGAGGAGGAAGTATTGCAACAGATGCTCTCCTGTGGTCCACTTCCTCCTCTTGCACCTCATCTCTGTCACTTATGAAACCTCACAATTATGTGGGTTTTCTTCCTGCAGCTGCCTGCAGAACCTCAGGGGTGACCAAGACCTTATTTCAACTAAGTTTAGCCCATGGTGATATCACAGTTCCAATTTCTTTCCTGGTAGACATAAAATATTTGAACTCGAGCACAACAACCACTCTCATCTCATCAAGAGTGACAATTAATCTGACAACCGGTACAGTCGGTGTGTCCTGTTGCCTTGAGCTGGTCATAATGTAAGAACTTGTACTGAAAAAGAGGAAACTGTGCTGTTACTGCTGCTGTGATGGAGCTGCATTTCCCTGAAGAAAACAACCTTTAAGCCTCGCGATCACATCCATCACCATGTCAAAAAACCCCTCTGAATTAAATATGCCTTCATCACTTGTCTAATCAAAAATGGTGCAATCATGAACTGCTTTAACAAACAGAAAACTAAAAAATGAAGGTGTGGTAACATACCATTGCTCTGTTGGTCTGCTCCTCCCCAGGTTTCCACTGTCCAGTGTGTGTTTAAGTGTTGGTGTGTGTGAATGTGTGTGTGTGTGTGTGTGTGTGTGTGTGTGTGTGTGTCAATAAAATCCACAGGTGGACCTCTTCAGAATGCCACCATTACACAGCGGGACAGTCAGAGTCAATAGCGGCAGCAACCTGCAAAACATTAACTGTAATCATTCAAAACTACTTCCCCATAGTCCCAGATGCATAGTGTGAAACAAGAAGTGCTCAAACACACACACACACACACGCATATGCAAAAGCACATACTAACTGAGCAAAGTTGAGTCTCTGCTTCTGTATTTCATACTCACTGTCATCAGAGCGATGATCAAGTAACAGTATAATGACAACGGATTAGCATCTCAGGACTAAAAGACAATTAGTTCAACATCCCCTCAACAGCAGATGACTGCTGATGGCAGGAACGACTGTGAAGTGATAATTATATGCAACCTGTTGCCAAATAATGGTGTTTCAGTTGTGAGCTGCCGGCTCCACCCAGCCTGTGGTTACTTCACAGTGTCATCAGAGAGAATGATCCCTCCAATGCCCCCTGAAAGACTGATGCAGGCTTTTATACTGTATATACAAATGTATATAAAAAATTCTGCATATACTGTATATATATACATATTGTGTATATATATATATAAAAAAAAAAACTGTGTATATATATATATATATATATATATACACACATATACACAGTATGTATATACAGTATATATATGCATATATATCTATATATATACATATACTTTATATATTTTGTGTGTGTGTGTGTATATGGATTGTTTTAAATACTGCAAGAACATGTTAACATTTTTTAGCATGATTTAGAAGGTCTTTTTATGTACTGTATATTTTTCTATTTAAATTTTTTAAGAAGGTTTTTAGAAGGTCTTTTTATATACTGTATATATATTTTTATATTTTTACATTTTTTTTTTTTTCTTTTAACTAATATTTACCAGGTCAAGCACAATCTTGCCTTCCAATTTACACCCCACTACAGCGTTTTATTAGTTTGTTTACTACACATTTACACATGAGGGAATAAATCCAATCTCTTTCCATGTACATACTCTCACAAATACAACTATATATGTGCTGTATATACAATGAAGTGATAGATTTAGTTTCCAAATTCAGGCAACAGACAGAAGTTCTTGCCTCACCTTTTCCTTAGACGTCATTACATCCAGAATTAGATGACAGATGATGTCATCTTCTGTCTGGATGCTATTTTAGCACAAGCACAGTCAATGATGAACATGTGAGGACAGACAGTTCAAATGAGGAGGTCTCATTGAATAGAATCAACAATGCACCATGTTTATTTTATTTCATATTTCCTTGTAAAAAGATGTACATGTGGGGGCAACCGGACTTGTCTTCCATATTATTGAACAGCGTACAGTACATGTTATAATTAGCATGTGAAAAGCAAAACAACAGTTACGGGTACTGTCCCTCTTATTTGCTCAGATAGAACAGGCTCACCGTTCAGGGTGAACCTCTACTGTAGACACAGGTCGATACAGAAAACTGTCTAGAATAGGAAATATCACAACAATTCATTGGGATATCTTCTGAAATTGTATTTGTACATATTCATGAAATAGCCATACACTGTAATGAAATAAGATTCAAATGAAATAAATATTCTGAATGTTTCTAACTGCACATGGATGAATTAAAAAGTCCCATTGGCATTAAAAGATTCCATAACAAAGAAAAACTTGTGTTCCCCTCTCTCAAATAGTTGTTTAAAAAAGGAAGATTTTTTTTATTCCCAAATTACTCCGAGATGTTTCAAATGCAAATATTCAGTATAGTACTTCAGCAACTGTTTCCATAAATTTACCAATGAATGGCATTTTGTGATTTTAAGTGAACTCTTTGCCACTTTATCCAACTCAACGAGGGTTAATTAAAAGTTTAAACCGTAAAAAGGGAACACAAGTAACATAACCGGGTGACACCAAGCCAGCAGATTGATATAATTCTAGAAGGCTCAAACTAATTTCTAAATAATTAACAGCACAATTGCTAACATGATAACTCAGAAACAAGGACAACTGTGAACTAATAGCACCAATCCAAACCAAAGCACCACAATAAAAAAACAAACAAACATTGTAGCAAATCCCTATTAAGGGATCCTGTAGCTTCCTCTCTTTACAACAAAACGGTCGACATTTAGTGCTACACAGCGCTGCTGTCATCAGTGATCAGTGTTTGTGGAGAATCCGACCACAGCAGAGTTCTGAGACAGAGGGTAATAATGATGACTGACCTCTGAGCCTCTGAGGCAGCATTTCTAAAATTATCTTCTGCAGGATGGAGAAACAGCTGAAACCTATTTTTTTCTAAAAGTGTCGTCAAAAACTCTTCAATGAAATTAACACTGAGTTTGGGATCAAGTGACACACTTTCTGTCGCGCTATCTTTAGTAGTTACAAAAAAGCTGACACATGGAACATCCTTGCATGAATAAATCATTTGACTGCTGAGGATCCGATCGCTTTCGGGCTCGCGTTTGAGAATTCCACACTCGGCTATTCTTTTTGATTTATTGAAGCAGCTTTAGTCGACATCTTTGTGGTAACAATATATTAAATTATGAAAACAATGGTGTGATGGTGGTGTGAGAGGAACAAATGTTCTCTCACTTTATGCTACCTGTTTGACATCAAACGTGAAAAGACACAGCCAGCATCTCTTTAGCGCATTAAGTGTAGCATCCATCTGCTAAAAAGACTTTGTGGCCAGACACACAACTCCAAATGAATGATAATGCTAATATAAATGCGGGCTAACAAGCTTTGCCATTTTGACTTAAAAAGTGATATGTTAACACTTTGATCGCAGAGGAATCCTGCTGCCCCCAAGTGGCATAAAACAGTCATATCATCGAAGGGAAGTTGAAATTTGCTCCACTTGGGAGATAAATTTCCTTATGACATTTGAAGGTTGGTTTCAGACATCAAATATCTTATTAGATGTGTAAATCTAATGTAACTGGAGAAAGGACTGGCTTTTGATTATAAATTTATGATCAGTATTGGCTCACTGTTTAGGTTTCTGGCAGCAACTTGAGTATTTTATTTGTATGTTCTCACTGGCGTCCAACATTTTACCGGTGTGTAAATCCATTGTCAGATTAGCACTCCTACTATAAAAAACTTTTTGAACGAAATGCAGTCAAAGCACCCCCCTCCCCCCCGCACTGCCTGTTCCTGTTGGCAGTGTTGACTCACTGTGTCTCGCTGTGTTCTACATTTCCACTCACAGTAAAAGTTACTAGCACTAGTGAATAAGTGGTATCGAGTGGCTAATACAAGCCAAAAAACTAGCGTAACAGCACCACGCTGACATTCAGGTAGCGACACTGAGCCAATTTCCTTCTCAGACATAAGATTCCCTCATTCTGTACCCACAACACAAAATAATCCTCTAATGTTCTGGTGAGTCAGCACTGATTATGCTCACATTACTATGGTAGTGTCTCCATGTGCTTTATGGTGGAGGTGAGAACAATTAAACAGACTAACCGAAATGGCAAGACTATGGCGGGTTGAGTGCCGCAGGACATTTATAGTTTCCACAGAGACATCAAGTCAGATCAAACAGAAACATAAAACACACAAGCTCTCCGACTGCTGACACTTTGTGCAAATCGAACTCTGCTCACACTTCAGCTGGAGAACTTGATGAAAGTTGATACGGAACGAAGCAATGATACAACATGGTCAAGTAACAACTTTTTAGATTCATTGCATAACATAAGAATATTCCTTTTCATGGGCAAAGATATATGGGAAGTCATCTTTACAAAGTGGATTTTTAAATTCATGACGAAACAAAAAAATACCACCTCTTAACATACAGGTTTAAGAGAGTAATGCAACCAGCCCTGCGGCCATAATGAAATATAGTAGCACCAAAATATTACAATGGAAAGAGTGTTTAGAAAGGTGAGACAGAGTTCATCCGAAAGACGACGAAGGGAAATGACTCTTCCCCTCTCTGCCTCTCTGCCTCTCCAGGATTCAGCAGCCCTCCCTCCAGTGGAATGTATAGTTAAGCTGGGCCCAGTGATGCTTCTGGTTCAGGCTGGATTCTAGATGCAAAAAAAGGTCCTTCTTTACAGTAACAGGACCGGCTTTAAGTCCCAGTTCGATCTGACACTCCTTTGGCAGAAGTAGTGTGAGGGCTGCTGTAACAAGGCTCAGTGGAAGGGTTTTCAGGCTTACTGTGAGTGTGGACAGAACCCACAGACGGGTGCCGGGGGCTTCATGGCATCCAGGTCAATGTCCCTGGCAAGTCTTGCAGCACATCTGCCTGAAATATGGCCGGCTGCAGAACTTGAACCTGAGCACCAGGGGGCAGTAGGCCACAGTGTTCACATCTTTACACTCTACAGGAAGATAAAACCAGAAATAGCTTCAGAAATTTTTTTTTTTTTCATACTCCATGTTTTAAAAACATTGCAGTGAAACAGCACAATATAACCACTTTAATATATTTTACTATAATTCTGTTTAAATTAAATGACATGAATGCTCTAGTAAGTTCTCTGCAGATTTAACAATTAATTAACTTTTGGTGATTGAGTTCATTTAATTTGTTAGAAATAAAACATGATTTTAAAACCATATGATCAAACAGGCTAAAAATTAAATATGCTGCTGAACAGATTAGGAATATAGATTATGACTATAGATGATAACTTTTACTGACAGACTTTTATGTTCATTACATTTTGAGCTCAATTTCAAAACGGAATTTGATTTGTTGAAATCTAATTCCATTGAATGTCTCGGTGCTCCAAAATTGTATTCCGTAAAAATATTTTGTCGACTTAATTAAGAAACCATAAGATCAAGCTCTCATTTTCAGCTCAACAAATATGCACTTTGTTCATATTCATCATTCCAATAGGAATTCTTTCTGTATTGTTCATTTTATAGAAGAGGAAAAGTTGCAGTGAGTGAACTTTGACCTTCAGGGTTGTCTGTATTGACGGGCAGACTGAGGTTACATTTGCTCTTGCACTGCTGCATGGCTGCTGGCCGCTGATGTTCCAGACACTCATTGGACGGCAGGCCGTTGTGGTTCAGACACTGCACCGAACGCATCTCCTGACCCAGACCACACTTTGCAGAACACTGTGGAGCACAAACACACACAGCACACAAAAACAGTCACACAGGTGCTCGTCCATTATAGCCTCAACATAAAAAACCCATCTTACCTCTCCCCAGGGACCCATTACCCACTGAGGGGGAGGACAACGTTGAAGGTTACAGCGCACCCTGGAGGTGGGCCGACCATGTTTGGGGCACTTGGACTCTGGCAGGTTGTCCCTACTCTCCCCGCTCTTACACAAGACAAGACGGTGCCTGTAGCCAGGACCACAGCTGGGCGTACACTGCAGATAAAGACGGAGGGAAATGCATCAGGGCATCAAGTAGGAGGGCCAGGAGGCGATGGGGGAGGCGATTGGAGGGAGGAGCAGGGGTTCACTGCGGTCAGAAGCATGCAAAGAAAGACCTTCTTAATCCCCTCAACAGAGGGCAGCAGAGTCAAGAGCGGTCTCAGTCGCTGTGAATCAGTTGGAGTTAAATAATCATCATCGAATGCAATCACTTAAGACTGTGGAGAAAAGTGGAACAGTGCTGCAATTCTGACACCAACTAGTTTGGTTTCAATTCATCCTGAACTCTAAAAGCAGACTTGAGTTCCAGGAACACAGTTGGAGACGACAAGATGAGACTTTTCTGTTCGGCTGTACTTGACGAACGCAAGACAAGCCAGCGAGACATGTCTCGAAAGTGTGGTTCAAATATTTGCACGACTGCAAAGACACAAACATTCTAAGGGTAATAAGATAAGAGTGATGACATGAAATTAGGTCAGAGAATTCCCACATGACGTGCAATGATGTGTATTAATGATTGCAACAACATGTTCGATGTGATGTATTGGTCTGCTCCATGTTGCTGTTGTGCTCTTTGTGGTTTAGGTCCTCTTGCTTTGTCTTGGCGGACGTTCTTGTTTCTTAGGCTCAAATGGAAAATAAACACTAAAGGAATTCTGGAGAAAACTTAGGTATTTGTTGAAATTTAGCCACAAATTGACCCCCCAAAAAAATTAGAGTACCACAAAAACATTACAGGACTCCATGGAGACCACATGTGTGAGGGAGAGATCTCTGCCTACCTCTGACCAATCCAGGGCCAGCCATTCAGGGGGGCAGCTGTAGTTGTTGCAGGGCTCAGTGACAGAAGGGCGTAGGGGGGTACACGCCGAGTCGTCCAGGACCTTCTCCTCTGTTCCGGAGACCCTCCTCTTACATAACACCCCTCGTGTCCGCAGACCGCCGCTGCAGCTGCGACTGCAGTCTGACCACTCTCCTGTCCACCAGCTAGAGACAGACAAAAGCCATCAGTTTATTACCGTGTGGACATCCCAGAGAAACGAATCAGCTAACAGACAGCACATATTTAACTATTACAGCCAGAGCTTTAAGAAGACTCAGTATATGATCCCCCAATGTGCCCGGCCTTGATGCTGGAATGAAAACTATGCATCCGTTCATGGTGTCATCATCATTAGTACCAGCTGCAAAGTCCACGCAACTCCAGGACGCCAAATCACAGCTCATTCTTTTTATATGTGCAAGTTTATTTCTTTAATTGGGGGTTTGCATATCCTGCGGTTACAGTCAGTGTATTGACACATAGGCCCACACATATGCACACATAAGAGCTTGCTTCCTTTCATTCATCAACCTCAACCAGACTGCCTGGACGTTAAAACCACGAGCAAGCCGCAGAATGAATGCAACTTTAAGGAGAAAGAACTGCTTCCTGGTGATAGAAATGAGGCCAAACAAATGGAAGATGGAAGCCATATCATCGGGTCAGACGTGCAACTGGAAGTTTAACGGAATGGAAAGGAGCAGATTGAGGAAATGGAAGAAAAAAATGGACGATGAGGAACTGTTGTCAACATTAGTTGTCTCCGTCATAAAAAGTGTAGCGTTCTAACACGGTTGAGAGGGGAATACAAAGAGCGAATGATCAAATGCAGCAGTGAAGCTCACATTAAAAGCCACAGATGTTTCCTTATATAAACAGAAAAATACAAGAAAAGCAACACCGGCACGCGCCTGACAATCTGAGTGGCGTTGCGTGAATGTGTTTTCTCAGCTGATGACTGCCTTTACTTTGCTGCGTCAATTGCTCCAAGAATTACTGTCCAATGATGAAAAGGAGGGTAATAAAAACCGGTATCTGCCCAGACACAATCATCACAGAGAAAAGTGGAAAAATAGACTGAGCGTGTTCCTCCTGTGGAAAATGTAACACACCCTGGTGGAACTGAGAATGAAAATGCTTCCGTTGCATCCAGAGGCAGAGGAGCGTCCACCAGCTCCTCGGTATGGCGGGAAAGGGAAGTTGTTTGCACGTAAAAGAAATGGGAATTAGAAGAGGAGGAAGTCGGCTTGAAAGGAATGACGGAATGCCTGGCTGTTGATTAAAATGTCGCAGTTATGAATATGACAGTCACTGAACTGCAACATCCTCCCACTGCAGCACCTGCAAAAGCGGAACTTTTCAATCTGCTCAGTTGGCGGATCTGATGATGAGGATAAAGATGATGTTGATGACGATGATTAATGATGATGCTGATAATTGTGATGCCGCTCATGACAGTGATGATGATGATGATAATGATGATGATGATCATGATGATGATGATGATGATACTTGTAATGATGATAATGATGAAGTTCACTGAAGGGAAGCCAATCATGAGTCACACTACAGTATGAACTGTTTGGTTTGAAAACTCTTAATACAAATTATAATTAATGGCGGAGGCGGGAGGACCTCAGTGGTCGCCACAAAGGAAAGAAGACAATAGCCCAGTTCCATTATTCGCTTCATCTAATTGAAAGATTTATATTCCTGTTTGGTGATTTGCAAGACATTCACGTCTTGCAAATCACATCTGCTTCTCAGAGTTCAGCAACAGTCCTTCAGCTTTTAGCAATTTGCAAAGCAAATCACAGACTGCAAGCATGTATGGAAATTTTTTTTAAAAAGTTATGCCTAGAACTCATTCCTTAAAAAAACAGTTTTAGCTGCCTCACCAGATCAGTTCAGTGGGAGCTGAGGAAAGAGAATGACCTACTAAGATTTTACTCTTCAATCTTGCAGTCCTGCATTCCATCAACTGCAAGACGTTCGAGATAAGATTGCAAGTCTAAAGAAAAACTTGATGTTTAAAAAAGGACAGTTCCCTCTTTAAGTGGGTCCCTCGATTGCAGAGCGGGCTGTTCAGTGTGGGTGGAAGGCTGAGCGATCATCCACGCCAGAGGAAACAAAACATCCAGTAACCCTTCCAAAAGACCATTATGTTTCCAAGACATTACTCAAACACATCCATAACCAAGTGGGCCACAATGGAAGAAACTTTATGTTGTGTTGGCTAAGACAGAAGTGTTGGATCCTTTGCACAAAACACCCCTCGTAAGAAAGGCAACATAAGATAGCATAACATGCAAACACCTCCATCATGCTTTGGTCCAAATTTTTGGTCCAATAGAATTTTTTTTTTTTTTTTTTAAGTTTAATGAAAAGATTTGGAGAAACCATCACTGATATGATTTACAAATAAATGCAACAAGACACGTTATTTGCAGGAACAAGCAGATTAGGGACATTCAATTAGACAATGTCACCATTTTGTTTGAGAACAGAACTGCAGCATGGGAATTAAATTGAATTAAATATTCAAGATGCTGTTTCAATCCATCATCTGGTTCACATCATGCAGGAAAGATCAATTTGTTCCATAAAGAGGGTCTTATTGTGTGTCACAATGTCCTGAATGTCGCAGAATGGAGACACATCCAGTACAGTTCCAACCTCATCTGGAATCAAAGGGTGGATGGAGGACTTCCTCTGATGTGAGCAAGGCAGGAATGGAGCAGCACTTGTGGTGAAATACAATTTTTGCTACACATGTAAAAAACCTTATCGACAACAGACGTCTTACTTTGGGGAGCACGGCTCAGTATTGCAGGACCTTCTCTTTTCTTTGGGTTTGTTCTTCTTGTCACAGAACTGGTTGTAGACGACCGAATAATCCGATTGCTTCTTACACACCACCTGCTGAAACTGCACACCTGCCCACAGGTGAGAGACAACATGAGACCAACAAATAAAAAGGAGTTAAATAGGGCAATACAGTAAATATGACAGCTGTCTTCTTCCTGGTTAGTTATTTTGGGCACTGTGTCCCTTTTTCCCCCCACACAGAATCTTCCAGATTGCTGAGAATAATTATGTGGATAAAAAAAGTGTGTATAATAAATTTTCCTGGAAAAATAATTTTAAAAAGCAACATGTGTGCGTTCCCATATGTGACCAACTCTGCTCTAGTGACAGTTTAAAACATTTTTGCAGGTGACTGGCAGCAAAAATAAATCTGCTGTCCCACAAATGAGCTGCTAATGTTCTGTTATAAGCATTAAATAGAAATATGATCGCAGGGAATTATTTTTTTAATTTTCATCTAGTTTTTTTCATTTCTGTTTATTTGACAGGATAAATGCTTATTGGATCAATAGAAAAGAGTCTGGTAATGAGCCCAAGAGGTGACTGGAATCTGTCTGTGACACATATCTTGCAATTCATGATAACCAATAATTACTATTAACAAGCAATTACTATGGTGACAAAAACACAAAACAAGGATCCACTTCTTTGATCTGATCTACTTCAAAAGTCATTTTTCCACCCGATTAAAATTGGTAAATGGTAAAGGTGCTGAAAAATATATCTTGCCATCTTCATCAAAGTGAAAAAAATCATTTAATCTTCTATCAGATCCACTCAGAAATTTTTTTTAAAAGATTGAGTTTCAATAAAATTTATTGAAACCTTGTTTATTTCTTCGTAATCTTGCAATCTCATATGTACTGAATCAAAATGTCAGTTTTTTATCATTAAAAAGAAATTTCATAATAAATTGCCTCCATTTGAAAAACTGCCACCGTTCAATGCCAATATTCACCCGCCCACATTCTCATACTCCTCTTGATACCAAATGAAATTATTTATTCCTCAGAGGACAAAATGAGCTCTTATCAGGTCAGGCAACATGGATCATTAACTCACAATTGGCTGGAAGAGATATCTGCAGGAATCACAGCGCTTGAAAGCCTATGACCTCAACACGGACTCAAAAAATATTCCAGAAGGACATCGTCCACAACCCAGTTTTATGAACGCCCATCTCTGTCATGTTTAATGTCGCTGAATTCAAGGGATTTCTAAAAAATTGTGGCTGGTTTGGTCTCAAATACAACAACTCATGTCTGTTTTTTATTCCCCAAAGTAACAAAATTTGATTGTAAACACCTCTACAGCTGCACAATTAACACGTTTGTGTAATTTGTACAAAACCTGAGTGTAAAAATGACGACTCGGGGTTTAACAGGGTGTTATACATTTCCTGTGTGGGTGCAGCAACTTCAAAGAATCGTCTTGAATAAAACAGAGTTCCAAAAATGTTTTGAAAAATTTGACCACATTCGAATGAATGAAATAATCAAGATCCCCCACAACGGGTGTGTGTTTGAGTGTGTGCATGCGTCTAGAAAGTTTTATTACTATTACAAACTTATTGATTATAGTATTTAAAATCTCTGCATACGGAACCAACTACTTGCTGGTTCTCGTAATTTCATCATGAAACACAAGCACACAGTTTGAGAACCAAATTGAACCCACAGGTTACACCCATTCATTTTAGGATTGAGGTTAAACATGTAGCGGTTACGATTCTGGTTAGAAAATTAATGCGAGACGGTGCAGCATCCTCCTGAGTGACGCTACCTCCAGCGCAGAGAGCAGAGCACCGCGACCAGGAGGTGTAGTGCCAAGCGAAGCCACTCAGTGGATCCTTGTTCATGGGTGGGTTAAATCGATAGTGGACACCTTGGTTTTCCTCCCTTACCAGCACCTAAACGTACATACAACAAACATTTAACACTAAACAATGATTCAAATGTTGTGTCATATCTGTGGAAGACTTTTTTCTCATTGTTACCATGACAATCAGGGTGATGTTTGTTGGCCCCTGAGCTTCTAGAGTTTCTGGACCATCAGTGGGCCTCCTGTAGTGGAAAGTGGTACCAGCAATATCAAACCTGCGTGGCGTGTCAATGGTCAGCTTCCCATTGATAAAGTATTGGTTCCCTTTACTCTTCAGCACTGGGATGGAAAGGAGAGAAGGAAGATGTCAGTAGTATAAGATCCTTGTGTGTGAACTATGGAAAAATATTGTAGTTGATAGTTTCTCCTGGAATAAATTCACTGGAAGTTTAGAAAAGTTTCTTTTTTTACTGAAGAGACATACGAGAAGTTCAATATCAATTTTGTCTCCGAGAAGGTTTGGTTAAAACCAACAAAACTGACTTTTCACTATGAACGACATGACGCTTGATGGAAAAATGGTGATGATAGGTGATAATAATCAGGATCATTTTGAATAATAATATCTTACCAAGGTAGTTGAGGGAGATGTTGAGTTCCTGTATGTGGATGAACACTGACCCTTTAGGTATTCTGACCACCTCTTCATAACCTGTAAAACAATGTCAGTAAAATAAAAAACAAAAACACAGCAAAGGAGTATTGTTCAATGGGGGTCAGGGAGATGGATGCATGAGTAGTGTTTAACTCTGTGGGAAGCCAATGGACCAAGCAAAGGCTTCTGATTCCAGCTACATTCCTGGGTGGTCTCAGCTGCCCTGATTGGCTCTTTGCCAGAGAGCAAATTCAATGCCAAGACCTGGCCTCCATCCCCTTCTTCTTCTCCTTCTTCTTTTACTCTGTACTCTCTTTTTTACGCTCATCTCACCTCCAGCTGGCTTTGTTCTCGTTTCTCTCCGTTCTACTATCAATCAGGATTACGGCCCTGTCACAGTACAGAGGCTGTGCTCATAAAGGTACTAAATGAGGAAGAGCATCTCTTTTAGTATCGTTGGATCTTAGCGCTTCTTTTGACACTGTGGGTCATAACGTTTTATTTCAAAGATCAGAAGGTTGGGTGGGACTCTCAGAAGCAGTTGAATGTGTTTCAAGTTCTTTCTTTATCGCAGAAATTATTTTTTGTTTTTTGTAGCAGTGTGCCTGAGCATATATGGATGTAACCTCTGGGGTTCTCACAAGGGTCCGTCCTCGGACGTCTGACGTTTAACTTCTATGTGAGTCCCCTAAGCCAAATTTCATAAACCAATAAACTTTAACTTAAGTAAAATTATTATGATTCCCTGTTTTTTCTCTCATACAACTCCGATGTATTAAAAAACCTGTAGCCAGAGTTCTGTCAAAAACCAGAAAATATTACTACATCACACAAATTCACTAATCCAGAACCCTCAAAACATCTGGGTTCCGCCTGCTGGTTGTCCTGAGGTGTCGAATCAGAGCACGATGAAGCAACATTTTGTTGTTATGCAACTTAGACGTGGAACAATCTCCCAGCTGATATTAAACAAACCCTGACAAACCTAAATTTAATTTGTTTTACAATTTACTTGTACATTTAATATGGGTGATAAACTGAGTGCACCCTGCCTCTTGCCCAGTGTCAGCTGTGGAGGGCTCCAACCCCCCCCCCCCCCACACTACCTTGCACAGGGTAAGTTACAGAAAAGGAATAGATGAATGGTTTTCATATGGGAGTACGGCCTGTGTTGCTTTAAGTTTATTATCAGAACTTTTAAACTGTACTCCTAAATCTTTTCTTTCTTGGGCTGCTCACCTGTACTTGCACTTTTCACTTTTCTTGTAAACTTTTCACCTTTACACGTCACCATCCTATACAACACATTAAATTGCCTTGTTGTATGAAATGTGCTATATAAATAAAGTTGCTTTGCCTTACTCAGCTGTCCGACCAGCAAGCCAGCCGCTGCAGCCCCGTGAATAACTTCAGCCTCACTGGAGGAAGAGGGAATAAAAATGAAGGAATGAAACCATTCCTTCCAATGCTTTGACCACAAGAGGAAAAATGAGGCTTGGCTCGTGACTCCTCTGGGGAGCACTGAGAGGTGGGACTGACCCTGCTCCGGGTTTATAGATTGACGTATGGAAGATTAGAGGGTCTGAGTTTGAGGTTTTTGGCCTCGGAGACACACACATTGAGAGAAAAAAGTGCGAGAAGTGTGTTCTGTTAACAATCAGGGACCTGAGTGGTAAACACACAGCAAAGGAGCTGTAAAGCCCCGGCCCTTGACACTTCAGTAACCCCTCACCGCCTACCAGAGCCACAGGCTGCACAGATGGAAAGAGACTTACGGGGACATTATTGCTTCTAACAGAAATGAACAAAGATTAAGTAACACAACAGCTTCATTTTCTGGGATGTAAGGAACTCCATTCGTCATTCATGTTTTGTAGTTTTTTAGTTTTACTCTTTTGTAGGTTCAATGGCTTGTCCTAATCCTGGACTATGTAAATAACTTCTGCAGAGAGAGGGGGGGGAGAGCAATGGCTAAAGGCTTTGGGAGTTCAGAAAAATCAAAAGCTTGTTATTGACATGACCAAATGATGCCAGCAGTCATAAATCTTTCTGTTCCAAGAATAAGCCTCCGATCTTGGCCCAAGATGTTGGGTTTAGTTGAGACCAAGCTGTTCTACAGTTGTGACAAAGTTGAGTTTAGACTTTTAGGACATTTGACAGTTTAAGTATACGCTTTAAACTCAACTGAACTCTGTACACTTAACTTTTACTGGCAAAAAAAAGTATTGGGAAATTGTATATTTTATGGCCAACAGTATGTTGACACTACTGTCTATGTACCTTGAGCCCTGACTTTAACCCCACTATTGGGATGCATTGAATCAACAGCATAGAGCCAGGCCTTAATCGCTTAACAAGAGTGCCCGACCTCACTAATGCTCCTACGGTTGAATGGGAACAAATCCTGGCGACCAGACTCCAAAACTCGCCAACGCCTTCCCAGAAGCAGTTATAGCAGTAAACCAATGGCCATGGTTTTAAATCGAGGTGTTCAACAGTGTCCACAAACAGAGTTTGATCACAAGGTGCAGATTTTTGGGCAGAAAGAGATTCATGTCACATGATGGACAGTCCTGGTTTGACAAAAGCTTTTCTTGCAGAGGTGCTGAGCAAGTTCTGTAAAGCATGCTGGGACAGTCATATTAAAGGAGTCTTCCACTGTTATTACGACAAAGATCTTTTGTCATGACAGTACTGCCAGTTAAAACAGATGCAAAATGTGGAGAGAGGTTTCTAAAATAGCTGTGATGATGATGTCCAGTTTAAGTTTTTTTTTATAACAAAAAACCCCTGCTGGTTTAATTTATAACACTAAATCTAGATTTATGATGAAAGTCACCAGAATTTTAGGAGTTTAACCCACAATAGGGAGTAAAAGTTTTGAAATATTTTCTGCTAGCCTGAACAATAGTTTCAGCTGGTCTCTTTTAGATCCCACAAGTACAAGGAAGTGTAAATCACTAGACTTTTAATAATAGAAATAACCATGACGACAATCCTCCCAGATCCCAAAAGATACAAACAAAGAGAGCGAAACTGATGTTTTTCATGCCAATGATAATGTCAGATATTTTGAGGGTACTTGAGACCTCAGCTGGGTCGACAGACTGGCCTGGTCACTGTGGTCCAGAGCACAGCTGCCTATTCAGGGCGTGTCCCCCCTTCTGAGGAATCCTGGAGGGGGATAAGTGGCGTTGACAGTTGGGTGAGAAACTCTGAGGTTGGTGTTGAGGGGAGAAACGTATCCCAAAATAGATCCAAAAGCAGCTGGACCTCAAGCCACATGGGTTGGACCTCGACTAAATCTGCCTGACATGTGTCCGTGAGTGGCTGCTGGGTAAATATATTGATGCATATATAGGTTATGGTACGTATCCTTGTATATCTATTTCTGAGTTCTTCAAGGAGTTTTTCTGAGAGGTCTCAGGAACCAATGACGTATATTTGTACGGGATATTGAGCCCATTTGAGACCCTGTACCCTTTTTAATCTATATGTTATGGAAGGCTCTTATGTGATGTTTGGACCTTTATATTTAGGTCAAATAATTTAGTCAGGAGTTCACCTTTAAGTACCATATCTTCCACACTATAAGGCGCACCTAAAAGCCTTTAATTTTCTCAAAAACCGACAGTGCGCCTTATAGTCAGGTGCACCTTATATATGAAACAGATTTGGAATTGGCCATACATTGCAGGTGTGCCTTATAATCTATTGCGACTTTAAGTGCGGAAAATACTGTACTCACAAGTATTTTTTTCTGCTTGGTAAGTGACCAAAAGACATGTGACTGGCATTTTCTGTGAAACCGAGTGAAGTACAGTGCACCCTCCCGCATTCGCGCATTATCGCTCGCGATTTAAGCAGTCACGTGATACCGTAGTCGATAAGAGTGTGGGAAAAGGTGACACAGATTGAAGGTGGTTTGATATCAGCATGGGAGGATTCATAAACAATTTAAATTACTGTAAATAATAAGATAAATAGTTCTTTGTTCTATCGCAGAATTTATTAATCGCGTGTGGTTCCTGGAACGCATTGCCCGTAAGGAACGAGGGCGTACTGTAATTAACTTTCTAGACACGCATTTGCCTTAAATGGTAAATTCTGTGATAGTAGATCTAAAAAGGAAACTGATGAGATAATTTGTGCCGTGGCGTTTTAGTTGCGTACCTCCTTCAGGCAACGAGTCGTTGAAGAGTCCCTCCACAGATGCACAGCTGCTCCCGTCACCCCCACAGATCCGGCATCGGTCCTCGCGAACATCTGAGCCGAGCATACGATCACAGCCCACGTGCTGCGAGAAGGGAGAAAGGAGTGAGCTCCCGCATCACGAGAGGTCAAGGGTGAAGGGGCAAAATGAGTAAGTTGAGAGGTGTCAAAGTCCGACTGAGGGATTACCTCTAATGTCTTCCAGACCGCTTTTCCAAAACAGAGAAATATCAGATGGTAACTCCAGATGTGTTTTGATCCTGAGCAGACATAATGCTCTCAGGTTGCTAAACGCATAGCTGTCCACATAAATAAGTTTTGTGATGAGTGAAGCAGGTGGTTTTACTCAAACTCTTTAACAGTATACCAAATCTAAACAAAAGTGTGCAGAATGAACGGCAACTGTTCAGGTTCTCATTTATTCGTATGACAGTTGCTTATTATAGAGAGGGATAATGAGGCTTAGGTTTATTATTACTTCAATACTGATTAAATCACCGTTCAAATCAAATCCACAATTGAAGCTGGTGCATTTGTTTTTTTTGTGAGTCACCCCCAGGCTGGAATTAACTGAGGTCAAGTAAGCCTGTTGCAATTTGTGACTTTTTGCAAGAAAATTTTTGCATGTTAATTTTTTTATAAAATGTAAAGAAACACAAATGAAGAAAATAGTTTATTACTAAAGAAGAATATCTAAAAATCGCAATGTAAAAGGAATAACGGATCGCATCCATCGAACTTAATCAACACTGAAGTATAAAATCATTGCCGGCTGTGGCTGCAGCTACATGCTTCCGTGTTTTGTTGAAACATGAATGTGTAATTGTCTGTATTTACCTTAGCATTAAAAACCACGTAAACACCTTCGCCACCTACATCTGCTCCACTGGTTTCTGTGCTGCACATACCTGTGCATATTTTGTGAGTCTGGAAATTCATCTCCTTCTTGTTTCGAGTAAGGATGTCAAAAGAAGAGATGATAAAATATGTATGTGTATGATGGAATAGCATGAATGATCAGGCACAATGCAGGAGCTGCTTGTTTAGTAAGATGCTACTTCAGTAAATCAGCAGATGAATATGAAAATATGGGCACAAAATAAATGAAATCTGCTCTGCACATTTACCAAAACAACCTTTTCTTAGTACATCAGGACCTCTGTATTTTGACCTGTAAATTAAATGAGGGGTCCTGGCTGGAGTCAGTTTTTGTCTGCAGGCAGCCTGTTGTGTTCAACTGAACCATCTGTTCCCAACTTTTTTCTTTCTTTCTGTTTAACCTCCCACACTACTCCATCTCTCCTCCTGTTTCTCCTCTCTCATCATCTTAAGAACCCATCTTTGGAACTAAAGCCAGCACGAGGACGCAAACAAGAGGTTTCTCCATAGTGTTTTGAAATTTTTATGCGTACATAAAATAATATGAGAGGCATGAGGATAGAGCGGGAGGAAGAAGGAAGAGGGAGGATAGAAGTGCAGACAGAAAACTTGCAATAAAGAGGAAGGGAAGTAGAAAAAAAAGAGGTACATACAGAGAAAAATTGGAGGAATGGACATCAAGAGACAGAAAGGGAAAGAAAAAAAAAGGGAGAGAAAAATATAAGACTGCAGTGAATGAAAGGGTGTCTGCAGTGCAGACAGACTAACAGCTGAGCTGGAGGGTCACTGAGTTCCTCCGGAGCAGATCAGAGCAGAGCACAGGGAAAAGAGGCGCGATGTGGAGGAGGAAAGAACGGAGAGGGGATGTTGATAAACACAATCCTCTTTTTGGATGAGTTCAGGGACTCCAGCCTCCCCTCAGCTTGTCAGCCTATCTCACCTCTGAGACACTTAAAATAAAGCAAGATCACGGGGGGGGTGAGAGGCAAAATGAGGGAGAGCTGTTTTGGAGCTCAACAAAACGCTGAAGGCAACCACAGTACGAGCTGGACATCCTGACGTTTGTGAGTCTTCGTCTCCGTCCTCACATCTTTTTTTCTCCCCCGTTCGAAGCTCATGCTTACATTTTGGAGAAGAACCGCATCCAAAATAAACAAGAAGTGGAACTAAAAACAGACGAGGAATCAACAGCAGCCATTCCAACCATGAACTGCTAGGGTTTGTTTTTCTGCACATGCTTTTACAAATGTTTCATATGGGTGTTAAAATGATTCCCGAAATAGGCTGAAATCTACTTCATCAAAAACATTGTATAGTTTATCAAGCCCATTGCAAATAACTTTATGTTGATGGTGTTCACCGTATCAAGGGGTCAGCTTGAAACAATTGCACAAGTTAGCATCCATCATGCATCTCTCTTTGTGTGTTTTTTTGCAGAGCGTGTGAGATTATCCATACAAGAGAGGAGTGACGCACAGAGAGATTGTCCACTAGTTAATCGATCACAGATGGTGGAAACATAAATCTAAAAAGGCAAAAAAAAATACTAATAAATAACCGTCTGTGGCTGTTAATTTACGTAAAGTGAAGATACATGATGTGTTGTCAGAGATAGAGAGCAAGACGTGGGCTCCAATAATAAAAAGGTGGAGGCCAACGCTTAATAAGAAACACTGTCCTCTATTCTGATGCTTCATCCTCAATGTTGAAATATTTCAATCAAACAATTGTATGAATACACACACACACACACGGTTTTTATCTCACCTTACACTCTCCGTGTACACACACATCCAGAGAGTCATCCCGGCAAGGTGTGCCATCCACCACAGCCGGAGCACGCTCCGTGTAGAAGTTGTATCCTTCCGCCAGGCAGTTAAGAGAACAGGGCTTCACCCCACCTAGACGCAAAACACACACACACACACACAATAAGAAATAGGATGAAAACACATTTATTTATTTACTGTAAGAAAATAAATAACCAGCGACAAAACACGTGGGTCCAAATCCATAGGATATAAACAACTACAACAACTTTGGTGATGTAATGCCTCGTCTTATTTATAATAGTAATTAAGGTTGCATGTTTGGACCAGTTACAACCTTTCAGTGACCTAATAAACACACAAATGCACGCACACGCACACACACTTTTGCAGGCCTTCTCCAACCAAGTGATATATATCCTTCATCCATGTTTGCAGCTCGCCAACAGTTCCACAATTTGAGTGGCTGTTGACAACAGTCTGCACTGTGTTTGTTTGTGCTGGCAGCGCTGACTCTGTTACACTATGTAATGGGAAGGAGAGAACTAAAGAGTGAGAGAAAGATAGACAGAATATGTGAGACAGAGTTTGTACTGGCGCTGCCTGCAGAAAATCAAGCGGTCACACCATGGAAAACTACAATTCCCATGATGCCTAAATTGCAGGATGTGTTGTATGGAGTGTGAAAGTTGAACGTAAAGGCCGTCGGGCCGAGAACATCCATGTGGAGCTGCTTCTTACGACAGATCACTTTTTAATGAACTGTCCTTAGTTGCCTGAGTTGGGAGAGAAAGGCTGCCTCTGTTCTCACAGGTAGGACACAAATGTGTGTGAGAGACTGAAAGGAGATCGGAGCAACGGCATCCCGGTGAACAGAAAGGAATGAGTGGAAAGCAGGGGCCCGCGACCCGGCCCCGGATAAGCAGTAGATGATGGATGGATGGATGGATGGATGGATGGATGGAAAGCACCATAGGAAATGAAGGTGGGTCAATCTAACAGTAGCCTGGAGTCATCCCAAAGAAACGTTTTAACGGAGGAGACGTCATTTCCTGTGTGACAGAGACATATTTAAAATGTTTAATAAAAGGATAACTGATATCGAACTATTTCCTGATATAAATTTGAATGGCTGAAAATGCAAAAATGATTGATCTTTTTTTTTAATCGCCAACCATTAAAAAAAAGCTGCTCCCTTCATCGTTTTCTCCACGAATGCTCTTCATCCCTGTTTGTTTCATAGATTATTTCTCTTAGTGCTGCTTTACATTTTAATTTCTTTCATTCCCTTCTTTCTAGATATTTGATATCGTTCTTGACAAGTGGTATCTATCTAGACGTCAACTATCTATCTAGACGTCAACGTAACTAATGTTTGTGTAAGTACTGCATGAGGATATGTGTTTGTGCAAAGTAACGATGAAAATGTAATCTGAGATTACACTGATTTGGGCAAATGGAATGGATTTCATAAAGAAGCAGGTGTAGAGGATAAACTATTATTTTTCAACACAATAAAAATCCAAAAAGGAATCTCTATATGAAGCAGGACTTGACTGACATGACTGACACATGAAGATGAATTTATCGAGCCCACAAAAGATCAAGATGAAGACAAAGACAGAGAAAAGGGGCCTATGTTCACTGAGTTAGAGGTTAAAAATAAAGCTGAACTGAGAATTTGGGGAGCATCATAGGACCGTGGAGGACAAGGAAGGGGCTGGGCGCTGTGATCTGGCCTTAATGCGGGGCAGAATCTATGGCACTCCTCCTATTATAACAGCTGCAAGGGATTTCCATTGTAAAATCAGCTGACTTGATGAAAGGAGCACTCGTTGCCTGAAATTGGAATTTGGCCATCTCTGTAAGCCATTATGTTTTTGGAGGGCTAGATTAAAGGCAGTTTTGTTGTTGAAACTATTTATCTTTCACATCCAATGTAGTGCTCATCAGAAGCAAGGAATTCTCGCAAGGCATTGTGGGATGCATGGATCTCTACAGCCAGCAGCTGTGGGCTAGACGGTGGGGGAGTATGCTGCTTCGATTCATTTTCTTCGGTCTCTCTCTCCCTCACACACACACACACACACACACACACACACACACACACACACACAGACACACACACACACACACACACACACACGCACGTCATCTCCTGACTTCTGTTCATCTGCTGTCGTCAGGTCTTAACTTACATCTTCCTGTCATTACTCACTTGTTTACTTCTCTTCTTCCATCCTAATTGAACTCGTCAACTGGGCTCCAAACATGCGGAGCAGCAATGACATGTTAAATTACCTCTGCGTCACTAGAAGACTTGAAATTGTTATAAAATGTAATAACACTTTGGTTTAACTTAGAATAAAGAATATACGGTATATCAAAGCACAGGGTGTCGTGGTGTGATGTTAGGTTTTAACGTGGTTCACCAAATAACAAATAAAATTCAAACGGTAAGGCAAAGTAGAGTGCATAGTGAAAATACAGCATCTTTTTTCCATATTATGTATGTTTTAATTCAAACAACTATGCACAGTGTGAATAATATAAAAGAGTGGTGTCTGAAGTCTATGACAAATTATAATTTAATACAAATAGGAAACCAGGCTGGAAAAAAATGCAACAAAAAAAGCTATTGAAATCATGAAAGCTTGAGCAGATCTTCTAAATAAATTTGTACTTATTTAGTGTCACATGTTTTATGAACATATTTAGTGTCACATGTTTTATGATTTCAGAAGACAAAAACTAGAATGAAACACTGCTGATACGGCAGGAAAGAAGAAAATCTGCGGCTCTGGCTACCAATTCACCAATCAATGGGAATGTTAATAAATGATAATGCACTTACAAAACAACCGATTGGTCAGTTGGAGGCATTTTTATACACCTATATTCGTTATCTTAAACACAAACTGTTCTAAATGGAGTAAGTCTTAATGGTGATATAACCTGGTAAGAAGTGTGTATTTTCCAGAACCCCTGATTAGCCCTGAAGTACCCTTACGATAAATCCATCATTGTAGTCCAGCCCTTAATGGTGGACCATTTCAAATGACTGGTTTCCATTCCATCTTTGTTCATACAAACAGTTTGAAGTTCAATGCTTGATTATATTTGCTTACTTTAAACCAACGGCTGATGATGATGTCAAGAGCAAAGAGGCATTCTGTGGTAGAAGTCACCAATGTGCGTGTAAATAAACTTATCTATAATTGCACACACATATCCATACACACATATACAGTATATGTATACACAGTCACCTCCTCTGTATGGCCTCCAGGTGTAAAATTTTCCTCGAAAAGGAACACTGTCAAAGTTGGAGCACTGAATCGCTCTGAAATCCCTCGAGCCTGCAGGACACTCCTGTAACAGACAAACCAATTTAATCACATCAAATCAAATAATAGTCACAATATGGAGTACAGCACGTACAACGAGCGGCGCTAATGGCAACAATGGGTAAGTGCAGCAATACTCACGTCAATATTGCAGGACCTGAAGCGCTTTCTCTCCCCCAGACAATACTTTCCACCGATGGTTGGCCTGCAACCAAACGCAAAGAGAATTGGGCTGGTCAGTCACATCTGAGTACAATTTAAAAAGACCGATCCTCCATCACGTCACCACCCAATACTGGCTCCTGATTTCTGCTTTGCCTGCCTTCATCAGTGTGTTTTCAATCTCACTGTCTGTCTCTTTTATTGCTTTACTGTCTGTCGCGGACCATAATGACAACGTCTCTACATAAAAAATCAAAAAAAAAAAGGCTGAGGAGGAAGCCAGAGTCTGGCACTGTCAGATGTCTGCATCTGCTAAACTTTAAATGAATTTATGGAACCCAATGGAACAAAAGCAAATATGCAAACATCACAAACAAATTATACTGAAGATTTGCCTCAGATTTGGATCAGATCATTCTTAGTTTAATCCCAAATAATTGAGGAATCTGGGGATTGTGATTTAAAAGCAAGTGTGATGGATATTTGGTGATGAATTATTTCAAGGGCCATAAAAATAGTGATACTAATGCCAGATAAAGATACTGAAGATAAATCTCAGCTCTCTATCTATTATGTTCTTCCTGTGAGAGTCCCTGATCCAACACAACTGATGTCATATTATCAGGATTTAATCATTGACAATGATCTTTAACTGGCTGAGATAACTGCTTATACCATCGCTCTCTATTTCTGGATACAAAACGTTTTGGTTTGGGTCTGATTGAGGTCATTCTTCTGTTTAAAGTTTTTTTATTAACTGTAAATACAAGGGTTTATAAATCTAAAATCTACATGCTACATATACATCTAAAACAAATGATCTCTACCATTCTGCTTTTCTGTTTGTCCTCCTTGAAATCTAATGATTCAATAAACGTCACATTTAGTTGATGAACTCCAGGAGAACCAAGGAGCTGCAACGCTGAATGTCCTGCACGCTGGACTTTTGTTTTTTTGAAAAATGCAACATTTTTACTTCAAGAGGAAGTAATGAGGTGAAGGACAAAATGTCCAGTCTTCTTTCTATGCTAATTTGTCTCTTAATGATGCTAACAAGATGTTTCAACAGTGTGATTTCACCACATTAGAAGGCATCAGAAAATTCCCTCCCGGTCAACGGAGGGTGTTTCCTTTGTGTGCTGTGGTGAAAAGACACTTCCTGTAAATTGCATGTAAAGTAGGTTAGGTGCCAGGAAAAAATACTGGAAATAAATCTACATATGACTGCCAGACTCCTGATGTTTCATATTAACATAAGCTGCATTTTGCTTTCAGCAGAATGAGAGCTGAGGACAAGTTTGTCTCCTGTCTCTTGTGTTGGAGTTGCTCAAGAGATACAACTTTAGCAGCCAATAATAAGTCTTTAAATGATTATCATGAAGATTGATTGGAACAAATTGTGCATCTTTAAGGTAAAGTTTTGACTTGACTCCATGATAGCCAAGTCATGTTTGCGTTCAAACACCTACTTTATTTGCCAATGCTAAATATCCAGAGGATTTGAAGCCAATTCAATTAAGTTTAGATTTTGATTGATTCTGATTTCTGATCTTTCATTTCCAACTCTGGTTCTGATTGTGATTTGAAGAGAGGACCCAACAGAACAGCGATGCCTGTCAGACTGGCTGAGGTGGATACCTGGGGCTGTCACAGTGTCTGACGGAAGAGGAGACTCCACCCCCACAGGTCCTGCTGCACTCCTCCCAGGGCGACCACAGACCCCAGCCCCCATCCACGCCCTCTGGACGGGTGCCGTACGCCACGCACATCCTCTTGTAGCACCACTGAAGCACAAGCACACATATAGAACACACAAACACATGTTCAGATAAAAAAAAATGAAAGCATCCCTAAAAATGTAAAATAAAGTTGCACATTCATAACATCTTGAGAAGCAACACCAGGTATTCTACAACCTTTTCATGTGTTTCTCCAGGTGAATTGTAATGTTTCAAACTATTCTACAAATATTTTCATAGAAAAACATGTTATCCAAATAAAATAGGAATGGCAAGTTGGCACATGTGGACATTTTTAGGGATCAGGAGAACAAGTCGCAGATGAGCAACACACCAGCCCCATTCAGCCTCTCTTACGACACATGAAAAAAAAAAAAAAAGAATAGAACCATTAAATAAATGAGTTCAATTCTGTTGAATTTACCCCTTTCTCTATGGTGTTGGTCTGACATATGGTTCCCTCTGCAGCAGGAATGCTGCTGGTGATGCAACGGTTGCTCTTGCTCATGCACCACAGCTCACTGCAAACTTCCTGTGTGTGTGTAAAAGAACAGTGAAAACAGAGAAGACCAAAAGAACAAGTTCAACAATGTGTCACAGTGTTTCTACACGCTAATGTTCACCATCCTATCTGTTCCCTCTTCACAGATGACACACGGGTTGATAAAGATGAGTTTATAAAGCAAATGCTGTTGCAGGATGTAACTCCGTAAAAAGTTGTTGATGCAATTAAGTAGATTCTATTCTGCTTAAAGATTGCAAGATGTTTCTCATAGTTAGGAACATACATCAGGTTAAGGCTGTGACATGAATAACTCTGAGATCGGCTGATTCATCAGCCTGGATGTAACAAAAAAAACAGCCACAAACAAACAAACAAGGCTTAGAAGTAATAATCTGTTATCCTGTGGCACAAAGGAATTCACATAAACCCTAGCGCCCAACCATATATCCTCATATATCTTCATATATACTGGTTAATCTTATCGGGATGAACTCACCGCATATTTACATTGTCGGGATCTGACGCCGTACTGGAAGCGACATTGTTCGTCTGCGTCGTAGGCCTGACCCGGCGCTGTGGTTGGGTACACAAACTCCTGCTTGGCAGGAATGTTATTGAGGCAGGAACCCATACCTGAGCTGAAACAAACCAAACAGAAGAGAAAATGGGTTAAAAATAGCATTAACAATAGCAGGCAGCATTTTATTGATCTGTTCTGAGAAGGAAAAATAATTAAAGTCATGTGGATTTGCCTGTTGTCAAGATTCATCTGCTGAAGTTAGTGTCTCAAAAATGTTACTATGGCATCCGAGGGATGCTTTTTTTTTTTCTTTTTAAACCTCTAATTACTAAATTATTTGCGGTTTCCAGATATCTGATAGGCTGACTCACTCCAAGAAGCTGGTGATGTAATCCCGGCTACAGGCGGACCAGATGAATGGGTTCGTCTTCATGGTGATGTGATCAGCCATCAGCTTGGCCGTCTCCTGGCTGCGGGGCCCGCAAGCATTCCCCATACCGTCATGGTTCATCCCAAACCTAAAGCCCATGATGATAAAGTGACATTTTGAGGTTGTGTAGATCAGTAAAAAGTCCCTGCAGCACAGATGGGGACATTGGAAAACACATCAGTATGGATAATCAAGCGAGAATCCAAAGAACATACCGCGGTTTGATCGTCAGACGCGGGGCGCCAGACAGAGCCTTGTCTGACAAAATTAATAAAATTAAATAAGATTAATATGAAACTACAGAAAGGGCAGATTACCTCAACCCTGAATCATAAACCTGTGGCGAAACATAATTATTGACCTTATTGTGGTGGACCACCGCAGTGTGATGGCGTATAGTCCACAGCTGTCAATCTGTGACCAGAAGTTTTATTATTAACATCATAGCGGGCAGCGGCGCTCTGGTTGGTTGGCACTCGGAACCCTGCTGGTTTTCTATTTGGAATCAGATCTGGAAGTGATTTACAACTAATGGTGCCCTTTTAAACTGTGGAAGCTTTAATATGAATATATTAAATGAAAATGTGAGCAAACAAAAAAAAAAAACTGCAACACTGCAAAATGAGATCACATAATGTAGTATATAATCTAATCTGTAAAACCCGTGCATAAAATTCATACCTGAAAAATTCTGGGTTGCAATTGGAAGACGTTTTAAATTGATTTGTTTCTCCTCCTAAAATGCTTTATGGTTTGTGATTCATGACTGTCGGCATGCGGTGATGGCGATAACACACACAGTAGCTGTGTTTGAACCTGGAATACAAACGTCACATGTCTTTTCATGTGGGTGTCCTCCTCCACAAACGGTCAAGTACTTAATCTAGTCCTACGCGGTGATGTCACAACAGTTTGTAGGAGAATCAAAACCAAATGTTTGTGTCCATGCAGAGGAAACAGATTGTATACACAGACGAGTGTCCAGTCATGGTGTCTAATGGGACTTGTGGTGTTTATCATTGAGGGCAAGGGACACCAAAGGAGCCACCATCCGTCTCCAGACTTTCAAAAGTTGCATGTGGACAAAAGGCAAAGGGAGGCTGAGCAAACTGGATTCAACAAACTAAACGGTCTTCTGAGGAAAAAAGAAGGATAAGAACTGCTGAGGACAGATGTTGGACAACATGCTGCCATGAGATACCCGCCCACTTCATAGCTTTATTCAAATGACCTGCACGTATGAAAAATTATGGAAACCTTTTAGCAGACGTAAAACACATCCTCCGTATTATTTGCTGGTTAACAAGACTAATTTTTTACAGATTTTTACAAATGAAGATGAATGGGTCTACTGTAAGAGTTCAGCAGACTCAGTTACCCAAAGTCTATACTTTATACATTTGAAATTATAAATGTACCACATTTTCATTTAATTCTTGTGTATATACGTGTGTGTTTCACTCACGTGTGTCCGATCTCATGGGCGATAGTGAAAGCTGTTCCGAGGCCGATGTCCTCGTTGATGCTGCAGCTTCTCTCCGGCTCACACATTCCTCCTACAGGTGCAAGACCTGTGCACATGCACAAACACACACACAAACACAAACACACACCCACATTAATATATTCTCCTTTGCAAGTGTAAAATCATGAATGCTGTAGGAAACATGCATACCTAACAAAGTACTGTACGCACATTCCTAGAAGTAAGGACGAGGCTCTCTTATCATGCGTGATTTTTTATTATATTTGGGGTTTTTCGTGCAAATGGGTGAGAATGTGTGCAGCTGCTTTGGTGAATGTATCCTTGCGAGGACCAAATAGAGTCTCAGATATTTAAATTCTCTCCCATCATTGGGATTGGACAGTTAACACTTGGTTTCATGTTTGCACATAAGGTTCAGGTTAGCAAATCAGGCATTCAGCTATGATGATTTGGTTCAGGCGGATTAGTGTTTGTTAGTACAAACACTCAATTGCACCATTGTGGATGTGTGTGTGTGTGTGTGTGTGTGTGTGTGTGTGTGTGTTACCTAAGGTTTCACAGGGCTTGTTTTTTTGGATGCAGATGTCGTACCTGCAGGTGGGAAGGAAAAACAACCGAGTTTAAACCTCGTGAGGAAAAAGCAACACCGTGTAATGTAATCCAATGCATGCAAACACATTTGGAATGAATGTGGAGTGTACTCAAGACAGTGACAGACACACATACACACTCTCACACACACACACACACACACACACACACACACATGAAGGACAGACGGTGGACAGCAGTGATAGCAGACAGATGCAGCTTGAAAGAACAATTGAAGGAAATAATGAAGCGTCGCTGCGGTGTCATCTGTCTGGACTGCATCCATCCTCCGCTTGATAAATCCTGTTGTAGAAACGTTCTCACAGAGCCGACAGCAAAACTGCATCTCAGAAATAATTTATCTATCTGCATGTCTTCACGCCTCCTCTTACATAATTGCATTCTGAAAGGAAGAACAGGAGGTATTTGTGACCGCTGTGCTTGACCCCGTCTCGTTTGGATGACTCCGTCCAAAACCATGTTTGTGTTGTTTGCTGTTGTGAATTCCACAATCAATAGTATGATTGTTTTTATCTGACATGCAGTTCATCCTGCGGCACTCATAAAGGAGCTCAATTAGCGCGATGAAGAGAAGATTCAGATGGTTTAAGGGGGCCTTGATCTCTTTCTCAACCTCTTGACGCATCACTCCATTCTCTGGCTGCTTTCGTGAAAGTATAAATCTGTCATTGTCTCTCATTCGTGTTCTCTCCAGATGCTGAGCCGGGCAGAGCGGCCCCAGCTATCGTCACTCGAGACAACACAAAATACACTCTTGACCTGGACTGAAAATGCATGAGGATAAGGGTTGGGGAATGTTAGAATTCTGCTCAGAGGAAACACAGCTTAACCCTTACGAGTGCAGCTGCAGTTGCGTGTTGTTGTTGTTTATTGTTTGTGTGTTTCCCCACCTGGTGATGAGCACAGCAGTGTCATGGTGAGCGATCCCGTTGTCTGGAATGGCGTTGCTGTAGCTGCTGCGGTGCTGAATGGTTTTCTGCCACTTACAGAAGCTGTCCAAAGATTTCCCTGCGTGGTGGTTGATCTCTAGTGTCGGCTGGCAGACGGGTAAAAGGGGGAAAACGCCGTCAATAACATATTAACATATTTTAAAAACAACAACAAAGGTGGAGAGTTCAACTCTTACGGTTTCATATTTCTGTATTGCATTTTTTTTAATCATGTTTCAGCACTATCCTATGATTTGCGTGTTGATCAATGTTTCAGTCATTTTCAAGCAAAGATATGTCCCACCATTTGCCTCTTAAGCGTAAGAATTTGTAGCTTTTATTCACCATTTATTGCAAATTAAATGGTATTTCGACAGCAGCAATGTGAGGATATCAATTTGACTTTTTGAGAAATTAGCATTATTCATGATTTTAAACAGCAGAGATGCCAATAATGAAAAAAATTGTTGGTTGCAAAGCAAGAGAACGCAGCTTTTTTTTTCAGCTTTGTGACTGTTTTCTATACAATGAAGGTGGGTTTTTTTTTTCTTTAAAAAATTCAAAGTGAGATTTGTGGTTTTCCCTGGAAAGCAGCTTCATTAGATTGCAGCTAATGTGGAGGCAGAATTTCAGAGAAGGTTTTTTTTTCTAGCATGATGAGAGCGCATAGAGGAGAAAGAGAGGAGAGGAGGGAGTGCTCTGCTGGCCACAGCTGGCGAGAACTCGTAACCCAGGAATGCATGTGGTGACATAACTAGTAATTGTCTCATCCCACAGTCCCTCCTTTCTGGGCCCAGCGCTGGCGTGATTTTATTTTCCAGGGACAGCTCGCCGTCTTCAGACCTGGAAACCAGCAGCAGAGCAGCTCGCAGCGACTGCTCTCAATCTTGTCCTGACCTCAACCTAAATGGTCCACAGAGGGGAAATAATAACACTAATACAGCCCACCGCTTATGGTCCTAACATTAGCTTCTTAACTCTGTCTGAGGACAAACGTATCCGGGAGGCAAATTCCAGGGCAGCGAAATAAAAGTATGAAAAAAAAAAAACAGCATTAAACTATATTTTTAAGAAATGCTGCTCAGGCGGCAGTAGCTCATATCGTAGGGACTTGAATTTGGGACCAGAAGGTGGCCGGTTCAAGACCAGCGTGGACCACATTTTCGGGGTTTATACCAGTTCACCACCTGGACACTGTTGAGGTACCCTTGAGCAAGGCACCGATCCTCCAAATCAAAAGCAGGCTGCTTTTAATTTCACTTTGCATTAGCATGTGTGTCTATTAGGGTTTTACGTGTGCGACGTTGTGCATGAGTTTAAAGTGAAAAAAACAGCGTCTCATGTGGGATTAATAAGAAATTCTTCTCTTAAATACGAGACGTGATGGAAAACCTCAAAGCCACACTCTAATGCCCCTTTAAGTCACTTTTCATCTGTGAGCTTGCTAGGAGGTCAGAATTACAATGGAGGTGGTTGCATTATATCACCGCTTCCATTAATGGCAGGCTAATAAATAAGGTCACTAGGTGGTTAGACGTCTCTCCTGCTGCGGCGGTGAGGTTAAACACACTTTATGGTCAGTTGTGGATTCAAAATCTGCATCCTGTCTAACCTCCATTCACTCACTTTAGCAAAGCTAAATACTAGTGTCTGCCTCGTTCATTTATTTTATTTTATTTATCATGTAGAGGGGGTCGGAGCTCATTCCAACAAGGTGGGAAGAACCTTGAGAACCTGGAGGGAGTCCATGCAGACACAGGCAGAACATGCAAACTCCACAGAGACAAGTCCCTGGTGTGATAACCCACTGCACCACCATGCCTAACCAATATTACTTTACTGGATTTGCTTTCCTTTCTACAACCAAAGCTTAGACCTCATAGTAGCGCTGAAAGACGTCAGAGGATCACAAATGTCAGGAAGAGAAGACAATCTGGGGACCATGAATGTCCGTCAATTCAAAAGTGGCGGAACAAATGAGAAACTTGTCCAACAACAGGATGGACCTTGATCAACATATTGAATATGGAGTTCTCTTGTACCCAGAATGCAACTCATCTGAGTTTTTATATCTTCTTAAGTGAAGCAGGTCAACAAGGTGATGCAGAGAGAAGAGCTGAGAACCTGGGGCTTTTCTGTGCAGAGTTGGCAGGTTGTCCTTTTGGGTTCTGTGCATGGATTTTCACTGGGTTCTCCGGGTTCCTCCAGTAATACGGGCAAACTGGTGACTCTAAAATGTGAGTAAACACACGTTGACCCTGCCATGAACTGGCAACTTGTCCAGGGTGCACCCTGCCTTTCATAAAGTGTCGGCTGGAATGGGTTCCAGCACCCACATGCCCCCAAATGAACGTTGAAGCAATTTTAGATGTTGATGTTTCCGGTATCAGAGTCTGAATCTAACTCGAAGCTTTCCTTCACACTGAATGTCCATCATAGCAACGGTCAGAGAGGTCATTGTTCCCCATGGTAACCAACAGAACAGTCACAAAGCGGCTCTGTCTGACAAGTAGGACACCCCGCCACTATCCTCTCCACACCCATCTTCTTCTTCCTCACCTCATTACAACCTCTTGTCCCTTTCATTAGTGCAGAGCCTGCTTTCAGACTCATGGTCCTCCGGATGTGGAGGAGGAAAAGACACTTAAGCCAATACTTTGACACAAACAAGGAGCTCTTAGATGATGATCATGTGTGAAGATAATGAGAAGAAGCACAAAAACACGTACAGAGGAGAAGGGAGAAACGGTTTCTACAAGACAGTTTATTCACCTGGTCTTCCATGAGCAGGATGAGCCGTGTAACCACAATGTTGACTGCATTCCCCAGGCTAGAATCCTGGAACAGTTTGGCAACCTGACCTCCAGGGAAACAAGAAAAGACCAGTCTTAAAAACAGCTGATAAACCACTGGAGAACTCCATCTGAGACAAGACTACAGTAGAAACAGACGCAGGAGTAATCCCTCATAAATTAAGACTCGTAATGGAAATATTTTGGCAATAATTTTCCTGACCACAGAGCAGCAGTAACACATTTTCTGCTTGTGAAGAAATGTTTGTTTTAACTGTGCAATTGTAGAAAGAATCATGAATATTTTTGCAGCAACAGTTTAAACTGTGTGAGCAAACAAGCCTGTCCTGCCTTGTCCTCTGATCAAAACTGATTTTGTCATCTATAAAGTGAAATAGTGCAAGAATCTCAAAAGAACTGGGAAGTCAGTGCACCAGATGGTTTTTAAAGAGTTAAAGCACAAACAGTAATAAAAAAAAAACAGTGGTAAAACCACTACCAGCACTCTGCTGCTCTCAGACACCTGTCATTACTGCTGTCTGGTGTAATTTGGCCCTCTTTGCTCCACACCACGAAACAGACGGCGCTGCATTTCGTGATTCCCCAACACTCCGGATGCAACCTGCTCTGTAACAATAGCAGCTGAACAACCCTTTATTACATACATTCCTAAAATGTGTGTATATAGAGTTAAAGTGATTAACTGTGTGAATTGATCCCCAGTGACAGAAATAGCATGAAATACAAGCCCAGACTGTCTGACTGAATCATGTGACTGTTCGAGGCAGAGATAAAAAGTCCACTAATTTGTTTTTCTTGTCTTAAATCATCTTTAATGTCATTAAAAACTATAAATTTGATTTGTTTTGATATAATTTTGCCACATATTGTACAAACAAGCTTAAGTCTGGCCAGAAACTTTCTATTTCTGTTTCTATTTCTGACATTTCTGTTCTTAGATTTGTCCTAAAATATGGTAATTATCTAAATTCATGGATGTCTGTTGGATTGGAGAACAAAGCCTCTTCAGTGTCAGATTTCCGATGTAACATTTACTTATTCCATCATATGTGAGAAATCTTCCTTTAATCAAGAACAACTCTAAAAAAAACAAGGAAAGCGGTGTTTCAATGCATTGTGCAAGTACATCTTTTGTGTTGTGAAACTTACAATATTCATGACAGCCAGGATGTACTGTTCGATGTCTCTGCGACCATGGTAACCCACCATCATCTTGTCGGCAACCACAAGGGTTTCCACGTAGCGCTCTCGGCTAACCGAGCGCTTCAGAGGCAGCTGCCCTCGACCGACATGGTGGGGGGGCGTCTTCAGAGTCCGCTGCCACCACGACGCGCCTTTCAGTGGCTTCTCATCTGCAGATCATTCACATTTTGAACAGAATCACAACCAGCAGAGTGTGCATGAAAACAAACACTCACTGGACCATTTTAGTCGCTAAAACATGAGTGATGATCATCTGAAACACTTTCCTCCCACCAAAGATTCTTGAAAGCATTTTATATACCAGGAAGCACTTAAAATCAGGATTTTTTATTAAAATTTATTTGTTGACACATGGCTTATGAACATGCTTCAACAAAGTCACACCCAGTCACAAGTGGTAACACACTATGCTGCTGGCTGATGGGTACAGTTTATTGACAGAAACATCATAATATCTCTCTCCTCACCAATGACTCCACAAGATTGGCCCTTGTACTGATAGCGGAGCGATGACCGCTTGTAAACCACATGGGGGCGCCCCTCTGCTCTCTCCCCCCTCTCCATTCTGGTCTGGTTATCTGGTGAGACAAGGGGTTCAATCAGGTACTCCTCCCCCCCTGCAACAATCACCCCCTGCTGCAGAGAGATAGATTCGCAGAACAGAAGAGAATAAAATAACAGAAATCACTGCTTTCATGATGTCAATATCACAAATAATCAAATCACCCAGATGGTCTGATTCTTAACGGGAACATTTTAATAGGGAAACAGCAACGGAAAATCATCCCAAATCAATCAGACGATGATGCATAAATAATAAAAGTAAATTCACTTTGAGTCTTCAAACCAAGACCAATTAGAAAGAGCAAAGTATTCAGGGTAAGTAAAGGTAAGGGAGAATCAGAGGCCCTCTGAGGGAACCTGGTGTTAAAGGGTTCAAAAACTGACAAACTGACAGCTGAATACATGAAGACTGCAAAACAACTGCTCAGCGTCCAGCGAGGTAAAAACTAAGCTGTTTGTTTCATGTAGCTGCAGTTGTCTTCAGTTTGAGATCATCGTCCACCAACGTGCAGCAGCAGCGTTTGTCAGCAGTGATCAGCAGTTGTCTAAAGCCCACATGCGAGGCTGAGCAGTATAATACATTACATGTGATTGGGATTATGTAATCAGATTACAAATATAAGTACAACTATAATTAGCCAGAATTACATTTGAAACACTGCGTAATTAGATTAGAGTTACTTTAAAAATGATTTAGTTTCTGATCAAATCTTTTAAATGATTTTAAAATGATGGAAATCTTTCTACGAATAGGAGAATAGTGAATACATTCTGTTTATCAGAGTAACTAATACTGTTTTTATTTATAAAATTAGTACTAAAAAAAGAAATTCATAAAAATTTAATTATACACACAAAATTTCCATTTCCTTGTCCTGTCATTTCATTTAGATAAATTTGTGCAAAGTTTTTGTAGTAATAGCATCTAAAAATCCTTATAGAAGAATAATATATTGCTTTACTACTATAGACGCACAGAAAAAAGGGCATTAGGTTAATGTGTGAAGTTAATCTCAGACAACACAACTATTAAATAAACAAATGACAACTGGTGTACATTTATATACAATTTTATAGCAGCGATGCGAGACCAGTGTGCTGGGTCCCACTACAAACCCAGGTACCCCCTGTGGTTTGGACCTACAGTTGAATGTTACTGGGACCACACAGAAAAAACGTACCAGCCAAACTCACGTGAGAGCATGAAGGAGTGAATGAGAGAGAGAGAGAAATGAGAGAGTGAGAGCGCTTTGGTTCGGCTCATACAGTGTGTGTTGCCGTGGCGAGGACGAGTGTCTCCCCTTGACTGGCGGCGGCAACTTTCAAAGTGCCTTTAATCCCATAATAAAGTTAGTGATGCTCCCCTGGACGCCCCAGCCTGCTCACTGTTCAATGTGCTCATGCTGGTCTGCCTAACAGTAATTGCGTGTGCAGCTTATGAACGCTCGGTGAACACGTCTAATCCTCAGCTGTGTGTGCAGTTGTTATTGTGAAGCCTGCTGTTTGTAGTGAGAGGACGCGCCGATACACGACGCTGAGAGTGGAGGGAAATAAAGTCAGACTAAAACACGATGCATGGCGAGGGATTCGGAGGATAATGAGCAGATGGGTTCATGACAATGGGTTAAAACAAGACATTACCAATAGAACCGCTGTGGAAAGCTGTTTAAGGTTACGCAGTAACACAGCAGTCTTAAATTGTTCAATGACATCATTAATCCCAAAGTTTGGAGGTTTCTAGCAAATTACTTAACTCAAAATCTCACATGGTGAACACGGAATAAAACATAGCAGTAATTGCACCATCTCGCCTTTTGAGGGAACCCAGATTGGTAAATAATTTGTCTTTAAATTTAAGGTAATTTCAGTTTATGAGATCACTGGTTGGTTTGGCAAATACAAAGTCATTCTGTAATTATGGTTTGTTTGATGTCGGAAAGGTTGTTTTTTTTTCTTACCAGGCCGTTACAATTGCTCAGAGCCACTTTGCTGGAGTGTGGCTGGTCTTGGAGATGTCCTACATAGTGGCAGTGGGGAGAATAAGGGTGACTCCAGGCTAATCGACCCCTCTTCCAGTATTCCACCCTGAACTGCCTGGACAGCAAGCTTCCCTGTAGCGTTAGGTTCAACAGGAAGTTGTTCCGCGATGTGGAAAGCTGGTAGAAGAGCTGCGAGATAGAAAGACAGAGTTCAGCTAATCAATGCCTCTGGATCTGAAAGTGAGATATCTTACAGAGGAGTCTCAAATGTAATGCGCAGAAGTATGAACAATAGATGGAATGAATTTTCAGAAAGCATATTACAGAGTCAGGCAGTCTGTCCTCGGTGCTACGTCTTCTTCGGTGGTGTTGAGGCGTTTCTGCATCAAGCGTTTCACCATCGGGTCCTACACGTAATGGGATGGCAATCTCATACTGGCCTAGACTGGACAGGAAAGCAGCTAGAGGGAAGGAAATAAACAAGGCATAACACAAAAATCTCTGTTTAACCTAATAAACCCAAAATTCACCATCATCTAATGGACTGTTATTAAAAACAGTTGTGAATTTGGGAATTGTTTATAAGAATAACTGGGGCTTTTTTTATTGAGAGTAACCTAGTTGGCAAAAAGAAATTAGGAGGCTTTTTGGCCCATTCCTGACAAGCTCTTCCTGCATGAGTCCAAAGGGATGTTGCCATGGTTTCACTGAAACTGTATACTTCCTGTCTGTCCCAGTCTGTGCCGGGACCTGGTCAAGATTTATTGTCCAAACACACATGGCTCCAAACAGCCAACGCCAGCTAGCTAATGGGGAAAGGTCACCAGCAAATAAGCCCAGTTTTCATCAAACCTTTGGCCCCAGTTGGTGGAGACGCAACCCCTTCCCACACAGAGTAAATACCCAGAGATCAGAGTTCCCTGGTACAGACTTGAAGGGTTCTCTATGGGGAAAAAATGCTCTCTAAGCAGTTGATAGGCCTGGCTTGAATAAACAGCGAGTGCAATTAGAAGCACCGCCTTCAAATGGAAATAGATCCTGTATTTTTGACGTGGGAAGTTCGGTACAAAATACGGTCGTTGTTCAACAAGTGAGGACAAAAAGGGATTGTAAGTAATTCTCTCTCCAACATGGAAAATAAGTTTGCATCATAATTTCAAGTTGCGTTTTCTACCCCAGCTGTGTTGGTGCACAGCTTAAGAGAGGAAGTTAAAGGAACCACGAAAATAAAGGACACAATTCACACATGTTGTTTTTCCATTTAAAAGAATATGATTATGACCGTTATATAATTAATATAGCATCGTTAAGTTCTGTAGGAAGAGAGCCAGCATGTGGTTTCGAGTTTCCGTTAGTCTTAAATGAGGCGAATCACATCCGTCCCTACCTGACCTCTGCAGTTTGAGCGTACGAGTGAGTTCACACCAAGATGTACGTCAAAATGTAGCCTGCAACACGCAAATAAGTGCACTTCCATTAGCGACAGTTTATACGGAATGAAGACATCAGGTACTCATATTATGTAAAACTGTTCACAGCAGAACTCGTAATGACAATGCTGACCTATCCGTGCCATGGCCCTGCCACTGTACTATATGAGAGATGGGTTTCTGGAGTCACAGCTAACCATTATAGCCATGGTAATTGCATTTTTTATTATAAATGGGTTACATTTGAATGTTATAACATTCTTTAATATAAAAGAACATTATAACATTCTTTTATATTAACTGCAGTTATTGATTAGATCGCAAAAAAATTAAATTCAATATTTTTCTTAGAAAGTTTATCATTTTAGCCGTGGCTCCTCAACCAAGAAAGTCTTCAAATGGACACCTTTTCTCCACAAAGTTGTTTAAAATCATTCCCTTCTGAAGCTCCCTGAGCTCTTTCCCACAACACATCCTCCCTGCTCACACAAACCACATCAAGCCATCAGGCGGGTGGTATTGCCATTAAGTTTGAAACACAGGAAAAACTCCTGGGGCGAAGATGAAGGGTCCTTATAAAGTAGATACAGCTCACCGCCGAGGAAGAAATTAAAGAGGCTTTGCATCGAATAAACTGAGTACTAATGAACACCAGCAGAACAAATTAGTGTGTTTGAATTAAAAGTTTGAGTGTGTGTAGTAAGCGCAGTTAAGCTTCCTCTCCACAGGATTCCCAACCCATCCTGCTCACTGTCTGCTTCATCCAACTGGGAAAAGAAGGACATACCCAGTCCTTTGATAGATATGTTTAGAATAATAACTTTTAAAAACGTGTCTCCATCACCTGAAGGCAATAAAATCCTTATCACTTCATTTCTCTGTTAGTTTATGTTGTTTTTCCATACCAGATGTTCAGAGCATTACAGCCGTTACTGCTGTTAAAATGATGGAAGTAAATCTGAAAAGTGGAACGTTACTTACATTTGGAAGATTGTTGGAAGAGTTTGTAGCTACTTTTAGGTGTAAATTCTCATGTCGGAGAATCAGAGCAAATGTATAGCAATGGCTTTGAAGCCACAGAGTTTGATTACTAAATAGTATGGATGATGTACGTCTTTATGTAAACCAAAATCCCCTTTTTTTTTTTTAAGTGCACCGGTTGACTGTTTTAGAAACATTTCAGTTGCTGATGAAAACGCAAAACCAATAAAACTACAGTGGAAACACGCCTGCTAAATTTAACAGACCCTCCCTGGCTAAAAGGGTTTCATACAGAAGCTGTGCTGATAATTACACCAATCCACCCATAAGCAGGGCATCACCCTGGTTTCTCTTATCACCAAATGAAAATAGTGGAAGGAAATACTCTGCTTGGAAAATTGTCCCTCCCTCCATCGCAGGCACACCTTCGTGGCATCTCGGGCCAAACGCTGCTGTGCCTCATTTCCAACGATTACTACAACAAGATGAAGCATCTGTAAGCGTTCTGTGAAAAGAATGAGTGTGAGAAAAGAGGCAAACGCACATGCAGTGTATGGCAAAAAGTACCAAGACATCCCTCTTGAAATACATATTTGTATCCCTTTGGAATCAGGTTAAGAATTTTCAAATTTGATGAGCCCTTTGGGACGCTGACAATTCAAAATGTTCGGATCTGAAATAAGTTCTTCCATCTCTATATATACCGGAGCACATGAATAGACAATGTAGATGTCTTCTGCAGACTACAAAAACTGTGGAACAATAGGACAGAGAGTCTCTGACTGACATTAATTTGTTATATCTACCTGCAGTTGTGGAAGATGGAAGAAGCTACAAGAGCAGCAAAATCCATATTGTGGAAATCTTAATGCGAAAAATAATTTTTTTTGATTAATTCTGATTCAATCTTTAAGGAGGGCAAGTGTATTTGGCAACGTGAGATACAGTGATGATTGTGTCAATGTTATGGTTATGTTATGGTTAACTTTTGAGCAAATCATCAGTGGGTCACATCTGTCCAACAACACAACAACACAACTTCCTTGTCAGCCCATCATCTTCCTGTTGTCTTCTCAAATAGGATTAGCTACACCTCTCTATCAGCGCCCATTTTTCAAAGATTCATCAGCGTCATGATTCATCAGCTTCACAGGATCATCAGCCACCACCACCAGTGTCTGTAACAAAATCATTAACTTTTAACAGCAAATTCTAAATGCTAGCAAGTTTCCAGGATCAAGTAATTCACTTTAAGCAATCACAAGCTCATCGATCACTAACACATCCATTTCTTCTTTGGAAATTACCTAAAGCATTCTTTTGACAAAACTGTATTCTACTTATTCAGGCAGTAGCAATAACAGCATCGATTGAAGTACAGGTTGGTTTCCATTAACACAGTAAAATGTTTGCCTGTGCTGAATGTGTGTTTGGGTTAGGGTTAGGGTTACCTCCAGTCGCCTGGCTGGAGGTAAAGTTAACAGACCAGAATTCTGAGATGAAAAAAGAAATATTGAAACGACCTTATAGCTCAAGGGAACTTCAGAGTTTGGCGATAATTGTGTGTTAGTCCAGCATGACAAAAAAAAGATCTCCCATCACACTTAGTGTTTAGAACCATAGTTATAATAAGACATTAAAAGTGATATTAACGAAACACCAATTAGTACAGCCTTACATCCGCGACTGTCTGCACCTCGGGAGAATGACGTCTTTGAAGGAATGGGCTGTGTCGGGAGGGGGTGTTATTTAAAGGAAGCCGAGTGGCAGACTATTGGAGACAGATGGCTGTGATGGGTCAAAGGTTAAGTTTGGGAAATACACAATCACAGCCTTGTTCTAGGTGACAAGACACCGACCCTCAGGGATTTCATGTCTCTGCCCTCAGGGGGATTTGAGTCGGTGCAGCTTCACTGTGCATGTAAGACGGACACGGGAACGTTGAGTGGTTAAAGGTGAGGGGGTGGGCACGTGGCCGTGTGACCGCTTCATGATTTGTGGAGGCAAAGTTCAAGTTCAGAAAGCCAGACCTGCAGGCCTGGATTGTGGCTCAGGAGCTCAGACAGGCGAGTCCGACCAGAAACACTTTCCAGGGTTCATTTTGTCGAACGATGTCAACTATAAATAACAACATTAACGATAACTACAGCGAGCATATCTTCATCCTTAAATTGCAATTACTATAAAATGATATTCAAATTAAAAGCATTTTTTTAAACAAATGTTTCTTCTTCTCATCTGTAAACATGGGTAGCGCTGAGACGGACTTTTTTCTCACTGAAATGAAAAACAGATTTCACTCTGGGTGCCTGGACCACAATACATTAAAGTAGTCTTGTTCTCAAAGACTGAAAATAATCAAAGCAACCCGCAGTGTAAAGCCTGGATCAAGATAATAAACCAATGATGTTTCCCCACTATTTAAAAAGAGCTGAAAGTATAACGTATGTGTTGTTAACACTGAGTTTAAATTTAAAGCAGGGCTTTGAAACTCCTTTCACGCTGAATTTTTAATTAGTTTGAAAGGTCAACCCGTGTTATGTAACCTGGATTTAGACCTGCTCCAGACAAGGGTGGGACACAAGTCTGACGCTGCTCTGTTTTTTGGAAGTAAAGGGTGAACACATGCTTCTTTAACAGTTATGACACTGTAGTTACAGAATTATAATAAAATAACAGTAATTTATCTCGTATACCATACTGTATATGTAACAGATGTCTTTCAGCTTTCAGCTTTACTATGCCTCTGAGGTAAAATTTTACAAATATAAATTACGCAGATAAATTGCTATGTGGACACTTCTGTCTAAACTATAGGGACAGCTTTAAACAAATCAAGTGTTGACAGCTCCGTTTAATAAGTATATTTATGTCTGGTTGGGTATACTTCTAAACTTTTAGTAGGCAAGCGAGGTATTACATCTCAGCACATTTTTTGGCATGGGCTAAAATATTTTTGTAGTGCTGAGTTTTCAAATCTGTCAAGTATTAAAAAAAAGAGAATTTGTAACGTCTGTTCATAAACGTGCTCTTTGACCAGACAGCCTTTGATTGTAATCTGTATTTTGCTGGTTTCAGAGTACTTCCTTTAGGCTCAATAAATTCATGGATGGATGCATACATTGACACTTTTATAGTTGAATGAAAAAAGTATTGTGAATAGCAAGTTCACATATTCAAAAGTTGGAGATAGGACCGAAGGTCCAAATGAAAGCAGTTCTAGGCATGTGGTATGTATAATATTGAGCACAATGCTGTTTGCATACCATTGGAGCTTTTGTATTTACCCTTGCAGCACCTACTGTACTTATTTAATGTACCACCTTGCAAAATCAATTCACAAGATCTCTCGGTTGCAAGAAACAGTCTTTCAGCATCTCAATCACAAACACTTCCTCTCACCTTGTGACTGAACAACCTCATCCCTGTGAAGTCCGTCGAGTTTGTTGGCAAACATGATGACGATGACAGTGTAGACCAAACCAGTCCTCCATAAAGTTTCCATGGTTACTACAGTAATTGCTATAGTAACAGACTTCAGTGCAATGGTCCCCGGCCGTCTGTCCCACCATGTCTTCTACCCTCTCGGATGCCCCGTCGCCTAGCAGTGGGACAGCTCAGCACTCTGGTGGGCCATGGCTGCTGGAAGAGTTGAGATTTCAGACAGACATAGCATGCTCTGTAGGATGCTAATCAGACAGTGGCAATCAATCCTGAGCAAGTCTTTGTCGAAGTAGAACAGGCCTGGCTGGAGCAGCAGTGGTTGGTTTAGACTCCTCTCTTTAGCCCTGTAGAAGAGAAATTGTTCAGTGAGGAGGAGGAAGGCCAGAAAAGGGAGCGAAAAGGGAGGGGAAAGACAGATTTATGCTCAAATAGGTTGAATAAGAAAGACAGTGGAACACAGACCAGGACTTAAGATTCAGTTGACCCACGCAGTTCACACTTCAACAAAACAAATCTACCCAGTTCACATTCAGCATCAAGTGAAGGACTACTTGGTTCTACACTGTTGTTTCAACTAATCAATCCTGGATTACCTTTCACTCTGATGACCAGAGACAACAGCAGGTCCCAACCTGGGACCCCTGAGGCCCCACTCTTTAAGCCTCCTGCCCACCGGAAAGAGTTCAAACACAAGGGAAGTCATTGATCTCGCAAAAAGCTGCACTTAATGCCAAAACAGGGTTTGAAGTGGGTATTATGTCAGAGGCTCTGGGGGTAAAATGAGCCAATTTAAGAGGAGCAGCAGGTTGCCATCACTGCTACGCTAGATGACTATGGTGGTTAGTTGTATGGCTGACTGATTTGCTGGCTGCCTGCCTGACTGTACAGCTTACTAATTGGCTGGCGTCCTGGCTAGCAGACAGATGGTATGAGTGCCTATACGAGGCTTGTTTACATCTGAGACAAACACGAGTACTTTAATAATTATAGTTGCACTGATGCTGGGTTTTTGCACCAACTCTGAGGCTCTTCCTGAAGCTGTTTCTTACCAAAAACTTTTTTTGTGTCTTGGTTTCATTCTAAGCAAGATTAAACATAACAGGACAGGACTACAGTACTTGAAGGAGTTCTAGGACGGAACATGGACTATAACAGAACCTCTCAGTTTTGTAATTTCTTTAATGTTGCAACAAAATCAGTCCTTTTCAGCATTTTCTCAAAACAAAGAAAACATTGATTAGATTTCTGTGAAACTTTGTGAAGGGTGGGGCAAAGCAAGCAAAACACATGTAAGATTGTTCAACAATGAATGTGCCATTCTAGTATTACTTCCATACTAAACAGCTCTTTAAAACCTTATTTCAAAGCGGCATGTATCTTTTTTAAAATAAGTTGTTGTTGTTGGTTTGATAGTAAGATTAGGAGTTTAAAGTTGACTCTCACTGGTTAACAAGCGGAGCCTGACCCAAAACAAGAAGTAAATGACAGGTAACCAATGAAGGCAGTGATGGCTGTTGTGATGTGGTCATCGTGTTTTGAAAAAGCTGTTTAGTATTCACTTGTAGGTGTGCTAAAATTATAAAGTAATATATTGTCCTCCAAATCAGCAAATAAACCAGAACTTTTCTTGGACTCTTGGCCTCTTGGAATGAGGCGACTAAGAAGTTTCCTCAATAAAAGAAACCATAATACAGGGTGTATCTGTGTTTTTATATCAACATACGCATATACCTGTGGATCGTCCGCATATTATTTCACGTTTGCACTGAAATTTACCAGTTTCATCCATCTGCAGATATCATTTTACAGTTTCCCTCCCCCAAAGAAAAGATTGTCCCTTTCTTTTTTAAATGCAGTATAGAATGTGGAGTTTTATGATGGCCAAGATGATCATTTGGTGGTAATAGTTCAGCCAGCCAAACATCACAGATTATAAATTAGTATCACTTCATTTTGCACAATACCAATTTAACTGTCCAGTGCTTTATGCAACCCCAAAGTTCCTTTGAACTCAATCCCATTTGACTTCACACTGGTAGATGAACACGAGGTGAGCCGACTATATAACACAAAGTACCCATTACAAAAGCAGACTAGAGCGAGGATCAGAGCTGCATTATCTCAACTGCCCTTCTCTTTGAGTTCAACCTGGCCAAGGATAGCAGCGTCAGCAAAAATCCAACCCTTTTGCAGCTTTCGAGAAAAGTCTGCCCACCCAGTTCACGCTTGTCCCAGCCTCCCATCCATCCATCCCTCCCTCAGTGCTGTCTGGAGAGAGGAGAGCAGAGCGGAGACGCCACACTGGCCCAGATGGCTGGCGGCTAACCAACTGCAGCCAAAGGTAATCGGAAGCAGATGGGAAACCTTTTGGTGACGAGAGAAAGAGGAACAAGTTGCCTCCTGAAAAGAGGAGGGGAAAAAATGAGTGCAAAGCCCAAGGGTAATGAAAGATACAGTAAAGTGTAAGCTGGAAGAGCAGTTCTCAAGTGTTAATACCCTGAGCCGAACGTGGAGGGACGAGTTGAAAAGAACCCCCCCCACCCCCACCCCCTTTCGTTTCATTTCAAACAGCAGTGGGACGGTACAGTAAAAGGAGAGCTCGCTTAAAAAAACACTAAGGGGTCTTTGTACTGTTCCAGCTTCTCTCATACGTGGAGCAACTGAAAGTCTTTCTCTCTTCCCCTCCCTCAGGCTTCCTCTCAGTCATTTCCTGCACAAAACTCCCCTCCATTTTCATTACTTCTTCTGCAACCCCTCTCAATTTATTGTGGGGTTATTAAACCTGCAGCTTGATATCAACTGCTTTTCATTACTACCAACTCTCCTCCTGTTTATTTAAATAATACAAAGAACAGACTGGACCCCCACGTGCAGTCCTTTTGTGTTCCTCTCTTTTAAGTAAAGATGTGGACAGGGTTCAAAAGATCTCAACAACATTCGTGCACTGCCTCCTCGGTAAATTACTTGCAAAGAAATGCTACTAATCTAAGAGTAAACTGTCTAGAAGAGGTGATGATGTTGAACATCTTCTGTGATTTGTTGGGTAAAACGTTCCCTCTGGACTGTATCACTTTTGCCAAAATCAAAATCTTGTGTTTGTCAGCGGACCAAGGAAGCAAATACAGTGACTTTGAACACATATAATACATAATTAGCCATGAGCATCAAGCATATATATCTATATATATCCATACACAATATATATAGATATATATAGCTACATAGATAGATATATATAGCTGCAATCACAGCCAAGAGGGAAGGTGTTCTGAGCTGCAGGCAGGTTGCACAATTTCCAATGCAATCACAATTTGTAGAAAAGAACAGAAGGAGGGGAGAAGAAAAGGGTCGTTGTTAGCAGGAGAGAAAAGTTGGACGACTCAGGATGAGGAGGGAATTTAAGGACTGGCCAGATTTGGGATGTGATCAAGTCAGCGAGACTCTTTTTTTGACACTTCATTTTTTCATCTAGTCATCTAGTTGTGTGCAGTCACTGCTACTTTTTCATGTGTCGCAAAGGATGTACAGTGGGGTTTTTTTTCCCCCCTTTTTTAAAAGACTAGTACGAACTATGCTGGCCTTGTATTTAACTGTTGCCAGGGAGAGTGCAGCTATCCAAAAACTAGCACACTAATCAAAGCCATATGACTGGCTCAAAGTAAAGTCTGTGTGGAGTGAACAGATGCTAAGTGTCCCTGAGCTTATAGCTTCAAGTCTACCCCCCCCCCCCCCCCCACACACACACACACACACACACACTGTTTCCTCTTTGATCAAGGAGTAGCTCATATATCAACTCTAAGTTCAGTTTATCATTTAATTTAACCGGTGCTGCAGCTCTTCTTTTCTAATAAGATCATGCGGCTGCAGGATCGAATTTAGCCCATAAGATAAATGTCACCAGTAAGACGCGCCATGTCAGCCTGCCCCAGCTATAATTACTCCCTCATTAAACAAAGGATAGACGTCCACAGTCACACGGATCTCTACTTGAAACCCTGAAAAAAGTGAACAGGGGTTTGGTTCTCAGACTAAACTCTAAATCTCTCTGTCTGCTACAAAGACAGAAAGAGAAAGAGGCAGGAATTCCTCTCTCAATTTCCCCAAATAAACAGCATGCAGATGAAAACTGAGAACATAAACAGGCAAGAGAAGCTCAGATGTGCTCCCCTCACTCTGAAAATGTGCCTCTTGAGTCTGAAACAATATTTAGTGAGAGAGAGCTGACTTGAACTCGGTGAGTCAGCCAGAAACACTTGGAACGGATCACAGATGGTAGTGAAAGGTTTTCTCTTCTGACTTTTATCATTATCCATTTCTGGGCACTTTTTGTTGTCTTTGTCATGACTGTCAACGCTCCATTACCCCAAAAACCATATCCACGCATTATTTAAATCAGATAATGCAATTACAATTTGCTTCAGCACTCTTTATCAGTCCCGTCAGGTTATCTCCAAATCAGCACATAATATACTGACTTTTGTTGAAGTTAAAAGTAAATGTAATGTTTAGTTGGTTGGTTGGTTGGTTGGTTGGTTTATTTTACCAATAAATAAAATAAGCACAGTGATAATGTGTGGGAAAATAGACAACCAATAAAAACATTATTATGATGACATCAGCATAATTCATTCATTCATTCATTCAGCTACATCACTACCCTACACCTGTCAATCTGAAGGATTTAGAGGTTTACCCCCCCACCCCCCCATCCCTCATCAAATATTGATTTCAGATTAACTTTATACAAATACCATGAGATAAATTGGAGTTGATCGAGCTGCATTTCTGTGACAGCCCTCATCAGAGGTCTATCCTAGGCTGAGGCAATTTAAGGTCACCCTCCACTCGCGGAACCTACTTAATGTGGGGCGCATCATCCCTCCACTGGTCTGCACACACATGCACGCAAGCGCGCGCACGCATATGCACACGCACACACGCACACACACACACACACACACACACACACACACACACACACACACCGCCCTGTCATCAGTCAATGAGGATATCCCATAGGGAGCCGCTCCAAAGATAGATTTTCAGGGTGAATGCAAGATACACCAAACAGAATAAAGTTCAGATGTGTGTGTGTGTGTGTGTGTGTGTGTGTGTGTGTGTGTGTGTGTGTGTGTGTGTGTGTGTGTGTGTGTGTGTCACCATGACTGGAGAGACATGAAATAGAGAATAATAAAGGTGGTTTGAGGTCGGCAGAAATATTTTTGGATAAATGAGCGTCTGAGGAAGCCTCCTGCTGTTCTCTGGTGTTGTGCATGAAGAAGCAGAGTTTGCTGACGTACCTTCTCGCGTCTCTGCAGACGTTCCCAGTGTGGATCCACTGTGGATCTGTCCTCCGCTGCGGAGAGGAGTGGAGGCGGCCCCGGCGGATGACTGAGGAGACTCAAACTCCTTCCACTTCCACAACCAAGGAGCCGCAGCGACGCGTCAATTACGCTACATTTAAAGTCATACAGTTCCGGTTTGAACTTCAAAGTAAAAGTCACGTCTGTCACGTCAAGACCAGGAGCTGGTTTGAGCCCACCTCTGTTGGTCGCTGTTTTTGGTCTTCTAGAATGTTATCTAGATTTTTGGTTGGTTTGATTATTTATATCGACTCATGTTTTGTTTTAGGAATCTAGGAAAATGCCCTTTTCTTCTGTAAACGTAGTTTCTGTATTATGTTAGTTCTCCCACTTGCAAAAAAAATCTTCGCTTGTGGATGTCAAAAACACCAAGGAAACATACAATACTGATCACCCATTTAGTCAATAATGATTATATTAATGACATTTAAAGAAGATGTGATCGTTATGTTTATTTGTTTGCAAGATGTTTCAAAAAGTTCTCAAAGCATTTGATGAAATTTTGTTTAGGTGTGGATTTTGGTCAAAAGGTAGTTGGTTAAATTTTGAATTGAGTTCACCGACGTGCAGATTCTGGTCAATTTTTCCTCTTTCTTTTTGTATTGGTTTCTTTTATTTTTGACTTTTTACATTATTCACTGTATTAAGACAAGTAAAAAGAGCAATCAAAGTAAAGATACTCAGGCAGGAACAACTCATTATGTTCATTCAAGTAACCTGGATCTGGGCAATTAAAATAGCTGTTTGGTCACAGTAAAACATCATGTCATGTGAGCTTTTACCAAAATATTCTTTCAATTATGACATTACTGTCCTTTCTCACTTTCATCAGCTCTTTCAAAGACATGACTACTGTATATCACAAAATAAGTCAACATATTTTATTAATGACTAACGAAAAATGATGTATTGCCATTAATATAAAATTTATGAGCAGGACATTTTTTATGGAAATGGAGCAGAAGGAACCGAAGATCAATTTCATATGAACTCTGATCACATCTCAGCCCCAGACAAAGTGAGGGTTTGTTTTCTGTTACTGTTTTAAACTGATTAAACAAATAGGAACTCCTTACGGTCAGCAATTTTTACCCAGGTAGCAATCTTTTCTTAGTTTTTCCTGTGATGATTCCAAGTTAAAGTTACATATAAAATCAGTGAAAGAAAAAAAAGATGTCGAAACACTTTCAAACAGTATAACAAACCTTTTCGTGGCCAACAAATGTCCCTTCATAGTGACATATGTCATTAACTTCGGGAAGATATTCCACCGCTGCAAGTAAAACGAGCCTAATATTGCTTTTACTTTGAAGGCAGATAACTTCCTCTTCTGTTTCCTGTTTTTGTCTGACTTGATTCAGCGTGATCCTGCTGATTGGCTGCCTGGTCAGCACTCTGAGGAAGCAGCTGCAGCGAGTGAAGCGGTGCGTGTGCGTGAATGCGTGCGCGTGAATGTGTGCGTGTTCTAGACATTAGTTAGCTTAGCACAGCAGGAACAGCTCAGGTGCGGCCTGTTGTATTGGATCTGGTTGGAACTTTAGTTTTATTAGTGAATAATTACTTCATTCAACTGTCCATATCGAATGACTTTGTACTGTGGGAGGAAATCAGAGCATCTGAATGGAACTCACTCAACACACGTCAACCTCTTTGGATGCTCACCTGTAAGACTTTGAGTAGAGTTTCACGAAATATGCAAGAAAAAAGTAACTAATGCAGAAAAAAGTTAGAATTAAACAGCAATATTTATTTTATATAATATAATTAATACAATTAAACCACAGCATCATTGAATAAAGAAACCCAACCATGAGTTGTTTTTTTTTTAAAAAGGCCAGAAAACCTGACATGTATGCAGAAGAATATGAAACCTCACTTAAATCTAAATATTGATGTATTTCCGTCACCTTGTGCAGTTATATGTGCAAAAGGGAGGAGGTCCTCTGTATTTTATGGCTGTGTTTTTTACAGTGATTCCAAAGCCAGCCTTTCACAACTGGCCACAATAGGCGCGGGTGAGATGAGGGGTTTTTATTTGGTCGCACTCTGAAACCACACTCATAGATGTCACTAAATCACACCGACCTAAACAGCTTGTTTGTTTGTTTCTAAATATCCAGTTTTACATTGTTTCTTTATCTAATTCTTTTTTTTTCTTTCGTTCTTTAGAGAAGAACAAAGTCGGTTGGCTAGTTTAGCATTGCCGCACAATTAAGTAATAAAGTCCACATGCTGACACCTCCTTGTGGAGCTGCAGCTCATCTTGTTTTAAACTTTAAATAGTCTTAACGACAGAGACATCCTGTTCATCAGAGACCGGTAGATGGATTTAGTTAAAAGTACTTTTCAAAATGTCAAACTTTTCCTTCACATAGGAAGTTGCTTTGCAACTGTGTGTGTGTGTGTGTGTGTGTGTGTGTGTGTGTGTGTGTGTGTGTGTGTGTGTGTGTGTGTCTAACCTCCATTTGTCACAGCACCTTGCTTTCAGATCAACAGATAGATCTCTGCGTCTGAGGCAACAACATTTCTGTACTTGGCAGTGAAGCAGTAACGTGAGTAGGTGTGTGTTTGTGTGTTTTACTGATAGAGCAGCAAACCTGTTTCTGATGAAACACTGAATTATACACAACATTAAAATATTGTACTGTAAACTTAGAAATCCAACTTTTTCATCTTGTATTTTCCATCCTTGCAGCTGCACATAGCTGCTCATCAGCCCTCATGATAAAAATGTTTTACCATTATATTCTCGTATTTAAATATCCTATAGATGCATTTGTTTCTAATATTTTATGTCTGTCACCAATTGTCTGAATATGAACGTCAAATTCCACTAGACCCAAAAGGTTACATTAGAGATTTCAAATGTAAATCTTTGATATTTGAACACTTATTTTATTTTTCTTACCAAATCAAGCAAAGAAGCTCCGGTTAAAACTGAAGGATTTGTATTTCTACAAGTATTTCTGAGCCGTTAAAAACAAATACAAGTAAAAAGATTGTGTGCGCCGCAGTGGAGTCGAGGCATTGCTGATCTGGCTCACAAAAGTTGAGATTATACGTGCAAAATATAAATACCTGCTTTTATTGAGCCTTGCAATAGAAAACCTAAAAACGTATGTACACACAGATGTCTGTGCGCTTTTTTAAATTGCTTGTAACTTTTCTTCAAATTGCTGGATGTATTTTTGTTCTGGGCTGCAGCATATATATAAAATCTTCCAACCACAGTCAGATAATATTATCCTAGAGAATGTTCAAAACATGTTTGCTAATGACATTAACCCCAAAACACCTCATTACAACTCAAGGTAAGGAATAAACTGCTTTTGTTTGTTTGTTAGTTTATTTGTTTCTTACAAATCTCATCTATGCATTACATGATTTGATACGACAAGTGAATCAGATATCAGAACATCTTTAAATTACTTAGCAGCGTTTCATGAAACTTGGTCGGTCAGGGAAGAAACTACTAGATTTTAGGAGTGGATCCACCTAACAGGGGTGTTCCAGGAACGTCTCATTACATTTTAAGATAGGATGACTTAACTGGTTTGCACAAGAGTTTTTGGATGAGTCAGGCCAGATAAAAAGCCATATATAAGATTATTCAGCCTTGTTGGAGGCATAGACTCCACTGACTGCCATACTGCTTATTAGGAGCTTTCGGAGCGAGTGTTTAGTCTCTTGTGTTTGGTTTTAATCAGTTCTTTATGTTTGGCAACATCTTCCCATCAGTGACATCAAGATTGATTGCCCTGGAACAGTCGGTTCTCTCCAAACTTTAAATGTCTGACCAAATGACAAACACGATTACGTTGCACCTGAGGGTCCTCAGAGGTCCTACATCATGGAGGGGGGAAAACATTCTCTCTTCTTTGTGGAAAACAAGCATTGGAGTTTGTAGGTTTTGGCGCGTGTCACTCATGGACTCCTCCGCTTGTTGAAAACACGGTGACTCATAAGTTTTTTTTCCACAGCTCAGTGGGTCACTATCTGCTCGCCTCAGCAACAACTCATTTACAAAAGTGTTATTTTGGGGTCATGGAGGTGTGAACGTAGCATCGAGTCCATTTCTGGACAATAGAATAACCACTGACTGAAAGGGTCTTGCGTTCCTTATTGACAACACTCAACATTGTGCATTCAGGAACTGTTGTCTGCTGACTCATTTCTCTCTCTGCTCTGCTTTGGCAGTTCAGAATATATAAGATAAGTGGAAAATTTACATTTAAAACAGTTTATCAATTACAGCAATTTGTCTAATCGTATCACAGTGATTATTAATCAATACATTCACATTCTAATATAACTGAAATATATTCAAATAAGACAGAGAGTATTATCACGTTGCAAAAAGTCTCAGACGTACTGCTGCGATCCTGCACCAATCTTGATCTCATCACTCTTTCTCTAATGTTTGCGATTCATTTATCCACATTACTGATCACTGAGGTCTCTGTTGTAGACAGAAGGGCATCAAATTAAGTGAAAACACAAGTGTTGCAATAACTTTTTCAGGTTAGTTGTTTTCTGTGTATCGGGGCAACGATGCATTTCTCATCAGGAAGCTGAGGTTTTCACCTTTTTCTGGTTCCATCGGTTTCCAACGTCTGGTTGTTGAAATTCTAGACCTGAAACCAATAGAATATCCAACATTATCTCATTTTCTTCTGATTCATTTGCATCCTGACATGTTTATTACGTATTACACCCGTGTAATCAGATGCTGTTATTATGCTGACTTCTTATGATCTCCAGTTTAAACCCAACAGTCATTTTCTGCCTGTTATCCCAAAAAACTTTACACTATAACCTGCCTGGTTTTAATCTCATCTGTAGGCTTCACCTAAGGTCAGACATTTCTAGAAGATTCCCATCGGACGTATCCCATTGCTCATGCAGTAGGTGTTTTCACAATGCAGTTGGGTAATTTTCCCCCAGAAGGTTTTTTGTGACAGATAGGTAAATTTACAAAGCAGACCTTTTTGAAGCAGAGGGAATAATGTCGAACCAAAAAGCACCTGCTCAACGGAAGCGAAAGACATTGGAGAAAAGTGTGTGCGAAGGCGGACTGCGACTTCCTGTTGTGGGTTTTTTTCACCAGTTTGTTAATCTGCAGGCGTCGTGCAGCTTCAGCGTATCAGTGCCTCTTGTGAAATGCCTCATTCGGATATGGCATTGTACAACTTCTCTATGTAGCGCTGACGTCCCTGAGAAATGAAATATTTAATTCATCCAAGTGTAACAAAGATCAAGGGTCACAGGCTGGATCTAAATCTTTTAGTGTACTGGCCGCAAATTGGGATACTAAAAAACATTCTTAAAAATATTAGGCGTTTTATACTTGCAGCTATCGCTTCAGGCATCCCTGTGGTTCTTTTCCACCATCTGCATCCAGAATTCTAAGTCCAAGTCGTCTCTCCCAGGTCTCACTATGTCCACCGACCCAGCAGCTGATCTGCCTTTTTACTACGGCAGCATCAGTCGCTTGGAGGCCGAGCAGCACCTGAAGCTGGCCGGGATGGCCGACGGGCTCTTCCTGTTGCGACGGTGCATCCGCAGTCTGGGCGGCTACGTTCTGTCGTTTGTGTTTAACCTGGAGTTCTACCATTACTCCATCGAGAAGCAGCTTAATGGAACGTATTGCATCATAGGAGGGAAGGCCCACTGTGGGCCTGCAGAGCTCTGTGAGTTCTACAGCCAAGACCCCGATGGGCTGGAGTGCGCCCTGAGGAAACCCTGTCTGCGTTCGCTGGATACACCGATCCGGCCCGGGATCTTTGACAGCCTGAGAGACAACTTGCTGAGGGAGTACGTGAAGCAGAACTGGAAACTGGAGGTGAGGCTCTGTTGGTTTTATGGAAGCATTACCAACATGTTTTCAGGTTTTATTCTTTAAATGTAAAGGATTTCCTTTATAAATGTAAAAAAAAAAAAAAAATCACTTTCATCTACTTACAATTTATTGAGTGAATCAATTTGATGTTCTTTATTTGAGAGGAAGAGCACATTTATGTGCAGCAGTATTGTAGTTACTATTTATTATGTAGTAACTACAGTGTAATTCCTTACTAGTCCCCCCTTCCTGTCATAATATTGAACTCTCTGAGCCAATAAAGTTACAAAGCATGAACGATTAATGCAAAAAACATTTTTGTTTGGGGCCCAAAAGAGGTCAGACAACCAAATAAATAAAGCAGTTTTGAGTATCAGAAAACTTTCCTTTCACCCATTAATCATCTCTCATTCCACCAGATTTATCATTTGGCCCTCAGTAAGGGCCATGATGGAATCTACAGTACATCTTTAATACATAAAACGTTACAAATAGCTTCATCATGACCAGCTGCAATAACAAAACAGTCGCCTGACGTATTTTTGAGTTGGTATGAACAAGCTGATAAGTCACAGATGCTCTGCACTTTGACTTGAGGTTTCTGCATCTAATTTAGGGGAGGCAAGAGTTGTAAAATAAATCTGTAATATCTTCTTCCAGAGAAAACAATTACCCCCTGCTGTTCTGGATAATCTAAAGAAAAACACAATCAATAGTTTTTGCAGAATTGTTTCGTACCCTCAAAGAAAACACGAAATCAGGAACATGTCGTTGGGGTGAAGTGACGCTTCCAACCGTGAGGAGGGATAAAACTGAAGAAACCAAACCACATCTGACTTAAATGAAATGTTTAAGTGATCTTATGACAGCAGCTGGATGTTGTTTTAAATTTAAAAATAAAGGGGGACACAAATATCCAAATGTTTGACAGGAACTGGAACATGCTGTTCTATGTTCAGACCCTATAGCACATTGTTTTTTTAGTCTGTCAACTAAAATATCCTAGAAATAAACAGAAAACTGGATTCTCTCTTTTTAGTTCAGCATCTTTCTGATTACCTATGTAGTATGTCCGCTTTCTGTTATTTTCTACTTCTGATCTGCCACTCTTCAAAGGGAAATGTAGTTTTTACATGAAGAAATAAATTAAATAAAACATACTGCTTCATAAATGTGTATATTGAGGCCTAAAATCCAATTTGCTGCTCAGGGAGAAGCCATGGAGCAGGCCATCATCAGTCAGGCTCCTCAGCTGGAGAAACTGGTTGCCACGACAGCCCATGAACAGATGCCCTGGTATCATGGAAAAATCCCCCGCCAGGAAGGTGAGAGAAGGCTTTACTGTGGAGCCCAACCTGACGGCAAGTTTCTGTAAGTCGCTCCAGAAGAATCTTTTGCGTCTGTTTTTTTTCTGCTTGTGCATCAAAGGTGTTAAAGATCTCTTAACACGATGTGATTCAGACAGAATCATGTTTTTTTTGTGTGTGTGTTGCTCAGTCTCAGAGAAAGAGATCAGCTGGGTACATTTGCTCTCTCCATGATGTATGGGAAAACTGTCTACCATTATCAGATCCTCCAAGACAAATCAGGGAAATACTCCATCCCAGAGGGACACAAGTTTGACACAGTCTGGCAGGTAGGCCTTCGATCTTTTATCACATCATCTAATATTCAGTACTTATGATGCATTTCATGAGCTTTTCTGAATGATCTGTCTTCAGCTGGTGGAGTACCTGAAGATGAAACGCGATGGCTTGGTGACTGTTCTCGGGGAGGCTTGTGTGAACAGCAAAGCTGCTGAAAGTACTTACAGACTTATTTCCTTTCTATGTCAATATTATTCAATTTATTATACTACTGCAAAGCTCAATCAGTTTCCAGTCCAAAACTGAATGTTGTTTATGACTACACCTTTACTGACACAACTCTAATTCGTCTCATAATCTTCAGAGGCACCCAGCCTTCCTGCCACAGTGAGTACCAACTGATTGTCGCGCTGTTCCTGTCAGAATGTTTGTCTGTCTCTGACTTTTTATTTTTTGTGACATTTTCAGAGGCGTTCAGGCACAAATGGATACACACCGCCCCCTATAGGTCAGTTGCATCAAGTACAATCAACTCAAACCATTTTATAATCCTACAGCAACCCCAGTGGTGTAAAGAAAGAAAGCTTCAAGTACACAAGAACCAGCTGTAAAATAAAGAAAAGCAGAATATTTCTGGATGCATTGTTATAATTATTATATGCAATAATATTGTTCTTGCATTAGCTACTTATTCCAGCATTTTAATGTGAACAAGAAGAGGATTATCTACTCCAGTATTGTCAGATATGAAATTTACAGCAATGGATTTCAAATGAACAGTAAAAAATGGGAGGAGAGATTCTACTCAAAATCTTACAGCGTCTGCAGCTGATCCAAAAAACCTTAAATCACCACACCGAAATGTGTTTTTGCTTCACTCAGTTCATACCTCATCCTTTCTATCTTTACAAAGCCTCTGTGGAGTCATCCAACTCGACTGAACCCCAACTGTGTGAAGATAGTGAGGGTCAGGGGATGGACTCGAATCCATACCACAACCCAAATGAAGTGAAGAAATTTAACATCCAGAGGAATCTGCTGCTGATTGATGAACTAGAACTCGGCTCTGGAAACTTTGGATGCGTCAAGAAAGGAATCCTCACTACTAAAGCGTGAGAAAAACATGATCAAATTAGAATGATGCACAATAGAGAGGGTGTTTAAAGCAGTTTGCCAATAAAATGAAAGATAGTAAAAGGCCAAACAAACTCATGATATTCATGGATGCCTGCCGAGTGCTTTATGCTTCTGATGGTTTTCTTCTGTTGGCTGTCAGGGGTCAGATCGATGTGGCCATCAAAGTACTGAAGAGTGACAATGAGAAGCTGGTGAAGGAGGAGATGATGAGAGAGGCAGAGATCATGTATCAGCTCAATAACCCCTACATAGTTCGCATGCTAGGTCTGTGCAATGCTGAGAATCTGATGCTGGTCATGGAGATGGCCTCGGCAGGACCCCTCAACAAGTTTCTCTCCAGCAAGAAGTGAGATCAGCAGACAATAAATCACACATATGATTAAAGAATACGTTTATGAAGGGATGTTTATGCTAATGAAATGTTAACATGATGATCACTGTTAACATTTTATTTTCAATTTATGCTATTTTTTCTGTCACAAAATGAAAACATATGAAATCCCACCCATGAAATCATCTGGGGATTTCATGTTTTTGAGAGAGTATGGTAAAAAAAAAAGTCACTGCAATGTTAGCAGTAATGTGTGTAAATGGACAATAGGAGTGTTATTATAATCCTAATTTGAACTGGTAAGGTATGAGCAAGCCTAAGTGATGTAATGGGATACAAAAACTTATAAGTCACATACAAGCTGAAGGAAGATATAATTAAATATATTCACAGGTTTTATGTTCACTTTATTTCAATGTTATGCTTTATTTTATAATGACGTAACCAAACATCACAACAAACAGCTGCAGATGTCAGGATCCAATGAGACAGGATTTCCAACTAATTTGCATTGTTCTCCATGTATATGGTGCAAACTGTGAAAGGCAAGTCTTCAAAACTTCAGGACCGACTCCTGGTTAGAGAATATGTTGGTTCTGCGATCAAAAGTGCTTTTTTTTATACTTTAGGACATGTGACGAGCTGGACGTGTAAAATATGGTGCAGAGGTAAAACGCCCCCAAAGTGTTTAAAGAGTAGAGAGTAGCGTCGTAGTTTGAATCAAGCTCAGACATGATGCTTGATTTTACAGTCATTTCCTGTTTTAGTAGAAGAACAAGCTTCACAATAATGTGTATGGAGGTAAAAAAGATTTTCTAGTAGATATCTGCGTTCAGTGTTAGTCTGATGTTCTGAATAGATGTCTGAAGAATGTGAAAGGAGAGGCATTCAAGGCATGACTTGGTTCAGATGAGTCACATTTAAGATCACATTAAATGTTTATTATAATTCTGGAAATTATATACAATAATTAATCATCACGACACAACAACTTAAGGGTGGAGATTAAAAATGCAAATATGTACATAATAAATGGATTAGCATGAGGTACATGATTTGAAAAGTACATGTACATACCAGTGTGTGTGTGTGTGTGTGTGTGTGTGTGTGTGTGTGTGTGTGTGTGTGTGTGTGTGTGTGTGTGTGTGTTTTATATTTTTAAATTTGTTGTTTTTGTTATCAGGTGGTGAAAATATCCAGAAGATTTTTTTTTTTCTTATCATTGTCTTCAGATTTTTGTCTCAAGTTTTGACAAACACAAATATTAAACTGCAGATGTTAGATTTTCAACATACTTCCATAAGAATAAAAGATTGTTTCTTTGTGTCCCCACAGGGACTCCATAAGCGTTGAGAACATCACCCTCCTGATGCACCAAGTGTCGATGGGAATGAAGTATCTAGAGGAGAAGAACTTTGTGCACAGAGACTTGGCAGCTCGTAACGTTCTGCTGGTCAACCAGAAGTTCGCCAAAATCAGTGACTTTGGGCTCTCCAAGGCGTTAGGAGCTGACGACAACTATTACAAGGTGCACACAACCCACTCAGACACAGTGACACAAATATAGAACAAGTTAATGATGACAGGGTGTGCATTATTAGCACAGTTGTTAAGAAAAACAGATAGTGTATCTTAAATGGATTGTTTTGCAGAGAATCTCCCCCAACAGAAATACTGAACCAAACATGTTGTGTAATCTTAAGTAAACAGCAGGGCCTTTGTTCCAGTTTACTGGCCTACATACAGGCATCAGAAAATTCCAGGAATCCCAATAACAGTTCTAATAATTGTTATCACTTTGTGTCATATAGGCTCGTACTGCAGGTAAATGGCCGTTGAAATGGTACGCTCCAGAATGTATTAAGTTCCGCAAATTCTCCAGTAAAAGTGACGTGTGGAGTTTTGGTATCACCATGTGGGAGGCCTTTTCCTACGGAGGGAAGCCTTACAAGGTAAGACATGCTTGTGCAAATCTCCATCAATGTCATCTGCAATGATTGAACAAGAGCAGCCACACACTGCATCCATCTAAATGAAATGAAGCCCCCCATAGTTTCTGGGTAATCTGTCGAATCTCAGCTACAAATTAGTAGATGCATCACATCCCCACCTCTCTGTGTTCCTGACTAAATACATATTGATCCCCTACAAAAATATAGTTTAATCTCCCAGGGTCAAATTATGATCCAGATTATGGTGGACATCAAATCCACCAGATCTCTTAATCAGCTCTTCAAATCAATCAGTCAATCATCAGAATCCACTGACAACTTTTTGAGACATCTTGTGGATAAACACACACACACACACACACACACACACACAAAAAACACCATCCAAATCTCATTATCGAAGCGAAGAGATTCGGTTATGGCTCTTTATCTGGTCTAATTTCTTCTAGAAAATGAAAGGGCCGGAGGTGATGCATTTCATTGAAGATGGAAACCGCATGGAGTGTCCAGCTGCATGTCCAGAGAACGTTTATACACTGATGAAGGAATGCTGGACATACTCGTAAGAAAACAATGACCTTTTTTGCCTGTTGGTTAAGCTTTATTTCATTCTGGGGATTCAATCAAGATAAATAGACTCTTATATATTCTGTACTGTATCACGTAATAGATAATCACCAAAGGTATGGAATACAGTATGAATATGTGTGTGCAACTGGGATGCTTACATTTTCATTCTGATGTTTAGAATAACATAGAGATTAACGGAATCAACGGAAATGCTGCAACATTCAGTTCCCATATAAATATAATATGGCGACTAGACAGCTATGTGGTCTCTTAATGTCTCCTAACATTTACAGCATGTCAATGACTTGTGTCTCCACTCACCAGGCATGAGGATCGCCCTGACTTCAAGAAGGTTGAGAAGTCGATGAAGTCCCACCATCAATCCATGCTGAAACAGTCCAGGGGGGCGGCGGCTGCTGCCGAGCCTGTCAAGTAGAGATAAACAGGGCACATTCTGTCCTGATGCTGCACAAAGCTGCCTTTCAACCAGCCATTAAATCACTGAAACAAAACAAAGAGCTTTCTATGATCGGCACACACTGACCAACTCTGACGACAATACACGAATACAGACAGACAGGGACAGTGACGAAAAATGTGCATTTGTAAATTGAACTTCAGCGTGTTAACCATGTGAGGAGGACCTGTGTGTGTCGTTCTGTGTTGTGTTGAAGTATGAATGTCAAACATCTATCTGATTCTATATTCTGGGATGTTGGAGGACAAGGGAAGCACGTGGTTCATGATCAAGATCATTTTTATTCTATTTGCCACCACCTGTAAATATCTATGATATAACGTCTAATAAACTGTAAGTGGAATGGAACAAACAGAAGGCAAGATTTTTGTTTAGGTCAACATAGAATTGACTGTAAGCACAGTGCAGATCATCTTTATCAGCCTTATATAAAATAACAGAAGTTAAATTGCAAGAAAATCATCACAAAGTCTTACTATATCGACTATTTGTTTTATTTTGTGAGGTACCATAGAGTAAAAAGTTTTTTTAAAAATTAAGTAGATAAAACAAGGGCAACACAGAACTCTGTAATGATATAAAGTTTATGTCATAAAAAGTACAGAGCACCACATGTGGATCAGAGGCAGCAGAAAAACTTCTGTAAGGAGGTTTCATGACATCTTGAAGTACATTTTATGTAGACTTCCTTTCATCATTGTCCCAAAATGAACTGTCTATACAGTACTATTTTATGTTGTAAATACTGTCTGAAAAAGTTGTTAATGGATTAATTTAAATGGCTGTGATGCAGATATTTCTTTTTCTTTATTACGTCCCCAAATTAGGTCATTGTGGCTGTTTTGTAAAGTAAATTAGGACAGGTTTTCAGGCTGGTCCTTGGCCTTCAGTCAAATATTGTATCATAGGAAGTACTTCTCAGCTGCTAGAGATGTTAACACGAGACAGGAAGTTGGTGTAGTCATCTTCAAAATAAGAGGATATAGTTTAGCGGGTTAAAACTGAAGGCCTGAGTACTGTATAGCCTTTGAGGATTTTGGAAAATGTTGAAGTTTCAAAGTAAATGATGCATCAAAGATATTTCATGATTTTACGTGTTACATTATTTGTCTATAAAGGTGAACTCCATGTATTTTAGGTATTTTTTTTAAGAAATGGTAAAAGGCTGCTCCCTTGTCAAATTAACTTCCACCCCTACTCTGTAAAAAACCCCAGAGACATCGAGGAGAAAATTATATCTGCAAGAATGGCACAGCAGGGTCAACATGACCGAGATTTGCACCATTAGGATACTGAGTGCTCACTGTCCACAAGAGCGCATCTACGCCGGCATTACATAGCTGGAGGAACCACTGCCACACATGGTCAATCACATGAAGTAGCCCAGAATAAGATCATCATATCCACCTGCAGCACACAAGAATAAGGCAGATTCAGTTCCAACTGCCTGTAGTGTATTTCCTTTGTGAAACACATGACTGTTGTAAAGCTTTTTCGAGATAAGTAGATGCATTTTCTGGTAGTAAGAATTTTCCACAAGGTGAATGTTTTAGGTTTTCTATGGAAACATATTTTTTTTAAAAAGTGAGTCCAAGTATCATTTGAGCTGTACATTCCTGCCTTATCAACTTATAGATTCCTTCCTCATTAATGATTCCTTTGGAAAATTCAAGTTTCACCTTTTTTGCCACATTTCCATGCCATTTGTGCAAAAGTCTCAGTGTAACCAAATCTGTATACAATACGTAGTGGATCTAGCCATTGTGCACATCTCTTTCTGTTCCTATATTTAGGTTGCTCATTGTTATTCATACCACTGAGTTTTAAATTGATGATTTTCTGTCAGATTTGTATGTGGTTATACTTTATCAGCGGGCTTTCCACTAGCATATCCAATATACAGTTGTCATTGGAGTAATCCCCAACAGTCTACCTAAAATCCACAGAATGTGCTGATAGAATATATCACATTACACATGCTGTTATTAATGGTAACGTAAACACTGATTTAATTGGCCCACCATAGATCAGAGGTCAGATCAGTCAGCACACTAAAAACTCCTGAATATCACTTAATTAATTACAGTCAAACAGGAATAGATATGATTTTAAGATTCTATAAGGTTTACATAATTTAATCTCTTCATATGTGATCACTCTTTTCTCCTTTTTGTACAGTTTTTTTGGGATTTGAGTCCACCATCCGTGGAGTCCGTATGATTTTAACATTGAAGGTACATTATTTTGAAGGTTCTTACCGGATATAGCTCTCAATGTTTTACTACTTAACTCGGTTGTACTTTTCGTTTCGTAAGGAGGAGTCAGACGTTAGTTGCTATATCGAAAGGCCATGTTTATTGAAATAATTGAGAAATTTGGACAACATGTATATCGTCTTGTATCGATAATGGAGCCTTAGCATGTTTTTGACGTAAATCTTTTAATCAGAAACCAGACAGTTATTGACCTTAAGATCGAAGCAAACTGACGGAACAGGAAGGCGGAACAAGTAAGTTCGGCAAAGTGTCTTTCGTCTGTCGTCACCGTTTGATCAGCCGACATAATGATTTTACTCGGTATTAAATATGATGTAATTCCAGTTAAGTGTAAGCAATTTGTCATGTGTTGTTTACGTAGCTGAAAGCAACAAGTCCGACCGAGTTATCGTTAGCTAGTCCCTTCACGCGTAAAGTTCGTACAGTCGTCGCCCTGCTGTTTAATCTCCGGCGTCTAGCCTTCAAAGTTGCGCTAAAAACAACACAAATACTGGGTTTCTATGTAGCCTTGGGTGCAGATATTTCCACGGGAGTCAAAATATACTTAGTTGAACCCTGTCTGACTGCTAACAGATGGGTTGTCTCGGGTTTATTGTCATTCCGCGGATTCTTTGCTCTCAGGCGTCATTAGTGTCTGGAACCGGAAATGACTTTTACCTCACCTGAGGTGGGATGAGATCACACCTCACTTCTCACCGTGTAGTGGAACACAGTTTAATGGATGTAAATGAAGTCCTCTATTTACTGACATTAATCTGACTCTAGATTCTAACATGTTTCCACGTGCATGTTATTATAGCTTAATCTTGACATGACCCCCATCTTTGTAATGTAAGGATTAACTGTGAATGTAAGATTTATGTTTGCATCAGAAGCTGGGTGAGGGGCATTTATCCTGTTTAGGCCTTAACACACACACACACACACACACACACACACACACACACACACACACAACAGGACACAAATCTTACTATTGGCTCCTCCAGGTAGAAAATATTTTTCGTGTGCTGTCTGTCTGTTAGTGAAATGAAGGTATTGGTTGAAGTTTGTTTGCAGAAGTAGGATATGAGCCAATTATCAAGTTTATTTGTTTTACATTTTAGTGGTTATCTGACAATTGCAGTATTTTTGCTTCGAACTGATTTTTTTGCATTTTATGGACACAAATTTATTCCAGGGTGATATCACCATCAGATACCTAAAATCAAGGATCACCTGAATCTGGAAGTAATGTTGCATGAAATTCCCCGCTGTCAGATTAAAAATAAAATAATTTGACAGATTTTGAGGTCGTATCAAATTGTGTCTGGATCTACTGAGTCACTGGTGTCAAATTTGTCCCATTATCATGAGCTAGATCCTGAGTATCAATGAGAAAATGATGTCCTTTAAATAACTATCAAACTAATAATGATGTCAAAAGAATTCCAGATTCATACGGTACATTTTCAAGGCCAAGGAGTCCTGTTAGGAGGTCAAACTCTCCATGGCGCTTTTAAGTGCAATTAACTAAATGGGAAGCTTCCTCAGTGGATGTTTGAGTGCTCTGTTTTTTTTTATCAGGTATCATTAATCACAGATTTAATAAGCCTTATGGATTGCAATATAGCTGTGCATTTGATTGAGTAGTAGATCTGCGCTTGTATGAAAATCAATGCCTACTTTTTTCTCTACCAGTTGTAAGTCCATGTGTTCCTATTTAATTTGTGGTATTGGCAGTTATGACAGCAGAATTTTCACCACATATTTGACAAATCATCATCTTCAAGTTGTTGGAACGTTTTTTCTTTTCCCTTTGACTTTAACCCAAGCCCCCTGCCCACAGCGGCATCTTAGTGAATGAGTTTACAATTAAGTTATCCACTTTGTTCTGGTTAATGAGTGATTATTCAGAAGTTACTTTACTAAAAAAGAGCTGATTCATAGCAGAAGAAGCACAAATGAGTGACTTATTAAATTACATCAATCAAACTTGAAATGGTAGAAAACCGTGGGAATATTGATGGAAATGGGTCACACCCAGCTAATTTAAGCAGGTGAATAGAAGCCATTCTAATAGATATGGAATAAATAAATGGAATAAATGCAAGTCCGATAATGATCAGGTGATTTTGTGATCTACGCCTAACCAGAATATGCGCTATTTACTCATAAAACTCCCTTTTTGTCTCCACAGGATTACAGACAACATCAAGACAAATACCAAAAGAAAACAAAACGGTCATTGACTGCCCTCATTCCAACAGTAAACAATTGCCCAAAGGCATTCAAGCAGACCTCCTGCTGCCGCCACATGCAACCATGTCCATCACTCTGAAACAAGTGTTCAACAAAGACAGGACATTCCGGCCCAAGCGCAAGTTTGAGCCGGGGACACAGCGCTTTGAGCTGCACAAGAAGGCCCAGGCATCACTGAACGCGGGACTGGACCTGAAGCAGGCAGTGCAGCTGCCCCACGGTGAGGATCTCAACGACTGGGTGGCCGTCCACGTGGTTGACTTCTTCAACCGCATCAACCTCATCTACGGCACCATTAGTGACTCCTGCACCGATCAGACGTGTCCTGTCATGTCTGGTGGGCCCAAGTACGAATACCGCTGGCAAGACGAGCACAAGTACAAGAGGCCGACAGCGCTGTCCGCCCCCAAATACATGAGCCTCCTCATGGATTGGATTGAGGTACAAATCAACAATGAGAACATCTTTCCCACCAATGTTGGTAAGTGTTGAGATGGTGTGTTCAGAACTTCGGTCTCTCAGACTCTCAAATTTTGCTGTCCAGATTTGAGTGACAGACTTGTGTTTTTTTCGCAGTGTTTCCATAAAAAATTTGTTACGATTCAAAAATATTGTACTGGAAAGGGTTTTGGGGATTGAAATAAGTATCTGAACCCAAATAGGTGCAAACAAAGCTGTCAGCCATTCATGACATAACCACAGACACCAGACGTGGCAAGTTGTTTATTGTTGTTTACACATCAACTTCATTAAGCATCATAAGAATAATAATTGTCCAAGCCTAGTCATAGGTAACGATCAAGCTTTCATTGGTGTTTAGATAGTGAAAATAAAATACAGAAAGAAGTCTGATTATGCTCATTTTCTTTTTAAAGAAATTGCTGTTTGCTTTAACATTTAGATTTCAGGTGGCTGCACTGGAAGGCATGGAACAATTGACAAAAGTTTTCAAATAAAAATAAACTTTTGTTTCCTGTCAGGTGTCATGAGCGAAAACATTTGGAACACCATTTATAGTATAGATAAACTTTGATTTTAAAAGACTAGCAATTTCAGCATTAATAATGCAGAAGACTGGACAATCTGTTTGAACAAGCATCATGTTATGAGCATCAGCAGGAATTATAATGAGACAAATCCGGAGCCACCGCTTCTCAAATATGCAAGGTTACATTCATTAAACAAGCACATACCAAACATATCAGTTCATCTTCTGAGGCTCCTCATTTTTCTATTATCTCTGCATCCACACACACCTCTTTGGTATCCGTCCGATGCAGGAACAGCCAAGCAATGGATTTAGAAATGGGTCACACAATGTACAGTCTGCTATGAATAGAAGCCACCTCTGACGCGTCTGTCCTTTGGAACAAATTCCTGAAATATTATTGAATAAGTCAAAGCAGAGCAGAGTACGAAATTAATCACTTGGTTAAAGCTGAGGCTTATCTCCTAAACTGAGTCATGTCGGTTTTCCATTCATGTGTGAATTAGAACGCGGTGGGTCCTTAAGCATGCTGGATCCAGCGGGAGGCCTCAGAGGACAGAAATGGTTAAGAGCTTAGTTGAACTATTTCAGAACCATATCATTAAGTACATCGATATTTCAAACTTGCATTCTTTAAACAAGCAACCAAAGTTCACCTGCGTTGACGGCTGTCTTTTCCCATTCTTCAACTGCCCGACTCCCAGGTACTCCCTTCCCTAAGACCTTCATGCAGGTGGCTAAGAAGATTTTATCTCGTCTGTTCCGGGTCTTTGTCCACGTCTACATCCACCACTTTGACCGTGTGAGCCAGATGGGGGCCGAAGCTCATGTCAACACCTGCTACAAGCATTTCTACTACTTTGTCACAGAGTTCAATCTGACGGACCACAAAGAGCTGGAGCCCCTGGTGAGTCCAAGAGGTGGTAAATGTGAAGCTGGGATTCAACACAAATTTGATTCTTTAAAAAAAGGCTTGTTTGGTTCACCTTCTGAACAAGATGAGCGTTGATCATACAATCATACATCTACCAGTATGTACCACGTCACAGTGCTTCTACTCACTCCTGATACACAGTATTCTTGAAAAGCCAAGTTAAATAGTAAAAAAGTGGGTCAAATGTGTCTGGTATTGATGTTTGCTTGTGCAAAGTGAACTTGTGTGGCTCCTCAGTGTTATCTGGGTTTTATGTCTGAAATTATGAACTGCAGTGAAACCAGCAGCATGAATGCAGAGATCTTTTTCTCTACTGTAAATCTAAGCAGTGTCTTAAACAAGATACTATGAGACATTTTATACAAACAAAAGTTTCTCCAACTAATTTTTCTTGTTCGCTTAGAGTTGTGAAATGTTTTGAATTTTCTAAATCATTATTTTGCGATAATTCGACTCTTTTGAAAGACATTAATTGGCAATTAAGAGACACTGATACTTTTCTGATGTTTTTTGTGTATTTTGTCTACAGAAAGAAATGACTTCCCGGATGTGTAACTGAAGAACGCCCACCGACCCGTTGACCCTCGTGATGAATGGATCGTTCACCTTTTAAAACTCCAGCGGAGAACAGAAAGAACAAATTTTAAAAGTCTATTTTTATATTTAAGTACTGTAATCTATTTTAGCCACATGCTGTAGGTTTTAATCAAGAGTCTCGTCTCATGAGGCGTTCTGTTCCTTTTTAGGATGTTTTCAAGCATTTTACGAGAGCACAGTATTAAGGAGCTTATTTTTGTTTTTTTATTTCATCGGAGTCATTCCAGGATGCTTCTATTTTTCTGTCTAAAATCATCCACAATCAGTACGAGTTCTTACTGTACACCTATGAACTCCGTATGTTGCTAAATTAAAATGATTCTTTAATCTGATTACACATAAATTTATTAGTCGATTTTTTAACAGTTGCTGGTTTCTCGTTCTGAAGTCTGTAGTACAAGGCTACATCTTGATCTAATTTATTGATTTTTATTTTTCTCCAGGTTTTTCTGCGAAGCTGTCAGCAGTTCAGTTTTTCCACTCCGATCTGAACAGTAAACGCAGTAATGTAGTATATTTTCCAGACAGAACAAGTATTATGTACAAATGTTAAAATCACAATTACAGAAAAAATACAATCTCTTCTGTTTCTGGGCGTCATTTCTGTGTTTAAGACTGTTTCATGTGTTTAGATAAATGCGGGGATTGAGACCGTTCATTTAAAAGCTAAACATATATTTGGAAATGAACTGAAACCCGTAATCGCCTGCTGGTGACTCAGGGAGCGTGTCATTGCACACTTTGGGTTTCGGCCCACCAGGCGTGTTCTCAGATGTCAAGACTAGTGTTGTTTGCTGCAGATACTCTTTGCTGGTGAAGGTCACACGAGACTCAGACCTCACATGACACAGCTGTAGGAGCAGACCGCTGCATGCCGAGTGGACGTCGACTGCATGTAAAACTGTCCACTGGGTGGCATAAGATGTCAAACGCTGGCGGCGGTAAAGCCTCTATAAAATTCCTTAACACAATTTGCCCAGTGTCCCATTTATCCTCCTTCCAGACTTGATTATGGTTTGTGATTCAACAGAGCTGCTTATATAAGACACATGCCAGATTGTGCTGGGATGATTACAGGGAGTTTTTTTGTTTTGAATGACTTTGCTTCATTGGGTGTACAGCAGTCATAAACAGGCTTAACAGGAATGTTGTTGGTCAGATCAGTCATAATGGGTTGAATTATGTAAACTGTGTCTGTTGGACACGAACTTTCCCTTTAAACTGTACATAACAGAAAAAAACTTGAACCTTTGACCTCTGACAATCATAAAACCTGAAGTCTTTGTGAAAGGGGGAGTAAAGTGAAGTTTGTTTTCCTCTAATTAATGATAATAATGGCTTGTCACAAGTCTTGGATTCAGAATTAAATAATAACCAGTTTCTGATTTACATTTCATGGAAATTTTATTACACTTAACATAAATTATTTGAGGTATTATTTTGCATGTATTTGTAATACCGTATTACCCACAGCATGGCTCTAAACACACAGTTTCCATAGTAACTTCTAATATCTCCCAGCCAAACTGACAACTTTCCGACTGGTGGCATTTTAATATATGTAACTGGAACTGATGTTCGTTGTGAAGTGGAATATTATTTTGAAAAGTATCCAATAATTACTACTGTCAGATACATTGGGGTGGAGAATCAAGTATATAATTATCTACAAATTCAAAACTAAAAGTATTTGAACTTTTCACTACATATTATCTGATAAGCAATGTAAGTTAGCTAGTTATGTCTTCATAGTCCTTCACAGCGGATGTTTCCTGTTCTCTCCTAGAATGTAAATCATGAACAAAACATGATGCAACTACCTGCTCCAATAACATCAACCATTGAAATGACCTCATTGCTGAAACCTAATCCTCTTAAGGGATTGTCCCTCCTTGTCTCAGTCGTCACATCCTCTAAAAAACCTCCGCTAACCGGCAGTGTGCGTAGACATGCTAGATGAGCTGAGTCCTCTTCCCTCCCTCTGGTATGTTTTTCTGCTTTGGAATGTACCAGGCAGCCTTGAAGGCCTCCAGTTGCAAGACAAAAAGATACTGGAACAAGGCCAAGAGCAAGGAGATGAGTTTCTAGCTGCAGTAACAACCCAGACTGAGGCACGTCCAACTCTGTCAGGGTTGACACAACAGTGCCAATTGTTCTGATGGAACACTGTGTTTATTTACAAATGAGGATGAGGGTTTAGGAGATCATGTGACTCAGCAAATGCTGGAATGATCACACACCCTAAACCGTTTTGCAGTTGTACGTCAAATGCTTAATGCAGCGCTACAGTTGTAAGGCGCCCTCCTTACTTTTTGCTTTACATTAATACATTTCCTCATACCAACAACTTTTCTTCATCTTAAAGATGCGGAAGCAAGAATTATGGATTGGTCAAGGTCAAAACAAAAACCAGACTTGAAAGATTTCCTATTACCTTTTGAGAAAGATTTCCAGTTCTTTGTAGATATAGATAGATAGATACTGTGAAATTCACATAGTGGATGCGAACATACTGTCTGCAGTTAGCAGCAAATAATTTCCCACTCTATTATAGAAGTATTCCTCTTCGTACTATAATTAAAATTTGCACAATAGCACTGCAAAGACTGGTTATTATACAGCCATTAAAATAATCCAACTGTTGCAATATGTCCTAAACCTACCTGCCTATTTCCTGTTGGACTCTGAAGGAAAATGAATTGGTGATGATTTACAGCGTGACAGTATACCTTCACATGCAGAGGTACTACAGTTCTGTGTATAGATTTAATAGACATGATCAAAGCTTTCGGCTGTGTGCAAGTAAAAAAATCAACAGATTTCAGTTTGTGGATCCCATATGAGACGACATTCCAGAAACATACCCTTTCTATTCAAGTGTATGTAACAAGAAAAAAATAGAAAAGTTTAAACAAAACAAAGTCTGTTGCAAAAAAAACTCTAGCATTTTTTTTAGGTGGTTTGTTGAATCTTGGATTCATTTGCAGGAGGGTGTGTTTCTAACATTAACACATTTGCCTGAGGTTACATTTTGAGTCTTCCTTACAGAAAGTTCCCTCCTTCTAGGAAGTTTGTACTGGGAATGATTCTTAGAAAATGTACAATCAGCTCCCTGGGGCGGTGCAAGTTGCTGGAGGAGATTGTGCAATGTAGTCCGATGGTAAACTTTCAGATCCTGCCTCTAAGCTCACTGTATCTGTTTTTTTTCTCATTTAGATGTGACCTATGGATGTTTCATGAAAACATTTGCAGGCATGATTATACAACACGCTCTTGCGTGTGCAGGGATGTTTGGATAAAAATGTTTGTTTTCGAAACAGATGCTGTGGGTTACCTCTCAACACGTCACACTGAGTTGCTTGTCTGAACATTTCTCGAGCGTTTCAAGCAAGTTGCTTTTAAGCCCTTTCTTCCCGTAGGTATTTCTTTTGTCTGGGGCATAACTTAAAATATGGTTGATATTTTTTCAGTAAACATAGCTAAAGCATCCCATAAGTTCTGGATTGATGACTTGCCATTCAGAAACTGTGGTTTCATACATTTTGCAGTAAACAATTCCTGTTCCAACAGATCAGTTGGATAAATCATATATGGTTTCTCTTGATATATTTTTTTAATATTATAAAGAAATATAGCTCTAAGAAGTTCATATTTGTATGAAGAATGCACAGTTTATAACAGGGTTTATGCTGTTATCTTAATAATTTAGTTTTAGCTCTGTATTAAAAGCAGACTAACAATGTAGGACTTGTTTGTACCATTGTATAAAAAAATGGTTACTTTATGTCTATCATTTATGTTTTTATAATCATTTCTTGAAAATTAACCCTGACATGGTTGATATTTCTGGAAAATCTGAAACGATAAATTTCTTTTTGGAAAAAAAGGACTTAAGCTGATTGCCCAAAACTGCTTAAATGACTATATTTGCAGGGCAATTTCATTGTTTGATTGTTTAATTCAGTGCAACTAACTGCACTGTATAGTCATCAATAACCTGACAATGGTTCACACTTCTTCTCACACAGATGGCAACAATACAATTAAAAGTAGCTGCACCTGTAGCGTTTCCTTCACGCAGCCTAAAAGACTGAGCTTTAAATTGCAGTGTCTTTATGAATTGCAAAAAAACAACAGACACACCTTCCTTAAATTATATTTCAAAAAGGAGCAACTAAAGCCTGAACACTGATCCTCCTCCTGAGTGTCTCAGTCACAGCAGAAAAGGAGCTGTACCCCCTGGAGTTTTTTTTTTACGATGGCCTACCCCTCCTCTTTCTGACCTGTAGTGACACTGACCCACCCCCTGAATGTTAATGCATGATCTTGTTTTCCTGCTGAACCTTTCACTGCCCCATGTGCTCTTGGCTTGGGATAGGCAGTCAATGGTTGCGTAATGTTTGCAACTGCTGGTTTTATGTTTGACGGGTAGAAGGTGAGAGGAGAGCCAGATATCCTCCAGTCACAAGACATTAGACTCTTGAAAACAAACCATACATGGTTTCAGCTTGTACACCCCTGATAAGCAATAAATGAAGGCTATACAGAGCAGGACTGTGTACTAGAGATTATATACAGCGATAAGAGTAATGTAACAAATCAGAGGACGCACTGTTTGACAACAAAGTACATTGCACAACTTTGTAGGTATTAACTCTTCTTACTATGAAATGCAACATGGGGTAAGATGTCAGCTATTTTCATTTGCTTGCAGTTGGTGTGCCGACAAAGGTGATGTATGCAAAAGAAAAATGAAACTACAACAGGTGTTGTCAGATATTACTCACTACTGTGCTGTTAATGAATGAGAATGCTGTATGAACTGGTCATAGCTTTGGCATGTCACAACTGGCAGATGAGCTCAAAGAGCACACGTCTCCACAGCATCCCAGTTCCTGGATTAGTTTTCATTATCACAACCTTGAGACAGCACCATCCAAACATCCAATCAGCTCCTTCGTCAGGCCCCACAACATGTCATCTGCCTCATTACACAACACAAGTGACGGAGGTTGAAGCTGGCCTTTGACTTCAACTTCCCTCCCAATTATCATACCAAAACCCAAATATTTATTGTACAGTGCATTGTATTAATTACGTTGTGTGTGTTTGGAGTAATAAATGTAAGTGTGTTACATTTATGCAATTTTAGTCCAGGCATTGTGTTGATTTCAAGGCTAATTACTACTGACTACATGTGTATTGTAGTAGTTGCTTCTTTACTATAATTCAATTCCATTACAATTTAAAATTTTTTTGATTTTTTGACTCCAATAGGTTTGTTTGACAGCTGGAACAGGAACTATCTGATAGAACATACAGTAATTAAGATTAATTTTGGTCCATGACAAATATATTTACGTATGAAAAGTAAAACTAAAGAATATACTGTTTTGTTACTCAAATGCTTCTTTACTGAACTTTTGAGTGCATATCTTTAACTCATAATGAAGTGGAAGTTTTTTTGTCCAATGCCAGTAAAATGAGTCAACATCTGAACATTTTCTTAAATTGCATGTGAATCCAGCATGTGTTTCACTCTGTTTGTGCGTGTGGTGCTGAAAACCCACAAAGCTGTAGTCGTGTCACTGCGCCATCCATAGAAGCAGCATATGGTGACTCAGAACGGGACTTTCTTGAAACAATCATTTGGCCATGGCCACCCAACATTAGATGTAAATATTTCTATTCCTGAGTCCAGGAGTATTGCAGGGTTCATATTACTGCAGCACTTGGCCCAGTGTAGTTTGCTGTGCACCAATAAATCTCAAATTTGAGTTTTAATCTGCTTGTATATAATCAGTCATGGATTAATTTAAATATTAAATAGCAAAGAATATTTTTTAGAGTATATAATGTCAAAACAACATACATTTACTCATAACACAAGCAGTTTGCAGTTTGCATCTAAAAATTGCATCATGCGGGTGTGTGCATGTCATAAAGGTCTGTGAGATTATTTCAATTATTAAAAACAATACACAAAAAGGGCTAAAAACATGTGCTTTTACTGGATAATCCACTGGATAATTATTACATTGGCTTTCTGGCTTTACCTCCAAATGATACTGGTTTGACATTTAATTTTAAGTTGGCTGTGCAGTGGAATAAGCATGAACAAATATAGACATTAACCCACTGGTAACTAATATTAGCTAATATTAGCTATCAACGTAATATGATATCAGGATACATTAGTATTAATCAAACATCTTTTAGTCAATCATCAGGAATGTATGGGCAACAATACCTTACAGTTCAATATTACATTAATGTGGTATGATAAAATGTATGACATGCATCATTTAAAATGGTCATACCACACAATCAGTAATCACATACTGCAGTTATATTATCTGCAGTGTGTGATTACTCACTCTCCCACACAATATACGCAGTGTTTATAGATGAGAACAGTTATGTTTTGTCTTTAACCAGGTTTTGGTTCTGGTGGTGAACATTTTAATGTCTGAGATGGATTTTATGTCTGATGGCAGTGGATTCCAAAGTTTAACACTCTTATAGGAGCAGGACGACTGTATGAAAATTGTCCTGCAGAATGGGATTTTGAAATGGAGCCATGAGTAATATCTGGTGACATTGCTACCGTTTTTGAGAGGTTAAGCACCAACTGACTTTTATTGAACCACTTCCTTATCTGGACCAGGGATGTAGATTGTGTATGAGCAGCCTGTTCTGGTGTCTTGACGGGTGTAAAAAGAATTGCATCATCTGTGTACAGTTGGTACCTGAGGGCATAGACTGAGGGCATGTCATTCACAAAGAGACTAAACAGTACTGAACCTTGTGGGATGCCCATCTGTGGAGATTTATTATGACCAACTTTTAACAAACTGAACCCGTCTCTTAAGAAATCATGCAAGCCAACATATTGCCTCATAAGACATATTTAAATTTTGCAATTTAGACAGCTGCAAGTTATGGCTGACTAGCTCGAAAGCCTTTTTGAGGTCCAGGAATACAGCACATTGCCTCCATGTTGTGGTGTGGCGATGGTGGTGGTGGTGGGCTACCCCAGTACAGCTTTATTTCTGGTGAAGCCCCTGTATGGGACATACGCAAAAACGAGTAGAAGGGGGGTGTATGCCTGTTTGAATGTGAAACATAAGAAAAAAAATTTAACTTAGCAGCGCCTGTTTATAATGTGACCTTATCTTCCAGTGAAAGCAACAGCAACTGCTCACATGATTTCATCTCCGTCATAGTCTTAACTGGTGGATCTGGTTTGACTACATGTTGCTCCAGCATAGAACCGGCTCATATTTCCATTGTCGACCTGATGGTTGTGCAGATGAGCACGTACACGTCTGCCACCCCCCATGCACGTCCTCCCTGAAACAAAACACGGACCACGTGTCTCACATCATTTCGTTTACATTATAGGTTGTGTTTCAGCGACATTTCTCCTTAAATGTGTTCTAACTTCAAATCCAAACCCTCGTATTGTATCGCATCGATCGTATTGGTAATCTGGCAACAATGAGAGGTAATGAAGTTGATGTAATAACATGCAATTGGACATCGCCGCCGTGGTTCGTTCCAGAAAACACATGATCCATCCATTCCCGAGAGGGGCGGAGACTAGGCGGAGTCAGCTGTGGAGGTTATAAAAACACCTACGCTGCCTGTTAGCCGTCACCTTCCACGCATTTCCCTATCAGGCGTATCCCCCACAACCGTCCTCCGCGGCCTGTGAAGCAGTGGGTCACCAACGACACCAACACTGGAGCTGTAAAATTAACAACGGGGTGAGTAAAAATGACTTCACGGATAGCTTTTAAATTGGAATTCATGTCTTTGTTTGCTCTTTGGGACGAATTATTATAAATGTTTTGTGAAGAAAAACTTACGATGCTTGTAAATTTGTAATGGCATAGTAGCATGTATTGTCTAAATTGAAGTTAAATCTGTCAGAAATCAGCTCGTCCGATTGCGTTGACGTCAGCTAGCGTTAGCAACGACCGCTATTGGTGACGTCACAGCTGAACTCAATTGATAATGTCGTGACTAGTCCGCTTATTTGTCTTAATATTCACTCTCGTAAGATAGAGTTGATAAATGTTCGCATCATGGTGTTCTCTTTATTTTGCGGAACAGTGCCTCTTCATTGTTGTAGCAGAACGAATAGTCGCGAGAAACGTGTTGCGACGTAGGTTAGCTTTAGCCTTAGCACTGTAATGTAACCATATGCGCATATGACAACTATTGGCTAAAGCCAGTCTGCTGTACTTCTCTTAATTTTCTGTGACACTCTTTTCAAATTCGTGTGATTGCGTATTGTATATGAGTGATTTGTTTTGACAGTGTGGGTTGTGACGTGTTTTTATTGTCTGCAGGGCTCCCGTTTAAAACGCCGCAATAAGCTCACCAGCCAGCGCAGTGTGTTCACTTGCGACTCTGAAACGTTTGTCTGTTTCGGAGAAGTGCAATTTGATATACACGCAACCACTGTCGCCGCCGCCTGTCATCAACCAAAAAAATCCCTCAATCGAAGCAAAATGGTGCAAAATAAAATCACCGAGGTCCATGGATTCCATCGCTCCTTCAAGGTGGGTTTGTGCGTATTTGATGGACGCATACCTGCTAACATCGAGCCATTTGGGGCTGTTAATGTAATCGGAGCACATTTGTCAGCATGTATGGAAAGACCCCACCTTGCTATATATAAACACATCTGTTGCTCACAAACATTTTGTGGCTGACATGCTGTACACATGTTGTTTGACCTGGTGGCACATGGTACTGAAAGTCTGATAGCAGTGGATAGCATCTGAAGTGACAATGTGGCTGTGCATTAAGTGGTCAAATTTTTATGCAGAATTAGAGCTGCATAAAAATTAAAGGCTGCAAGATGGGAAATGACACAGGCTTTTAATTAGTTTAAACTATCTAATCAAACATGTTTATTGTTTGTCCGTAGGGCCAGAATCCATTTGAATCTGACTTCACTAAAAATGGATCCCTAATTGATTCTTCATTTAATTTTGATACTTCCCCAAGACATGGTGAGTAGTATTTTGACTGAAGCATCTTTTTTGGTTTAAAAAAAGCACATACTTTAAGCCACCATTGTTAAGTATTAACCAACTCAAAGACAGGAACTATTACCAGTAAAAAATATTGACATGGTATTTTCAGACATACCTTCCAGTCAGCCTATTGACATCCCCGATGCAAAGAAGAGGAACAAGAAGAAAAAGCGTTGCCGTGCAACTGACAGTTTCTCTGGACGGTTCGAAGGTAAATACATTTTTTATGTTTCTGTCACTTGTAAAGATTAAGTAAATTATTTAACTTATCCCGACTCTGTTACAGATGTCTACAGACTACAGGAAGAGGTATTAGGAGAGGGCGCATATGCCAGAGTGCAAACATGCATTAACCTCATAACCAACAAAGAATATGCTGTCAAGGTAAGATTGATGACATTCTCTTACAACCTTTGAGTGACTGTAATATAGTGAAAAACATTCTTATAATGGAGATTGATCCCCATCCTCATTGCATCTTAGAATGTAAATGCTGTCTATATGTGATGACATGGTTTCATAACATTCACTGTTTGAATACTGATGAGCTAAATGGAAGGAACAGGTGCAGTGAAATTTGCTGCATTGTGTTCATGTTTTGTCTGAATCGGTCGGTCTTGAAAAACTCTGTTGTAAGAAGTGTTGATACTGAGAGGAAGAGGTCTTGTTTTTTTCTCTGTAGCAGATGTCTGCAGTCTCTTCTGTGTTGTGCTATGCCTGCACTTTTCATTCTTTTTTTTTTTCTTCTTTTGGGGAGGGGGGGGTGCAACATTAGCTGCTGTCAGTGGGCCCATCCCCTCACTGTTTTTGTACTTTGTCAGCCTATCAGAGAGCCGGGAAGGATATACCCACCCCTTTTCTATGCTCGTATTGCTTAGAGGGCGCTCGCTAGTGAGAACATCGCGTACTAGTAACTGTGCCAAAACAAAAACCCACAGAGAGAAAGGAGGGGCGATGGGTGAGAGTATGACCCAGGGTGTTTACACTGCTTTGTTCTCCTTCTCGTTCAGCACAGTTGTACTTTTTTCTTTTTTCTTCTCCTTTTCCTCTCCAAATGGGGTGTGGACTTGGAAATGCATATCCTGGCTCCTGGGGATTTCCTTTTTTGGCTTTGTACATATGATATTCATTTCCTATTTTCTAGGAATGAGAGATTGTGAAATATTTTTCTTTGTTGAAGTAAAGTGAAGTAGAACTGGTCCTTGGTTTTTGTTCCATGAATTCTTAGCCTGAGCTGACTCGCCCTGCTGGGACAGTGGGCGTGAGCACTAACATATTTTAAAACCTACAATTAAATCCTGCAGTTTAATTTTAGTGAATGGGTAAATGCTTTTTGTCTTGGAATGAGTGTCCATGTCATACTATTAATAATTCAGCAGGAGCAGAGGACATTCTGTTATGTGACCAGGATCTGTTGGTATTGTTTACGTTGGGGTGGTTTCATAGATCTCTTGGGACTTTGCACAATTGTGGGAGGAGACTTAAGGATCGTCTGGTATTGGGGGTCATTTTGGAGTTGGAGGGGGTTCCGACTGCTACTGCCAGATGTCTGGTGTCTCCCCTCCCCCTCCAGACTTGGTTTAGCTGCATGGACTCCTTGTGCCGCAGTTGCAGTCAAAGCCTCAAGGCACAAAGGACGAGCATAGGGCTGTGCAAAACGATCTTCTCAAAGTCCTTCAATCTAAGTATATTAGGTTGACAGACCTAATATACCATGGCCTTGTTTTGCAGAACCCACTTGTGATTCTGATCTGTGGATTGGATAGGCATTTAAAAATCAAATAACTACTAACAAGTAGGGTTGATTAATTACAAAAAAAAAAAACCAGCCACATAAAACATGTAATTTTCAGGATGTACATTTTGTTTTGGTCAGGAGAAAGTGAATTGATTTGAGGCAATATGTGCTGCTGACTCAGACTAACAGTGCAGCGGCTTTGGACTGCTCACAGGTCTCTTGTCTGAGCTTTAATCCTAGACACATACTGCAGCTCTGGCCCCACTGGCCTTCAATAGCAGCTGTAATCCAGCTACCAGGAAAAGAAACACGCACAGCCTCCCAACCAGACAATCAACTGGGGCTGGAAAATTCAAGCCTTTTGCTTTAGTGTCAGCATTCTGTCTTTCTGTCTCTTGGCAGGGTAGCTGGTGGCCCCTCAGTGGTTTTGTCCCGGTACAAAGTTGTATTTAGAGAGTAGTTGTTTGTTGGTCTTGCAAAGTGTTCTTGTTATGTTTTAAACAAATGCCAAGTCCTCTCGGGGGGCCCTTAAGACTTAAATTTTTGTCTCATGTGCATGCTAAATATAGAGCTAATGTTTCATGCACATACTGATCCATCATGGTGTTGACGTCCTGCGCTAAAAGTAGGTTAAACTATCTTTGCAACTGTGTCACAGGGTGGGACTAAAGTGTGAAAGCCAGGAAATGAAGGTCTGCCGGAAAGCCAGTTTATAAGATGCTGGTTATGGAGTGTATAATCTAACACTGGTGGGGTTCTGTTTGGTGTGAGGGAATGATAAACTCTTTCCTCAGTTGTTGGATCACTTTCGGGATCCATCCTACAGCTGCAATAAAAACCAAGTGACTCATTTGCTTGGGCTATTTTAAGACTGTTGTCTCTTCCAAAATTTTCTGTTCCAGATCATAGAGAAAAGACCGGGTCACAGCCGCAGCCGGGTATTCCGTGAGGTTGAGATGCTCTATCAGTGCCAGGGACACAGGTAAATATACTAACACGACTAAAATGGCAACATCAGAAGAAAGCATGGAGTCAAAACCACAAACTGATCTGTCCTGCATTTTCTATTGAGGTGGGTACTAGATAACTCTAGATGACACTGGCTCTTGGTTCTCTTTTTTTCCCTTCTAAGTAACATCCTGGAGCTGGTAGAGTTCTTCGAAGAGGAGGACAAATTCTATTTGGTGTTTGAAAAGCTGAGAGGAGGTCAGTGAGTTATATTTGCTGGTTGGAGTCTGCATTAAATCCTGTATGTTAAACATTAATGAAATGCTTCTGAAGTCTCGTGTGTAGCAACGTTTTTTTCCTATGATTCATCTTTGTACATAGCACTGATATATTTGCTCTTCTCTTCAGGGTCAATCTTGGCTCAGATTCACAAGAGACGTCACTTCAGTGAGCAGGAAGCCAGTGTTGTCGTGCAGGACATTGCCAGCGCTCTAGATTTCCTGCATAACAAGGGTAAGCCCATTTCTTCAAATTAACAAGCAGATTTATTACTGCTCAGCTCGTAAAAAGTTTAAGACCACCCAGAGGATGTATATATCTGTCATGATATGGTTTCTAGTGCGTTAGTCATGAGTTTCCAGCTTTCTTCACCGAAGCCAAGACTGAGAAAATCTGATGAATCAGGACTAGCAAAATATCACAAACATTACTTTCTGATTTCTCCAACCTTGTAAATAATTGCTTGCTTGTTGTTTTAAATTGATATGTAAAAAAAATAATCTAGTTTGCTTTTTTCTGGCACGATAATTAGATCTTGCTAAAAACTTAAATGTTTGGGTTTTTTTTTTTTCTCTAGGAATGGCACATAGAGACCTGAAACCAGAAAACATTCTCTGTGAAAGTGCTGATAAGGTGAGTCTGCTGTAAGCATATCAAGCCCAGTTGGTTTAAAGGGCAACTGATACTGTAATAAAATGTTAAAGTTGATATGAAGCACTATAATTATTAATAAAAGTGGTAAAACCTGGTAGATGTTGCACAGACATTGTATGAATACGAGACAAACTTGAATTTTAATACACAATTTTCCCCTGAAGATTTCACCAGTCAAGATCTGTGATTTTGACTTGGGCAGTGGGATCAAACTCAACAGCGACAGCTCTCCCATCTCTACCCCAGAGCTCCTCACTCCTGTAAGTTCACCATTTTGCTTTTGTTTTGTCACCAAAATGTTGAGACCCTGTGCTAATAGAAGGGAACACTGACACTATGCTATCTGTGTATGGATGGTTGCTATTGAGTACAACAGAGGTTCATCTGTCATATGGCCTTCGTTACTGGCTGTAAAGCAGTGTCTTTATCAAAAGCAACTGGCTGGTTTCCTATTGAGCAATCTTTTACTGGTACCAGCTGCAGGACAAAGGGGGAATGAGGTTACAGTAGTTCAGTCTTGGACGGGGTCCATGAAATGACTCAAATTGTTTGACTGCCGGGTTTCATGCTCAATATCAGAGTAACTAGAATGTATATCATTGTTTAACATTAAAGTCATGCAACTTGTCTATTGCAAATACTGTGACCCATGAGGTTGGAGGTCATGATTGCTTAACCCCCAGTCTGTTGTCACAATACATGCCCTCCTGAGTGCCTGGAAGTGTAGAATTTCTGCAAACTCAAAAAGGGATGGCAAAATAGATGTGGCGAGCTTTGTACTTGGGTCAATGTGTGATGGATGTTTGGGGTGCTGGATAGATGGACCCTAACAGGTGAAGGACAGTTCAGTCTGCGGGAATGTAGGGGTGAGTGGGGGATTTCTACGGTGGTAACTTCATCTTCCTTTTGCAGAACCAATGGATAGAACTCAGCCCTTCACTATGCTAAGGAGAGGTTTTGGAGGTGTGTTGTATTTAGTCGACATGGACCTCGATGTTGGTGCAGTGAAGTGAACTTACAAGTTTGTCTGGTCCTTCTTTTCATTGTTGGATGCAACTTGCCTCCTTGACTTTTCTACCAAGCTTTGTTATGGTAGTTTTTGTACAAAGCACAGACTTGACTTGAGACATGTTGATGCCTGTAGAAAAGACACAATGTCACGCTGCAGGGAACGCATTGTGACTTTTACAAGGCCATGTCCTCCTGCATGAAGAAGTTACCATAAAAACAAAACGGTCTCATTTCCCTTTTTCTCTCTGTGGTATGATGCAAACATCCACCCTCTCTTTCTCCTTAGACTCCACCCAGTGGCCCCAACCACGCTTCTGCTGTTCTGAGCTTTCTGTGTTCATTATACAAAGGCCATGCATAAGGCTTGTTCTAGAAATTGTAATCTTTGCCCATGTACCTAGCAACTGGGATGTGATTGGCTATACTAGTGGGAGGTGGGGGAAGGGGCGGGTGACGGGGTGTGACAAACACTGAGTCTGCTCATGCGCTCAGGCTTGTTTTCTTTGCCTTGATCACAGGAGAGACGCTATCTGATTTTCATGTCTGTTGGTACTCCCTCCCCCCTGCCCCCATTTACTAGCATTACAACGGGTGCAACAGCATCCGTTGCAAAAGATGCGTTTTTGCATTTACTGATTATTATGCTCCTCATCTAGCTAAATGCATTGAAGTTATTCAAGTTGTATGTGATAATGTTTCCATTCACTCTGGATGCATTGGAATATGTCCTAGGACAAAGTAGGAGCGGTTGGAACATAGGAAAGAACAGATGGGCCTTTCTAGGAAAAGGGTAATTTTAGATTGGTAAGAAATTTGCACATGTGGCTCCCTGTCTGGTCTGGTGGAAATGAATCTGTTGTAAATATTCGAACTGCAACATGAAGACTGCACCCAAGCAGGTTTAACAGTTAATGAAAAGCCGTTTGTGCTTGTCACCACTGCAAAAGTTGGTGCATGTGCGCTGTGACAGAACATGTCTTCTTTGCCAGAAACCTTTTCAGATAATCCCATTTTTGAAACGGCAGACTTGTGTGTCAGTGTTTAGTATGTTGTGACTAGACACAAGGTGTTAGGAATGTGTTTGCCTTAACAGCTCTTCCTTGATAACACCTCCTTTTGGTGGTCAGTCCACCTCAGTAGGTGAAATATCCTATGTGTCTTGCTTCTTTGGCAGCTGCATTTGGTCTAAATCCTGGGGGCTTGTCTTTGGTGGCAGTCTCCCCAGACATGTTAGCAGAGAGAGGGGGAGGTTTGAGGGTTTCTCTCCGACAGAAGCAGCTTTGTCTGAGACGAGATTCCTATGCAGCAGATTTCATTACATAAGGGTATAGCAGGGGTGGAGGCGGAGTCAGGGGACAGCTGGTGTATGTACCAGGGAACAATGGGTGCCAGCTCTATGCAAACAGGCTCTCCAGCAGAAGAGGAAGGATGTAGGCCACAGCATTTGGCCAGGAAGTGAGCCTCACTGGGGACAAATACTTGAATTAGTGATAACACGATTTGCTGATAAATGATTGACCAAAGTACAGATTTCAAAGAATTCTGAAAGCAATATTTGTGCGAGTTGTTTGATTGCGTTAAGGATGACTTCTGTGAATGTCAAAGAATCTGAACCCTGAACTTGATAGCCTCGTAACTCTAAATCTCAGAATGTTGCGTTAATCAAATGTATTTTTCCACAAATACTTTTATGTCCTGCTGAACTCACGACCTATTCCTATGCATGTGATGTTTTCGTTGCCAAGTTACGTAATTGGAGGGGGCTTACTCCAGTCTGTCTGTGCTCGACAGCAAATCCTCTTTGCCTTGCTTGCTGTGTGGCCTAATTTCTACATACATAACATAGAGAACAAAGCACAATCAAAGCTGAGGGCATCATTTGGCTAAATCCCTTCTGGTTTGCGTATGGCTGGATTGTCAAATAGAGACTCCTCGTTGTTGCCGAACCTCACCACCGGCATCATTATAGCATCGCACTCCTTGGTTCTTCACATATAATCGTACCTGCTTTTCTTGCTTAAGTGGATTTAACACATTGAGGAAAGACTGGATCCAAGGATAGGGCATTTAAATTAAGCCATCACTGAAAATTGGCATGTGACTGTCACATTGGCTGACCGGCCTCATGCACAAACACGCACCCCTCCAGAGGAGGACTCAAGATTTAATACTTGAAACCACGAGGTATCAGCTGAGCTAGGAATGTGAGCTGCTGCAGCCGTGAATCACGCTGCTTTCTCCCTCCATTCTTTTTCCCGCAGTGGTTGCTGCTTGTTCAGCCATAGAATTGACAATCTTGTTGTGTCCTCTCTCCCCTCTTTGTCTCACAGTGTGGCTCGGCAGAGTACATGGCACCTGAGGTGGTTGAGGCCTTCAGTGAAGAGGCCACAATTTACGACAAGCGCTGTGACCTGTGGAGCCTTGGAGTCATCCTCTATATCATGCTGAGCGGCTACCCGCCCTTCGTGGGCCGCTGTGGTGGAGATTGTGGCTGGGAGCTTGGGGAACCTTGTCACACCTGCCAGGTAAGAACTTCAGCTGTCTGCATCTTGCAGGGTGAAGCAATATATGGTTCTTTATTCAGATCAGGGTAACCGTTGGTAAATGTTTCTGTCCAATTCTAGAATACTTTGTTTGAGAGTATCCAGGAAGGAAAATACGAGTTTCCTGAAAAAGACTGGGCTCACATCTCCTCAAGTGCCAAAGACCTAATATCCAAACTTCTTGTTCGTGATGCCAAAAACCGCCTGAGTGCCAGCCAGGTGCTGCAGCACCCTTGGGTGCAGGGGGTAAGTCTGAAAGTAATTGTTTTTTGCGTGTCAGGTGTGTTTAGGTCTGCATTAAGATTTCTAATCAACTTCTCTCTTTTTCTTTAGGGTGCGTTTGATACATTGCCAACATCCGTCTTGCATCAAAGGTGAGTAAATGTTTCAGTCATGGCGACTGATGACTATTTCTTTGCATACTTGCGTGTCAAATATGGGATTTCCTGTTTTAATAAGTATTGTTTGTTTGTCTCTATTAGAACCAGCATGGCCAGGGATCTGACTTTCTATGCCGATAAGGCCATGGCTGTGAACCGGCAGCTGGCCGAACGGGACGGCATAGAAGACCAGAAGCAGCAGGAAGTCCCATTTGTTGTTACTGCCGCTGGCTCTTCTATGCAACTCTCTCCTCCTTCCAACTCCAAGCTGGCCAGGCGCAGGCAGCGAAGCGGCCAGCCCAAGGGAGGGCCTGTGTCGGCTGCAGAGCTCCATCAGCTCTTGGCTCCGCTTGTTATTATGGGAGACTGTGCCTGAACTTTGTCACGAGTGACCTCCGACCTTCTCTTAGGATTCAGGTCCAGATCTAAGACTGCCCTGATACTCTTCCTCTCCAACTCTGGCCCTTTTCCCTGACTCGAGCTGGCCTTGGTTCCTCTGCCATTCAGGCTTTCTTGCCTCGCTGTAAAGGGAGTTAATTCTTGCAGCCATTTCTCTAAATGCCTTCTACCCTTCTGTAGCACTTCTGAAGCACATCAGCCCAGGGCCTGCTTATACCACAAATACACATTTGTGCATGTCAGGGAGATGAGCCAGTAAACGATTTTGGAGAGGGAGACCTGCATTTTCTAAGTTATGCTCTTTATTTTTGTCATAAAGCTCAGTTCAGAAGAAATCAAAACACTTATCTATGAAAGTAAGCTCCGACACCAAAGGACAACCTGTTGTGCTGCTCCCACATTACAACTGGATCCACTGTGAATTACGTTAGAATGTTCTCTTTGCCTGTATGTATGTGCATAAATGGCCCATCTGCATATACGTACAAGCTTATGCAATATGTCACGATGAAGGCTGTCTGTCTTGTCTTGATGGGATTCAGTATAAGTGTGGAAGGGCTGTAAGCCAATGCTGTCCATGCCTGGTGTGGTCCATTATATGGCTGGGGACTTGAAAGATTTTTTTTTTTTTGGTCTCAAGAGACTCCTCAGACTTATCCGTTAGTGTCTGAGGTAAATATAGCTTGGTGGCCATGCACTTAATGCTACTATAGCAAAGAATGTCTGTACCCAACCTATCGGTACTCGTACAGTTCAATCACAAACAAGTATGAGCATGTAGGAGGCCAATTCTATCAGTGTTCAAACGTGACCAACCGGCAGGTCCATAGTATTGAATTATCGCACTATAATGTGCAGACCCACCTCTAATACTTCAGTTAGCACTTAACTAGAATTGCTATGTCAGTACAAGCTAATCATATTTCACAGCAAGGCAATTGAAAGTGGGTCAGTTACATTCATTCAAGAATTCCTGACTTCCCCAAACCACAGCCAGAATTTATTTTCCAGCAAATATATTTGCATCGGATTTAACCTTGAATTTTTTTGTAGTAAAGTTCTCATCAGGGTATGAAAAGCACATTTTGGCCCCAAGTTTGTTTTTTTATTACATTTATATGTACTTTTTTTTTCTTCAAGGTTCACATTTGTGGGTTTTTTTATTTCGAGATGCCCCTTTCAAAATAGTGACATAAAATTCTCATTACAAAATAAGAGGTAGATAAAATATATATTAAAAAAAACATAAAAATGGGAAAACATTCCACAAAAAGAACAACAAAAATAAGTCTTCCACGGATTTGTAGCTGTATTACGTTTACTTTGTTTCATGTGTGAAAACTCCATGTCAATGTGCCACACTGATTTTTTTTTCCTTATTATTGCTGTTAATAATAAGCTTTTATTTTATATGATTTTCATGCAGGTGCTGTTCAGTTCAGGTGAAACACCAGTTTTTTTTCTTTAAATGTTTGTGGTTGTGTTTTTTTAAGTTCAAAGAATGTGGTGTATGAGGTGAGATAGAAAAAGTTGACCTGGAGCATTCATGCCCAGTGAAAGTGAGCTTTTTAAAGAATTTTTTTTTTTTTTTTTAAAGAGGTGTTAATCTTTGTTCAGATCATCATTAAGGTCATTCTGAACCTGACCGCTAATGGACTGGTGACGAGGTCTCACAACACTGTAGCCATTTCACCAAAGAGGGTTTAAGTCATGATATTGAACGTGTCATCTGTAACCGGGCAGTGGCAGGCAGGGACTTGTGATTGTTGACATCCTGTTGCTGCATCAAAGGTACTCTGGAAATGGCTCCCTTGGTGTCAAAGGACCCATTATGCTGACAATAGGACACTGTAATAGTTCTAAAATATCGTTCTACAGATGCATAGTTATGAGGGTTTATGTCTTATACTAAGACTTACTCGATTTTGTGGATGCAGGTGTTTCTTTATTTGGGGAAACTACTTTGATATCCGTAATCTCGAAGCATTAAGTTAATGATTGAGGCAATCAGGGGTTTGAGAAATTACAAATACAGTTCAGTATTCTGCCTTTTCCTCTCTTTGGAGTATCAGGCAAGTTAGTCCCTAGTTTTTTGATAGGGCTGGATACTCCGACGCACACACCTTGGCCATACTCTAATATCCTGAATGGTATGTTGAGTTTTCATGGTCATGACCATTTCTACTTTTCTCAAATGGCAGTAGCTTTTTTGGACTGCCTTTTATTGGGGGAAAAGGGGACAAAAGGATATCCACATGCCTCACAATTTTTATATTGCAAGTAATTTTGAAGTTAAAAAAAGTGTTTAAATTATCATTTAAATGGACAGCCCATCACACTTTGAATGTAGCCCATATGCAAGCATTTACAATCCATCAACATTGTAAAAAATGTTAAACAGTTCATTTTATGGACATGTTTCATGTGGGATTATTCTATGCTGACCCAGTCCTCAATCTTTTGAGTTGATTATTTTGAGATCAGAAACACCCCAAGTCTAGCGTGTTCATGGGAGGAAATTTGAAACGGATACATCATTCAGTACAAAAATATTTGATTTGAAATAAGCACTTTACTGTACCATGTGAATGATTGCAGTTCACTCAAGGCAACATTTATGACAGTTGCTACAGATTTTTGTATTGTTTTTCTAAAAAAAAATGCAATAAAATGCTTCGAACGACATTTGTGATTACTTTGTTGACTGGCTAAAATGAAAACCAACTATCCACTCTGGTGTTCTATCCTGTATCTCTAGTTTCTTATTAACTCGTTTTAGTCTTATCTTTTGGCCAAGGCTGAGGCTGTTTCATCTAATTCAAAGCTGTAAATCCTTTTATCAGTAACACACCATGATATCTGTGTTGTCACATGTCTGTCCTTGGCTTTTGGTAAATATGACTTCAGTCATAACCTCACTCACACTGAAATGTGACGCAGGTTCTACCTTGTGCTGCCAGCTCTGACTTGCAGTGGGGGCGCCCCTCTCAATCCAAATGGGCCACATCTAACTCATCTGATGCAACCTGCTGTAAGAGCTGCAGTTCTAGCATTCTGCCGCATGACCTTCCTGGAAACATAAAATCACCTGCTGAATTTGCTAAATACCAGTATTCAAGTATTTAGGTAGTAGAACAGTCTAAAAGTCAATATTTGTGATCCTATTGGTAAAATCTGCCATGGTGAGGAGAAAGCGGGTATTTGTCGTGTCCAGAGAGGCCAAGCTGATATCTCTAATACATTTGTTGTCTTCTGATTTGCAATATAAAATAGTTTAAATGAATATTATAGCCTAGAGGTGGAACATTCTGTCTGTGGGACTGAAATATTCTAGGCTTTATCATGATGTAACTGCAGTTCTAGTGCTAATCATTTATCACAATGAGCACTGTAATATTTTATGGCATATGATTGCTTAAGTTGTCCTCTTAAATTTTTAATTATCTGCACTTTATAGAGGAAAAAAAGAAAAGCAAATAGAAAAATGGCCGTTGTGTAATTCCTGTTTCAGAACCACACACGTCATAAGGCATGGAGGAAAATGATGCAAACTGTGTTTTCAGATCAGACACCAGAGAACATGGCCGTCAATGAAAAACTCCACGTGTATTTATCTCCCTCTAGTGGACAACTCACAAATCAGTGCAGTCACTGCTGTAAGAAGTACAATACTCTACTAATTACTCGATAAGTACTCATTAAAAGTAATTAGTCTGTTAAGTATTACTTGATTAAATGTAAATAAGCTGTCAAGGATTTAAGTACACATACGCAGGATTTTACTTCAACAGCTCTAGTCATTTTAACATACCTGTTCACACCCTCTACAGTGACATCTTTTTATAATTAGTATAGTAAAGCATTTTCTCCAACGTAAAGCATATGAATACGTCCCCCAAAATGGGTTATGATCATCTAGCTTATGTGCTTTACTTTACTAACTGTATCCTCAACCATTAAATAAGAACCATCAGTGTTTTGCTTGGTTATATACAGTAAGTCACTGCATGACGGAGGGAACAACCTAACCTTGTGTGAGGCGAACATCAAGAGATTTTGAAGTCATGACATTCCATTCTGAACATATCTGAACAGGATCAATTTTTTTCTGAATTGTGAACATAAAAGTCTGACCTGATCGTTTAAATTAATTCCATTTACTTCTATTGATTATTTTCTTTTAAGGTTTTCTCTGTAAAGAAATTTACACCCTAGTTAACAAAGTGTATTATACCCTACTGAGTTAGAGAGGCTCATCTGCGCTATACTGTAAACAGTGTATTATGCGTCATATATATTATGTCATTTTTTTTCTGAATGGAAGTAAAAAAGTTGCTACCTAAAAGATTTTCAGTGACTTTTGACAAGCAGGAATTTATCTGATGGAAGATTCCCAAATATTACGTCACCTGTTAACCACCTGAGATGATGAAAACTAGTCACGTGTTTGCGTAGCGCACACAAAAAGCCTGAACACGTGTTAGTGCCAAGTTTAGGAGTGGCGCTGGAGGTAGGTAGTGGTGGAATGTTTCAGAGGGCATTGTAGAGTTCAAGTACTGTCTTTCAAGCTCTTGTCAGGTTACGCCACAGAATAAAAGAAATTATTAGTAGCAGTGAAAAAAAAAGTTAATTTGTTCAACACTGCATTGAAGGTGCTTATGAAAAACATTTGAACTTTTCCTTATCAAGCTGTCAGTGGAGAATTATTTTTACCTTAAAGTGTCAAAAATGCAAACGCATAGTTGATCCTTCCTGGCTGCTACACTGCGGACCCTACTAAAATGAGGGGCTTGCCATCTGGACCCTCCATCTGATTGGTTGTTCGAGGCAAATTTAGCTATTAAGGTTCATGATTGGTTAAGATTACAAGTTAAACCAATCATGGCGGGATATGTCTTCTCCGTAGTAGAAATGATAAATTCACACCTTGGTTTGTGCGATTATTATCAACTCAACTCTTGAGTAATTCTGTTTGTGTTTGATGTTTTAGTCTAAACCGATTAAGCAAAACCCTGAATGTGATATACTGATATTTTCATTATTATTGCTGTTAGTAAAGTTTGTGTAACTTGATATCAGTCTTAACAAGTACATTCCGGACCTGATTTCCTCATAAGACTTGTGAGATAATGTTTACTTCCAAACAACCTGTAAAATAAAAACATTTGAAAGTCTTGCCTCGGATGTTTAATATACAAATGTTGTTATCCTGGGAGCACTGCGGGTCCACGTACCTGCGCGTTGTCCCTCCGTGACGTTTAAGAACGTGATTTCTGAGTTCTCGCGAGATTTTGTGCTCCTCCTCAATCCAACATGGCGCCCTAGGGTTTGTGTTATTGTTCCGTCGCTTCCTCTGTACAGCTTAAACTCCACTGAAACACGGCCGAATGTGTTCATGCGGGCATGAAAGGAGCATCTGAGGATAATGCTAAGGTCCACCGGCTTCTTCCGAGGGATTGACTGTCCGTTTGACGGCGAATACACCGACGGGAAAGGTGGCAAAAATGGGTGCAACAGACCGTACTGTCACTTCAGGCACAGCCAGCAGCGACGGCCGTCCTACGGAGCTCCAGCAGATGTTAAAAGGCCAAGAGACCTCCAGGCGACACAGAAAGGTGCTCAATACGGTATTTGTTTTGTCGCAAGAAGTAATTTGACGCAAAACGTCCCGAGGAAACTATCGCATTTCTGTGGGATACGAATAACGACTGATATAAATGTTCTTTCCTCCGGGGCTGTTCCAGCTAATAACGGGAAAATCCACGTCCATAGAAACAGAAACCTGTTACAGACGTCACAGATGTTTGTTGCCTATTAAAGGAAACATAAATAAACACCAAGAAATTAAGCTGTCCCGTGGTTGTATGCTGCAGGTGTAGGTGAAGTAACAGGTGGGTTATTGACTTGTGTTATTGTTGAGGACATGATTTACGAAATCCACGGAGACCATGCGATCTAATGCAAGGATTGCTGTTGCAGAAATCCTTTAAATTATAGAAAAACACAAGTTAACATACTGACATGTACTGACTTGTTTTGGGAACCGGAAGGTGACCAGTTCAAGTCCACAGTATGGGGGTGAACTGATCCCAGGGCATTGCTATGTGGATGCCCATCCCTCTCCATTGTAGCATGACTGTAGGCATTTTGTTTCATACAGTTTTCATACTAATAAATAAATGGTCAGTCTCTGTTATGGTAGCTTTATAATAACAGTGATAGAATAGCAAATAGCAAAACCCTTGTTGGCGAGCACTGCAGATGTTTCTTGTAGTTGCTTACTAGGTTGGTTTACATACCTGGAATAACTTCAGTCCACTCCTATGTGCAGATTATTTCCAAATCCTGGAGGTTTTGAGGCTGGCGTTTGGAAACTCGAGGCTGAAAATGTGTCAACCTTTTTATTACAATCTAATGACTGTTTGCCTGCATCCCCACAGGACAAGGTTATGATCCATTCAATCCAGAAGTTGTGAGGCCCCAAGATCAGCAGAATGGAAAGTCTGGTACAGGAGACCTCAGTGGTGCCCTGGAAATGGTCAACAAGGCCATCGAGGAGGTCCGCAGTGAGGTGGAGAGAGAGAAAAGGAAGCTGTCACGCATTGGAGATGAAATGTATGATCCAAGCGAGAGCAAAAAATTGTCTTCATCTAATGTTGTTAAAAGAAAATCTCCATCTTCACACATGGCCTACGACCCTGGAAGTTATCACATGACAACAGAAGATTATAACCCCACTCCTGGTTGCAGTAAGTATACCCTGGATTCAGACAGCCAGGGGAGCAATGGCAACTCCATGGAATATGTTCCAACATCTGTGCGAAAGCCTCCGGCTCAGACTCTCACACAACCCCCATCACCACTTCCCAGTCCAAAATGTTCCAACAGCTCTTCCTCCTTGAAGTGTAAATACACTGTGGACAATTCAAAACCATCCACGGATATGGAATACGATCCACTATCCAACTACTCAGCAGGAATTGCTGTGAAAAAGAAGACGAACAAGGCCGCTCAAATTCTTAAAGCAGAACGACTGAATTCACGTAAAGTGCCAGGATTAGACGCGTCAGATGAGGAGTGTGTCGTTGCCGTCAAAAAGCCACGACAGCAGAGCGTTGACTTGAAAAAGTACACCTTCTCTGAATCTGATGGGGAAAGTTCGGGGACAGAGTATCGACCAACGTCACTTAGTAATCTCCAGCAGAGGAAAAACCAAAGCGGTTCACTTTGGGATGCTGTTGTGAAGGAGAAAAAGGAGGGAACTGCTGGTCCGCTTAATGCCCTGACGCAGAGGAATAAAGACGGCTTTGCAGGGGACTCGGATGTCCAGGAAGATCTGATAGGAAAGGACTGCATGCAGAAAAAGAAAGAGTCGAGAGATAGTTGTCAGGACAAAAGTGCCAAATCCAAGAAAGTGCATTCACTTGAAATGGATGTCAATAAAGTAAATAGCATTAAGAGCAGTGGCAGCAGGATTAAAGAGAGAGGCTCATTAAAGAACTCAGACCTGGACTCTGCTAAGAAGGAGAACAGGAGTCATGGAAAAAGAGATGATAGGAAAAACTCAGTTAAGGTTAAGACATGTGATAAAGTTCGGACAGAAGGCAGAGATGAAAAGAAAAGAGACGATAAGATCAAAGCCGTCGATAAAATAAAAACATACTCTAGCAAACATGGTAAAGATGTAGAAAATGGCGGAAAGGATAAAAAGAAGCCAAAGATATCAGAGAAGGAAAAAGAACACAGTAAGTACAAGGACCGCCATCTCAAAAACGGCAAACTTGATAGCAGTAGAAAAGGAAAAGATATGAAGAAAACCCATAAAAGCAGCTGTAGTGATGGAAGCGGTAGCAGCACCGATAAAAGCAATTCTACAGACGGTAAAGATAAAGCGAAGCAAAATATGAGCTCATCCAATGGGAGAAAACTCAAGGACAAAAAGTCAAGCCAGAGTTTTAGCCACGTGGATCTGTTTGGAGATGAGAGCCCGGAGGAGGCCGAACCCCTGAGGTTGGACGACGATGAGGAGCCAGAAGATGTCCTGGTAAGGAAATCAGCGGATGCTTTAAAGAGAGTACGCCTGAACAAAAGGAAATCATCAGAGATGACCCCGTCTTCCTCCGATGATGAAGGCGAGCGCGTTGTGGAGAGCAGCGTCGGATTTGACTTCTCCAGTTTCCAGGAGGATTTAGACTTTGATTCAGATCCCATGGAGGAGTGTTTGCGGATTTTCAATGAATCAAAGGATGTGAAGAGGGAAGACAAGGGAAGGCAAGCTAAATCGGTACTGGTATTTCTTTCCTTTCTTGTTTATTTACCAGATGCTCAAAATTCACTCGTGTCAGGTTGTTGGGATTAAAGGAAAATGTCGTGTTGTGACTTCTCACAGGTATTCAAGGACGTAGATGAGGAAAAAAGCACAGAGACCACTTTAACCACTCTCTTCCCTGGTCAAAAGAAGAGAGTCTCCCATTTTGCTGCCAAAGGAAATGTAAGTTTGTCACCTTGAACTCTTTTCTCCCACCATGCTGTCTCCAGGGAAACCGAAAGTTAGTGAGGAATGAATGCACAATATCTCTAATGGTGTTTCAAACTTTATGAAAAGATCCAGCAATTCACAGCATCCATTTCTCCAAGTCACACTCGTGTAGAAAAACAGTCACGATTTAGAAGAAGCACATATTCTGTAACCATGACAACACTACAACATTGCATACAGAATGAAAGAAATTAACAGTATTCACTGATCTTACATTGAAATTCTCAAAGACATTCTGAAGCTGCTACCTTCTCATTGTTTGGTGTATGAAAACTGGCTTTCTGTCCTTGCCAGCACATCAACTCTGCCTTTCATTGAGGGTGGGGCTGGTTTTACTTCAGAATGCTGAAATAGATCTTAAGACCCAGGACGGAAGTAAAAGAAATAAATATGAAACTATTTGTAGAGGAGTGGTGTTGTTGGGGATTTCCATGAGTGTAGATTGTGGCATTTAAATGTCCTTTCTGACTGCGTGCAAGTGACATAATGTAGAATGTGTTGCAAATTCAACTGAAAACAGCACAAACATTGGAAAATATCTAATAAATTTTAGTATTTTAGAATACATAACACACTAAACAAATAAACAACAGGTCATTGTCAAATACTGGAAACCCTGTTTCTCTGTCCTTATCAGAGTGACACACCTAAAGCTGTGGTGCGGCCGTACAAGCGGCTCTCTGCCCAGGAGGTGTGTTACCAGCGAATGCAGATGGCGCAGCAGCAAGCTGCTCAGTTCTCAGCTTCAGTCAGAGCTGCCCAGAGCTCCACCGCCAGCTTCTCCGGAGAGAGGAAGAGAATAGCCCACCGTCCCAAACCACAGACAACATGCACTAAAGCAGGTAACGGTGATAAAGCTGCTCTGTGTTGTGGTAGAATTTACTTTTCTTCCTCAGTTTTAGTGCTGAGTGACAACTTATAAAGACGCGATCGCCATGAACTCTCTGTTGACGTGAAATTTCTTCTGCGTTTGCGTCTGTCTTGGTGCTGTAGATGTCAAACCAGCTGCCAGTCGGGTGTTATCCCCCAGCCAGGGGAATCCAGCTGTAAGGACCCAAACCACCGCCTGCATCTTGTCCAAGACCATGTCCACTGTCACACAAAGGAGAGTGGCACACACCCCCACCCTGAAGGTGCCCACAGAATTCAGAATATCAGCCTGCTGCTTGTCTTTCTCAAGGTTTTTGTTTTTGTGTGTCTGATTATCCTTCACCTTAATAACCAACTGTGTATTCTTTTTACTTTCGCTTTTTCAGAGTAGTTCAATGAAGCGCCCCATCATCCCCGCTGAGTTTGGGGCCAAAGTTCCCACCAACATCCGCCAGCGCTACCTCAACACTTTCATTGAAGAATGTGTCAAATTCTGCCCCTCGGAGGACATAGCCTTCCAGATGGTATGATCTGGTTTTCACAAACACTCCAGGCTCTTATCAAACTCAAGGAGACCTGAGGAGCGCTTCATCTGAACAAGTTCTGGTTTGACTGTTTCAGGCTCTTGATGAGGAGAAGCTGGTGTATGACCGCAGCAGCAGTAAGAACATCTACCTGAACGTCGCCGTCAACACCCTGAAGAAGCTCCGCAACAGGACCAGTCAACGTCCATCTCCTGTCACCAGTACGTCCCCTCAGTCCATCTTGTACACCAGTGGTCCCCCGACCATTTTTACATTACCGGCCAGTTTAACGTCTGATAATATTTTTCCGGACCGGTCTTTAAGGTGTGGTAGATAAATATCACAAAATGAAATGATACTGCCAGCACAAAGATTGGTATTTTTCAACTTTCTTTTTCTTTTTAGTAGTGTGTTCTTTTGTCTCCTCATTAGCTCTTTTAACCTGTGCAACACCATAAAAAAAAATTAGCAAAGACATTTGTTTTTTTATTTGCTTTGCTAGTTTTGGGAGTTTCAGTTTAGTGGTACAACTAAACTGCTGTACAACATATTATGCCACAATGTTTATGTGCATCGATGTACATTTTAAGCATTTGAAGGGGTTAACCTGTTTGTGCAGAGGACCCTGGTTTCGGTGCCAACAGGAGAGCCCAGTCCCATGAGGAGGTTCTGGGGGGTCGTCTTGCTGCAACGACCAGCTTTACCGTCAACAGGATGGGAAAACAGCAAGAGGAGAAGCTCACTGGTAAATAAGATTTTTTTTCCCTCTTATTTCATCACTTATTTTGTGCTCAAGTCTCGCAAAGGGTTGCAATCAAGGCAGAAGTCTCAGCTTTTCAAATCATTCCCTTTTTTTTCTTTGTTTTTTTCTTAAATAAGCTTGACACATGAATGTACACATTTCACACATTTTAGTTTCGCGATTAAAGGTCCCTTGTGTAATAAGTAATGATCGTGACACTTGTTGATCTGTCTCACTGAAGGAGCCACGCTGTACAGGAAGCTGAAAGCCTACCTGATGACGGATGAGCAGCTCCAGGAGCACGGATACCCGAGACCCAACCCGGAGTCTCCTGGCAAAGCCATCATTTGCAACCTCCCAGAAAAAAAGGCTCCTTCAGATGGTGAGTGACGTCAACCATCTGTCGTGATCGATGCTGTTGTCGTGAATTTCACACGACTAATGTGTTTGCAGCGTTCAACAAGATCTGCTGCCGATGTGGAGCTGAATATAAAGTGAACGTGAACGGCAGCTGTGTGCGGAAAGAGGAATGCAGCTATCACTGGGGACGATTGCGCAGACATAGAGGTGAGTATGCTTACGCAACTATTAGTGTTAACTATGATTTTTTTCTTTCTCAACATATTAGAAAACTGTTCATTTTTTAATTAAACTGTTATATTAAAAGACTTTTTTGTAATTCAATTTGTATGAAATAAAAATGACAATGATTTGTTTTTGTTTTTTGGCAACAATAAATTAATTTCATGGAGCAATTTTTTAATTTTCTGACGCTAATGAACTGAAAGCACATTTTCTTGTCTGTTGTCAGTCGCTGGAGGCTGGGAGACCAGCTATAGCTGCTGTGCTGTAGCTGTAGGCGCAACAGGATGCCAAATTGCCAAGGTACGAGCTTATAGTTGTATAGATAAAATAACCTCTTATGTGTTAATACTGGCTTTTATAGTTCCTATCCAATCCTAATTATTGATACTATTATTAAAAGTTTGAATAATATTTCTCAGACCACTGCCTTTCCCCATCAAGGATAAATGTTATTTTCTTAGATATTTAACAGTGTGCTATTGTTAACTGGATGTCATTTCAGCATGTTCGTGATACCTAGAATAAAACACCCCTCTCATTTGTTTTGAGGTTTTTAAAACACGTTTAATTTTCCCCATAGCAACATGTTCAGGATGGCCGTAAGGAGTCTGTGGATGGCTTCGTCACAACGTTTAGTAAAGGTCTCCCTCCTCATGGCGATGGAGGTGTGTTTGCTCTGGACTGTGAGATGGTGAGTCAAACACTTTTTTATTTGCGTAATGAATCAAACTGCATGACTGACAATGTTCACATTTCCCTGCGTGACTGCTTTATGTCCTTTTAGTCACACAAGCTTGTTTCTTCACATTTGATTCAGTGCTACACAAAGCAGGGCCTGGAACTGACGAGAGTGACGGTCATCGACTCCGAGATTAAAGTCGTCTACGATACTTTTGTCAAACCGGAAAGCAAAGTGGTCGATTACAACACGCGGTGAGTTTGACTCTTGCATCCGGACATCGCGTCTACTAAAGAATCAAATGACGAACAAAGTAATCGTCAGCTGCAGCCCCATCTGTTATAGTTTTGTAAAGTTCTTTTTTTATATATACCTCCCAGATTTTCGGGTGTGACAGAAGAGGATTTGGAAAACACCTCCATCAGCCTGCGAGACGTTCAAGCTGTGCTGCTCAGTATGTTCAGTTCTGAATCCATCCTCATAGGACACAGTCTGGAGAGCGACCTGCTGGCTCTGAAGGTACAGAGGCTCCTCACTGATCTTCAAGAATGTTTAGAAAGTGTGTTATCAGACATGAGGAGTCTAGATCACCAGCTCTTTTTACACAAAGCTAATTGACAAGTAAGGTGTGTGTAATTCATGATTCACGGGAGAATCTGCTGCTCTGCAAACCTCGTTTACAAACGGCGACACTAGTTTCTGTTTTTCAGTTAAAATCACAGAAACATCCTTATGTTATTCTCTCTCTCTCTCACACAAACACCTCCAGCTAATCCACTCTTCAGTTGTAGACACCGCCATTGTGTTCCCTCACCGTCTCGGCTTGCCCTACAAACGTGCCTTGAGGAACCTGATGGCCGACTACCTCAAACGCATCATCCAGGATAACGGTGAGGAAATTATAGTGAAGTGGCAGCAGCCATCTTTGTTGCTCTTCACTGACTCATAATAAACGACTTATAACCATGTTTTGCGACATGTTATTCCTGCGACATGACGTAATAGTCCACCAGCCCTTCCCCTCCTGCATCCAAACATCACCTGTCCCCTAGAACAAAACTCCAGTGCAAAAATGGAAAGACTTGCAGAATGATCAGTCAGTTCATCTTTACCTTGTGACGAGCAGGTTTCACAGAAATGAACCTCTCAAATAAACCGTCATTTAGTCAAGACAAATTTACTGTCAAATTAAAGTTTATCAATGTAGCCTAGCATCATATAAGGTAGTATTTTGTTTTTATAATAGTCCCTCAGTAGCTTTGGTTCCTTGTCAAGACCACATTTTGTAAATGTAGGACAAAAGTAAAAGCAAAAAGTCATTTAGATGGCTGAGCATACAAGAGGAACTATTTGCAGAAGTAGAAAAAACAATAAGGCTTCTAACAATCTCAATAAAACCTAGTTATGAAATATGCTATAAATAAAAAACTGAAATGATTTGGTTTGGCAAGTGAGTAATGACATGAAATCAAATTGCTATAGAGCCAGTAGTTTTGTAAATACAGTGTTTATATAATTTGTCACATTATATCCAGAAGACCATGTAATCTGAACACGGTTTATGTTTGTTGGTAATTTTAACAGAACTAAACGAGTCTGATCGACTCAGCTGCACCTTATCCATGTCACCAGCAGGTGTCAGTCACACCATTGCATGCAGGTTCAGCACTAGACATCCATTCAGTACCATTTACTGAAACCCTCATTTTGATGTAATAATAAATATATTTGTAGTAACGTCTGTCATTTGTCCTGTGCTTCCAGTGGAAGGCCATGACTCAAGCGAAGATGCTTCTGCCTGCATGGAGTTAATGATTTGGAAGATCAAGGAGGATGCAAAGGTTAAAAGATGACCTGTGGCCTGTCAGCTTCACTTTAATCAATTCCCTCATGTTGGTTTTGGGGAGACGAAGACATTCAGGAGGCTCGAACTTGAATTTTGACAGGTCAGGGTGTCATGGGAGAGTTAAGGTCAGATGGAAGTTTTCTGCCTAAAGAGAGGAGCTTCCTATTATTGCTGCCGACTTGACTGAACAAGAGAGCTGCCTTCAAAGCAATATGAGCCCAAATTAACAGTTTTTTATTTTCTTATCGGTGTTTCTGTTCACACCGTTATTTATTTCTCTTTATTTGAGCAGTATCCACTATAAACTCTAAAAATATATACACAAATTTATGAATAAAACCCTTCCGAAGGAGGTGAACCTCCCTGGTCATTGTACACTAAATGACAATGATTATTATTATACTTATGCCAGGCTGTTGTCTGCAGCCTACATTGCACTATAGAGATGCTCTTGTATAGATTCTGAGACTGAGTAACTCATCTGTGTTATAAAGTATTCACATGGAATTAACAAGACACTGCTAAGTGACTCTTAAGTGCATTTGGGTCTTAGTCTGTAGAAAAATTGCTACGTAAATGCACTGGTGTTGTTCACACTGCACCTCGTTTCCAGTCTTTGACACTTTGTTCATGTTGCCGTTCTTATCGACTTGAAGGATGGTTCAGAAATCTGACTTATCCTATTGTACTTGACCGTATCAAATACCCTCATCAGAAACGTAAACTGCTATTTATTTGGTCTAGTTGACGGAATATATCAATGTAGGTCATCGTTCCGACAAACTATTAACTTTTTTCCACCGTTGTCCTGTTTTCGTGCGCGCTACAGGAAATTAGCCGGTGTAACATGTTTTTGTTCCAAAACAAAAACAGATTTATTTTTTTTTCCCCACTGCTGTTGAATTAAACCTGGGCTGTTAATTATCATTTTATAATAACCTGCTAACCTGTGCTGTTTTATGTTGACAGTGATTCAAAAATACTTGAGTGCTGTAAATACGCTGCAAGTAGTTTTTTTTGTTTTTGTTCATTTTTGGTTGTTAATGTTTTTTCTATTAAAAGATCCAAGTTTAAACGATGCTGCATGGTCTTCACTCACTGCATATTATACAGTAGCTTAACTCTTGATAGAATGTGTTAGTTATATTTACTCCACTTTCTCCATCACAAATACTTTTTCTTACTTTTTACTGCTCTAAATTTATCTGCCAGTAAACTTTATACACACTAAACATGTGAGCTTATAAAACACAACTACAAATAACTAAGCTGGTTCAACTTGAACAGAAGTTCCCCTGCTGCCATAAAGTGAATTCAATATAATGAGCACTGCAAAGTCTTTGAGTCTTGAACACAAAGTCCAAAACAGCAAGTTCATTTTGAATCATCATGACATTGAGTTCCTGCTGCTCCTGTAGGTCACGACTACATTAAGCTGCCCTCTGCGATTTAAAGAAAAAAGAATCAAGTGAACAGTGAATTCCATCATAACCTTCATTGCACATAGTTTTGTCTTTATTATTAGCTTTCCTTTTATTCAGGAGGGGTTTATCTTTAAAACAATGCTTGCTGGGATGTCTGTTAATAAGATCACGTTTTTTTAGAAACCCCATGGGTCATCTAGTAAAGTCTCAGCAGTATGTAATCTTCTTGTCATTATATTTAAGTACTCACTCAAGTATTTGTGGACTAAGAAACAGAAAAAAACTATAGTAAGGGGTGAATAAGCTTGAAAGTAATACAGTGAAAAATAAGTGAAAAAAAGTTACATTTGAGTCCTTTCGCTTGTCATTTAGAATATCTGAATTGTTTTCTACTTTTTCCTGGAAACGATCGGCGTACTTCTTCCACCTCTGCTGCACAAACAGTTTTTGACAGTGTGACAGCTTTTTCTTCGCACTGTGCTTCTCTTCTTACCATCTATATGTCTCTTCGACAGCAGGTGCAGCTGCTGTAATTCTCTCTTCAGCAGATGTGTAATTGAAAAAAAAAAAAAAAATTGAAGACAAATGCTAAACTGAGAGGCCCATCCTTTCTTCGGTGTTTGCCTGCTAAGCTCCTCCCGTCACATGTCAGTATGCATTTCCCCAGGCCGGGCCACAGACCCCAGGTATTGAAAGAGCCAGTTAGCTGGGATCAATACCTACACAATGTTCCAGTGACAGGGAGGGGGGCTTCCTAGTGTTTACGGTGTGTTGCAGAGATTTCGAACATGTGGAGAAAAGCAGCTTAGAGGGGTCGTCTTCATTATCAAATTCGATCAGTGCCTCTTTCTCTCTCCCTGTGATCACCTTTGACTAGTGGGGGTCACCAGGGGGAAGCTGCGAGCCGAGGCTCTGATACTGACCCCATGCTGAGAGATGAAGAGCAGCATTATCTCTACAAGAGCGGAGCAGATGAACACTTTACTGCTTGCGTACTGAATAGTCTGAGTCAAGCCATTGATGAAGACAATTGGCAACTATTTGGTAAACGATTAATCAATGAAAAGGTTGAAAATTCCCAAGCTTCAGCTTCTGCGCTGTCTCCAATATGTGAACATTTGCTGGCATCACCTCTCTTTTGCAGGTATTTTAAATTAAAGAATTTAAAAAAAGGTCTGTTAATCGATGGTAAAAAAAGATAAGTGTTGCTTCCAGCCCTCATTATTATACTCATGGTACAAACTGTCTTACCTTTAAAAAGAAATTCCTGTCACAAAGTCACATCTGCTCGTTACGAAGATATTCAGTGTATTATAAGAGATGAAGAAAAGCAACAAAAGACTATTGTTTACTTGTCAAACTATTTACAAGTTAAGTTTCTGACAGTTTGACTCTTGGTTTCAGCTCTGATACATTTTGAAAAGCTCCCTGTCTTTTTTTTTTTTGTCAAAGTAAACATGGTAGTGCATTTAAAGACTCTTTTTAGATGGGAACCAAAATCTTTGTTGACATGGTTTTATATTGTCTGGGCCTAGAAAGACGGCTCTTTAAAGAAGATGGCTTTAAAGGGCTGAGGTCAGTTTTCTGTCTGTTGGTCTTCAGATCACCTCTTGCACCCGAATTTCATCCACTGTGGGTGCCCTTGACCCTCGGGACACCGTTATCCGCCTGTCCCGATCTTTAATCTATAGCGGTCCAGCCTAATTAAGAGACTGATCTTTACTCAGTCCCCTCATATTGATCTGCTCCATTAGCTGCTTATTGCCATGGTCCCAAGGGCTGCACAGGAGATCATAGAAAGATAATCAGAAAATAATAAGTCACTCGCTAATGTGAAAGAGGGGTGTTGTTTTATTCTGTTCACTATAAGCCTCTCGCTGACATAAAATGATGTCAATCAATGATTGCAATCTGTGAACTAAAGCCACCTTTATGCGTGTGAATGTTTGAGGTTTTTTTTTTTAATATGTACTCAGTTTGTTTGCAACCAGGTCAATGTCACTCTAAGCCCTGAGTGTGTCATAGCCAGTGTCAGGTCTCACAGCATGATCCTGACACTCACAGGGGCTTAAGAACACCCAATGACCCGCTGCCCGCTCTCCCCCGTCTCCCCCAGGTCAAAGGCCAGCCGGCCTGATCGATTCCCCCAATGAAGAACTCTTTAGCTGCTCCGCCTGTTCGCCCTTCTCCAGCCCACATGCTCCCGGACCATCGCTGCGGTTCCAAAAGGCCCCTCCGTTGTGTTTTGCATGCCGATCGATCCAGTCGGTGTCCGAGGGGCACCTCCTTAGAGATAACTGACAACTACAAAGGTCCCCTCCTGACAGGTCCTTGTCAATACACATTTCCACTATTGATAAGTAATTAAATAAAGCCTGAACATAAGGGAAATTTTCTTTCTGAAGCATCTGTTAAACAGGAGACATTAACAAAAAAAAAATCTTGATGACAAAAGAAGAAGACGGACAAAAAAAGAAGATTAACTGCCCCTCCACCCTCACTTATTTCCACTTCCAGTTTTTCCAAAGGAGTGAATCTAGGTCAATAAGACTTTAGAATGTCACCTCTCATCCAGTCATTACTGTTTATATCATTCTTTAAAAAAAACATTATTAATAATTGGGTTTTAATCATAATGCACATCTTCATAAATTGTTAAGAGCTATTCTTTTGAAATAACTCACCAGACAAGGTATTCTTTCATGACCGGTCAACCCCAAAGTTTTTCTTGTTATTGTCTTTTTTAAATGGAGAAAAAAATAATTTATTGACTGTCATATAACCAACTTACTAAACAACTTTTCAGTATTTCCTCACTCATTTTAGTCATTGCCTCTGTTGTGTAACCCTCTATATCAAAAACTGCACTAAATTCAGCTTTTGTGCATCAACAAAGTGTCACAGTTCATGTGTTAGCTAAACTTTAATAACTGAATGTTATTTGAAATAAAGCAGGATAAAAGCTGCAAGTTTTTGAGGCTCTCTATTCCCATCACAGTTTTCTTAATGTTGGCAGAGCCCTGAGGTCGTATAATAATATAATTCCCTCAGCAGTTCTTAAACCTGTGTGGGTTTTCACCTGCTCACTGAGGCTGTTGAAGTGACGCGACTTCTCCTTTTGGGTTTTGTTCACTGTAATCCATGCATGTGTAACTGGATCCTCTAAAAGAAGGATAATTCCTTTTAAGCACTTTTAAACACTGCAGGAGGGACTCCAATCCAGTAACTTCTCACTTACGTAGGACAAGTCTTTAATGTAGAACACCCCCATCCTAGTGATTAGATCTGCTGCATCACCGCCTACTTGTTGCCACTCACTTGTTATGATGATGAACTTAAGGACAAGTGGAATTTGATAGCCTGTGTGCTGTTGTTTAGAGCTCACTCGTCCTTGTGGGAATTTGAGATGAGGCAGTTTTGGATTGAGGAGCTAACTGATGAGGCCATTACTCATTTACCCTGAACCCTGGTCATCTTGATGGGGAGGAGGTGAACTTTGCCAAGCCCTGCCTGGCCTTCAGAAGAGAAATGATCCAGGGGGGGTTGTGAGTGAGTCAGTGATGGTGGTTCCGTGATGGGGAGGGTCACACACAACCACACTCTTTGTGTGCCTCTAATCCCCCCAGCCAACACAGCTTTGGCCAGGTTTCATCATGAAAGTGCCATGAAATAACTACTTTTTTTCTCTCTTCGCAGTAAATCTCCCCTAATCCTGCGGGCTGTGGAGACAAAGGCCTCTGGGACCTAATCCTGGAGCTTTTAGTGAAGCTGAGGGGCTGGCCGACAGAGCCTCTTCTAAATGACTTATTTCTATCGGACACTAATATAGCTTGACAGCCAAGAACAGCGAAAGGAGGAGGAAAAAAGCCAGGGGGGAAAAAAGAGCACAAACATTTTCACATATTTTGAAAGTCTGAGGAGTCGATCGTGGGTGAGACTGAGATGACAAAGTGGATTGTGGTTCTGTCTGTGTACACACAAGTTACACAGGAGTCAAGACGTCCCACATGTTCTCTGTTAATATTAATAAAATATTAAACTATTTTTTCATGTGTCGTTGAGTGGGGTGGAGGAATGTACCTGTAGCAGCTTACTTAGCATCAAAACACCATTGTTAGATCAGAATGTGACGTGTTATCCATCCCTGGGAAGACTGTACTTAATGTTAACAGAGGATATATAGAATATCACTTTGTAAATGTAAATGTAAAATAAAATAAGTAAACACAATCACACTTAAAGACACCTAACAACATGTCATGTGAATTGTGATCGATTCCATGTTTAGTGTATGATTTGTATTTGGCAGTCTCAAAAGAGGTAAAAGTAAGTAAATAAAAGTACAAAAGTATGACCATGGAACAAGTAATCACCATACAGAAAGTTCAGTCCCAGGATAATATTTAACATACGCACAACTGTATATTTCAATTGGTTGTATTATTTATATTACTGTTACCAACTAAAACTAATACTTTAAAGTGACAACAGAATTCTAACGGCCAGGCTGATCTAAGTCAGGGCCCATCCAGCAGCTGATCAGTAGTTTTCAGTCACATCACATTTCATCTTCCTCAGCAGATGGAATTGGACCAGCTGCTGTGGAATCTTAAATGTTCATACTTCTCTTTTTCTGAGCATTAAAAGAATAAATAAAACTCAATATTTGCAATTTTGCCACAGTTGCACTCCATTGAACTCCACCTGCTGAGGAAATTCACACAAGATCCTAAAATGTTCCAACAACCACAGCTTTACAAGGACCTATGTGAAACTATTTGATAATCAGAATCTGCCATTACGTAACCTAATCATATCGAATACTCTAGAGAATATAATGTGTTTACAACCATAAATATGGTTTATAACACTTCGGTATAAGCAGATATGGGTGTTTTATAAAGATGTAATGAGTGACAGTTTAATAAAATAAATCTTTAAAGGAGAAGTGACCTTTTAAAATACTTAGAATGATGTGTACACCTGTTGTAAACACATGTGGACCTTTTGACCTCAGTGCAAATGTGCTTCATAATTTATTAATGCTTTGAAGCAAATATAATCACTGACTTGCCTTCATTGATATATGGATTATAAAATATAATAACGAACTTCATTTCGGTGACGATTTGATATTTTCTCATGAGAGCAATAATTTGCTTTTCCGTTCCTGGGAAGACTGCTAATTTAGCTCAGCTATGGCTTTTAAGGAATTGTTCTCATTGAGCAAGATTCAGATTAACTTCACATGGTGACAGTTTATAGGCAAAATATGGAGCCTGTTAGCAAAACAAACCCTTAGAGAAAACCCCCTCCGAGAGGGGACTGTCAGAGCCAACGGGATGGGAGAAAGGGGACTGAGAAGGAGAGCACAATCAAAGGCTGTTATTTTAATCTGTCCTGCCTCGGAGATTAGCCAACCACATTGTTTTAATTGTTTTAGCGGGAGGGAATGAAACGCTCGTTTATTGGAGAATCCTTGGCATAAATCTCCCAAGTTCAATAGTTTCAAAAAACTTGAGCCCCTTGCAACCCCCCTCTCTTTCCTCATCCCACCTAATCCCGGTTAATGCCTTTCTTTCTATTGGCTAATGGCTGAGGGGAGCCTGGGTAAATGCTTCTTAAATAGTCGTGGGTGAGAATGGTTTCGGAGAATAAGATTTGTGCCGCGATAAGGAGCGTTGGAGTGCGAGGACATCAGGCCCAGACTGGAGGAGGAAGTGCCGGACTACAGTTCACTCTGTGCGTAAAAGCGCACCTGGATCTCGGAACTGAGGTAAGCAGATAAGGACATTTAAAAACTGCATTTGAGACAACGTTTGTGTTTTGTTTTGTTTTTTTTTTCCCCACAGGAAAAAAATAGCTGAAACTTCCTTTGTATTAAAATGCTGCCTTTATGACGGGGAGTGAGAGGGGAGAATGGGTTGGTGTCATTTCTCAACCAAGTTTGGACCATATATTCCTAAATTTTCGTACACTACGAACAGTGAAAGAAGAATTTACCGCAAAGAACAGGTATTGCTGTTCCATTCAAGGAACAGCAATAATATAGCCTTAGGGAATCATTGAGATATGTTCAATCGTAAATGTAATGTTTATGAAATTCTAAAACATACCTTTTCTAATTTTATGATAATCGATTCATCGACCTCACATATTTACAACTCGATAAGAACATTTAAGAGACTTGGACTTAGTTTAAATCATCAGGGAGTAAAATGCGTCTCACTTTTCCAGGTACAACATGAGCTCCTTAAATTTCTGCGGGACGTCCTCGCTCCGTGCGTATCCCCTCCACGGGGTCCACTCCACGCTGTTCGACCTGCACCACCAGATGGCGGAGCAGTACCGCGTTTACTCCGCCTCCAGCCCGGCTGTCCACGCGCTGTCCGTGGCTGAGAGACTGGCAGGTGGGCCCCGGTCCTGCACACCTCAGGAGGAAATAAGACACTTTAAAAACACTTTAAAACATTTGACATTTTAAAATATAGGCAGAAATAATAGAGTACAATCTTTTATTTTGGGTTTTTTGACACTTCTTCTGTGGACAGTAGTCGAAAGCATTTAATGTAATTACTCAAGTACTTGTCAAGTACTGTGTATACAGTATGTATATCCAAGATATCTTTATAGTTTTACTCCACTACCTTTCAGGGTCCAGTGCTGACTAATTTGCACATTTAGGTAATCATTATTAAATATGATTGGAAAATGGTATAGATATATACTGTATTATAGATTAAAATGATATTTTAGTGGTCCTCACAGTATATGTGCTTTTTAAAGCTATTATAACACAGTAATGGCATTCTCTAATTCATATTTGGCATTTTATATTTTGATAGTAACACATATTTTATTGCGTAAACAATGAAAGGCATGATAAGGTTTTTCATTTGTGACATGGTATCTCTACACTTTGGTATACTCTTACTTTTAATGATTTGAATACTTCTTGGCCTGCTTGTTACTTCATCAAGAATGCTGTGTAAATAAAAGGCACTTTTTAAAAGATATTAAATTGTCACGCAGTGCATAAATTAACCATAAAGGCATTTGTCTCTACCGGATTACTTTTTAATGCTGCTAACAGATTAATGCATTTCTTGCATGAATTTATTTATAAGACATATAATGCTGAAGAGTAATTACAAATGTTGGACCTCCTCTACTGCAAAACGTATTGCAAATAATTTTTTTATGGAGACATATCAGAAAGGAGATAACTTTATCAAGTCTAAAATCCATTCAAACAATCTCTTTATGTCAAACCTTAACTGTATTCTTAAATGTTGCAGAAACCCTTGCCATAATCGTCGTCTTGTAAAGATAGTGAGGATTTGCTGCTAACTCAATTTCTTCAAGTGACGATATTTTGTGTGTCTGTCCTGTCAGAGCTCATTCTGGAGGCTCGGTATGGAAACCACCAGAAACAACGGCGCAGTCGCACGGCGTTCACAGTATTGCAGCTGGAGGCTCTGGAGAAAGCTTTCCAACAGACACAGTACCCAGATGTCGGCATGAGGGAGAGGCTGGCGTTCTCCATCAACCTGCCTGAGGCTCGTATACAGGTGAGATCGCATAATTATAAACCTACTTAAATGTTTTTAGCTGTTCATTAATGGTAGACGTGGCTGAAAAGCATGATAAAACTTATAAAAGTTGGTTTGCAGTTTAAACGTTATTAAAGCACATGTTTATGCATTGTACCTGTTATCTGGACCAGGTGTGGTTCAAGAACAGGAGGGCAAAGTTTCGCAAAGGTCAAAGGTGCTCACCGCTCGCCAGAGACTGCATTCCAGAGGAGGTCCTGCATCGCAACGAGATGGGACAAGAGGAAGTCATGACCAAAGACAAACAGGACATCGCCACATCACACAATGACTGTACCATTCCTGCTCCTCAGTATCCCCCTCCTCCTCCTCCTCATGTGGATAAAGCTAGAGATGTTTGCCCACCGGTCGCTCCCTCAGACTCTGATGCTTCACGATGCTCTGTCCGACTTCATCCTGCTCCAGTTTTCCCTTTCATGATAGGGGAGCGCTACAGCCAACCATCCCACCAGCCAGTTGTAGGAGTGCTGTCTGAGCTCACCCTACCCCCAGTGTTATGGCCCATTATACAGCAGCACAGCTCCAGTGTGGGGCTTCATCCATTATCAGTTAGTAAAAACTGCAGCCTCAACTTTCATACTGCTGGGTCCAGTGAAGCAGTATCTCACTCTCACCTGGGCCTGTAGGCCTGAACACCAACAGCCTGAGATCTCTCCTCTGGTGCATCAGAAGCACCACTAGTTAAGAATTGGTGACGTGGTAGAGGAGAATTTACTGCCTGGTTCCTGTAAACTTGCAGTGAAGAGACTGTTATTTAGTGAGCTGTATTGAATTGATGTAAAACTGCACAGTCATGTATCTTCATTTACCATCAGCTTCTAATTTTTTAGAAGAACCAGTTTTAATTAGGTCCAGTTGGGTTCAGTGTCATCGAAGAGTTAAACTGAAGGTCTTGCATTTCTTTGGCTCCAGACAACAATGAATGGGAACATTAGAAAGAATATTGTTGTCTCCTTCAGCATAATTATTACACTTCTAAGTAGTAATTATGGAAATAAACATATTTAAAAGAAATTCTATTTAAACATGAATTCAATCTTTTACTTTCATTTATATGATGCCTAAATTTGAATTTTTTGTGCTCACACAGAAATCTGGTTCAAGAAAATGATAAAAACTGTTTGGTATAAAATGATGAATGGTAATAATATGTTAAAAATGACAACGGTATGATTATATAATGCTTTAATTTTTCTGATGGCATACTGGTGCTATCTATTCATCTTCTTGTAGACAGGCGAGACGATTGTGATCGTCTCACCTGTTTTGAAGGATACCAAACAAGAGAAGGTTTAAATGAAGACAAGTAGGTCTATGAAGTTACAAGGAGTCCTTTTAAAATAGAAATGAATTGTATTTTCCAGACCAACCACATGATCATCTTCAGGGAAACAGGGAATTTTAGATGCAGCTGGGATTATTTTGATTGCCTATCAGTATTTCATTTACTTTATTGATTTAGTCAGTAAACCATCATAACCATAAACCAACCATAAACCCCTGTGTGTAATTAACACATATATGTACATGTGAGTTTGAAGTGTAAAAAGAATTTCCCCAAGAGGGACAAATAAAGTACTGGTTATTATTATTATTATTATTATTATTATTATTATTATTATTATTATTATTATTATTATTATTATTATTATCAGAAAATTGTAAAACACACATAACAGTTTCTCAGACCCAGATCAGTAGATTTGAATTGTTTTACCTTTAGAGAAGTCTAAAAAGCCAAAGTAATTCAGTTCGTTATAAGACAGAAAATCCACACATATTCATATTAAACAAGCCAGCAAAAACAGGACTGTTGGCATTTTTGGTTAAAAACGAGACTGATCCTATTAAAAACGTTGCCAATTGTTTGGCCATCACTAATTACAGTGTTCAATTGCATTATTTTTGCTCTGAATTTAATTTAATCAAAATTCTGATGTTATGGAATCTCTCAATTTGATAGAAAGGTTAACAAATTGCAACAGCAGTTAATTTGCACATAAACATTACAGCCTGCAGCACACAATATTTGTATTTTGCATCCACGGAATATATTGTGATGGTGAAAGTATGATTTTAAAAACAGTGGAAACCATGAGTTTTCGGTTTTGGATATAGTGATTACATACAGTATGTACTTATAACATAAAATAAACCCACTGACTCAAAATGTACAATATATTCATACGTAACCTGTGGCATAAAAACAATTTTTAAAACGACAGTTTTCAAATTTGCGTTAATATGAGAAGCATAACAACCTCACAAGACAAAACAGGATCATTGCACATGTTTACCAGGTTGTGGATGTCTGTATTTTTCATCTTCAAGACAACTTTGGAGCAACGGCGCTCAGGTATGTACGCTTGATATTTTTCCTTATTCCTCAAAGTAGTTGCGTTAGATTTCCAGCGTAGCGTAATGCCTCGATCCAACGTGACGCTGTGCCTGGGAATCGGTAACCGAGGGAGGCTTAAAGAGACAACAGCAACTTGAAGGAGAGAACCGAACCGAAGAACCATGACTTCAACTACGTTGCGATAGCTATAATTCAAAGGTAACATGGTTCCCTCGGGGGCTTATATTTATTTGTCGCTGGTGTTTTTTAAAGACACGGTTTCGTCGTGTGTTTACGTTCTTGCTTATGTTTCGTTCGCTAGTTTGCTAAATGGCTGGCTAGCGAGCTAAGCATTAGGAGAGACCAGGCTGCCGCTGGCGTTCACTCGCTTGTTTAGGATTAAGGAGTTGCCCGGCAGTGGTCAGGATAATGGCTAGAGCTGATATCTGAACTTTAAAACGATAGTCCCAGGTAAAACAACGACCTTTTTCTCAACATAGCACCTGTCGCTGACATTATTTAGTTATAACATCGCTTGGGACGTTGTTATTTCCTAGTTATTAAGCAACTATTAAACTAACCAGGTCAATGTATCGTCAACTAAACGTTAGCACCGGGAATGCAAATCAATGAATATGTTCTGTTATGTCCTGTTTCGTGTTGTTTTGCATTAATTAATCGAGTGTTATACGTTTTTTTCCTCATGCTGTTGAAGGATTCATTGAGATAACGTTACATTCACTCGCTAGCTGTGCTTTTTATGAGGGATTGGGCCAAGGGGAATGGTGTTTTTGTAGGTGCTAGCTTGGTTAGCTCAATACCGCTATGTGGCGTTGTAGTTTGAAAATGACTTGCCCACACGGTTGAAGACATGTTTATATTCTATAATAATTTAGCTTTAAATGTCTAGATATATGGAGTACACAAACTGTGTCTATCGAAATGAAATTGTCTGAGATTGATCGATGTCAAGCTAAATTGAACTAACGCCAAGATAGCCTTAAAGTATCTGGCCTTGTCCGCCGAACCAGCGAACACAACTTGGTCTGCTTTCAGCCCTAGATTTCACGGAAGTACGTATTGACTGAGGTTTCTTGTGATATTTAATTTTATTTGTTGTCATTTCGGATCAGAAATTAAACTTCGTTTTATCAGATAAGGTATCAACTCTGCCGCCCAAAGGAGGCTAAGTGACAGCTCTCTTCTGTGGCCAGTTAGCCATTAGCTAGCATTTTGGCAAACCTTAGCTGGTAGCTATTTTGTAATACGACAAAGGAAACTTGTCAGCTTGGTCCGATGGTGCTATAATTAATCGTCTAATTTATTTTTGTTTTTATTTTGGTAGTTTTGGTATTTAAGTACTTTTAACAATGTATGAAATGACGTCGTGTTACTACAAGCTAATGCTAACTCTATGGATAGCATTACTGTATAGCAAGCCCAAGACTTTACTTTGGAAAAACACAATTCTTTATCTCTCTTCCTATTGTAAATACGTTTCATGTAACCCGAGAAATAAAACTACTCGCTATGTTTTAACAACTTTGCAGCCATAAGAAACAGCTAACATTGATATACAGCACAGAAATGACAATCTAACATTAGACTGGCTAAGATGGCATAAAAAGAGCGTTTTTTCTCTAGATCCTTGTGATCAAGGGGCATTTCCATCCGTCCTAATGTCCAAACATCAACATGTGTTTTTGACACTGGTTCATTTGTGTCACCTTGACAAGTGAAGGGCTTGGCAAAATGCACTTTGTCATTTTACCCACCTTGCTCATACTTCTAGTGACCAGGTAGGCTCGCTATCCGTCTATGTCATCATGATCCCAAGGGAAACATGACATTGCAATGTTTGCCTGCATGCCTGACCTTTAAATATACATTCTTGTTCTTCAGAATGCACACTTCAGTATATGTTGGAGTGTAGTCATGAATAGAATTTTAGTACAGTTAATATCATGGTCCGTTTTTGGATCTAACACGTTTTTTTATAACATAGGAAAGCACAATCAAAATACTTAAGTATGGCTGTTTTTCCACAAAAATATTCTTTTACACATTCATCTATTAGTAATTTTTTGTAAAGCTTTAATGTTTGTATTAGCTGTGAGTTCGTCATACAGCTGAAATAGTTGTAGACTAGACAGTGTCCAACTCTCTTCAATAATGTTCAGCTTCCCAGTGATGCGACTGTTATGAGATGAGGCATTACAGCACGCATTGATCTGTGTAAGTGCCTTTCCATAGGAAAGAGTAGCTACCCATTGTTAGTGCCTTCATTACCTGCTCTCTTTGGCTCCAACGATGTCTTCTATCATGGTCAAAAGGGAGTTATATGTACAGTTGTGGACAGAGATGCTGCAGAGATTGTAAAGTTAAACCATCAAAGAAAAGTGAAATCGTGTTTGTTTGTTTTTTTTTTTTTTTTTTTTTTTTTTACATTTTATTGTTTCTGTACTAGTATATGGGTTATTGTCTGAATCTCTGTATATTTAATAAGAAACAGATATGAAAAGGACAGTGTCTTAAGCTTTTAAAAACAAGTTTAATTTTAAAATAAGAGAATTTCTATTTGGCTGAGATCCACTGTGGAAAACTTCCGCTCCTATCGATTGCTTTATTGAGTTTACTTTGTGACAGTCTGGAGCAACATCTCATTTCTGCTGTCATAAAAAACAGTCATAGCAGACATAATTTGATATTTGAGTCAAAGGTTTATTTTTTTCCCTCAAATCTTAATATCTTAATGTAATGGAAAATTATTGACTTAGAGCATGGTTGATTCTGCATCTCCAATTGATTACTGATCATCTCACTGATTATATGTAGGTAATTCAATTTTAAGTGATGAATGGGATATCTTGAAGTTAGTAAAATTAGTCAGCATTTATTTTTTTTATATCTTAACGCATTAAGTCAAGCGTAAAAGATTTGTAAGAACTTGAAACAACTCAGTTTATTTGTGACTTAAAATCTGTGTTTTTATAAAATGCTAAAGAGAAAATAGTCTAATTTCTTTTGTTCTTGCTTTTGCAGCGCCACAGCCGACATCAAACCCATCCGTTACATGGCTTCCTTATCTGTTGTTGCGCTGCAACATGGAGAGCGTCTACTGTGTCACTGAAGGCTGACCAGAAGAAATGAGGCACTTCAGGAGATGTTCCCAAGTGGCCTTGTGGATGCAGTAGCTGGGCTTTGGAGTGCTTTTTTATGACTAGTCTTGTGTGTGTGTCTGAGGACACATCTTAACACAACCTGCCGAATCCACAGGCAGGGACATGCTACTCTGAAGGTGGAGCTGGAGAAACGCACAAGAAAGGAAACCTTCTGCTAAAATAATAAAAATAAAAACAAAAAGGGAAGCATCCAGCAGAAGAGCCATCTCGCAGACCCAGGAGGGATTTCAGTTTCAGAGTTAAATATCTTCATATCCACTGTCCATTTTAACAGCACCACCTTTCCTCTATACTGTGAGATTTGTCCCCCCTCCCTAAAGCCTTGTCTTTTGTTGTTTATTGGAATTTCAATGGTTTGCATGGCTGGAGAATAACCGTGGAGAGGCCAGGGTATCACAAGCTTATGGATTTTGACAAGAGAGGGGGAAAAGGAGAGACAGAGGAAGGTAAAAAGATGTCTAAAACAGCAGGCAGCAGGACTGGACATGGGGGCCGAAGTTCAGGGACCAATTCTGGAGTTCTTATGGTTGGCCCAAACTTTCGTGTAGGTAAAAAAATTGGCTGTGGGAACTTTGGAGAGCTGCGGTTGGGAAAGAACCTGTATACTAACGAATATGTGGCCATCAAGTTGGTAAGTTCATCTTTGGGTTTGCTTCAGTATCAACACATGTACCACACTGCCTTTATGGTGTATCTCCAGTATGAGTCTACATACTATATGAGAAAAACATCTTACCTGATGTTTGTTATGATTTTTTAGCAAGTGAAGTTATGTTCATAGTAAATTCATCTAACTTAGTCAAGTGAACCTTGTTCTGCTTGTGTTTAGCCTTGATGTTTTACCATGTTGTCTCTTTTCTATTATAACCATTATTCTTCTTTTGCTTTATTTCAAAGACAGGACAAACTCAAAATAGACTTTATGTTTACTTGATGTACTGTTGAACTGTTGAAGTCTTACTTGCTGTCTTCTGTGTTTAAAATCCATTTCTTGAAATTTCAATGAAATTAGACAATTTATTAAGGTACTTTTTGTAAGAACTAAATTTCCAAACCTCCTACTTAACCATCCCACGCTGTCCTCAGTCAATTCTTGTGGTAGCTTTCCCTCTAATAATCTCACACCAGGGTTTATGAGCAATCAATAATTTACTGCCTCTGTGTTTTGTGTCAGCATGAACACTTCTTTTCAGAGCCACTGCTTCCGTATCATTTAAACAGGCTGTGAAAAGCCTTGTGAAATATCAAAGCTGGTTTGTTTACTTTGATTACAGCCAGTTACTTTTCCCTCTAAGTATAATTTCTTATAAATATTTCATTGTCAGATACTGCTTTTGCTGACAATAATGATCATGGAATGATGAATGTAGGTCAAGTAACGTAGTCAGATTGTATCTGATGCATGGTAGGTATCGTCTACACCACATATGTTATGATTATCTTAACATTTGTGTATCCCAGCGAGGTCATTATCTCTGAACGGGCGTCCGCTTAAGGCTTTGCTAACCACGTAGAAGGCAGAGGTTAGCAATTGGCTATAATTGCAGTTCTCCTCTCCTCTGAAACTTCGGTTGTACTCGCTGCCTCTCTCCCTTTCCTGTGAACCCTCCCATCTGTTTTGGTATTTTTATCCTCACGGTGTCCAGCTATGTCTGGATCCGGCATTAGGGCCATGACACTCCTTTGAGATGTCGCGGCCCAGTGGAACCATTATTTATCTGAATATATGAATGTATAATGATAATGAAAGGAAGAGTGTTTGCTAATGGTGTCAACATAGCATGACAAGATCCAGCCAACAATATGTCTGAGGACTCAGATTTATGTAGGATCAAATTTACTACTTTCAGGAGGTGTTTTTTGTTTTCTGGTATTAATTATGAAGTGCTTTCTTTTTGATGATCTATACCAATGTATTATTGTTTTAGGGTTAAATGCATGTGATGATCCGTGCAGAAACAAAATCTAGTTTCCTATTTGATTAGTACTGTACTTCATAATTTTAAAAGTTTGATCCAAGGTTGTGAAAAGCAAAACACAGAATGTCGAGCAGCCTGGTGACTTTCAGTTATTAATAAATGGTACACTAAAATTAAGTCCTGTAAACCTTTGAAGTTAAATAATTTATAGTTGATCATTATTTATTATTATTATTTATTTTTTACATTTTATAAACTTTGACATTTTAGATAAGCAGACTAATGCATGTATATGTTTTTAGCAGGAAATGTCCATTTTGTCTTCAGTACTTTAATATCAAATTGTTTGTTCCATCTGAAGACTTAATAGTCAATTTTCTTGCCATCTTTATTGTGTGAAGGTTTGTTTTTGTCCGAGACGCAGTGGCTCTAGGAGCTAGTGACAGTGATTACCAGTGTACCCTGTAAGTGGTTTTAGGTCTTTGATGTTATTACACCTGTCATGGAGAGGTCTTCCCCCGTGTCAAATCTCGGGTTAACCCAGACGCTGGCACAGTTGTCTGTCCTCGTGTTTTCAATCGGTCCTTGATCTCACGGCTCCCTGAGGTACCCCAGTGAATGTGACTCCAATTAGGTCTGTGTTTTGCTACAGGCTGTTACTGAGCGCTTCCTGGTGGACTAACACAAATAATAGTCCTGTTATTTTAAACTACAGGCTGCTCGACAAGAGTCATTCTTCCTTCATTCTCTACCAGTCACGTCAGCAGTGACTGCTTTCTTGTAGATGAAATGTTAAATAATTTAAGTGTGGGATTAAGAACAATTTGTTGATTATGCTTGTTTTTGAGTTATGTTGTTTAAATGACTAAATTATGAATAGATATACTTTAAACTTAGCAAATATTATCTGCAAAATTTAGTATGTTAGAATTGCAATCAATCATTATGTTGGTCACTGATTAATTTTTGCCTCTCGCAAGGAGGTTGTTTTTGCTGTCTTCTGGCTGATTTATACTAGGAAACAGGAAATGCTTACATTTTTTTGGATCCTGATCCAAAGGTTTTATGTGACACATGCGTGATGAATAGGTGATGTGTTATATTTTGCAGTTGATGTTCTTTCAGCTGACTAATATTGTAAGTTGTTGATATAGACTACTGGTACATTAACTTGTTGTCATGAATTGAAAGGCCGCCAGTATTATTTTTGACATCTCCTCTCATGGAAATTCAAAAAAGTATGACAGTTCTTGCCTATGTTTTTCTGACCAGTTGAACTTGTGATTGATAGACCAGGAAATGAGCTAGACAGCTTTATAATTTACCATGTGCAGTTTGTAACCTGGTGGATTAAAACAAGTTCCAACCCTTCTATTATTCAGTCTTTTGTTGAATTATAATTAATAGTAGGTGCCAGCCTCTGAAGGACAGTGCATAGTGATTACTCAGCGTTGAGCTGGTGCCTTTATGTGCTGAGTGTCTTGTGTATCAGCTTGCAGCGTTTGGCATTTGGGTGGTGCCTGTCTGCACCTGGGACAAAGGTGAATGCCAGTGTCTCCCTGCTGCACCACGTGACAGCAGAGATGTAAATGCATGGCAGCGTAACGCACAAGGTCCTCTGTCAGTGGATCTGGAACTGCTGTAAATGTTGTTTCAAAAAGCAAGAGAGAAGGGGGAAACTTTTGCTCGCTGAAAGGTTGTCTTTGTTAGCCGGTCCTGTGGACACACAGTGGTTCAGTCTTTGGTTCAGCTGGATGCTTTCTCACACTGACAAATGCATCTATGTGATGAAGGCAGGACGATATAGCCACTGCTGTAAGTACACTGCAGGCTTCGCTCCCAAGGGGGGGATCCCTGTGTCTTTAAGACACAGCAGTGTTTTAGAGGAAAGCCAAACACATTTTAAATGGTGACATAACTTTCCACTGAGAAAATAAGCACCTCAACTTCTTTTTCCTCTCAGGGATTTGAGCATTCCTGTGTTGTTCTGTTTCTTATTTTTAAACATTTGTTTATTAGTCTTGTGTTTACCCTGTTGTCTCCTCTTGTGCCTATTTTTAGTTCACCATCTTGTCAAGGTCGTCGGCTTGTCATCAGTTAAGATATCCACTGGAATTTTCAGGTTTTTTTAATTGATGCAGACGAAAAGATGTAGGCATAGTATTAGCAGTTCTGTGGTGAATAAAAATGACAAAGCAAACTACAACTGGTCAGTAAAGTGTTGCAATAACCCACAAGGAGTACACATACCAAAGAGTCACTCCTAATTTATTATTACAAATTTTACAACTTGTTCCTGTTCAGATTTGAGGGGCCAGTGTGATTTGCCGTCTGCAAGTTTGGTATTATCAGCAATAACTAACCAGAGGCCTCTTTATGGCGACATCTTTGACATTGACAAGTGGTTGTAATATCTGCACAACATGAGAGAGAGAGAGAGAGCAATAAATGTATGTTATAGTGATGGGACCTATTGTATGGCATAGCAGAGGGAAACAAGGCTGAGGTTGTATTGATCATCCAGGGAGACGGAACACATTAGACCAGGCAGACCAGCGGTGTGTCAGTCAGGTTTCCTAGTTTGTTGCAGTGGTACGTATTTATGACTTTCAACTGCAAAGCGATTGGGCCTTTGTCAGGAGGATGGTTGCCGCAGTTACCAGTTTAACAACATACCACAGTATAAAAATTGATGGTTATCATATCAGTAACATTTCTCAGCACTGGTCAAATGACAAAAAGACTATCAGAGAATCTCTACTGATCCTCTACTTCCTGTTTGAGCGCAACAGGCAGCAACGGCCCTACCTCCATAAAGACGGTGAAATCAGTAGCATGGGGTGAATTTTGTATAGCAGAATACCCAACAAGGGTTAGTGCCAGAGGACAGATACCTAGTTTGTAAGATATGTGATGCAAAGTGGCATGAAGTAGGAAACGCGTTCAACTGGTTAACCCATGCTTCAGATCATAGAATGTGTCCCATTTATGACTTAAATCCATGGTGAAGAAACACGATCAAAGAAGGTTCAAAATTTGAGACAAACTAAAATGGTCATAACTTGATTGTCCCAGTTTCTCAGAGAAATGTCTGTTCAATGAGCTGCAACTTAAACTAAAGCCTGTTTGAAATTGTTTTCCCAATGATTTTTTCTCTTGATTTCTTTTTAACTTCATATCAATTTTTGAAAAAACATTTTCATTCCTTTATGGGTCATTAAAGGTACAACAACTGCTAATACAGTTATTCCTCCTTACTTGTGGTTAATGCGTTCCAGGAACCACCTGCAAAAATGAAATTCTGCAATATAGCAACAAACTATTTTATTATTTACAGTAATTTAAACGTTTATAAACCCTCCCCATACTGATATTAAATCACCTTAAATCTGTATTGCCTTTTCCCACACTCTTATAGACATTTTAAAGCACTTTTGTGTCTCACGGAAGTCCTAGACTCACGGAACATAGTGCACTTCTGGATTACCTTCATAGTGATTACCTACTAAAAATCAGCGATGTAGTAAAGCCGCGCATGTTGATGCGCGAATGTGCGAGGGCTTACTGTAATATTGAAAAAGATTTGCAGTGGTACCGACCTAACAGTTTTTGGCAAATTGAAAGGAAGGCTAGGACACCACTGCAAGGTGGTGCCTCCCAACTGTACTGTATTAGAATCAAGTTTTGTACCACTTAAGTACCTCAAACAATGTCCACCAGAGAGATCTGTCAGCAATCACTGGTGCAGGTTATGATGTCTATGCTACACTCTGTCAGACAGACGATTCAGGATGAGGTAAACTGAATCGCTCCATGATTCAGAGATCAGTTGTTGTGGTGTGAACCAATCCTTCTCACCTCGTCTCAGGCCAACTGATGGTGATGCCTGCAACTCAGTTTGCCAAGTCAGCACTGGCTGGTTTTAGAACGTATGGCATGACATTTTTTCAGACACCCAATCAGTGCTTTGCCTTTTTAAAATTACAGGACCACCTCGTCATCAGTCTGTTTGAGGAAAATCTGCGTCTTTATGATAGAAGGTTTTAAATTTACTGCTAAACTGACAGCTGCACTGCTAAATGTTTCCTCTGTTCCACTCGCTTTTGCTGTCAGTCTGCAGCTTGCTCTCTTTCACACCCAGCAGCACTCACACTCTGCTCACAGCTTTTGCATTTGCCTTTTCATTTGTACTAGATATGCAGCTGTTGTTAGTAAATCCCTATCACAATGCTCAATCAGTTCCTAAGACACTCTAATTTATATTTAGCTATAAAAACAAATGCTTATGTAAGTACAAAGCATTGTTTTTATGGAAACTGTGCACATATCTGTCTACATTAGAAATAGTTGCAGATTTAATCTCATTGTGAATCTTGGGCTTTGGTTGCTGTGTTACTTTAGTATGAGACCTCTCTATGATCAATTTTGCCTTGTTACAATTAATACATATTCAACCTCGTCTGTCTCAAATTTAAATCCCTGTGGTGTTTCAGTTGAGGAAGCACTTGCATTTGTGACCAAAGCTTTCATCCAGAAGCATTTAAATGAACATTCTTTTGACTTGAAACATAGCTAGTGCCATCTTTATTCACACTAAAATAAAGCGTAATTTTATTCAGTTTTGATGGTAAACTGTCAGAGAAATCTTTGCTTGCTTTTAGGCTGTAAAAAATCTATCGTTGATTAAAGCCTTGAATTTCCCAAATAAATTTAACATATTAAAAATATATGAACCAGCAAAGTATTTTCTCTGCACCAAACAAGATGGAATCAGTGGGCAAGATGTGTTAAGGCATAATACTGTAAAATAGAACAATGCTCAAGGTAAATAATGTGACAGGCTTAAAATACAGCTGCAGTGTTGCACCCTCTGAACAGTCAGCACCAGATGGTTGCACTGCAAGCCAAAAATGGAACAGCGTCTTCCCGACAGCGTCAGTGTTAGTTACAAGATGCTGTAGTGATGTGTGTGCAGAGGCAGTCAGTCGCATGCAGGTGTTACTACGTCTACCAATCCTGCAGATTGATAAAGACCATTACAGTTCATATTGAGGCGTATAACTGTGTTATTCAGCCTATTCTAGATGTAAATCCTAATAAAAGTATTTCAAATTGTCTTTCTGGTGATAACAATGACTTAAGGTGTTATTGCTAACAGGAGGTACCTCCTGTTAACAGTTGTACATGCTGGAAACTTGCTTGGAGTTTAGTTTGATGGTGTCAAAGGATTTTGGCTAAACTTTAGGCAAACAAAAATAGCAATTTAGTTTTCTTTAATAGCCACAAATTAACAGGAAATTTCCTTCAAGAAATTACATTTCTGGCCCAGTTGAAGTGAACTGTTTCATAAAATGTGTATTGCTTAAAAAATAGCACTAGTGTGTGGTGTAATTAATTACTCTGTATGTATGGAGAAGCACGGATGTCTCTTACAGACTTATTTTAATTGGCTGAATCACTGATCCGGAGGTATGAGGTGACTTCTATGAGTGAAGTCGCTCACAGTTCTGGGCAGTTGCAATACTCTGAGGGGAATTGGAGGTATTACTGAACTCTCCTGTCTGCCTGATAAGAGGCTCTTGTTGCAGACTAGCTCAGCAGCTCTTCACTGTTGAAAAACAGTGCAAGCACAAAAGCTCTCTCAGCATGTTTGGCAGGAATTAAAGTGACATTTTGAAGATGTAAACTCTTCCCTACCCTGTTTGGGCTCTCCAGTGAGAGCATGTTGGACAGGCTAAATGAATACTTTGATGTCACATGTATGGAAAAGCCTACTTTCAGTAAACGGGCTAATCCTGAAGGCAGTAGCAATACATGAAGTTCAAACACTCATTGTCGCTTTGAGGATTACTTGGGTACAGTCATAAAGTCTGCACAGGAAAGTTTAAATGCCAGTGACGTTAGAGTAGTAACAGAAATAATGTGTGTGTTTTATGTAGAAACATGTAACAGAAAATTCTGACTGGACAAAAAAAGGGTTTTAATATGGTTTGGAGGGTGTGTGCATGCAGAACTGGGAGCGCTGTGTCATTTATACCCTGGTACATCTAAAAGCAATGTCATCTTTTCCATTTAGACATTCCCAAAGGTTTTCTTGTAAAATATGAGCAATATTCAAGGCTACAGCAATTACTCAATCAAGTTTCTCTATTTTTCTTTGTAGTAAGGGCAGCTACCATGCCTCAATTTTCTGCATGACATTATGATTAAATAGGTAAACTAGAGTCACAATGACAAATCCATAATCAGGATTTATGAAGTCAAAACAAGCTAAAGTCAAAGTGTAAAATGTAGATTAAATATAATTTTGCATGGATAGTCATTGGTTATCTAAGCTGAGTAACAATGATGTTCTACACTTAATTTCTGCTTCTTTTTATGCATATTAAGCTTTAAAAGCAAGATATATGTGATTAAATGACATTTTACAGTCTATAAACCATTTTTTCCCCTCTTGTTGTGAAAGTGTACTGTTGTACCAGTATACACCAGTGGTTAAGTCAAGCTGTAGAAGGAGGCTTATCAGGCTTGGTTGTCTAAGGGTCTCCTGAAACAGCCGATAGGTTCTGTGGCGCTAGAAGGGCTGTAGCTTTGGCGGGCACTGAAGCAAAAACCCAGATATTGCAGGACTTCCAAGAGGTTATGGAAAGACTTTTGGTTGGCATCGAGGGAGCTTGTTGGACAAATCGGGAAGGGAAAGAACGGCTTTGGCCAAGTCCATGTAGAACAGGGAAGGAGCTTACCTGACTGAGGATATTTTCAGGCGTTGGAAAGAGCACTGTGACGAGCTAACTGAACCCCACTGTCTTGTCATCTAAAGAGGAGGCAGAGTCTGAGGTGAAACTCGAAGATGCCCCCCAGTGGTAAAGGTGTTTGAGGTGGTTTAGGCATCTGATAAGGACATATCCAGAAGCCCCCAACCTCACAAAGAGATTGGAAACCAATTTTTGTACTTATGTTCCCATGATGAAGGTTTCTACCTGTGTTATGTTAGTTGATGACCCTTTCTTTATCAATCTGGTGTCTTAGATGCACCATACACATGCTTTTACTGTAGAAATGACTTCTACTGTACTTTATGAATAGAACAAATATAGGACCCCCCCCCCCCAAAAAAAAAAAACAAACCCAAAAAAACAAACACTTCTGATTGGGACGAGCAGTTAGTTTGCCTCCTGGTGTAGCTATTCTCAAAAACTGTTCAACACTACTCTTTTTCTTTTCCTTTGGGCTTTTCCCTTCAGGGGTCGCCACAGCAAATCAATTGCCTCCATCTAACCCTGTCCTTTGCATCCTCTTCTCTCACACCAACTACCTTCATGTCCTCTTTCACTACATCCATAAACCTCCTCTTTGGTCTTCCTCTAGGCCTCCTGCCTGGCAGTTCAAAACTCGGCAACCTTCTACCAATATATTCACTATCTCTCCTCTGGACATGTCCAAACCATCTCAGTCTGGCCTCTCTGACTTTATCTCCAAAACCTCTAACATGTGCTGTCCCTCTGATGTTCAACACTTAGTAACTAACTGTCTGATTTTACAGATCCTCAAGGCTGAATGCATTCGCTTCATGATGTAACATCTTCAGTGGATGAAGAGCAGGAACCCACATTAGTGTACAATAGAATGAAAATAAACCTGGTTTTGTGTCTTGGTGATCATTTCAGGCCAGAGGCATGATTGATAATTAGAGCAGTTGTCCATTGCTCCTTCAAAATATAAGTGACCTTGCTGATTAGCACTTAAAGCCCAGTACCAGGTCAATTTTGAAAGCGAAAACATTCGCGGATGAAGCGGCAGAAAATGAATTAATGTATCAACATTTCCTGGATAAAAATAGTTTTCTCCCACCATTAAGTAAGCGCAGTGTGATTTTACTCCGATAATATTTAAACAATGCAATAAATTGTTGCTGTCAAGTCTTGGTGCTCTTATAAATGTTGGGTTCTCTTCTCATGACTGTGTTGATCACTGTCATTATGTGCAGTGTTTGACCTTCATCTTATTGCAGCAGCTGAGCTCAGCATGTAGAACATAAGCAGTCCAATTTTAAATTAATCTTAGAAACATAGGCTTCAGCACCCCGTGATCTGCTACCCAGAAAATGAATGAATGAACTTGCAAAACGTTTGTCATGGAACCAAAAACCAAGAGCTTTTATGTTTTATTTACAGAAGCGTTTCCAGCTTTCTGAGACTAATTCCTTTGTAAAAGTTAAAAAAAAAAAAGTCTGAAACTAGTGAGTATTCATAGTACACATACCGCACTTCTTCACACCACATTGTCATTATTTTCCAGGCTGTGTCAAAACAAAACCCGGCAGCAGTTGTTGATCAGAGGAACTCTGAAAAGGGAAATGGCTGTACTCGTGAATGTGCAAAATATTCACTCCATGTTGACGAAGGTAAAAAAAAAGTAATCCCCAATGCTAATCTTAAACTAGATCCTCCTCAGATAATTGGGGTCCAAAATCCACCCCTGTATAAAACATCAAAATTCTGTGAGAGCATTTTGAGACATTGTGGGAATAAAGAGACAACCAAACTGACAAAGAGTAAAACGGTGACCTCTTTCAACTCTCCATGATCGAAATCTTCATTAACAAGAATAAGATAACATCTAAGCTAACCCTAACCCCACTGAAGTTGGAAAATTTAAGAAACCTTTTGAAATTGATCATCTGGTCTAAGTTCTAACAGTAATTCTGAAGTGGTTACGCGAGTCTAGGTTAAGGCACTACGAATGGCACAAAAAAACCCTTCAGAACACACGATTGATGTCTAATTGTGGTTGATGTCAAGCAGCGCCCGACTATCACACTGGGGTTTAGGAGGCAGCTGATGGTTCCATCTGGGTGTGTTAAATTTGAGCTGAAATAGGATAAGTGCTGGACACCAGCCAGCTGCTGCTGTCTGACACCATTCACTCCTTAACGTCACCTTCAAATGATGAAAAGACTTCTGGAATAGGTAAAAACATGGACTGCACACCGACCGTATGTTTCAACCGTACAGTCAGTGGTTATCATTGTGTCTCCTGTGTGACTGAGTAGAGATGAACCACACAGACGCGTTGCATCGTCTGAAGCCAGGCGAGTCATATCGCATGTTGAATATTGTTAAATGCTTTACTGGATGTCAGGCAAAGGTCAGAATCTATTCTTGGCTTTATTCATAATGTTGGGTCTGTTTGCCTGGACATGACACTCATAGAAATAAATATGCACCTGTTGAATGTCACAATGGCTTTGCAGACTATAAACAGCACAGGTATTTTCTGGTTTGTTGCATTACATCACTGCAGCTGTGCGTATTATTCTCCTACGCAGTTTTGATATACGAGATTCCTAGAGGCAGTCTGGTCCTTTTTGGGTTTATTCACTACGTAGTATCATATCTACGAGTTGAGATAGTAGTTTGAAAATACTGGCATATTTTAAAATGATCAAAAAGTGATATTAATATACCACAATTAGACTCTTACAGTTATTTCATTTTTCCTGATCCCAAAAACCCCCAAACTACAACTACGTTGTTGTTTGAGAGGTTGGGATTTGTGAATCTGTAAAATATTCGCTTGCATTTTTTTCTGTAAATATTTATTACTAAAGAACTTAAGATTCAAATTCAGATAAAAAATAGTTCAGTTATGTTTGTTTAGGCCAACACAGCAGTATTGTATGATCTGTTGATATTTAGCTTTTAACCACATATAAATTCTGCTGCACCGAGTGTTCAGACTTTAGATGTGATTTACCATCACATGTCTACTATAGACATCTCTTTAACACCTCTTTAATACTCTGATTCTGTTGTTTTGTATATAATTTTCTTTTTTTTTCTTCATTGGTTGGTTATTAATCCATGTGAAACTGAGGTCAATTCTGATCTTTCTCAGCTATGTGGCAGAGATCAGATTTAGCCCACATGACATCATATGCTGAGTTAGTTAATCCCAGGAAGAGGACTCTGTGTTGCTGCTGGTTTACTCCACCCATATGAGAGTGTTGAAGCATCTGCAGGTTGAAATATAGACACCACCATGAAGGTGCCGATACTGTAAATATGTATTTGTACTACCTACTATGAGAGGAATCCTTGAAAGAGTATTTAAGATTTAATTTCACACCCATTCCCAGTCTTCTGTAGCCACAGGATAAATCCTGCTAGAGCGGTATTTGTTGGTATCGCTGATATAGACAAATCTGTAACCTGTTTAGCTGTGAGTAGCAGCTAGCATAAATCAGTTCCCATTTCATTCATTGCTACTGAAATTGTCACGATCCGACTGAGAGGGAAACTTATGAAGCTGGGGGAAAGGTTGGGTCTGACGTCCTTTGTCATTTTGTATTGCAGGTTGTCTGTTTTTTTGGCACAAAAGGAGCATACAAGTTTATCCCTTTACTCACATAAGGGTTATTTTCTCTTCATTTCTCCTGACCAGCGTGCCTCTCATAATTTCTTTTATATATTTGCAAATTATTTTGCCTTTTTTTTTTTAAGTATGGCAGACTGTCTATCTAGATCAGTACAGCCACAGGGGCATCTGTGTCCTTGGGCACAAACTTTCTAGTTATTTTTTAATGTCGTCTCTATATATGGAACTCTTTCACAAGCACATAACGTGTTTCCCACATAGACTTTTCTTGGGCAGGAAGCCCAGGTATATTAACAGTAATACAAGTATATTTGGCAGCCATTTCAAAGTTGTATTTTTTTAAATTAATAATTATATCCTTGAGAGAGATTCCATGCTTGGTTGATTCTATATCCCTTCACTCTATTCCACACTTGGCAGGGATACAACATATTTTTCCACAAAATTATCTGTTAGTTATTGAAAAAATAAGCAGTAGATTAATCTAAAGAATAATAATTTGCAGTTTCAGTGATGATGTAAAAAAAAAAATTGACAGACTTTTTTACAAAGCAGAGATCATGGCATGGAGTCTTAAGCTTTAGTTATCTCTGACTCACTGGTGACTTTCTCCACTAGTGTCTTACTCCACCAGCAACCAACAACCCAGTTCTTGATTTTATTTTTTTTAAACAAAAATTGCATTTATAGGAGATACGGTAATATGGTTATTACTCAGATCTTCCAAACCAATTATCAATTTTCATGCCTAAAACTGTCTTCCTTCTGTCAAAGCGTCCACCGAAACAACATCACCATGTCAACAACTATTTGTACATCAGGGGTATGACTTCCCCCACTTCCCTCTTTGGCCTTCCTCAGAAAAAGGCACTATTTGTCAGACCGATCGTGTCAGACATAGGTGACTTTGTTGCAGATGTTGGACTAAAATCCTTCATATCATTAAATATGACTAAGATGAAAACATAACGGTTTTGTGAAATCTACGAGAGGAACTACTTGAGTGAAAATGTTTTACTGTCCTGTCACACAACTGACTGACTAGTTTAATAATCCTCTGGTTATGTCAGGGTTGACTATCAGCTGGGGGAGCAGATTAACACTTATTCATATGATCAGGAGCAGTGTATAGACAAACATGTTACATCAGACGTTTGTAGCTTGGCTATGGTCACTTACACGTCCATAGCTTATCCTATCTGCTGGAAATAAAGATGACTGAAGTACATAAAGCTGCCATAAGCCTCTGTTTTCTATTGTAAGCTGTTTTAACGTTTCCTGTTTTAGGATGCCATCTGTTTTGACTCATTATTCATATATTTTATATTTTATTTCCCCATCCTCCCTGGCATGGCTCCACTTATGCAAGACACGCTTGTTCTTCGTGTTCATGCAGGAGGTGGATGACACTAAAGCAGTTCACTACTTCACCTCCCTGACTAGTCATTTGTCTTCCTCCTACAGATTTGTACTCCTCTGTATGGCCTCCTCAATTTTTTTTTTACATTTACATTTTTCTATTTGAATTTTTCTATTAACTTTAATGGCTGCACAATATATAAGTTTATAATCAGGGAATGGAATTCAGCCCCTCTCTGACATACAAGAATATACAATTGTAAGAATAAGACCATAACCCAGTACAGGTATGCAATGCAATCAAGAAATAAATGTTTATTAGTCTTTGAAATTGTGCATTTGCATTATTATGCTGTCTATTATAATATGGTTTTAAAATGCTGATAATATGGTTCATTGCAATTATTTTGACCAGTATTCATTTTGCAAGAATTTAATTGAAAAGAAAAATCAACAGTGCTTTTTTCCTGTCTGACCTGTAGTGCTCTTTTGTTTTGGTGTGAGTTATAGAGTTTTATAGAGTTTAGAAATATTAGCTGTCGTGTTTCTGATTGGGTGAAATAGCATTCAACTAAGATTCTAGTTTGCTCAGTTAGCTAATCTCTCATCCATAGCTAGCCCCCCCCCCCAGTCTGATTAAAAATACAGACAGAAATAGTTCCCAAAATGACATTACTAATTTTCTGGCATATTGAACACTCCACACATTTGCCATTGAGTTGAACTATATTCAAGAGAAGGCAGACATCTCTAAAACTCGTCTCATACAAAAACAACCTACAAATCCGGCAGCAGATAAAGAATGTTTTTTACTGTTGGTGTGATTGCTGGCCGTTCTGTTCTTTTTCTATAAATACATGTCCCCCGTAAGACATACAAAAGTAGTCATTATTGTGAGCCTGGTTCTAAGTGGGTGGATCTGTGTCACTTAAATTAGGGTTATACAGTAATGGAAAAACAAAATAAAACCTTGTCAGAATTCACAACTTATTGAGCTACAGGAATATACATTCCAGCAGGCTTTAGAACTATTCAGTCTGTGTTGATAGGTTTTTAGAAAATTAACGTAATTCATTAATTATTCATATATTTTTTTTAAATAAATTGGAAAATGAATTAAGTACAAAATGTACTGTATATTTGAGATGATGGTCACTTCTTTTTTAACTCCACTTTTAAGCCATCCTTTGATTGACTCTCAAAGCGAAACCACAGAACACATCCCACAGTACTGAGAGCGGCCATCATAGAAAGACAGAAAGTCCTTTATTATGTTGAACACAGCTCTTACATTGTGTGTACTCCTACGTGCTTGCTGGGCACCAGGAGAGAAAATGCTCCTGATTTGATAAAGGCCCTAACAGAGTGAATGTGGGAGCTTAACAGCTTTCGGCTCTCAGTTCATATAATTTAAAATAGAAGTGCTTTAGAAGAATTACATGCACACGGGACTCTTTCGATTAAATCTCACTTCAGGCATCTCTTGTGAAGTTGCCAGGTTAAATAAATGTTCATATTTTCATGCTTTCCATACATTATATTGCATACAAGTAAAAAACATGGGGAAATTATATACTTAGGAAAAGTTTATTTTGTCATATTGACAGATTATTTACACCTGTGAAACCATGACAAACCAGCATTGTGTGTCAGAATTTGGCTGTGTGTTGTTATTGTGGTTATGTGTTTCCACATAGGCTGTGCTATGTTTATTGAAGGCTCAGAAGTGGAATTAATTTGGGTGTGTGTTTGTTCTGTCCACTTCATATTTGTCCATAATGCCCTTGTCATCATGGTAGTGGGGTTAATCAGATTACATTTTAGGTGGTAAAGCCGCGGTATAACAAAGAATATGTCCTTTCGGATTGATTATCAGCCATATTCTCACAAAATTTTCTATCTTCTCACACCCTACAAGTCTGATCCGAGATGTAATTTAAGTTCTGCTGGGCATTAAAATCACAACATTGACTATAGACATTTAAATAACATGAGTTTTTCTGTGTGTTTAAAATTGTCGCTCACAAACTGCTTTTGTTGCAGCTCTTAACACCTTTATGTTGTGTATTGAGTCTGTAAGTCATGCAGTAATAGATGGCTAAAAATTACTTGTGAGCTTTTCTCTTTCATTACTGACACATATGCTATGTTTTCTTTTTTGTTAATAACCCACAGTGTAAAGTGAGCTGAATGATTGACATGTCACTATTGATAAAGAATATTGACTTTTTGATTCATGGTCTTGATATTTTGCTTTTTTCTGTCTTCTCTTTCAGGAACCTATAAAGTCCCGGGCACCACAGCTCCATTTGGAGTATAGATTTTACAAACAGTTGGGAAATTCAGGTACGATAAAGACGCCGTTTGTTTGTTATGTGTTATAATGAACGAGTTAAAAGCCAGGGGGCTTTTTACACTAGACTAGTCCTGTCAAGAATAAAACTCAGCCTTTATATTTAGAAACTGACACAAAGAGAGACATCTGCCTCATAAGATGGACATGCTTGTTAACATTTGTAAAAGACTATTTGTCTCTAAATTTGTGAAAATAATTAGGTTCCCTTAAATCTAATAGGGATTACAAAAGATACATCTTCAAAAAAATGTTTTTATGTCATGCCCTTGTGCTTAATTTGTGTTACTTTACTCAGGATTGTATACTGTAAATCATGTAGTTGTTGTGGAGCTCAGTCTGGTCTTTTCTCCATGATGCATTAGAATAAATATCACCCTCATCTGTAGTTGCCCAGTTAGCACAGACAAGTTTAGTTTCCCTCTCTGCCATGCAGTGTGACTCTTTCAGATTATGCATTTTTAGTTTTTTCTTTTGAATCATGCTAAAGCGGTGCAGTGCAAAGCAAAAATGGGAGAGAATAGCAGATGATGCATTTTAAAAAGTATCTGCATCAGTGTGGACACCACATGAGCAGAAGTATGGCTTCCACTCTACTTAAGGCTAAACTTCACGTTTCTTTATCTTCCCACATCTGTGAAAACCAATAGATGCTATGTAAGCCTGCCTCCTCTTTTCTAATCCCACATCTACAGTAGCAAATCTTTCCTCTCCTGCAGCACTGCCCAGAACATGTTAATGTGCTTTGATGCATAGCTGTGACTCTGGGGCAGCAGCTCTTTGATCTGGTTTGGCTGGATCCAGAGGGCGAGAGAGGAGGCAGAGTCAGATGGTTTGGAGGGACTGGGGCTTAATTTGTGTCACACCACGACCAGGCTGGCAAGCTTTGACTTTTTTTTTTTCTTCCTTTTTCATTTTATCTTCATGTAATGTCCTTAATTCAGAAAACATATGCAACCATGTCATCACTTTATTACCTAAGGCAAACTTAGAAGAGCAAAAAAAAACATTTGAGGCTATCACTCCTGTTGCATTTAGCGGTCCAGCCACCCACCCATGCCTGCATGTCCCAGCTATTCCTTTTTGGATCCTCTGGTCAGTCAACAGGTACCAAGTCCCAATTAACATTTTATCACTTCACTTTGCCCATCAAAGGAATACTTAATCTGTTGAAAGGGTAGCTATGTTTGGAAAAAAAAAAAATGGAGAAGTGTGGGGGCAAAGAGTGTAGGTGCCATGGCCTTTTGGCTACGTTGTGGATGACACAGCGTGTCACGGGATGTGGAGGAGACTGACTGACTGACTGGCTGCTCAGAGTATCATCGACAAATATTTAGAGCCTGTGGTTGGAGCTAAGCAGCCATGAGAAGCTACTGTCATTCTAGCACTTTTACAAGTGGCTTCGTCCTCATGTTGCGCTGATCCACCCCCCGTCTGACAAGTCGTGGTCTAATTTTGCGACACGTGCTAGTTTCCTTGCTCCTTGTGCCAGAGCAAAAGCCCACAACTGTTGATAAGGAGGTGGGGCCTTCGGGCAGTCCTTGACTATTTATAGAGAGCCCTTTACAAGCAGTCAGGCCATTATGGTGTGTTTACTTGGATTGCTTCCCTAGTCACATTATCCTCTACCTCCCTGGTTGACTGTGTGCTGCCTACAGATAGCAGAGCCACAATCTGACTTGAATTGCTAAAGGACTGTTTTATGACTGTTCTCATGTTTAATCTCTCTGATCTGTTTGCAATTCTCACATAGTGCAAGCCAGACACAAATGAACTGATCAGAAACTGTACTTGTTATCTTGTGTGTTATTTCCCTTCGTTGCAGCTAGGGTTGTGTAACAAACTACACTTAATGGTGGAACTGACGATCGACTCGTTTGATCGATCGGCGCCAGATCTCACCATACTTAGGTAACAGTAACTAACAACAGCCACACTACAGCACCCGTGCAAGTGTTGCGGTGCTTTAAAAACTGATTATTTTTCTGTAGTTGATGTTACACCAGTTTATTTTTTTCAGGCCAGTTGAGTAAATTACGTACAATGAAAACAGTTTCTCTAGGGCTTCTCAGGTATTAAACAGCTTCCTCTTTCAAAGCAACCAGTGTTACAACATATTTGGTGACATATTTTTTCTTCTTTTTGTTCCTACGCCGGAAACTGTATAGTCCTGTGGACGGTACTAATATGGCTTCAAAAGGTCTCAAATGCTAATTATAGCAGAAGCTTCCTCTGAGTTGTGGCTCTAGTCTTTTCCTCTCTTCCTCATCTCTGTATTTTTTCTTGATTGTGGTGCATCGAACACATCTTCAGTCTTATTCTTGGTGACTGATGTCTGTAGTTGTGTAACGTGATGCCACCGCCCTCGCATATGATGTCCACAGGTAGAATAATTGAACAATCTTTTTCATCATGTGACTGACACGTATTTATTCACTACTTAATATAATTTTTACACCAACGATCCTATTTTGTTTTTGTGTTGGATGCCTGATGTTGCCTTTCATGTTGACAGAGATTGCTGGTGTGATCTTACTGTTTTTGACGTCATCAAAAAATGAGTCACAAGATGGTAATTCCCTAGTGTGACTGTCAAAGCGAGTGGGTGAAAATTAAGGGCTGTAATATTCTCTTTTGCTCTGTTTCAGCATGCCACTGCTCACATGGTGCCAAGACCCACATATGAACAATTTAGTTTCTAAGATAAAGCACTTTAAATTGACAGAACATAAAAATCATTTGACAATGGATCCAGCTAAATGCTTGCTCATAATTTATTTAACATGCTTAAAGGTTAGACATTGACCACTGGCCAAGCCGGACACACTTTGAATAACAATCAGGTAAAAATGGAGTTACTATATGACCACATAATTTAGCTAAGAGGTCATGTCTCCAACGGATGACTGACAACTCTGTGAAGATATGGCAGGAACACACACTTAACTGTCTAGCATGGGAGGGGTCAAGGCAGTAGATTGGATCTACTTATGTTGTCATCTTGGCTAAATGGGCACATGTGAACCTGATGCTCCTACGCAACCCAAGTGCCTCAAATATGTCACAGCGTGGACTGATCAGTGCTTAACGCTCAGGAGGAGCTTATCTGTCCACTGTTAATTCTCCCCTGCCCTGAACAGATCCCAGCTGTTGGGAATCCTGCCTCCCAGCCCCTGATAGAAGACTTGGTTTTGCAGTTGTTTTTAGAAGCAGCAATTCTATAAAGTGTCTTGTACTCTCCAACCTGACTTTGGCTTCTTCCCTGGTCATTTGACCACCGTGTTCAGGGGAATGATATCACAGATACACACAAATTATATAATAGCACTGTTTTTAGAGATAATCATGAGAACCAATTTGAATTGAAAGCTTTTTTCACAGTTTAGAAATAGCTGTTATACTATAGGCAGACCTCAAATAGCTTATAAATCACTATTGACATCATTATGTAAGCACTATGTGTAGCCGCTGTAAAGTAATGAATGTAAGAAAGCAAATGAACTCATCCGTAAACATAAATCACAATGTTGCCTGACGGAGCAACAAGAGCAACAATCTCAACTTGTCTTAAAGGAAAATCATGTAGTGCATTAAAATATTTTAGCATAATTTTAATTGGTTGTGCAATAACAATGAATGAATGAAAGTATCTGGTAGAATTTAATTAACCTTATTTTCCATCATTGTTGTTGAGCCCTATGGCTTCTTCTAGGAATGTTGCACTATGTTGTACAACCTACAGTATGTTGTATTTGTAGCTCCAGGCTTTGTCTCTGCAAACCTATGCACTGATCATATTTCATTGTGAGAACAGCCCAAGGGCTTTTAGCATAAGTAACTCCTCTTGCCACTCCTTTTCCTCCTCCTTCTGTCATTGTGCTTCAGTCCTTAATATGCAATCCCCATCCTCTTCTCTGTTGGCCATCTCCTGTATTTACTAGTCCTATTTTATTAGTCTTTAATTCAGCTGTCAACTCTGGCCTTTCATTGTATGGTAACATTGTCCTCAACTGCCATGAACGCACCCTTCCCACCCTTGCATGTGAGGGCTTGTCTGCAGATACAATAAGTTTGTTTGTCTCAAATTGTGAATCAAACACCACTGATGGTGATCCAGGGCATAGACTCACACATCACACTGTAATGCTGGGCTCAAATACTATTTGTAAATAGTATATCATGTGTATATTATCATTGAAATTACATAGATGTATTGTCACCAGTGTGATTTTGTTTGCTTTTTGTGTCTTTAATTGGCTAATTGTTGGTTTGCCCTTAACATTGTGAAGGTAGGGAAATGTGAATCAATATGATCATTGGCACAACTCCATAGAATTGAATGTGCTCTGATGTTGTTTCTGGTGAGTGACATGCCAGACAGCGAGTCTGTTTGAGCGCCAGCACTGTCTGTTAAATCTGCTGCTGATGTTTGCTCAGCGAGGGAGAGCTACACCAGCTATACTCTAGTCATGGATCACGTTAAGCCAGTGTCGTTGTAGCCGACATGTGGTAGAACATAATTCTTGTCCCTGATGTCAATGACGAATAATCCAGAAGGTGTTTGTATTCCTCCATTGTAGTTTCTCTGCAAGTGTTGGTCTTGGGGGAGATGTTTAGTTGAGAACCATTGTACAAAGCTGATGTTCAGGAATTGATCAGGGGGAAAAGTTCAAATTCTTGTTGGATTGGCAATTCTGACCGGATTTACCTGAAAGTGTGTGGAGGGGTGAGGCGTGGGTAAGGAAAGCTAAGGAGAAATATCTGATATATTTTGGCCAGAACATACAGTACATTTGTTCTCCGGTGAATGCCAGTGAAGCTTCTTTCTTGTTGTCTTTTGGTTTGAGTTATGTCATAATTATTTGTTAATGTGAGATCTCATGAAAATCCCAGTGTTTTTCTTATTATTTAAAAGAAAAACATTGCAATACCAGTTTTTCCCCCCATACAATGCTCGTGTGATGACGGTTCCTCCCATCAGAGTTGGGCCAGACTTTCATGAGTCCAAACTGGATGTCAGTTGTTTTGCTGATCTACAGCCCTCATTTGTCTCGATCCCACATTTTTTTGTGCATTACACTCAAGTGCCGTGCAAAGTGGCTTTCTTGTTTTTAATCAGTTTCCTATTGTCACCGAGTCTCTTCATGCATTGGTGTTTTGTGTCCCGTTGCTTTATCATTGCTGATGTGGAACCTCTGGATCAGTGTAGATGAATAATATGTAGATACTTTGCCTTGACAGTGGATCAGAATTGGTAATGAAAAGCTATGTTATGAAAAGCCACTAATTGGCAGATAAATATGTGTATGTGTTATTTCAATTTTAGCAAATACGTTCTTGTCACTTCCCAATTTTTGATTCCTTTATGGCTGAAATGAGTTCAAAAAGAGATATCATAGAAATGCATATCTTTAAATTTAATTTTGTTGCATCATTGAATGTCATTTCAGAGTATTTATAGTCAAAAAGAACAATCACGATTAAATGTATGTAGTTTACATGTCTGTGCATTATAGCTCTGTACAGTAATGTCAAATGTGAACAGGTGGTGACTCACTTCGGTGTAGAGACTGCTAGAACGCCACAAAACAATGTCATTTCTTTTAGTGCTGTGCCAGCAATGGAGAAAACAGATTGCTCCACATTAATTTACATCCAGGCCACGCTTTAAATGTTTTGCCACGTTTGATGTGCAAACTGTTTCACAACTAATTAGCTGCCCACATGTAGAGCACTTTGCCTTTTTGCTTTGTAAAGGAAAGCCACACGTTTTAGTGTGTGCTATTATCCAACCGTGTGACTGCCATGCAGCTCATGCAGGTTTTCATGTATTTAACAAACCGATTTGTTGAACTGATGCTGTTCCATTAGTGCATGATGTGGAGAGGATTTAGCAGATTCTTGTAGATTTGTTGTGTGTATTTTGAATAACTGGTGAGCAGAACAGTTGAAAAAAAATTTTTTTTTTTCGTCCATTTAGAATTAGTGCCCACCAAAAGTAACAAACATGAGAGTTAGAATTTCATGTGAGAAGGTATAATTTCTTACATTGTCAGACAAGCAATCACTTTTTGGAATGTAGCTCACATTATCGAAACTCCACTGTATTTCTTTCCCACTGTGGGAACACCTATACATGAAGGTATTCTAGTCTGTCAGTTTTGATCCATCCTCATTCTTTAGAGCTTACTCAGCAAGCAGGAAAGTGGGTGTGGTGCCATGGAGAAAAGTCAATTTACTGTACAGTTGTCGTTGTTGAGCTGCTTGGTGTCGCTGGTGTCGGAGACACCTTTCCCTTGAATCCTGCTAGTGGAAAAACAAAGTCAGCCACACCTGTTTCTGACAAGTGTAGTTTGTCATTGCTTCTCTATTGTTAAGATACCCCCCCCACCCCTCCAACCCTAGATTAAAAGTACCACTTGAAGAGAAACATTATTCTGTGTAACTTGACCAGAAATGTATTGTAATGATATTTTACAAAAGCTTCATGTGTTTGTGTGATCGCAGAGGGAATCCCTCAGGTGTACTACTTTGGTCCTTGTGGGAAATACAACGCCATGGTGCTGGAGCTGCTTGGACCCAGTCTGGAGGACCTGTTTGACCTCTGTGACCGCACCTTCTCGCTCAAGACCGTCCTCATGATAGCCATACAGCTGGTAAGGCTTGGAAGAGGAGGCCACTCAAGTTTAGATGATCTGGGTTTTGTCATTTCAGACGACAGAAAATGCTTTGATTCAAAAATTGTTTTAAAGTGGAAGGAAATCCCACAGGAGTAAAGACATGAGTACTTGTGACTATTCATTATTTTTCATACTTTATCTTTGTTTATGTAACTTATATGTAATTATACACACCCAAATTATGCAAGTCTATTGGTTCATAATATTTTTAAAGAAGCTTGGGGCTTCTTTATAAGGGTGGAGTGAACTGAAATGATTTTAGTTATTTTAAATGGGGAAATATTTTTTGACTTACTAGTTGTTTGACTTACGAGTTCAGTCACGGAACAGATTAAAACTTGTATCTCTATATACTGCTGTAGTTGTATGAATTAAACACTTCATGTTCTTCCTACAGCTGATTATAGTCTTGTGTTTTAGTCTGAACCACCATGATCTTCAAAATATCCTGATTCATAGCTATGACTGCAAATGTTATCAGCATTTAATGGACTGTGTAATCTTATCTTGTCATCAAACTGCATTTTGATGTTGCCCAGCTAATTTCATTCCTATGAATATTTCACTTTCTAGTCCTGACCCATTTATTGCTCTTTTAGATTACACGGATGGAGTATGTCCACACCAAGAGTCTCATATACAGAGACGTGAAGCCAGAAAACTTCCTGGTTGGACGGCCAGGAAGCAAGAGGCAACACACCATCCACATTATTGACTTTGGTCTGGCCAAAGAGTACATAGACCCTGAGACCAAAAAACACATCCCTTACCGGGAGCACAAGAGTCTGACTGGGACAGCACGCTACATGAGCATCAACACACATTTGGGAAAGGGTAAGAAAATCTCAGGAACACAGCTATCCATTTATCTTACATTTGCTCATGTTTACTTTTAGTACATAAATATAAGTACAAATCTTACATATACACAGCTACGTAAACAAAAACCTTTTAAAGCAGATTTTACACATAATTATTTATTTGACCATTGGACTTTAGTGTACGTGTACCTTAGGTGTTTCTGGAGATCATCTGTGTCACTTTGGGCGGGTTCATTTTCATCCATCTATGATAAATGGCCGACCACGTCCCAAGGAGACTCGACAATCATGTTTTAAATCTGACCAGTCACCTCATTAATTACCCTGGTTCCATCTCTCTAGTCTATGCTCATCACTCTATGACTTAATAAAGTTTTTATGCTGCACGTGGTTAATTATAACTCCTGGAGTATTGTGCAGATGTGCTGCTTTATATTTCCTAAGCCCCAGTTGTAACCTTGATGAATATCCACCGGTAGCATTGTAATTTCCATCTTCTTCTTTCCCTTCCAGAGCAAAGCCGAAGGGACGATTTGGAGGCACTTGGTCATATGTTCATGTATTTTCTCCGAGGGAGCCTCCCCTGGCAGGGCCTAAAGGTATTGTTGCATATTGTTCAAAGGTGTCCAACATTGTAAATACATACTAAAACTTTATGTTTGTCAGGACTCTGAATGTCCACCATCCACCTGAGCTTAGTGATCGAGAGCCTGGGGACTGCCACACCATCCTCACACACTTTTTTTTTTCTATTATTTCTTCAACATGAAAGAATAAGGAGCAGCGTGTATTACATTGAAACTTTTGAGTCTCTGACTTTTCAATTAATTGTGTAATACATTTTTATAGTATGTGTGGTTATAAAGTGCAGCGATTAAGTGCTCAGGTATGTGGTCAATTTTAAAATAGCTGATGGAGCGCTACAGCTGGTCCCACCAATCACCCCAAACGTAGAGACCTCATTTAAATGACTGATCATTTGTTCATCTTTACTTCACTGACAATGCAAGAACACAAAGTAATGGATAATGCAGAGCTGTGCCTCGGCTAACTTTGTCACCTGGAAACCAGGCTGACTCCAGGAGTCAAAACAGCCATATGTTATGATCATGGCCAACATCTCGTTGTAATAGAACAACCTGCCATTGTTTTCTGTTAGCATCACCATGCATCACGGGTGTTATATTTCCTGGACAGAATTCAACAAAGGTGCTTTTAGTCAAATTTCTTCGGTTGGTGACTAAATTGTTCCTGTGTATGTCGCCACTCCCTTACATTTGCATATGTGTTACTATACACACCCACACGCGTTTTGCATTTGAACAGTTTTAGAGACGTAGCTTAAAGCGTGGAGGAACACTTACGTGTCGACAGGTGTCGTGAAGACAGGCTAGAGCTGAACGGACTGGCAGAGCTTTTTCGCTGGCATTAGTATCAGAGGTGTACATCGAACAGATGAGAAGACAAGACACCTCTTTTGAACATTTGCTATGTGGGAGGCAGCTCATGGCAGATGAATGTGAGGGATGCATGATTGTGGAGGATGTTGGGTTGCTCAGGACAAAGCGAAACACACAACATGACAACCTGCATAAAAATACTATAAAGGAGTATAGTGTCCAGTTTTACAACTCACATTTTAGTGTAGTTTCATCTGAATTAGTCCAATGTTGAGATATTATCACTGGAGTGCTGATGAGGAAGATGTTTATCTGGTCTCATGAATCCTGATGGATCGTCGTTGGTGTTTGGTAAAGCCCATTAATACACCCCCTGTATGCCAACCCAAGGTGAAGACAAAGTTGAAAAACTACATACAATAAAAACATCCCAAAAATGGAAGGACAACCAAACTATATGCTGTTTACAAGCTCGTCGCTGTGCCACCTGCTGATATCGGCTGAGAGGAGAGAAGGTAGCCGTGCCTCAAGCACTTTCACTGTTAATTCTGGTACAAATTATCTGTCATATTGTAATTAATTATCAAAACATGTCATCTTTAAGATTATACTTCATTTTTAAAGTCATCTTTTCCTTAAAGACATTAGGCAAATTCTCTCTCTGTTATCAGTGAAGGGTGACTCAAATGAACGAGGTCAATGCAGGATAAATGTGCTCACAGCTCACATCACCAGTTCTGCCCCTATTCACGTCCACTGCACAAAGCAATGTGTTTTCTCTCATTTTGAGTGTATTTTTTCTTCTTTCCCTTCTAGGCAGACACTTTGAAGGAGAGGTATCAGAAAATTGGGGACACCAAACGGGCAACACCCATAGAAGTGCTTTGCGAAAGCTTCCCTGGTCAGTAGAACCGAGCAATTTCCTTTATATTTTCTGTCGGTCAGTCATTTCTATTATTTTTTTTATTTGTAATTTAACGATATTTCTCTCGCAACAGAAGAGATGGCCACCTACCTGCGCTATGTGAGGAGGCTGGACTTCTTTGAGAAGCCTGATTATGATTACTTGAGGAAGCTCTTCACTGATCTGTTTGACAGAAATGGCTACGTCTTTGACTACGAGTATGACTGGGTCGGAAAATCACTTGTGAGTTCCTTTTACTGAGTCCAAATCTCCTCATCTTACTGAAATCCTTTGCTTTGAACATTAATTTTCTCAGCTACAGAATTTCTCACTAGATCATGACCGATTGTTTTTGCAAACACTGTGTACGCTATGTAATATCTTTTACATTGTGGGGGCTGACTTTTTCTTTTTACCATCGTTTTCTTGCTCTAATTGTCTACAGTTTGGCAGTATTTGCATTATTTGTGTGTCTTGCAGCCCACACCAATAGGCCCAATCCCCAGTGATACCCCCCTGCAGCCCAGCAGCAGAGACAAAGCACAACAGCAGACCAAAAACCAGGTGAGGTTACCAGCACTAAAACACATCTATGTTCACCTGCCAGGCTGTGCCCGTCTGTGTTCAACTTCCTGGAGGAAGAACTTCTATTCCGTGTCTTGCTCATTTCAGTCCATGCCTACAGTCTGACTGCTGAGCAGTGGCATCACCTTTCCTCAGACTTTGTAGAACAAAAAAAGGTTTTAACAAAATTGATTCCTTACCAGTGGATTAGCTCTAATGCACAATGATTAGTCACACTCTCCTTCTTCGGCCATGAAACAAAGCACTTCAATTTATTCTTCACACCTTGCCAGTCTAAGCTTTGGTCATTGCATGCATGAGTTGAAAATGCAAATTGCATTGTTCACACCAGTAATGACAAGCCTTATTCTTAGTGTGTGACAGAATGTGTACTTGAATTTTATACTTTTTTAAAAAAATTTCATTTATTTTTATCGGCATGCTACCCAGGCCTTTTTTGTTGGCTTGATTCAGTATAGGGGAAATGATTCAAGTGTTTTTAGTTGGAAACACCCACAAAAATCCACGATACTAATCATCAGTGTTTCTCATAAAGCTATGCAGGGAAGCCATTAGATTTTATGACTGACTTATTGCAGTGGACTCTAGCCTCCTTTTTACTGCTCCACATTTCTAACAATTGGCTCAATATCAACTCGCAACCCTTTGAAGCTTGCCAAGCACCAATTCCAATACCATGTATGATGCCCATGAGTGTAAAAACCTGTTAGAATTAATGGTGAAAAAAGTCAGCTACGATAAAACAAAACATCTGCTTTCTCTCTCTGTAGTTACAATGTATATTTAAAGAGCTCAGAGCTCTATTTTAGCTATGTTGTATTGAATATGCAGTGTTAGCTGAGGTGAACAAGGCTGGTGTTTTTTTTTTTTTTTTTTTTTTTTTTTACTCTTGCATGACATTTACTAGCGTTTTGATCTGTGCTTCGCATAAATTTTTGCTTTCCTCTTCTCTATTAACATAGTTGTTCTTAACAAGCCTGCTTCTGCTTGGGAGATGTCTTCTATAATTTTTTTGTTTTGTTTTTTTGTTGTTGTTTTTTTCCATTCACTCCCCCTTCTACCCTCCACATCCCTCACCCCACAACCCTCTCCCCTTTCCTCCCCTTTCCCTCACTACTTCATGACCACCTGCCTCAACCTCTTTGCTCTTTGCGTCAAGTCACCTGAGCCCAAAGGAAGTGAGTCTCAGCCCACTCCAGTGACCAATAAGGAGACTCTGGGGTCGCACCTCACAGCTGAGCGGCTGGGGGGCTCTGTTCAGGTACTGCTGCTGCTGCTGGTCTGAAGGCTAATGCATGAAGCTACATCATTTTGAATGTGTCTGAGTCTCACCCTCTCTCGCACTGTCCCCTCACTGCATGTCAAGTGTCCCATCTTGACATTCTGTCTGTGTCTGCATCTGACTGTTCGAATCCCTGTGCATCTTTTGCTTTGCTTGTTCTGTTTGCTTTTGCTGTTTCATTTGCCTCATTTTCTACAAGGTGCCGAGAAAGGCTGTGCAAAAATGACATCCAACAGCAGCTTTCACGCAAACCTTAATACAGAAAAAAACATCTGAAATTATTAGAAAACACACAAGATGGAAACTACCGTAGATTATTTGTTTTTGTGAACTTGAAGCTGAGAATAGAGTATTTTAATAAATTCACACTGTCTTAAGAAATTAGAAGCTTCTATAAAAAATATGACACACATGTGCCACCCAGTGTTGGCTAATAGAATTGCAGCTTTTAAATGCTAGGTTGATATTTTCCTGCTGTGTATGAAAAAGTGTCAAACCAGTTTGTGGTTTTTTTTTAACTGACATTATTAGTATTATCTCATTGTGCTTCCGGAGATAAATTTTTGGTCCGATCAAAAATTGATTTCAAGTATTCTTTTTAATTTTATAATGCATCTTATCATGCAAAATTAATTTGGTTAATTAGTTTGAAATTTGACAGCACTGTTTTCATGATAAGTGTATATATGTTGCTCAGACTGCTGAAACCTTGTTCAATGGTTTTTACATCAAAACATAGATTTACACTGATCCAGGACTTGAGATTACATCCCTTATTTCTAATAATGGAAGCACATTAGAAAAAATTGGATAAATACCTGACATCATAAAATGTTGTCAATGTCCATATTGGCATGTCCCTTTTCTTTTCAAACAGGCAGGAATATGTATGTAGACCTCTCCTTCCAGGTTACATGTTGAGCTGCTCTCCTTACCTGAGGTGGTAGACAGTTTAACAAAACCAACGTTGCATATATTTGGATGTGAAACTTAATGTCTGCCATACAGTGAGTGGCTTGTTTTGAATTTTTATGTGTGAGCAGTCTGGGATCCTTTTGTATTTCTGCAGGTGATGAGCTCAACAAATGGCGAGTTGAACACTGATGATCCCACAGCCGGACACTCCAACGCTCCCATTACCGCTCCCACCGAGGTTGAAGTGGCTGATGAAACCAAGTATGAAACGACTGTCAAAATGTGTAGAAGAATGACTGTACATCCAGTGTTAGTTCAGAAGCAGATCAAAAGCCTGTAGTACTGCTGCAATATTAACTAATACATTTCGCTGACTTTATGTTTCGTCTTTTTCTTTTCCACTTCCGTAATTACCAAAACCATATGTCTTGTTTTTTAAACATTCATCTAAAAGCTTTTTTCAAACAGTGATTGTGCAACATCGCTGCAATAATGCTCCTTCTCTACAATGCCTTTGATACAGTAACACATTGAATATTGCAATGGCGGAGCTACGCTGCTCTGTTGTGTTTTTAAATAAGTGTGCCTGAGTTCCAACTCTAACATGTTAAACCCTGTATTTAGATGCTAATATCTGAGTTGTTGTTTTTACCTGAAAGTGCTCCTCTGTCTTCCTGCAGGTGCTGTTGTTTCTTCAAAAGAAGAAAGAGGAAAGCCCTTCAGCGGCACAAGTGAAACAAGAAAATGGAGAGAACTTGAAACATTGTGGTCACTGTCGATTTTTAAATGGAAGCAACTACACAGACCCCTGTTCTTTATCTCTTTCCAGCTTACTCCTCACCTCTTTAGTCCTCTCACCTTATTTCCACTGTCACCCTGTACCCCCCCCCCGCGCTCTTGCTCTCTCGTTCTCAGTGCTCCCTGGCTACTGGAGAGTTTAAGGAATGTTGCAGTCCTACTGACTCCACAACAGACTATTGATTCCTTTATCAATGAACAATAAAAGTACCTACATTACAACAGGGGGCTTGAGAAAAAGTTTTAAAAAAAGCTGTAACAATGAAACTCGAATACCGTGGCGTGAATATGAAAAAAAAAATACTGTTTGAAACAGTTGATGTATTTAGAATCTATGAAGATCAGCTGTTGATCAGGGGGAACCATTCGAGTGGAAAAAAAACTGCTCTCTAGGAAATTTTTTTTTTTTTCTTTGTTCCTTTGGTGTGTGTTTTGGGATCAAGGTAAAGAGAAAGAGGTGAATTATGCTGATGTTAAATCTGAGAGACACAGGATGCATTTCATCTATAAAACTGAATTTGGAGGATTTTAATGTTTATTTTCTTTTTTTGTAATTGAGTCCTCAGTTTTTGAAGTCAGATCCTTGCATTGAAAAGTTATTTTTATGTTGTAGTACTCTGGAGTTCAATTCTTTTCCTCACTGGCTTTCTTTTTGTCTGTCAACGTGGACTTTGTAGCACAGTCACTGGCCTCAGGTACTGTGGAAGATTGAGAGAAACAGATATTAAGCTCTCTTATGATTATTGCACTTTTGGGGAAAAAGGAAACCAATTACAGTGGAAAACTTTAGGTTTGAAATTAACAAATAAGAAAACAACTTAATAAAGACTGATTTAGGAAGAGTACTCCACAACGCTTATATTTCAGTCATGACCCAAATTTTGTCTTTACATGGAAAAAAAAGTTGTCAATTTTTATTTCTTACATCAAAATATTTTACCAGGAAGTCTTAGTTTGTGCCTTTCTAAGTAAAATGTTTAAAGCTTAAAAGTGAGTGTCCCGCTATGGCATTTCATCTAATCTGTCCCAAATGAGCTATTGATGTGTGTGTGTGTGTGTGCGTGCATGTATCAAGAAGTGTTTGTTTTTGAATGTTTTTAATGGCTGTGTGCCCATCCCTTGCTCTCACCTCTTAGCAGCATACACAGCTTCCCTTCTGCTGTGACACGTCAACATATCTGCATAGTGGTGTTCTTTTTGGACAGAGAGATCAGGACTGTGTGTGAAAGAGTGTGCATGTGATTGTGCACACTGGGGCCAGATCAAAAAGACAACAACCCAAATCTGCACTATTGTTTCATTTTGTCTGGACGTCACAGATATCCATGCACCTCGCGGATGTTTACTTGTTTACGTGGCGCTTCACGATGAATTATTGAAATCTTGGAAAGTGTACCATCCTAGAGAATATATATCCTTTTTGTTTTTAAAGTTTCTTGCTGCTGCTAACATCTTTAGTTTCATATTGTGATCAACTGATTATCATTAGGACCATAAATCATGATCATCATCACCCAGAAACAAGTTTTAATTATTGCTTTTATGAGTAACATTAATTGCCCTTCATTTGACTGATAGATTTATTGACCAGTCATTGCAGCTCAATTTGTAACACGGACTTCATTCATCGTTCATGGTTCAATTAACTTTAAATTTTAAAGAGAGTGATGACTGTAACCACCACAACACGGTATCCCAACACAGGGAAGTTCGGGTTGTTTGAGGTAAACTGTCATATCTTTTTCAGAACTAAATAATATAAGTAATCTCTTTCAAATCCAAACAACTGCATTGGGAAAAACTTAAAATACTGTACACAACTTTTCTTGCTAGTTTGTGTAGTGTGATAATAACTCATATTGGGATTTTATTAACTTTATTATCATAATCTTGAACAAAAGCATAGAGCTCCAACTTTTTCAGTCATGAAATAGTTGGAGTTCACACACACACACACATGTTGAAATAGTTCCAACTATTTTAACATGAAGATGCCAAGGTTCTCTTTGGGAGTGACCAGGAAGGATAGGATCAGGAATGAGTACATCAGAGGGACAGCACATGTTAGAGGTTTTGGAGATAAAGTCAGAGAGGCCAGACTGAGATGCTTTGGACATGTCCAGAGGAGAGATAGTGAATATATTGGTAGAAGGATGCTGAGTTTTGAACTGCCTGGCAGGAGTCCTAGAGGAAGACCAAAGAGGAGGTTTATGGATGTAATGAGGGAGGATATGAAGGTAGTTGGTGTGAGAGAAGAGGATGCAAAGGACAGGGTTAGATGGAGGTAATTGATTCGCTGTGGTGACCCCTGAAGGGAAAAACCGAAAGGAAAAGAAGAAGATAGAGCTCCAACTAAAACTCCTCTCACCAGGAGTGATTATGTTCCCCATCAGTGTTGGATACAGCAGGTAATCCTCTTCCTCATGGACCGGCACATCCAGTGGACATCATCTTCAGTGGATTTTCACACCCACCCTTCCTGCCAGGAGCTGTTACTGAGTCTGTGGAAGATGTTTTCAGGATATTCATCACTGGTTGGTCCAGTATGGCCATCCCAGTTGTGTTGATCTGCTTTGGCATTCTTGCTGGTGCCATTTTCCTTCTATTGTTACCAGTTTGGGTTGAGTTGAATAGTGAATTGTGGCTGCTTCTGTAAATAAAAAGATTTATTACAGAAATGAGTCAGCCTTACAAAATCTGTATGTTGAGAAATATTACCAACCATCTTGAAAGTAGTTTTCTTTAAGTGCATGCATTCTAATAAGCATGACATTTTTTTAATGTTAACATTCACAAATCTGTTTTACACAAAGATTCGCAGATTCATGTCTGTAAAGCATGATTTAGCTACTTATCATATAAGTAGCTATATATAAGTAGCTCTATTCATGAAATCCTGCCCATGTGAAGAACAGAAATGATCTAAATAATGATAGTAAACTATCTTCAGACGGTCCGATGACGTCATCAACCATCTGCGTGCCATAACGTGTCGCTGATTGATGACAGCTTTTGTTTGACGATTTAATTCAGTTGAAAATCATACTGGATCATCTATCCATAATCCATTACACTGATCGACTTATTATCCAACTTCAAATATTCATAAGTGACGACAACAGAGCTGTGAGTGTGGACTAACCGGGTCGTACAGGCTGTGCCTGCTAATCGGCCTGCAGGTGTGGCGATGCTGATTGGTTTAAGCAGTGGGCGGAGTCGGTACTGATTGGTCGACAGAAACCGGAAAACGCCAGGCTGCCGTTGTAAACCCGTTTCCCCGATTGTGATGAAAAGAAGAAGTACAGTACAGTAATCCAACAACATTTTAACAGTGATTTAATATTTGTTTATGTAGATATAGAGAAACACATATCATTTAAAAAAACGATTTAATATTGCGAAAACAACAACAACATAGGTGAATGAAACACGAGACTAAGCCGAATGGATCAATTGATTTTTTTTAATCCTCTCAGAAAACCGATCTAACTTATTCTGCTTGGCCAGAATACAGAGGACTTGTTGGCAACATAAAACTTTACACAAAAAAACAATAAATTATTTGCAGGTGTTGAAAAAGAAAGTAAGGAAATGTTAAGCATTATTAGAAGTGTTGGTTGATTTGATTATTTTTGTGTCATGCCGGAGCAGATGTTCTCATATCATCCTCCTGGATATTACATTATTAGCAGCAAAAAACCAAACCAGGGGAACATATTTTCCAATAGCACAATCCAGGGAATCATATTCCCACAGAAATGTACTTAATGCTGCATATTTGTTGTATAACCTGTAGAGTTAGGTAGTTTGTTCATTAAAGGACACGACATGACACATTTCTATCAGGCTGCTTGGTGCCTCTAAAACACTGTGCTGGTTAATCTTCTCTGGAAGAGTCGTTCCTCTCAAACTGTGAAATGAAGCTCTCCAGGTGACTCCTCAAACCAAACACACTCCCGCTTCTGTCCTTCCACACTGCTGCACAACCCTAATCAGCAATGCCTGGTTTGCTATGAATGAGACTAAAGAAGTACTGCCTGTGCTGCAAAAGCCTAGCAAGATTTATTCCCTCTTTGCCATTAATACCTCACTGTTTAATGATCCAAGAAATATCATGGAGCCACATCACTGGACTGGGTTTCCTTTATGATAAACATGGGCCCTGCAGTTTACTTTCGCTTACACATACTGTACACCATCCAGCAGCGTGAAAGACTCATTAGTTTCAAATTACTGTAGTTAGTGTTCAGGCGAAGCTGAAAATAAATCTCCAACTTCCACTATCTACTGCTTTTTTTTCTGTGCTGGTTCAGAAAAGATATCACAGTGTCCAACTGTTTTGGAAAATTACCACTTAAAACTGGAAACTGTCTTAATAAACTATGGTGTCTCATAAGATTAAAACCAGCCTTATTCTTTCACTTGTAGTTTTCTTCATGGGGTGGAGCTGCAATTTCTAACTCGTTTTATGCAAGGGGCCGAATCTATTTCAAACATCCATGCAAATTTTTAAGAAAAGCCTACATTTATTAAATTCCTTGTTTGTCATTGGGTCTATAGCTTTGGGAAAAAATACACACACCATCAGAGACATTTTGTTACTTGTGCCTTGTTCAAACGCATTCTATGTGTGTATATGTGTGTGTGAGTGTGTGTAACCCTAACCCTAACCCTAACCCTAACCCTCACACACACACACACACACACGAAACTATTCAAATAATGAGTCTGTTTAAATTTTCCTGGATTTTGAACTGGGGCGTAGAAATCACTACATAAAACTTTATTTTCCACCCATGTAGCACAAACACGTAATGCATATGATTACAACTTTGAACCTGAAGTCAGTGCATCATATCTCTTTTAGGCAAAATCCAGACACAATGTAAATCATTTTCCTCTCAAAATAGAATAATTCTGCATTTTTTAAATGACTGAAGCAACATAATTATTATTAACTAATTACAAGACTTGTTTGAGGTTCCATCAAAGAAAGGGCATGTAGACGTCAAATTAAGTTCCACAAAGATTATGTCTGATTTGCTGATCTCCTATTTGTACATAATTTACTAACTACAAACTGCAGTTAACTGTATGTTGTCTTGTTTGGTCAAAGGAAAAGTGTGCAAAATAAACCAATGCTACCACCTATTGTCTGAGTTTACAACTACATTACTTTTATGGGTTGGACTCTGAAATTTTAAATCATTACATTCTGTTAAATATAATACTAATAAAGCCTCCACCTGACAATCTTTGACTTACAAGCAGGCCATGTCACTTTCTCCCGCATCTTCTGGTGCTCTTTGATCAGAAGAGGGAGGATCTTTCCCCACTCAAGGCCTACTTATCTGTCTTGGTAATCTGTCGTCATTTTTACGACCCTGCTTATTCTGACGTTGACCCATCCTTTGCTTTTTACTTCCTCCACCTTCTTGTATTGATCTCCACAACTTTAATGGCTGTTGTATCCCAAATGCATGGAGGTAATAGGAAAAAATAAAGGTCTTTAAAACCCACAAGAATTCAATTTGTTCTGATTTGTGAAATGGACTGTAGACAGCATTTTTATGCAGGACTGCAACTGAATGTATTTACTGAAATAAATGGCGCAACATAGTTAAAAAAAAACATAGGTAACAATATAATATAAACGGTGACAGATCCCTGTGAGATAAAAGGAAAACATGCCAATACATGCCAGATAAGAAAATGCAGTCCTCACCCCAACAACAGAAAATGTTTAGAGGATTTATGAACCCAAACATTTGTATTAACTGCATTTCCCCTCATATATATTTGTTTTTAGCCAGAAATGATTACCCTTAAAGACCTATATTCTCCTGCAGAAGATTATGACAGCGAGGTTCTCACCTCATTTTATATATTTTTTCTACTTTTGAAATATTTCTTTGTTAATAAAATAATTGATTGAAAATAAAATGTGTCTTTCTGACAGTTATCCGTCTGGTAAATTTGTTTTAAACCGTAGATAGTCCGACCTCTGGCGGTCAGAGCCTGGCGGTGTAACGGTGTTGTGCGGTGGGCCTCATCACCGCGGACAGGCGGGACAAAGCACTTGTTCAGAGGCTGCTGTCTGTGAAGGAGCCGTTGTTTCAGTCTCGGATAGCCATTAACAGCGGACCGGCGACTCCTCGGTTGACCTCACCCATTGGTTCATTTTGCTATTAATAGTAATATATTGAAAGTTTCTGTCGGATATATTCTATTCATTTCTCAACTGTTCCAAACTTTCAAAAGAACCGGACAGGAAACGGACGGCAGCGCCCAACTTTCTAACATTATTCGCCTTCATCGATCCTCAGGTAAGATATCTTGACGTACTTTAAGGTGAATTTAATACCATGAACGCTTAAGTGTTATACAGTATATGATTTTACATGTATGAATGTGTTTTATTTATTTGTCTAAAACTAAAGAAGTATGTGAGTGATTTGAGCGGTACCGTTAGACCTGTATCCTTACAGGTGGGACCCCTCATCTTTTTTCTGATTCTCTTGTGCTAGCTAGCTAACAACATTGTTGACTTAAACTAATGCTGAAGCTCGCTATTCATAAGGGAATCGGTTTAAAACGATTTCTCGGTGAGAAAACAAAATATACTGGAGATACAGGTGTTCTTAATAAAGTTGCCCTTCTATAAGTCTGAGGGCTTTTTGATTCGAGCTACAGTAATTAAAGCTGTAAACCCTATCAATAACAAAGAGTTAATTACCTTACGACCAGAAATCACAACAGGTCCCACAACAAGCGAATGATCTCTGTATTACAATATTAATGGTGTGTTTATGCCTTGATTCATTCCAAACACAGAGCTAAAGCAGTTGAGATTACAGAGGGAAACATCAATATGATAATCACTTGCTTTTCATGACCCATAGGATAACATTTCTGTTCATCCAAGGGTTTTAAAATTAATTATTTTGTTAATTTTATGTTTGCTTGGGCGGGTTAGGTCTTAATGAAATAACTTGTATCTTGTTTTATTTTGAACTGTCATGAACTGTCTTGCTCTGCTTCAAAAAGCAATGACGCATTACAACTGACAGTAAAAATCAGAGTAAAGTACATTTCTCAGGTACACAACTGGAATTTCCAACACCAGACATAGTCAGTAACTAGCACCAATGCAGTCACAGACTGCAACATCCCGCGACACCCGTGAATTCAAAATTTTACCCTGACCTACTTGCATAGGTCAAAGATTAAAGCTAGTACTCTGACCTACTGTCATTGATCAATGCACTAGCTTTGATCTATGGTCTTACACAGGCCTTCTCCATCGTCTTTCTATCTTATCCGGTTACTGAGTGTGCAAAAGTTGAAATTTGACCTTGACCTGGTTTTCAAGGTCAAGGACATTATCTCATTTTCATCCCCTTTGCTGTCCCAGTAATGTGCGTTTTGTTTCATCTTTCTATCTGCAATGCTTGCGAAGATATTTGGTGGACAAGCGAACGGACGGACGGACGGACGGACAGACGAACACACAAACACTGACAATTACAATACATCACCGCTTTGAAGCGGGATGTAATTAGTGTGTCACTCATCAGTATTTATTGCAGCAGTAATCTTCTTCATCATCGACTGACACAAACCGGATGTCATGCTCTTCTCCTGCTTCTGAATCTGTGGAGGATGCTCACACTGGCTCACTCAAGCAATCCCACAGGTTTTCAGTTGGATTTAGGTCAGGACTCATCGCTGATAATTTCAGGAACATAACAACCCTGCCTCTAGCATGCCTATGGAACAATCCCTGTGAGGCAGATGTCATTTTCTGTCCAATCCTCCTCAGTATTCATGTCTTTTTTTTTTAATGGGTTTAGTGTACCAAGGCAGAGGTATCTTGGGGTTAAATTTTTAAAGGCATCATGGTTGTCTCTAAAAATTGTTTTTTCTGACTCCAGACTACTTAATAATATCAGAGATATTTTCTTAAAATTGAGTTAATAAATGAGTTTTGTGTTATGAGATTCCTCCCTCTATTGCATCTGTAAACTTTGATTACCTGTACTTAGTTTATATAAACATATGGCTAAGAGAAGCTGAGATGTAGTAAATAAAAATGATGATTTAATACGCCTCAACTTGTATAATACTGGTGGTTTTAAAACTCCTTTTTTCTCCTCATGGAACCCTACCAAAACATGTATTTAAAATTTATGCATCCCTTATAATGCTTATCAGAACTTTATTTTTTATAACATATAGGCATTACATCTACAATAATAATCACTCTGTTTTTTAGAAGAAATATTTGAAGACACCTTCTATGCTGTATTTTGCTATTTTAAGTGTGTCATTGAAGTAAGACACATTCTTCAGTACACACAGGTAAAACTGTATTTAAACTGTACCATGTAACCCAACACATTGATCCTGCAATATAAGCTTAGAAATAGACAATAAATACATCCCAGGATGAAAAATTTGTCCTAAGTCCAAAATGTAGAACAATAAACAACACATATGCTAAGTGAATATCACAAAAATATGATTCTTTATGTAGACATACACTGAAAAATTTTGAAACACAATAATACATGGTGAAAGAAGTTTCAGTGTTGTGTCTAATCATGTCAGAGTTTGCTAGATCTCTTAAATCAGTACACCACAGTGTCCCTGAAGTGTGCTGTATTATTTGATAATATGAGACCATATGGTCATGCTGTTCCTCTCATGTAATCAAGGTGACAGGTTTGAGATTGGTTGTAGTTGATGTTTAGGTTCAGGCTAATTCCAGAACCACCTCCAGCATGCCACCAGTGTGTTCCCGGTCATGTTACCCCTGCTGTAGTTTTAGATAGGTGTACTAAAAGTATTTGAAACTTAACATGATTTTTTTTTCACAGGTTTTATGGCCAAAGAGATTTTCAGTGGGGTTCTTTTGAGCAGGAAATCTTTGCTGATTAGTGTGTGTATGCCACAGGATTTCAGCCTACATTGGGCAGGGGTCTAATTGTTTTTGACAGATGTGAGGCATGTGACTGTAAGACTGGAATTCCATTATCAGCAGCAGATGATAGACTCTCTGTGTTGTTGGGCAGTCCAGTCCTGCTGCTGGTGGGTGTTTGGTCTGACCTGTGACTGAGGTCCAAATGCTGCCCAGCTTGAAAATGACATTTATGAGCCAGAAGTAGACAAACTCCACTATACTAAAAGTTGTACAACTACTACTGTTATTCCTTCTACAGCTGCAGCTGCTAGTGCAGAAAACACTGAAGCAATATATCCTGTGCTCAGGGAACTTGGGAAGGGGATCAAATAAGTGAATGCTTCCCTATAAATGCTAGAAATAAGACATAATGTTTTTGTGGTACATCTTTCTTGTCGAAGTTGTGGTTCTCATCATACTCTATCTTGTCTCATCTCGTCTATTAGTCTTGGTCAACAAAGTAAACTCCAGGAAAATACGTGAGAAACAGAACAAGGTTTCAGTGGACTGAGAGACTTGAGACTGTGTTGTTGAAAATGGATGTTAGGAGGTCAGAATATAGAGGACCTGACGCTGCTACACACCCATATACCTGTCGCCACTGTCTTCTCAACATGCCTCCCTCTAGTCAGGAGCAGCACAGAGGAGCCCTTGTCTGATCCTCACTGGACAATACCCCAATTTTTTTCAGCCCAACTCCATGGCAACACTGTTCCAGTGTCGAGCAGCCTTAACTTTTGCTCCTCCTGCTCTCAAAACAAAGGAAAGAAGTTATGGGATTGAGAGAAAGGGGAGTGGGACAGCTGGGGACAGGGGAATTGTGAGGGAGAAGAAGGATAAGGAGGAATGAATGAGGTAATAATGGGAAGGTGTCTGGGATGGAGGCTCTGAGGCGAGTCGTCTTCTGGCTGAGCCTCATAAAGAGCAGAAAGTTATTGCCTAGACTGTGGGCAATGCCAAGGACGTTCTATCTGTCTTATCTGTCTGTCTTTCGGTCCGTTTGCTCCCCTGTCTGTCTGTATGTCTGCCCTTCTGTCTGTGGCAATTAAAGAAAAGGTGAAAGCAGGAGAGGTAGCATTTTTATTTCTTGGTCCTTGAAGTAACTTTACCGTGAAAGGTTCACATTTTTTTAAAAAACTTTTTCAACCTATCTGTGACCTAGTTCCTGTACATGTCTACACAGAAGAATGGTCATTGTTAAATGGTCCACACTGTGGCCTTGGATGTTACTCTGTCAGCTTTGTAACAGAAAGTAAGCAACACTTTTAGAGGAAGGTTGGGATGTGAAATGTTCAAAGTCTGGCTAGACATTGTGGAGGCTAGAGAGAGACGCCTACAGCCTGTGAAGAGGAAAAAAGGAAAGTATTGTTATTTAGCTCAGCTCCTCTTCCTGGTACCGACATCTCCACATTGACTGGCTTGGCTGGTTCAGAGATCTCAAAGCTGAGGTCATTTGTCTAATATTTATATTTTCTGTCAATGTAGGAAAATATGTCCAATCCAGATTGTGCTCTGATAAGAGACATAGATTTTGCTCTCTGTGAAATCTCATCTGTTCAACCTGACAGAAAGAGAAAATTGCACAAACAAACCAAACTTGCGTCACCATAAATCATACCTCTTTGGAAGTAGTAAAACATTTACACTGTTCTGTTACTGAGTCGCATTACTGAAGACAGTCACGCCTATCTTTCCCGTATCTGCACGTAGTGTTACTCATATCAGCGTTGCAGAAAGACAGAGCAGGACAACACTTCCTACCTTTATGCAATACACTTTGCTCTCCTGACGATCCTCAGAATCTCTTTTTCTTTTTTTCTTGCCTGTTTTTTTTTTTTTTTTTTACAGTTTTGGACATATTAGAAGAATGTTTGACAAACAGCGTTACGAGAGTCCACCTGTCTACAGCCCTCCTTTCACTCCAGCATCCAACAATGGCTTTGGGCCCCCAGGCAGCTTCCATGAGCCTCAGAGTGAGTACAACGCATACCCCCCTCCTCCAGGATCGTACTACATTGAGGACAAACCACAGCACTTCTACAAATGGTTGTCACCTCCTGGGATTGTCAAGGCCATGCTGGCTACGGTGATCATCTTGTGCGTGGCCATATTCGCCTGCGTGGCCTCCACTCTCATGTGGGACATACAGTATGGAATGGGAATGGGCTATGGCGGCGGCTACAGTGGGGGTTACGGATCAGGATATGGTTATGGAGGATATGGGGGCTATGGAGGGTACGGCAGTGGCTATGGAGGCTACGGCAGTGGCTCCTACATCTCACCTTACTCAGCTAAAACCGCCATGATTGCCATGTCAGCCATCAACTTCATTGGGGCACTGGCCTTCTTCATCGCTATGTTCTCTAAATCCGACACTGTCCGGAGTAGGAAGTTCTTCCTGGCTTTGCTGATCAGTAGTGTCATCATGGCTGTCTTGCAGGTAAGACTTACTCATAGTTTTCAGTCTGCATTAATTTCATTGTGTGTGTTCTGCTCTGCTTCTGTGTTGTTTTTATAGTCTATGCATTTGAAGCACAAGAACATGACTTTGATTTTGGATGTAGATGTTGATCTCGACTTTTCATTACTTTATTAAGTATTACTTCGGTAATACTTAACAATTTGCTCGTAGGGTGCGACGCAACGTGGCTGCCCCCTCGCAAGAGTGGAAAACATAATTTCCCCAAGGGGATCAATAAAGGATAAAAAAAAAAAAAACCCATAGCGCTTTTGTTTTTCTCTCCAGAATAGAAGGTTCATTAGCATATGTACTGTAAAATGTATTTAGAAGCAGATTATTATGAAGTGCTTAGCCTGAAGAGGATCAGCATTCACACATATGGTGTAATAGACAAAAACATACACTGACCAAACATTATGGACAATTTTTTTTGTCCCCTGGCATTAAATTGATAAATGTTATGAAAGACAGAAACCCTAAAATATAAAACAGCCTAATAGAAGTGAAGACGATCAATGTTGCTCATATAACATTTCGACATCATTGACCTGTAGTTGTTTTAAAATTAAAATTTTGATGATCATATTAGATTAGCATTTTCCTGCTGGACATTTAGATGTATTTATCTCTAATCATAATAGCTATTGTAACTCTCGGTTCTGTTGTGAACAAGCGTGTATGGTTTTGATAATACTTAAATACCAAAGCTATCATCAGGATCACAACTCCATACACAGTTTAACACTGTTCAGATCCCAGTGGTTTAAAGCACATGTTCATACAGGTGTCTGTCCAGGATCACATTCCATAATATTTACGCTGCAAGTATTTAAAAATACTGCAGATAAAATATCTGCCTGTTTGAGATCTAATCTGATAGAAATGTTTCTGCCTTTAGAGTGTTAGACTGTCTAGATGTTCAACATGTAGAGAGTTTTCAAATAAATTAATTTCATTATGTCTGTCAGTTGGACCTTCTCTAAATCAATTGATATTTTCCACTAGACTTCACTTGATAACATTCAAAGTTTTACAAGACAGATTAGAAAACACCACAGAATCAACAGAAGTTTGTTCATTAAAAATACAACAAGTTGTTGTTCTGCACCCTGTACAGGATGGAGTTTTCTGATCTGATGCTGCTATCATTCCCATATCTGATTTGAACATTAAGGAATATCACACCATGTCTTCTTCATTGGCATTTTTTTTTGTCAGTATACTGAACGGCTGTGTTATTTCAGGGCATCATCAGCATTGTCTACATTGTTGGGGTGAACCCAATGGCCCAGAGCTCCTCTAATATGATGTACAATCCCATGCTAATGATGTGTCAGAACCTCTACCAGACGGGCTACTCACAGATGGGAGGAGTGGGGGGTTTCCCTATATACAACCAGTACCTCTACCACTACTGCTATGTGGACCCACAGGAGGTTTGAAGCTTCTTCTAAACATATTTGTAGATGTCATGGGGTTCAATGAGTCTCTAATGTGATGCAACAGGTTTAACCCCAGGCCCTCTTCAGGATAATTTAAAATAGACACTGTTTAACAGTATAGGATTGAACTAAACTGACCATTAAAATTTTTTGATTTATTTTTCCCACACAAGGCATATCTTATTTTAATGTTTTCCGTCAGTTTTGCTCTGTAATTATATGTCATCATGATACAGCAGTACCATGTTGGGTAAAATTGAGCCACAAATTATGATGTGTCTTTGTTCCTGGATAAACTGGGTTTGTTATGTACCTTATCTGCTTGACAAACTTCCAACCTTTTTGCCTTTGTAGGGAGTTGCCATGGTCTGTGGATTCCTAGTTGTCATCGCCTTCTGTGTTGCAGCCTTCTTTGCACAAAAAACAAGAGGGAAGATTTGGCGCTATGGGAAACCAAACATCCACTGGGAACAGCCTCTTGTTGGCGGAAAGGCCTCGGAGGGCAGAGATGTAGAGGAATGGGTAAGACAGTTACAGTTTAATAAGACTGGGCTTACATGGGATTTACAAAGAGAAATCATATTTCGACCCTAACTGACCCTGACTTTGTGCATGCACAGCATTTCGTTGAGTCAACCAGGTCAGAGAGAGTTTAAATCTAGACGAAGGAAAGTTGATTGAACACACTGTTCACTGTCAGATTTGATTAGATGATTAAATGATCAACTGCTCTGTGTTTTTCTGCATGTAGGGATCAGCCACCAAAACTGACATTAGTTTCTATCCATTTTCACAATGCCAAGTAGGCAACTGTGTAGATCATCAGTGAGGTAGTCATCCTGCAGAGTTAGTCATAAAGATAGGTCATAAAGATAGGTTGGATGAATGTGCGCTGATGCATATGCATTAAATACCCAAGTAGATAAGTGTACATAACTGAGGTTGCTTTGTCACTTGTGCTTTGCAAAAATATGACCATGTAGAATTATAATCCCCAGTCTGGATCGCTCATGATTTTATTCATCGCCTTTATGAGGATAAAGTCTGGCAGGGACTTCACATATAGATGTTTTTTTCAGTTTATGGGATCCAGCAGGGAAACAGTCACATTACTGTACTGTGTTTCCTTTGACTGAATCACTTTGTTCAGGGTCAGGGCTGATAGCAGTCAGCAATTGTTTGCTCATGATCTACTACCTGGTTTCACTCTAGATAATTATTAACCACTTGAGAAATTAGTAAGCAGGTAGATGGTTTCTCGAGAGCCTGTCTTTAGTTTTTAAATGTCAACATCCCACTGACCATATGGGACCGTTAGATATGACTTAACCTGCCAGAAGTGGTGAAGGAGAAAAAAAACACTTGGAAAGCTCAAGTAATCAGTAGACTTTGTATTTTTACTCTGTCTATTTGGCCCCACTAACCCCCATAAGATACTTCTAGCACTGATAACTTATTTAAAGTGGGCACTAGTTATTTTGCTTTAGCAAGGATACATGCAAAGGCTTATGCACATAAGTATGCATTATATCACATTGTTTTCTGTATCTGTGCACTTAGAGAACTTAGAACTACAAAGTGCTGCAACATTTTGTTCACTTTTGTCTATAAAGGATGTAGAAATATCTGTGATATCTTTATCTCTGACTGTACAATCTCAAATAAGCCCGAAACAGGAACCCTGTGGTATCGTTGCATCACACAGGGCGTTTGTTTATGAGTGATTATCTTTGCCTGGAGCATGCCATCATGTGCACAGAGGTGTGCTAGCAGCGAACAAGTTAAGCCCAGCGTGAATCACATAACAAGCACTAGTGTCTCGTAACAGAGTGCTCACTGATGTCATCACACTTACTCTTGGTACAGTAAAGAACTGTGGAGCACTGCTTTTAGAAAATCAAATTATTATGTAGATTTTGCAATAAAAAAAGAGTGAAAGCTAAATTTCCTATTCTGTCATACCAACTTCTACAACAGCCTCTTTATATGTTGGACTATATCTTTTCCTAATATTTCTAATGTCCCCATGTTCCATTCCAAAATACTGTATATTTGCTGGGTTGCTGTGCTACCTGCATACTGTATTTTTGCCACAGAATGAGTCATCATACTTCTTCAGCTTTAAGAACAAGGCTGTGTTAAGTTTAAGGCTGTGGTTGGGATGAGACTGGAACCATCTCTGTTGTTGAGCTCAGGGAGGCTTGGCATACTCCAATGACCTCACACACTGGCCTCATTCAGCTCGTCCTGTAGAGAGGGGGTAATTGGGTCTGCCGCATGAAGTCATCAGAGCTGGTTTCTGCAGGGTTGACTCTGTGCTGGGAGCTCTGGAGTGTCACACAGATGTGGAGTGCAAGCATCCTTAGGGTAGTCTTCAAAGATGTGGATTAAAATATCCAGATGGAGAATGAACCTGGTTTTAGTGATTTATGATGGATATACATATGCTGTGCAGTATTTTAACATAAACTAGTCTAATCTCCGTCATGCCTGCAACTTAGAGGGTTTTTGCTATTCAATTCGGCATTTTTACGTTACATAATTTGGTATTTTTCCTCCCTCACACCACTCCCTGAAATGTAACCGCTTCTGCTATGTTTCCCTTTCCTTCTGCTATTCAACTCTATTTTTAATCCTTACTCTGCCTTTTCTACCTTTCCATCTCTTCCTGGGTGTCCTTTGCTCCCTCTTCTCTCATTGAAATTGTTGAGATTCTTACATGTAGTGCAGTCTCCAAATGGGATCCTTAAGCAGAAGCACTCCACCCAACATGATTATTGTTTTTGAGGGCTAGGCTCCTGTAAGGCTCTGTTACTGCACCTTGAAGAATTCAGGAGACTGCTGGGTAAAATACCACCCAAGAAAGCAGGAAGATGTATGTTTTGTACAGGTTTTATACAGTAAAAACATGTATAGAAAATATTCATGCATTCTTGTATGGAGAATAGATGTCAAATCTCAATTTGGAGGAACATGATTTGCATTTTATGAATATTTGCTTAGTGAGCTAGTCAATTTTATGCATTTTCATTTCAAGTTTAATTTTTTGGATTTAATCAATTCTGTGATCTGATGTTTTTTTGCATCAATCCCAACAAAGGCAACTTGAGGAAGCCCTATAGAGTATATTATTTTATTTGGAGTGACTTCACTCATCTTAGTGTTTCAACATTTACAAATCAATCCAATGGTTTCTGCTATCATTAAGTCAGTTTGACTATCAGGTAGCAGAAAAACAAAACAACCTGTTTAAAGTTTACGCTTAACTGCTTTGTTCAGGTTGTGTTAGAGATGTGTAATGATTGATGAATTTGCTGGACCCAGTGGAAGTGGACGTGGAGGAAGCAGTGACCACCCCCGAGGCCTTCATTGTGTGGAATTCCTTCATGTAGGCTGACTGACCTCACAGGAAGGACTTGAAAACACAGATTAAACGTATTTACATGGCAGACGTGGTTTCCTTTTGTTTGAAGAGAGAAAAGAGGACAATCGTTGCAGGTGTTCATGAAGACGTGGGACAATAGAAAGAGGTGAAAGAAAAGCTTGAAACATTATCAGATAACTTCTGTTAATGCAATTGGAAGCCAGATTGCTCATCACTATCGTATAATAGGATCATTGGCTAAATACGCAATTCATGATCAGTCTGCAATTACAAAATCAAACAAGTAGCTCAGTACAACAGATATTACAGATACCATTATTATGGTAGTTGTTTCTGAATGTAATACAGCATGTAACTTTTTTTGGACTAATGCAGTCTTAGAATTATTCAGCATCTCTAGTGTTTCCTATAGACCCTTCTGCTGCGCTGATGCTGCAAACATGGTGCGTATCTAGATACCAGCTTCTAGCAGAATTCCTGAGGAATCTCAGCCTGTTCCTCACAGTGAGACGCCTCCAGCTCTGCCATATTTTTGTTTTTTGCCTTAGCCACTTTCTACAAATCCCTCTATAGATTATCTTCAGAATTCATGCCAGTCAAGAAACGATCACTAGAACAATGCAGGACTTCTCCTTGAATGCACTTCTGGCTGGTACATTGTTTTATCTGATTTGCTAATGGTAGCTCTTAAGAATCTTGATACTCAGGATGGTGAATACATTTGAGACTACAGTAGTCATTAAAAGTAAAATTTTATTGTGAATGTGTTAAAACATCTTAAGAACTGTTCTATGGAGAATTCAAACTGCTCATGTGTGATTTGGTTTACAAAAAGACAAGAAATCCTGTAAATAAGAGATAAAGTTGAGTTTATAGTTAATGTTTAGTTTGTTTTACTGTTAGCCTCTGGTTATCATTTGTTTTCGTTCTCTTGACCTTTTCAAACATAGCGACCCAAAGAGACAACCCAAACTTCACTGGAGTGTTGGGCTGTGCTGTCCAATTACATGCCTGACTGCTCTTTCAAACTTTAAGAACTAATTGCCATGAACGTAATCTCTGGTGAAGAGATTAAGATCTAAGGAACAGAGGCGAAAAATAAGCATTTCTTTCAAAGGATCAGTCAGAAAATAAGCAAGTAGCAGGTTCTGGTGTTGGACATGAGTTGTTTGTGTTTGTTGAGTGAGTTACTTCTATTTTTTTTTCTGTCTCTTGTAGGTGAATAATGTTGAGGACAGCCGAAGCGTTCAAGATGCTCCTACGCTGCTGGTGTCAGAGAAGGGAGCTGGTCTGCTCAATGCCTCAGCCAACAGCGTCATCTCCTACCCCCCAACCAAAGTCGACAGCAGCTACTATAATGAAGAAGACTACGACAACAATGAGTGGGTGTCCAGGTTTTCTCATCCACCTAGAATTCAGATCGCATAAAGCATGTTTTAGATGATTTATATGTTTGCGAACATCTTATTAAAGTCATACTGGATTTTAAGTTAGAATTTCTGACTACAACAAAACATATGATTTTAGACATGGCAGTGAATAATTAATTATATTAAGTACGGCACCATGATTGGTTCACTCAGGACTGGGTGCAACCAATAGTGACCATTAGAAGTATGATGTTAGGGGATTTTTTCAAAGTGATGAGTATCTGAGGAACCCTGGTGTGTAAACTAAAACAATTGAAGAATGTGAGTCACACACATAATATCTGTCACTGCTTCGTTTTAAAGCCCAGGAAAACGTATTGCCCTACCCACCAAAAGTGCTCTGTGTGTGAACTTTGAGCCCTTGTTGGATTAACTTTCCTTGTTTTTACTGTCATGGAAATCTCAAAGGCGGGGAAAAGACAGGATGGTTGTGAACAAATATATCTGTCTTTCTTTGAAGCAACAAATTATTTCTCAAACACCTTGTTTTTGTTGGTTTTAATGTTCTCAAGATTGCAGCATGTGTGACAGACTTTTTTTCAGTTTCAGTACTTCTGAAAAAACGTTCTAAATTACCTGATTTGTGTGGAATAGTCTTCTAAAGTTCAGAGCACAGTTTGTGTAGATAACTGCAAGGATTTTAATTTAGCAGAAGCGACAGACTGTTTGGTCATTTCCTCTCTCACTAAAAAAAACATAGCTGAGATTTTCCTGCACAGAAGAATGTTATCCTGAAGACCGGCGGTGCTCTCTGTTGACAATAATGCATCTTTCTTTGTAGGAGCTTATAATATCTGCACAGCTGGATTTGGATTCCCCACCAAATCCCTCTAAACAAATAAACCTGAGCATAATTCTGTCTTCCTGGCCTCTGAGGGCCCCCACATGGCCCACTGCCACTCTGTCCTGTGTGAGCAACAGTAATCATTAGCGGTTCACAGTGTTGACCTTCGTACATATGATTTCTGTCTGTACAACATCCCTAAATATTTGTTTCCATCAACCACAGTCTGACATTGAGCTCCTCATGTTATTTATCTATTGCTGCTTTTGGCTTTCTTTGTTGTGTATGTTCAAGGATGGTTTTTATGACATTTTGATAAAGTTCCCTCGCAGAAATATATTTTGGGAGCAGTAGGGAACATAGTTTTTCTTGGATTTTGCCTTTTAGGCCTCGTGCAGTCTGACTAATGTTGGTTCTACAGGCAGCCTGAAAAAATGAAGAAGGGAATGCGAAGAAAATGTAAAGATACAAGAACCACGTTAGTTGTCCTGAAGTTTTTTTTTTCTTTTTCTGTCAACTAATCTAAGCATGAGTTTTCATAGCGGGAACACATTAGAAATGTAGAAATCTCACATTCATGTTATTTCTGTTTTGAAAGGTACAGTTACAAATTTCATTGTATTCTAGCTGTTTTTTTGAGTTAAGTATGAACACCAATATGAATGTGGAAAATTGAACTTGTTTGGAAGTAAGTCTGTCTGACTTAAACAAATCATTTTAACCAGTATTTTTAATTTTTTAAGGGTTTGTCATGTTCTGGTCCTGCAGGTATTCAGAGAAGCCCATCAGCAGACCGTCAGAAGTTTTCTCTCACGGTGGAGGAACCAGCTCCAGCCCTTCAGAAGAGACAGGCAGGGGCCGTAAACCCTCTGCCAACAGGGGCAAGAGACGAAGACGAAACCCCGAGCTGGATGAGTCCCAGTACGAGACAGAGTACACTACAGGAGGAGAAACGGGCAATGAACTGGACGGAGACGAGTGGGATAGGTGAGAATTCAGTTGCACAGCACTGCTGCAGCTCCTCCGGATTAACGATGGAAATATCTTTATCTTAAAACACAGAATGCAGATTGCAGTAAAATACTGCCACTCCCTCAGGACCTGACCTCCATTTTTTTGAATGAGCTTATAGTAGAACATTTTCACCACCACCACAACCACCAGAGAACAGAAGATAAACCAGTTGTTACGCAGAAAATTGTGGAAAATTCTCCCCGGTCTGTATACTGTATGCTTCACCCTGTCCAGGAGAGTTGCTAATCCTCTGAGGCATGCCACTTCACATGGGTTGTACTTAGACATAATTAGTGAATTGGGCCAAAGGTGCAAAACGTGGGAGTCAATGTAGTTTATGAGAATATAGTCCCATTATAATTGGCTGTGGTCTGTTCTGCCTGTCTGTCCCTGAGAAAAACAACTGAATCGCAAAACATTATTGCTTCATCTTTAGAAGACAGCATCGAATTTTGAGTTCGCAGTAGTCAGTATTTTTTCTTTAACAGAGAGAACTGTGAGAGCAGAAATTGAATATTTGCTTACAAATTTGGACATCTGGTGTGGGAGGACGTTTTTAGGCATCCATGGTATGGGTGTATGTTGAAACCAGCAATTACAGTTTATATCCTCAATCTGAGCACTGCGTTCCTGTATTTCAGTAATTAACTTGATGACCTCAACACCAGCTGTAAAGTGTGATATTCTTGTGCAGGAACACCATTAATGTTTTTAGTCTCACGATTTTTCTCTGATGCTGACCTTTAACCCTTCTCCTCTTCCAGGTCCTACCCAGAGATAACATCCGATGCCGAGCGACAGAAATACAAGAGAGAATTTGATGCTGACCTTCGGGAATACAAACGCCTGTGTGCTGAGATGGACGACATCAACGATCACTTGAACAAACTCGGCCGGCAGCTGGACACAATGGACGATACCTCTGCTAAATATCAGGTCAGAGCAAAACAAGAGTCACCTCATAAACATAAATGATTATCCTAAATTATAAATCAGGAATTCCAGATTATTCTGTATGAATGTTTAGGGTTTAGAGTGATAGAGGGCGTCAGGGGACAAGAAGCAACAAATCAAACACAAACAGAAATTTTTAGATTCAACAGCACTGATCTTGTGTGCAGAGAAGACCTTTCCGTGAACAATTATCTCCTGAATCGTTCCTGTACAGCTGCCAGAAGTGAGATTTGCAGTTTATATTTTACAACTGCAGTCGGATTAAGATGTTTCTTGTTCCAACTCCTGCTGAACCCCTGGAATCATACACTTATCTCCTTCTTTTAACTTACTCTTCATTTGTCATGCCCTCTTAGTCCCTGAACACTTCTGGGTGATTTAAGGCTTTCAAGCAAGAACTCTGCAGAAAAGAGTTGAAGTACATCATATATTCAGCATATCTGACTGCATCAAGTTGAATGTGCCCTCTTTCACTTGGATGCTGAAGGTTTTTGTAGATGTCAATTATGTTTTTCAACGGGAAGGACAGTTCTTTATATCGGTGAATAAATGTAGGTTCGCATCGGATGCTCAGATGGATACATAAAGACAGATCCAGTTTGTCCGTGAACCATCATTAACGTTTCTCCTTCCTGTTTCCACAGGCTGTAGCAGAGGAATACAACGAGCTGAAGGATCTGAAGCAGGTGAGGAAACATGTCTGGTGATACATTCAATCATTAAATAAATATGATTCTTCTAGTTAGACAGTTTGTGTGGCTTCTTTTAATATCTTAGTATTCCATTAAAGATTTACACTACAACAAGCAACCTTTTAAATTAAAATTAAATATTATTATCTTTAAAGACTTTATTAAAAAATATTTAAATTATTTATTTTTGTCCACACCTTCAAAATGCTTCCATAATATTCTTTGGAACATCAAACATCCACAGTTATTTTGTCATTTCTTGAACACTTCATTACTGTTTTTAAAAGCAAAATTATTAAAATTTTCTTTGTCTACTATTAACAAATAACTAATTTCAGTCCTAACCATCAATAAGTGATTCTACGTTTGTTTCCTATCTGTAGACATCAGACTACAAGTCTAAGAAGAAACAGTGTCGCAGGCTGAGACACAAATTGTTCCACATCAAAGGAATGGTGAAAAACTACGACAAGAACCACTCGTGAAGCACTGAGTTGCTCCACTCAGCTCTGGCTCTCCACAGCAAACACACAGGACAAGAAACACTCCACAACGCTACGAAGACTCTGCGACACCCTTAGACCAAAGTGACCTGCAGGAGACCGACACACACATACAGCACATGCAGAGCATACTGTAAATGAATAATAATCATCTTGTATTATTGACTAACTCTACTGGAAGACACTGGAACGAAGGCCCTCAGCTGTTGCCACTCCCACAGCACTTCCTCTGACAAACTCAACTGGTTGTTTGCAGTGTCTGGCTGCGTGAGGATCGGAGGGTGTGGAGGGTGACAGGTTGTTTAAAAGTCACCTGACCCTCTGCCAAAATGTGATAACAACGTGCTTGGTTTCTGTGACTGTTTGCGCTCTAGATTAGCAACTTTTCTTTGTTTTATCGGGGCAGATAAGAAGTGGAACAGTGTGGCAGTGAATGTAGTAGTTAATGGACGAGACAGGTTGCTGGGATTGTTTGTGAGCAAAGATGCAGTTTAATTTAACCCTTGGCTTAGTGTTATCTCTGTGACAAATAAAATACAAATTGTCTTTTCTCATCCTCTGCATCAGTATTTGAAACTAACTGTAAAATCAGTGGAGGTAACCATGGTGTGCTTTACTTTTATCTGTGTCCTAGTTTCTGTCTACTAAGAATTTGATGCTGATCTCAGGCAGCGAGACCAAAAAAGGCCACAGACAAAGATTATGTGTAGTATTGTTGTATATATTTCAGTGTGTCCTGTTCCTTCTACTCAAAAAAGAACTCATGTCAGTTGTGATGACATTATCTGTCATTTGTAAATATAACACTCATAGTAGCATGTTTTGTTAAATCATTTGTCTTTCAGAATGTGCTTCTGTGCAAAAATAAGTTCAGCAGTGAGATTATTTTTTTATATTTTTTACTCCACCACCTGGAAATCATGCTCTGTCACTATAAGCTACACTTTTCATTTGATTCATTTGATTTGTCACCAATGAAAATGATCATCTGCTAATTCCAAGTCTTAGTAGTGTAACATTATAAATGTGTTGTTATTTTTATGAAGAACATTGTTGTCATTTTACAAACCATTTGTGAGCCATTTATTTTTGTATGAATTTATTTTCTTTGTTATGATAAAACCATTTTTGTAACTGCAAAAAGGTATGATGTCTAAAAAGTATTATGTTTAGTAAGTAATAAACTTGTCTAATTCTCCCAAATCTGTTCTGTTATTTTTTTTAGTGCATCTCCATGACTCCTGGTGTTGGGGGGTTTTCAGTGAACGTCCAGCAGGGAGAGCAGAGACTCTCTTTGAACAATGATCTCAGTGTAAACTGTTGCTGCCCTCTTTCGGATAACTGCTGTGAAAATCCTCCCCTTATATACATATAATATCATATATACAAAAAATGCACTGTTAATTACATATAACTATATTTTTTTGCAGTTGATATACCAAAAAGATAAACCCTTAAATCATGTCATACTAATAGGAAACTTAACTAAAACCAATTAAAGAATATTAACATGAATCATATTCCAACTTTGTGTTGTTACTATCAAAAATAACAATCAAGAGGAAAAGAATCCTTTATACTTTCAGTTGGTGCGATAACATAATTGTTATTTAGCAGTTTTTTCAAAATGTGCAGTTTCTTTTAATGTTCTGTTTCTTTTGTATTTGTGGTGATAACCAGTTTTTAGTACAACGTCCCATCTCATACTCAAAACATAATTGCATTCAATGTGTGGTGAACTGGGACACAATTCCTGTAGCTAATATTATAACTGAATATTAATAAACACTAATAATGCACATGGCAGCTTACTGTCACTCTTGCAGTTTTAGTCTCTAAGAGTTACCTTCCAGAGGTTCTGCCAATCTGGGTAATTTGATCAATATGTAATATCTATTGTTGATTTTTTTTTGACTGGTGAATATTTGAAATAAGTAGACATTTGCAGACACAATATTCCAAATTGTGAAAAACAAACTTCTCAGGTTCTGGAAAAATTCTTTTTAAAAATAAAAACAAACTGTGAGAAGCTGAAAATCCATATATTATGCATTTGGAGGAAAAATTGTTTGGAATAAACTTTTCCTTCTTCATAAATAATTCATTACTAAAATTATCTTAGTGGGAAATTAATTAAATAATGATTACCTTTTCAATAAGAAAATCTGATATCAAAATTATTATATTTTTATAGCCAGTCTTTGTGATTCTTAAAGATGTGTTTGCCAGTTCATCAATAATCCACAAAGAAAATGTTCCTTCTTTGACTAAAATAACTGTGTGCATTTTTTTGTTGTTTTGTTGCAGATTTGACTTGACGATAGAAATATGCTTCTGTCGAATATATAAAGATACACAGTCAGATCACTATGGTTTATATTCAACAAATACCACAAAAGGATTGAACGACAGCAACATGAACTATTGATGAAGTTGAATGACAGCATCAGTAATTGTAGCCATTGTTCCATTTTTATGACAAAAACACGTTTCGAAAATGGCCCGATTTGTTTGTCACTTAATTTGGCAAAAAAAAACAAAAAAAACAAAAAAAAACAAAACCCCAACACTCTTGGAAGTCAATCTCAGTCATGGACAGAACTCTACTGTGAAGTTTGTGGATGAAGACATCATTGCTCAGATTCATACTAGAAGGAAATAAACAAATCAAACTGTTGCACAACAAATAAAATTGTCTCAGTGTGACCAAAGGTTGCCAATGATAGCGAGACGGAGGCCGTGGCACACCCATCGACATCAAGGAACTGAGGTGGAGCAGGTGATCAATGTTAGGTGTCAAAAGACATCTAAACCCTGATGAAGACAGCAAAGAAGTGACTATTCTTTGTTGGGAAACTCTAGGAGGCAAATTTACCGTGCCAGCTTTTACACCGGGGGAATATAAAGCATCCTGGCTGGAAACACGATGAACTGGCTCGAGATGTGCATGATCAGTTTCCATTTAGTGAGTCACATGGTGAGGTAAGGCCGAACCGACGATGAAACAACTCTCACCCCAACCCCATCCTCATCCTCCACTCTTCACAAAAGGTTCCCATTTCAAAGCTTATTATTTATTTATTTGTCAAACTTTTTATTTCATTTTGAGTAACACAAAGGGACTCGAGCTACAATTTCAATGAATGGTTTTGTGTCATAAACCTTTTATATCAGTACCAAAAAACAACACATAAGGTTCCTTCAGTATACATGATCATATCTGAACGTGCCTTTTTCCCATCGGACCGTGCTTTAAGACACTTCTTTAAAACGTGTACCACAATTAAAATAAAAAGAACTACCTCTAAAAGAAAAGGAAAAGGTCTCCTGTTCCCATCAAATATTACACTTCAAGACATTCTTGGTTATTATTTTTTTTTGGCCAAAATTTGATGGACATACAGAAGGAGAATATTACTATTTGTGGTTTCTGTATTAAAGATAATTTGATCCCTTTTGCTCATTAATACACAATCTTTATTTGAAATCTATAAAACATGAGGTAATAATGTTGAACAGGGTTGTGACTGTCTGAAGAGCCAGGGTGTGTTTGGGTACATTCTATACTTTCTGTCGATTACTACGACAAGAATTTTAGTATATAACGTTCTCTAGTAAAGGAATAGTTCAACAATTTGGCAAATGCATATGGAACCAACAGCATGTTAGCTTAGCTTAGTTCAGCATAGATTACCATTAATTAATTAATGGAAAGATGGAGAAATGGATAGCCTAGCTCTAGGTAACAAAATTATTTTTTAAAATTACCAGTTACACTTAATTTGTTGAATCCATTTTTTAAAAACAAAACATTAAAAAAACAAAACAATAATGCTTTAAAACACTTGACTCATTTGCCAGTTTAAAATCAGCGTTAATTCTTTTTTCACTTCAGTTTTTATACCAATTGAAGAAAAACTAAATAAACGTGCTGTTTTACCTCATTTCTAGTGTTTATATTAGACTAAGCTAAAATAATAGCTTCCATTGTTAGCTTCATACTTGCAGTACAGATGAGAAAGTGGAAATTTCTCATTGATATCGTCAACTAAATCAAATAAAAGCATTCCTCAAAATGTCAAACCATTCCTTAAAAATAAAATGTCTCATTTTGTATATACAGTACAAAACCCATGCATTATCATTGTTTCGATGCTATAGACGACAATATTTTGTCGTCTTTTACTCAAGCAAAAGTTGGTTTAACGCAATACGTACCGATTGTAATGATAAAAGCTTGGGCTAGCTATGATGTGGCACAGCTATGGCTTCATTTTGACTTCGAAACATAGCAGAGCAAAACTACACAGAGCCTGGATTCAATCTGAGTCACATGGGGATGATGTGGGAGGAGGTAGTACAGGCACAAGGCCTCATGTCAGAGTCTTACATTTACTTAAAGCCCTGTTTTTTTTGTCCAGAATAAGAGGGAGAGAGATCAGACTCAGGTCAAAGCAAAATTGACAAGTGCCTCAGGTGTATATCCACATAGATATACAGTATATAAACCAAACATTACAGAGCTAATGCTAATAAAGCTGACCGCTACGTTCACAAATGTTCAAGCTTTATTGGCTCTGATTCCTTCCAATCTGATCTCCATCCATCTCACCGTGGAGTTCACTGTCCGGATGCGTAGGGCCAGCTGATGGAGCTCCCTGATAGCTGCATGTCCCGGATCAGCGTCTCGATGGGGGTCTTTCCCACCAGCCGCATGAAGAAGAGCTGGGAGATGAGGTTGGCCGGCACCGCCCGCAGGGCTGGGAGGCGCAGCAGCAAGCGGCCGAAGCGCTGAGGCTGGTTGGGATACTGCAGCCTCTCGTACTCCGTCAGGGCGACCTGAGCCTTCTCCTGCAGGGACTCCACATGGGCTGGGTCCGTCAGACCACACGCATCTATAGGAATCAAGCAGAGGACGCTTGCTATCACTATGTGATTCATGCGGCTTTCTCATTAAACATTAGTTGCTTCTGGACTGTCATCTAACGTAAATTCATGCTTTGCATGATATTAATTGTGACATTTGGAGGATATACCTCTACTGCTGGAAGATTTAGGTCACGTTTCCTTTACTCATTACTGTTGTACTATTTATCTTCCCTTCAATGCATCTTCATCTGTTTGTTTGTTTCTAGACTTTATGCATGGTCGTGGAAGTGATATAAATAGACTGTTTGTGTCCTTTCCATGAGGCCAGAGGTCACATAAAGCCAAATCAAAGGATCCCAGGGATTTGAAACGTAGTTGGCTCAGAAAGTTGAGCTCCCTCTAATACCTCAGTTGTTGTGGTTCCCAGTAAGGAGATCATTTGTGGGTAAAGACATCCTGTGAGTATCATCGTTCAGATAATCTTGTAAAAATTTAATAACCTTACCGGGTGAAAAGAGTGCAATAGCTTTGAGGCAGCTGTACTCGGCCGTGTCCACCTGCAGCCTGTTCAGCTTGTCCACCTGGTCCTGGAAAACCCTGACCTCGTCCATGAAGGACACGACGCGCTCAGCGGACATGGGCGATGAGTGGAACCCTGCGGCCGCCAGCAAAGGAGCCATGTGTATGGGCAAGGCAGACTGAGCTGCGTTCAGGATGAACAACTCGCTCCAGCTCAGCCTCAGCAGCGCCACCTGTAGGGTCAGTTCCAAATGATGAAAAGAATGCACATGTTTCAGTCACAATAAATTTTTCCACTGACATGTAATCATTGAATGTAGTTGCAGATTTGTGGTTTCTTTTTTGGAGGAGCACCTTTTTCTTAAGTGATTTATTTATGAATAAATATTTTTTTCCTTGTTTCTTTTTAATCCAGGTTTAAAACTTTTTGTGTTACTCTCTGGATCTTCCGACCAAGTCTAGGATATAACAACCAGTATATACATTTTTAAATAAAACAATATATAATTTATATTCATTATAAGTACCCAACGTCAAAGTGTTAAAGTATAAGTCCTGGATCGGCATGTGATCCACCTTAAATTTAATCACCTCCTCCTCATTCCAACGGCGATTCATTACAAAATTTAATTGAAATCTGTTTGGAACTTTTTAAGAGAGAATTAAGTAATGCGTATGACATCATAACCTAAATTTATTATTTAACAGATACGAGAAGATATACATTGGTTTTTGGACTTCAATTTCAAAATGTGCTCTGCTCTGAAAATACGTTTTTTTTTAAAAATGTACTTTGAAATAATACATAACAAGAAAAGTGGATCGCTTGACCGACCTGCTCTGAAACCGGGAGTTCAGGGAAGTATGGGATGTTTCTGGCCCACTCGATGGTACTGAAGAGTAGTCGGGCAGCCAGCTCGCAGATGCTGTCGATGCCCATGACGGAGGCTCCGCTGGCGGAGGCCTGCATCTGGGCCTGGCTGTAGGGGGCCCCGTACCGGCTGCTGGGGTACGGCTCGGCCCGCAGGAGCTGGGAGATGAGCTCTGACACTGGCTGCCCGTTAAAGTAGTCGGCGCCTATGTGACCCGGCACTGGACCTCCAACGCCTCCCGCCAGCGAGTTTGGACTGATGCCTTGGTGAGAGGGAGGGATTCGACCCCGTTGGACTGCTGCAAGATGGGAGGGAAAGGAAAATCAAGAACAGATGCCTCTGAAGAAACAGTCGCCAACAAACCAGAGACCTACAATGACACTGAAGTAAATCTAGAAGAGTAAAAACAAGTAGCATCTATTAATACTAGATAAAAAATCCGTCACCCACTGACAAAAGAACTTATTGGAATACCTTTAACATGTTAATCTTGGTCTGTGCATTGTTTAGTTAAGAGTGATTTGTGTCTGCCGTCAGTAAAAACTGACGTTCAACTTCCTCTCCTTCCAACACGGTGACCTCACCACCTATTTAGTGTACATTCCCTCCTACAAGGAGCTTACAGACCTGGTAGTCTGTCCGGAGGATTACACAGTGGATTACTCAAAAGATTCTGATGAAACCTATAAGGATGGATGGTCATGTGACCGGGATCATTACAGTAAATTTTGAGCAGATACAGGAATTTTGTTTCGCTCTCTTTAAAGCTGCGGCGTGTCTTTATGTCATGTGACTGTCACGTCAGCTACGTCTTTGAGACTTACAGGGAAACTGAGCTGCCTGCTAGTTTCATTCAAATGAAAACTTTGTTTATAAGATCGCGAACCAAAGGAGAAGTTTTATTACAGTTCTATTATGTGAGAACTGAATCTGGAACAATGCAAGAACATAATAAATATCCTTCCCCATGAAGTTCCATGGTTTACCTTTAAAAATTTATCTAGCTAATTGTTACTGCTTCATATTTTCACTCTTTCACTGTCTCTGCTTGAATAATACAATACTTTGCCTACAAAAGACTCAATATTATGAAAAGTCAGGATTTAATGTCTACGCTTTTTACTGCTATAATACAGTAAAAAGTAACCTGGTGAAGGCATCTGGCATTTCTGCTCCTCTTTATGCTTTTGATCAAACCATTCGGTGAATGACAGTTTTGAAGGTCAAAACGTTTGTATTTCTAAAGTAACCTAAAGGAAAAGTTTCATAACAGCCGGACTGTTAATGTTCTGTAAAAACCACATCTACAAAAAAAGCATTTTTCACCTTTTTTATTGTCAATTGATATTATGAATCAATGGGACAGTATAGATTTGAAGCTTGCGAGAAATCTATTTCCTCTAAGAAAAGAAAATGTTTCCACCTTTCGGACAAATGTCTTTTTTAGATAATCCTGTGTATTTTAGTAATGTATTGAGGTTAACTTCTTTTCTACTCAGAAAAAAGAGAGTAACTGTTTTATTAATTTTTACTAGCAGCAACTTTTACTCTTTCTTTGGATGTTTGAATGTAAGTCCACTGTTTGGTGCTGACTGAACCCTGAGGGTGACTTCCTTCAATCACAATATGGGACACACGACGACTATAGAGTTCAGATGCTTGAACTCGTCCCTGCGTGAACCTTCAACAGCATGAAGCTGTTCTGACCTCACAAACATTTATTCATAAGTCACCAGCAAAGCTTAAAAATGTAATTACAGTGTAATTAATCCCTAGTTGCTGCCCAGCTGCTCTCCATGCACCAAACTACAACTAAAGCTGTGACTGTCTACTTCCCCAAAGGAGTTGATGATCATTTTTATTTCTATGTGATGTCTAGTTCAAACTGCTTCACAGTTCCTTTAATAACCAGTCCCAGTGTAACACCTAGCATGGTGACGCAAACACAACTACAGTTCATTTATAGGTGACAAGAATAAAAGAAGACAGATTGTAAAAAGGTTTATAATGTGCTACTGAGGTAATTATTATATTTATCAACTCGTCTTTACTGAGGATCAATGAGGACGAGGGTTAAGGAAGCAGGAGGTGAAGCAGAGTGAATGTGATAAGTTGCTATTGTTTCATTTTTATTGCTAAGCAAATCAAACGTTGTTTCTTTGTCCTGAGCTGAGCACCGGGGTCAAAACACGCTTTGGTTGACAGTATAAATATTTTGCTTGGATCACTGGCAAATGTCAGTGAGTGTTTCTGCTGAAGGAAGCACTTTCTCTGCAAAATCACCATTTCTGATATTTATTCATTTTTAAACGGTTCCTGTTTATTTGTATTTGTTTGGGTTTGCTTTGCTTACAACTTGTACGTGAATCCAAGGAGATCGATGCGTAAAAGCAGAACAGATTTAGGAGTAACTAAATGCATTTTTTCTGGTACATAAGAAGGATTCTGATTTAATTAAATTTGATTTACACTACTTTAAAATGATATTACTGGCAAATACTACATGATTGATTAATGACCTGTGGAACCTACTGCAGCAAAAATACACTGCTTTGCCATTGTGCTAGTAATAACCAAAGAAATAATGCAAAATGCTATCAATACATCTTTACTGCTTCATGTTTAGGTGCAGAACTTGTATATTTAAAGAGGGGTTTTTTTTAACGCTGTTTCTGCTTTTTCTACTTTTACTCTACCGTGCAGTCACTGTTAGTTCCGTCACCGAAGAGCAACTAGCTTCACAGACAGACAGGATTTCCACATTTTAAGTGATGTGGCAAATGTGTTAGCTATACATTACTCAACAGCCTTATCTCCATGAAATTACATCCGTATGCTGCTCATTTACAGAAGGATTTACGCTAATAAAGGAAAAATATTCTGCATATTTTAGGAAATTATTAGCTGGTAGTTTTTTTTTTATTAAACTGTATTTGCAGTCACATTTTCAGCTTTAACTCCAGTCTGTAATTCAGTTTAGGCAGAAAAAGTTCTTAATTAATTAGATTGCCAGTCAAAATTTTACTGATATGTTTGGTATCAACATGTTTGCAACACAACTATTTGTACAGGGTTGAATTTCTGCCCAACTAATGAATGGAATTCTAATGTTTACTCTTGTAGCACTGCTTTGGTCTCCACCAGGCCTCAAGGGAAATATTTGGCATTTTAGCTGCTAAACGCTCCACCATGTTTGCTGTTTAGTCACAACTGTCTCTCTCCATCCTGGTTTTTGTGTGGCAGTATAAAGCTAGCCTGTCATAGTGTTTTTATGGAAAAAAGCTGCATGTTGCTATGAGAAACCTGGCAAATGAGAGTGAATGAAAACAGTGAAGTGGTGACTGGCTTTATTCCCAACTCCAACAATAATCTCAAGCACAGATTAGTAGTTTTTCACCTCTAGCTGTGCAAATCTATTCATGTATCTACCAATACTTATAAAAAAAACCTCTTTCCACCTGCTGTGCACGTGAATCAAAGCTTTTGATACCTTCTTTGCGCATTCCCACACGGAAACATTTCTTCAGACGACAGTATTGGCACTGGTTGCGATGATGCTGGTCGATTTGGCATTCTCGATTCGACCTGCACAAGGGAAACAAAGCAGAAGTGAGTCTCGTATGCGGAAGTGAAGTCTCCGTCTGACCTCTGTGATGGGTGAACTGTGTGAGCTGGTGTGGCTGAAAAGCCATCAAAGCTGTGACCTTTGTAAATCATCTGCCCCACACGCCCTAGTATTGTGTTTTACAGCAGGAGGAGGCCAACACTTCACAGAGATCCCTTTTCATGCTCTCTCTATACATATTTATATACCTATATATGACTGAAAATGTATCTCCCATTCAGAGTCAGTGGATTATTATATAAAGAAACCACTCTGTTCTGAGGCTGAGAGTTGTATTATCACAGGAGGAGACAACCGAGTTTCATTGCTGTGTAGTGAGGAATAATGGGAATGTTGACCTTCTGAAGCAATCCGCCCTCACATGCCTGACCTTCAGGGCTTTTATTTTATTTATTTTTTTCCTCTAGGACTGTTGGTGAGATTTATCCAAGGTTAGGTCATAACATTCCGTAGTGGGACATGGTTAATGCGTTCTCTCATGAACGCAGATGTCTCTATAATGGCATGTGTAACACAAAAAACATGGTGACATTTTCCTCCACCCACACAAATTTGGTATTTATGACCACTATATACTTCATGACATACTATAATTTACATGTATATAGATATATGGACTTTTTAAAAAGTATTTATTAGTACACAGAATTTGTCGTCCTAACCCAAACAAAATAATCCTGTGTTATCACAACTGTGTTTCATTGTATTATGATTTATTATTGTAATTAATTTGCATTTAAATCAGCTTATAAAAATCCCTTCACTTTTGCAATATTATTTTCCACGTGTAAAAAAAGTTCTCTCGTGTTGAACTGAGTGTATTTAGTGTTACCGAATACACAAGTTCAACAAGAAGAGTGAACAAAATTATTTGAACAGAATACAAACAAACCGAGCAAACGACAGGAAGCCGTTTCCCAGCAGCCCCCACCTGCAGGAGTAGTTCAGGTTCCTCCTGATGCTCCTCTTGAAGAAGCTCTTGCAGCCCTCGCAGGTGAACACACCGTAGTGTTTCCCGCTGGACTTGTCTCCACACACCACGCAGTCCACCACGCAGGCCTTGTCTTCGTCCCCCACGTCCACATCGCTGTTCCCGGCCTGAGGCGAGCCCTCCTCTTCCTCCCTCCTCAGGTAGGTCTTCTCCTCAAGTCCATTAGTGTCCCCGTTGGGGTTGCCCCATCCCCCGCTCACCATGGCCATATTCTCTGAGCCGAACAGCCTTCCGAGTGGATCATACACAGACCCGCCCTGTCCCCCAACCTCCAGCTATCGGAAAAGTCTTCCAAACACCAAGAGCGGCGGATCCGGATCAGTATTACAGCCGGTTTTTGCTGGAGAAGGTCTTAAAGTGGAGAGAAACTCCTGGACTCCCTTGTTGTGACCTTTCTCCCCTTTACCGTCTGGTTGTAATGACCTGGAGGTCCTTCCCAGTGTTGTTTTCTTTCTCTTGTATAATCTCTCCGCTCTCTCTGTTCTTGTCTTTCACCCTGTGTTCACCACCCTGACCTCTGATCAGCGGCTCTCGAGGTCTGAATAAACTTCGGAATCACATAGAGCGGTTCAGAGTTCAGGCAAGAGAAAAGGGCGCAGCCCGGCTCTTTTCACAGGAAACAATAAATTACACTTTGACTCCTTCTCTGCTTCTCCCTCCCTCTCACTTTCTCTCTCTCTCTCCAGCACCTCACCTATCCCTGAGCATGGTGTCGAGGGACAAAACAGCCGCTCTGCAAATGAAAAAGAAGCTCTGCCCCTCTCTCAGATCATGACTTTTTCCCAAAAGGACAGGCGAGTCTGAAGAAAAATAAAACACAGCTCCTTTCAGGCAGGGTTAACTTCCCTGCCCTCTCCTCCAACTTCTAAACTAGTCCAACCAGTTCCTGCTGTGCAGAGGTGTATCTGCTAATCTGAATGAGTTCTAGTCCAGACTCACTGTTGACTTGTCCGGCCTGTCGTGTAGGCAGGAATGATCGCAATGGAAAGGAAAAACAAGATTTTTGCTCCGGAAATACTTAGTCATATGTCCTGAAAGCAGAAAAAAAAATTCTTGTAGGATTTTGGATTTTTTTTTTTTTTTTTTGATAGCTTCAGGTTTTGTTCAGAGAATTTTCATCCAGGAACACTTCGGTCAGTTACTCAAATTAATTCCAGCTGAAATTGACTCCACTCTTATTATTTTAGTAAGACTATATCCCTTCAGTGTCAGTAAACATAAACCATCAAGTAAATTTTCCTCTCCTCTGGCGTGAAATGATGTTTTCTCCTTGTCAGATACTTTCTAGAAGTCCCACAAAAAACAAGCTAAACAAACAAACCAAAAAAGCAGAGTTGAGAAATCCTCTCTCAGAGCTGCGGAGTGTCGTCTCTCTTCCTTCTCTTGTTTTGTCAGTGCTTGTCCATCCAGCAATAACAACCAGAGGCCAAAACCTCTCTGCATTCCCTGTCAGCAAGTCAGGGTGTACTGTTGCACTCTTCACTTCTCTGCTCGTCCTTTTTTCTTCCCCCTCTTTGTGCCTTTCCCTCTGCCAGCCCCGGCAGGAATAAATTAGGCAAACAAGTGCAGGGAAAACACGGTCGCCGACTTCGGTCAACAGACGTCACAATGCGGGGCAGCCCGGAGATCACCTCCTCTCCTGCTCCTCTCAGTCGTCTCTCTGTGCCTCTGCCTGGCTCCCTCCTTTAGGGAGAGAGAGAACGTGTGTCTGTGTGCTCAGGGATTTGACACTGCTATTCAAGCCTTGCCGTTGCCATGGCGCCGGATGCCTTATAAGGCCAGTGGAGTCAAAGAGCACGGAGTGGGCTGTAGCCATGCAGTGCACACGCAGCCTGACTGGCTGCTGGTTTCCCCTCTGACCCCCAGGCCAGCCTGGGAGCAAAGGGGGGAGTTAACCCTAACACTGCTGTAAGACAAAGACGGGGGCCCTGGGGTCGACACACTGCGAGTGCACGACACTCACACTCATGTTCTCCACTCCACTCTAATCCTAAAGAATTCCTCCATCTCTGTTGACCCAACAGTGAAGGGGAGGGCCTGTTGTTGTTGGGTAACGACTTGTCAAAAGGTTATACGATACGCTGCCGCCTCTGTTTCACACCTGCCGCATGCACTCAGGTCGACGTGTTCCACAGACTAGTGCATCCTGGATGGGTGGGTTTTCCTGTGCACATTGTAAAGAGGAGTACACGTCGGACCTGTCAAAAAAGAAATGTTGAAATTGACAGAGAACGGTTGAGGTGGACTGACTTGAAGTCCGAGTTTTGTGCTACAAATGTGTCCTTTGAGCAGCGAGGTGGAAAGCAAAGAAATCAGGGTGCGTGGGTGGGCGAGCAAGAACGTGTGTCAACTTCCATCCAGACCGGAGTTCACCACCCACCTACGACTAAAACTCAGCAATGGTGTATCTCACTAACCTTAAGCTAGAGTTTTAGTTGACCAGATGTGATGTAACCGTATTTTTATTTACTATAAACACAATCATTCCTGAATCATTCCGGTACCAACAGTTGATGCAAAGTTTTCCAATGAAATTTTTAAGCGCCCAAACTCAAGCTGTGGTTTGATTGTCGATTTTTCTTCCCTTTGAACACGTTACATGGTCAAAAGCTTTCCAAACACTCCACCTTTACACCTTTCTGATTTTGCAATCAGTGGTCTTGCACTGATATTTGTACAGACTGCTCTTCTGCATAGCAACAAGAAAAATGGGCAGGCTCAGAATCTCTCTTTCCTTCTTGATTTTTAAATTTTAAACAATTTCTGATGCTTTCTGTTAGCACGCCATTGAACATCTCTTCCATTTGTTCTTCACACAATATGTTAAAAATGGTGTCTTTCTCACACATCAACTTTTCCATATATAACATTTTGAAAAGATGTCAACAAATTTATTGTATGCATGGATTTCTTTAAATTTTGAGGAAGATCTGTGGAAAGAAGAGGATTCTGGACCATTTTTTCAAGACAAGTCAGTCCAGCTAACACAACTTTCTCTCTTTAATGAAATTATAATCCAGGTCTGGGAACATTACTCCAATAACTGTCCATTCTTCATAGTAACAGAAGCCGTATTACATTCTTCTGTTTTTCAAACCCAGCTGTAATTTACCCGGTAACACATCGGTCATTTTGGTAGTTGGCTAAGCTCCTATGGAATTTCTGGCCTGCTTTTTCTGTCATACCAAAGTCATGTGAAGATCTCCATGAAAAAAAGAAAGAAAAAAAAAAATCAAAGATTTCAATGGCAGCTTGCACACATAGGAAAGCAAGAACAGAGGGAGGTGTTCATCGCTGCGAGCCTCTATCCACCAAAAGTCCTTGTTCTTCACACAGCTTTAGAGGAATTCCCCCAGAATCAAAAACATTGTGTTTCTGTGATCATTTGAAGTAGATGAACATCAAAAGAACAAAGAGGTAAAACTCTGTAAAAGAACGAGGAAAAAAATCATTTAAAAAAAAACCCACTATGATGGCAAGAAAAGGAGGCATTTCTGTTAATGAGGTTAATGCAGCTCTTTAAATCTGAACATGAGTGCATTTGAACCCACAGCTGTCACAGTGACTCTCCCTGCGTGTGGATAGACCTTTTGTTTGCTAAGAGGTTATCAGGAGCCACACTAAGCACTGAATTAATGCTTTCATTTATGATTGTGTCTGTTGAAGAGGAGTTTGGACATGTGGTATATGTTTGTGTAAAACTGCGATCTGTAAAAATATGTTAAAGACTGGATTTTGCATACCTTAATAATACAATTGAAATGTTGTACAAATCATGTCTAATAACTGAACAAAAAAGGTTTTTGCAAAAGATATGCTTATTAAAAGTATGCCTTTCGCAAATATATTGTGTGTTTTTTCTTTGTTTTTGTTTTTGGTTGTTGTTTTTTTTCATAATTTGAAGTTTGTCTTGTGGAATTGCTCCAAAGTTCATTTATGAAGCACTGTGATGTACAAAAAGTGGAGAATATGTAGGATTGTCCATTAATATCCATAGATGGATGGATGGATGGATAGATGGATGGATGGATGGATTGGTGGATGTATTGACGGATGGATAGGTGAATATATAGATAAAGTGGGTCGTGTTCAGTTTGTCATAATAAAGCAGATCACAGCAATCAGTGCTGTGGATGAAAGAAGGATGACCACAGTCTTTACTTCACAGCTTTGTGTCCATGTTTGTAACCCTTGTGTGCTTGTGTGTGTGTGTGTGTGTGTGTGTGTGTGTGTGTGTGTGTGTGTGTGTGTGTGTGTGTGTGTGTGTGTGTGTGTGAGTGTATGTGTGTGTGTGTGTGTGTGTGTGTGCTGAAGTTATACAGGTCACTGTATAACTCGGTGAGTCAGTGTCCACTGACGCACTAGTCGTGTGTTGTGTGTATCTGAGGCAGAATGTGCCTGCGCCTTTCTGCATAAGTACATATGCCTTTGTGTGGGTGGTGTGCGTGTGTGTGTGTGTGTGTGTGTGTTCCTTGCTCTTTGAAATGCTGGTCAGGAATGCGGCTGCTCTCAGCTTGAAGTCGACTGTGGTGGAGTCTGTACATTCTCAACACAGTCAGGAGTCCAGCGCCATCACACAACCTTTTAGAGCAGTCACCTGAACGCTACACACATTGACATGAACACACACCTGTGATGTAAACCTGAAGACAAGCTGGTAATTTTCTTCACTTTAAAAACAGAAATACTTCCACAATTTCTTTTGCTACTGCAAATATTCACTACAAATTACCCTAAAGTTCCAAATTTAAATGTTAAATTTAAAAGCCTGTCAAAATTTTCGGGGTCATAAGATCAATGAGTATTCCACATTTATTTATTTTTCTACTTTCTACCATTTCTCTGTGACCCCATATCTACAATGATGAAGGGAATTCTCTCTGAGCAGTACTCCACATATTTGCTTGTAACTCTGATAAATACGTAGCCGAAGTGCAGTGGAATTCAGAAAACGTGGTTAAACTTTAACTCTGGAATAACTTTGGATGAACAAGCTGGAGCACATGACTCCCTGCTCCTTCCTCATTGGCCCCAATGCCCTTTGGCCTACAGGCCAGCAGAAACTCCATCTTCCCCTCTCTCCCCCCTCGCTCTTTTACTTCTCACAACACTCTCTCCATCCTCAGGCCTTTGACCTCCAGCGAATGATGGAGCAATTTAAAATACAGGGCAGCGGATTCTGCCACAGAAAAACATCTGCTGGGGTGACACCAAACTGGAACACACAGTGTCCAATCAATATTTGCCCTTTTCCCCGCCCTGAACCTGTTAGAGATGGTGGGAAACTTCCCATTTGGTGTTGCTTCCTTGTTATTCAAATGTGTTCACTGTGAACAAGGCATCAACCCACTGCAAGAGTCAATAGAAGCACATACTGTCGCAGCAGTGGAGTTTTTTCCCATGTGTCTGCTGTAAAGATAACATTTATCACTGAACGCTGCTGTGAGTTGGAAAATGTCTCCTGGTTTAACCCAATCAGCTCTGATGTCAAACTTATTTACTCATCATTTTTTCTATTAGTTCTATATTGATTAGAGGTACAGAAACACATGTATGGTATGAGAACCGAAAGGCAATTAGCTAAGTTTAGCATTAATTCTAGAAGTAAATGAAATGGCTTTTCTGTCTCTGAGTTTAAAAACATTTCAACCCATTTTGACTCTCATAATGTTACTATGATTACACAATCAATCAGGAGAGAGATGTGATAGACTATCATGAAACATTTACGTTCCGCAGTATGATTGCAAAGGGACTGCATTTGCTTTTAGCAACAACAAGATAAATCTCTTCATGGAGTCAAGAAACTGATGGTGGTGGCGGCTGATGACTCTGCTGAGATCGAGGAGGCTAATAAAGCTAGTTAATTGTGAGCATAATGATATAGTCCTCCTGATCAAACTTTCATCACAAGTCATTTGGACTTTTTTTCCATTTCTTGTGACTGAGCACGTCCTCGTTTAGCGTTCATCAAATGTCATTGACAGTCCAATATATGTCAGTTACAGTTGATCTTATGCTAACAATTTCTCCTGCAGAGATTTTATGTTTTCACATTGAGTGCATCAAGCAAATCTTCTGAGGAAAACTGAATGCTCACATGTCTTAATGCAATGCACATTGCTCTGATTCTCTCTGATCTTCTAGTTCATTCACCACAGCTGTCTGAACAGTTAATATTTTTGCTTCATTTGTGTGGTTATAGCAATTGACAGGTTGTCAATATGTTGCCAGTGGACAGCCCATTTGAAAGATGAACATTCAGACGAGGTATTACCTTAACACTCTCTGCAGCCACAACATATTTGATGGTGCTCCTCAATCACCAAGTTCATTCTCCTGTAAATCTGTGTCCAATCTGTTGCTAGCTGATTGTGCCCTCTGCTATTGACCAGACCATGTCTGTAGGCCAGCTAAGGTGCTTAGGATAACAGAAAATAAACCTTATTAGCTCAGTGAAGACAACTCATATGCTTTAAGGGGATTACAACAAGGCCCCTCCCCCTGACATCTTTTGCTTCTTAACATCTTATTGCTGTAATGCTCACAAGCTAATGAGCTAACTGTCTTCTTTAGCTCATCTGTCCTGCTGTTGGTCTGGACATTGTTGAGGACAGATATCAGACATTCTGTGTGATGACAATTATATTTTGCAGAAGCTCTTGAGTTAAAGTCTGACTTTCATGTTTAGAACATTAGTGAATTTATTATTACTGAAAGTAATGCAAAAGAAGAATCATGTGCCAGCATCACCAATAAAGCCCCCCCCCCCCAAAAAAAAAAAGATCATACAGCATATTTTAACAGTTTCAACAAAAACTGGACATTCTAATCAACCATAAATATGCTTAGCAGTACCGTTGCCCCTATTATAAGTTTGTATACTAAATAAATTCATCACTTGTGTCCGGTTAAATTAAAATTACACATTTTTCAAAAAGTAGAACCATATGGCTAAAACCCAATCGACTATTTCAAGCTTATTTGTTTTTGTACTTACGTTCAATCACCGGTGATAAAGTATGAAAACAGTGGCTGCATGTAAGGTGGAAAAAAATAAATTCTTGAACAGGAAACATGTCAAAGGCTGGACGGTCTTTTCAGAAGAAGAAGGTCTTTTGTCACGGAAGACATGGGTAACAATTACTCCCAGTCTGAAAATACAGCAAAGTAGATCTGAAGGTGCTTGTGTGAACATGTAGCAACGAAACAAACTATTACCTCAGCTTAATGTGGATTATCAAACTGATTTCATGGAATCAGTTTGATGGCGTTCCAACACTTTTTTTTTTTACATCTTTGTTTGAACATGACAATTTCCCCCAAACAAGCATTTTCTGAAAATATAATTGACCTACTTTGACAGACATTATTTTAGCAGTAGTTTAGGAAAACCTTACCTGTCTAGTTTTGTAATAGAGCTCATTCCTTTTTATTGTTTTATTCATTTATTTCTTACATCAGTAACTCTAAAAGCTGGATTATACCTTCTTGCTTCCTGAAAGAGTCAAATTTCAAGCATCAGCCTATGAGCAATAGGAAAGGTATTCCTTTAATAGTGGCCTGAGCATGACAAACCCCAAATTTGGACTCCCTTTAACCAACATCAAGGGTTCACAATCGGTGGGAGATGTTTGCTGTCATTATCTGAGTGGGCGAGAGCAGAAAGCGGATGTGATCGGCCGTTTGATTGAGGTCAAATCTCTTTCGTGCTTCTTAGTGCCATTTGTAGCCCATCGTCCTGACCTCTTCATCGGTTGGCCCGTGTCCATAAGCCGGAGACGGAGGCGTCACGTCAGCCTGGCAACATCCCAGGGCACAGAGTGGAGAATGGAGAGATATAGAGAGGAAGAGGAGATGAGAGGGGATATGAAGTGGTTGTGACAGGTGAGCTAATAGCTTTGAGAAAGAGAGGGCATGGGGATGAAGGCACAGCCTGTGATCTCTTTATACAGCTTACAGAGGGACAACTTATTAAAATGAGGAACGGATGCAGTGAGTAAATGAGTTGACCTAAAACCTCTGGGTCACTGCCCCCCTTCTTGTGCGTGTGTGTGTGTGTGTGTGTGTGTGTGTGTGTGTGTGTGTGTGTGTGTGTGTGTGTGTGTGTGTGTGTGTGTGTGATTCCATCCACCCCCACACTCATTGACAGCCTTTGCTATTGTCTAATAATGGTTTGGGTACTTTTCCCAGGCACTGAAAGACTCCCTGATCCACAGGCACCGATGGCAGCTGATAGAAGTGTGTGTGTGTGTGTGGGGGGGTGGGGGGTGGGGGGAAGATGTCCAGAAATATAGAGCTTAAATAATACTAGATGAGATCCTCACTGCCTTCCATCCAACAAACGACTGCTTTGAACACCACAATCTGTCCTCACGTACTTTGTCTGACCTCTTTATCTTTGGTGGTCATTAATGCAGTTTTGTTTCAATGCGTTTATGTTATCACACACGCAGACATGCAATACATTAATCAGGAGCAAGATTAGATTAGATATTTCATACTTTCATGTTGGATAAGGTTAAAACAAGGTGTGCATACACACGTTTGTATATACACACAACACAAAGGCCTTAATGTATTGTTACTTGGGATAGGATTTGATCATGTTTAGGATAAACTATTATCAGTCAATTATGTCATTTTGTGTCAAGTTTGCGGCACTATTTTCTGGTTTTGTAGAACTTTTCTTCCTAGTTTTATTTGACACATAAATGCTATTTACATAACAGGTTTTTAAATGAAATAATTACATCACTAAGTGGTTAAATTTAGCACCATCAGCTCCACCAACCACCTTCCGGGATGCAGTAAAATCTGACATGGTAGATTACCAATTATGATGTCATGTTTCACTGCAGAACGAGTTTTCTTTTAAATAACATTTCAATTGCACTGCTTTTTTTTTTTTTTAACATCGCTACTTATTTATCCCATTACTGAATAACTGGACATCTATTAAGACATGCATAATAAACAATACCTTTATCCCTCCTCTTTGATTTAAGAGTCACCCAGAGGTTACAACGACCATGTTGCCTAAAAATACGTTTGATGAAGTCAAAAGCTTAACATTGATCTCAGAGAGAGTGAACACAAAATGGAATGATAATTGTATCTCCTGCTCTAATGGCAGCTATTACAACAATAGTGATGATGACCTGGAGGAATAGGGGGAGCGGCGAGGTCAGGCCTTCTGCGATGACCTCTGCTCGGGAAAGGGCAAGCTCAGGCAAAAGTCAGGGCGTCAGGGCTCGCCACCTCGTCTGGCGCACTGAACTCGCCATTCACAGGCTAACACAACAGCTAAGCACCGCTGTGACCCTGTGGGTGTGACACTCAACCTTTGCCTTAACCTCCTGACCGCCGGTCACAGCTGCAGCTGACTGCCTTGAACAGGGTCAGGGCAAAGGGTGAACTGGAGAGGGGGGAGAATTGATAGAGATGATTAAGAGATGAGTGAGGAGACGAGATGTAGGGAGAGGAAATAATGGTAGGAATGAGTGGATAAGTGAACGATATCCAGATGAAGGTAAGAGAGAGCTGGGTCTTAAAAGGTTGCTCAGGAACTTTAAATGCAACAATTATTACTTCCTGAAAATAGCTCAATGTCATCACATCATATTTAGTGCAAAATTACAAATACAACATAATAGGGAGTAGGGTTTGTCAGAGAGCTCCAACATATACACATACACAGTCTTATTTGCAATTATATGCAATTCAAATATATAATTCAGCTGCAAATTATGATTATTTATTAATTCATCTTATTTGCATCAGGCTCTGTTTTCAGGTCTTTGGGAGCGCAGCTGCGTATCCATAGAAACGTTTGTGTGAAATGTGATGTTGCCTCATGTGATGTCATTTGAGTCAGCTGAGACTACAAGTTTGAAAAGAAAAGCAATGTGCAAGTCTGAGAACATGACATCTGAATTTGATTAGATGTTTGATGGTGAAGTTGCATCATGGGTAATGTAGGTTTTGATAAGGAATAAGATGGAATGAATCACCGCAAACCAAGAGCTAATTATTCTCTCTGGAGTCAACAAAAACAGTTTATAACATTAGTTTAATTTATTGATTATAAATCTATGACATAAATAATATACTGCGGTTCCACTGATATACAAGAATCTTTTGAGCATGTTTATTAAAGAGAAAAAGAAAGAAAGAAAGTCATAAAGAGCATGGAAAGAAGAAAAAAGTACTGAGAAGACAAATGGGTTTGCATCATCATGTGGGCCATTGTCCAGGCTCCCATCCCCCTTAGCAGATTCACAGAGTTTGCTTGTCTGGGAAAAATGACATGTGCACTCTCGAGGTCAGCCCCCCCGAGCTCTTGAATGAGCCTTGAGCCAGATATTCATGACTGTAGGTCAGCTGTTTCACTAAAATGCGACATGTCTCTCATGATGCGTGACTCCTGTCAGACAAAATAAAAGGTAATAGCTCGGTCAGGTTATTGCTGATTTTTACAAGGGTTGAAACAGCAGATCTGATCATGTTTTGCTGCCCTGCATTATTGAGGCTCACATCTTGAAAGCAACAGAAGATCATTGAGAAAATGAAAAATAAGTGAAAATGAATACACATCTACTGTATATACGACAAAAAAATGAGTAGAAATACATGTCAGGTAACAAAGTTAGGATTCTGTAGCTTTGATTACAGCTCTGTGAGGTGATGTGTTGAAACAAAAGCTAATATCAGCATGTTGGTATGTTCACGTGTAATATTTACAATTTTCACAATTTTAATTTATTATTTTAGTGTGCTAACATTTGCTAACAGAGCACTGATTACACAGTAGATCTGGATAGGGCATCATAACATTTGTGGCTCGCCGCAAACATAGGTAGTCCTCCTCAAGGCACCACACATATCAATACTTCAATCCATTCAATCCAAAAAAATACCACTAAATTAAAATTCTGCAGTAATGAGGGTTCTATTGGTATGCTGTAGATTAAATTACCCAGGAGTGACTGGGGTTCAGTGGGACCAGAGGCCACACCGTGGCTGATTTAGCTGACTGATCGATCACACGATCAAAGAACAGTCTCTTCCCTCCGACACTCCGAAGCCTCTCCTGAAGCTTTGGGTGGTCCACTCTGGTGGGGGTGACTCTCTGTCATGGCTGCCATTCTCTGCTCCAGCCTCCACACCTGTTCCCTGTACTTCCTGCGAATCTGCCGGTAGGAACTCAAGGCTTTACTGGAATGGAAGGAACCCACAAGGTTTCAGTTTACCACCCCCTCAATAGCAAGGACACTGATGAATACTCCTTGTTGGATTGGGTTGCAGAGGCATAAAGGTGACAGTTAATGAAGACAAAAACATGTAGTTGAGTTCTTTTCTCTGGAAAACTACCTGTGAGCTTGAGTGAGCCGAGAAATCTGCTCTCCATTGTCCCTCTTTTGGGGGCTTGTTTCTGACAGAGCTGTGTCCAAACAGTCCGGAACTAAAGCCAGTCTCTTCTTCAGGGCTTGTTCCCTTGAAAGAAAAGTAAATCTCAATGGTGAGACTTATGGACTAAATAATCAATAATCAATCTTTTTCTTTAAAGAATAATAGCAAACTGTTAAAACACTGTTACAACTGAAAGTCCTGCAGGAATTTTTTATGCAAATCTAATTATGAGTCAAAGAAAAAGTTTTGTCTCTATAGTACCACATCATAACAAAAGTTATGTCTAAGCACTTTCTAAAGGAACAGTTTTTTTTTCAGAAATCCTATATCATGCCATAGACAAGCACTTGTTGTTGTTGCATATGCGTCATTTTTGTTATAGAATATTCTGATGATTCTTTTTTTTTAATTTTAGAAAATACTAAGCAATGCCGTCGTGTGTTTTGTACAACTCAATTCAAAGTATTGATTAAATAATTAACTTTGAGGGAAAAGCTGCAGACCCTCAAATTTGAAAAGGTAGAACCATAAAATGTTTATGAATAAAAATTTACTGAAACAATTGTTAGAATCGCTGCAGTTAATTTTTAGTCAAATTAACCAGCTAACAAACCTAATTCTTTTTGATGTACAGTATTTGGTAGGTTATCTATGACAAGCTTGAAATGCAGTGCAGCATAAGTATGAAATGGCATTGAAAGAAAAGACTCAAGTAAAAATAATTATCAGTCTCTAAGCCTCATAATGAAGTGCAGATGAAACAGAACCGACAGAATCATGGAAGCGTGCTCCTTGTTTTTAAGGCACTCCAAAATCTACACTATATTAGTAACATCATAAACTTGATGACTTTAGAGCTGGTGTGTGAGCACCCTTGCTTTATGTGAGGGTGTGCTGTACACAAGGTCAGATTGGACAAAGGAGGCTCACTCTCAAGCACATGGTGGAAGAACCACAAGTGTTCATTTTCTACTGGTAGTTGTTCCTAAGCAACAGATAAAACCAGTCAACAAGTAGCAGAATCATTCATTTTCTATGCACTATTTAGTATAGCGTATCATAGCATAGCATAACATAGCATAGCGTAGCCTAGCGTAGCATAGCATAGCATAGCATAGCATAGCATAGCATAGCATAGCATGTCCAAATAACTCCCACAGTGACTAGTCCAGGCTCTGCGGGGCACTGGCGTTGTGCCCGGAGTGTCCCCTGCTCACACCCCCAGTCAGCTGGGATAGGCTCCAGCAACCCGTGATGGCGAAAGATGAATGAAGAATGAAAATGAATGAATGAATGAATGAATGAATGAATGAATGAATGAATGAAGATTACCAGTCCAGACTGAGTTTATCCATCCATCCATGTTCTTGTAGATGAGACGAACACAATCTGCTTATCTGCCTTGCAGGTCACGTGTCTGCTAGAGCCTACCTCAGTGGGCTACAGGCGAGAGGCAGGGTACACCCTAGATGAGATGCCAACTCACCGTGGGGCCAAAATATAGAGAAACAACTCCACACATTCACAACTACAGACAATTTGGTGTAACTAATTCAACTAAGTTGCATGTTTTTGGAGGTGAGAGGAAGCCGGAGAACCTGGAGAGAACCCACGGGGAGAACATAGAAAATCCACACAGAAAGGAATCAAACCTACAACCTTCTTGTTGTGAAGCAACAAGGCTACCCTCTGGGCCGGTGTGCTGCCCTGGACTTATCTGTTACTATTATCACTGTGCTTTGCTGTAGTTTTTTTAATTGATACTGCTATTGACAGTAATTTACCTTCAGAGGACAGGAACACAGTGTTTGTGCTTTGATTTAGACAATAAATTGACAAACGACTCACCTCTGCAGGACGACCTGCAGCTCGTTCAGAATGGCTCTGGTTCGAGCCACGTCCCCATCACTTCCAAGTTTAGCTACAGTTTCACAGAGCCTCTGAAACATAACATTCAGTTAGTATGATCTCTTTAGCTCAAACATACCTTTCCAATTACTTCTGTGTCACTGAGCACAGAAAGTTTTCTAAACCAGAGGTTCCTCACTCTTCGGCTTGCGACATTCAAAGTGATGCAATCTAATTCAAAATCAATTTCAACCAAACAATGATTTACCCTCCAAAACTGTTTCATTAAGACTGATGGACTGATAATATGGACTTTAGTGGAATAAATATAACCATAAAGTAGAGAAAAATATTTTTAAAGAAGAATGTTTTTTCTATTATCAGTTACTGAAAAAAAACAAGTGATGCTCGGCCTGACCTTGTGCCTCTTATTAAAGTCCATTTGAACCATTTCTATGGAATATCGTAGAAGAAAAAGTCACGTGTAGAAGAACATTTTAACATCTTCTGCCCCAAAAACTACTCTTTCAGCTAAAATTCTGTCAAGTGTTCTTTCTCACTTGACAATGACAGTGTGTGGTACATTATGAAACTGTGCTGCTGCGATAGGACAGGCCAGCAGAAGACCTTGAAGACCAAAAATACCACACGCCTGGAGGGATTCTGCTTTGGTAGATGTGTGATTTCCCATGTGGGACACCCAGGTTTGAATCGGGTCTGTCACAGTAGACCAACGACCTGCTCCCTCTTGTTCATTTCACCTTGACTTTGGAGTATTCTCTGTTGGTGCTGAGAAAACTACCTGTTGTTCACTCTTACAGTCCTCCAGTTCCTCTCTGAGACTTTCTGGACCAAATGCTCCAGCCCCGTCCTGAGCGCTTTGGGCCATTACGCTCCACTCCAGACCTCTCAGCTTTTTCTCTTTCAGGCAGATGAGGCCTCGCAGATCGGCCAACTCCTCCTGAACATAAGGGGTTGTCTCATAAATCATAGTATAGACCGAGTACAATGCAGATACAGTAAACTTGTGCTAACAGACTGTGAACTTTTTGTTAATCAACCAGCAGTTTTTACTGCAACTTTTGGCACAGTTGTGAAACACAACAAAGATAATTTATAAAATTTTGTAAATGTTTTACAACTTGGGTAACTCTACTAGCCGAGCACTGCTTAACAAAGGCTGGAAACAATGAAACAGCTTGCTGGCTCTGTCTACATGTTAAAGTTTGTGCTTGCCAGAGCCTCTAAATCTCATTACTCGACGGGTTCTTTGTGAAGCAAATCTAAGCTGTGGTTGCTTTGACAACATAGCGGTATGGCGGTTAGCACTGTCACCTAACAGCCGGAAGGCTCTGGGCCTGTGTGTTCCTCCAGTCGGTCTGGATTCCTGCCACAGTCCCAAAACATTGGTGAATTGATGACTCTACATTGTGAGAGCCTATTTGTCTGCAAAGAAGGAGTGAACTGTGCAGGGTGTACCCTGCCTCTCGCCCAATGTCAACTGGGGTGGGCTCCAGCCCTCGTAACCCTGTAAAGGATAGGCGGTTATACTCGCTGGAAGGACGCAGTGGTTCCACAAGGAATGGATTCGATCCAGATGACTCGCTGGTTCAATGGTAACATTTCGATGACAATTCTTTTTTCGCTTTTAGGATTTGAAGTTTTGGGCTTCTGTAATGATTTACATGTCCTTATGCTAATAAAACTAACCCCCCAAAAAACCTTTACCTTTTCACGTTTCATAAATTAAATACTGTGCTTATAAAGCCTTCTGCATTGTTTTTATCATAACTTCAGAGACTCTTACCCTGACAGAGATGAGTTCATGGAAGAGCAATGCTTTCTCTCTCTTGACATCAGGAGGCTTCGTGTTATCTTTAGCCCCATGTCCTCCTAGTAATCCAGGCAGGTGAGCAGTTTTGGGGCTGATTTTTCCTTCAAATCCCAGACTCATCTTGGGTAAGCTGATGTCTGCCCTGTCCCTCTTTAGGCACTGAATTTTCTGACGGAGAAAAGCCTCTCGATCCACCAGCTCGGGCATCCTGTGTGGTGAACTGATATTCACACTTCCATGAATTGATATTGATATTTTAAACTTTTATCCTATACATTTGCAGCTCTGGCCATCACTGACATAATTTCATTTATCTGAAATTTCTCTTTTCTGTGCTTTAAAACGTCACCTTTGGCCTGGGGGAGTGTGTGTTTGCTTCTCCTCTGTGACCCCCGCTGTTGAGAAGGAGGTGGACAGTTCCTCTGTTCCCATCTGGTCCATGTCACTGACCACCTCTGATGGGAGAAAACACTGTGAGCCCACCTGTGTAGTTGTGTGACTTTGAATGACAAGCCTACGTTTTGTATATGTAATTGAATTAGCTGGCTGAGTTGTAACCAGCATGAAAACACGGCATACAAACACCTGCTGAGTCCGTCTGCAGATGGATGTTTTGCTGCTTGGAGGCATCGTATAGCTTCAGCAGTTCACAGTAGGCCCCTTCACACTCCTCACTGTCAATCACAACCACAAAGACAACACACAACCTCATCACATAGGAGAAACTACAATAATGCTGTTGTTTTAATAACCTGGATATATCTATTATTTTCTGACATGTCAAATCACTTTGCAAACAAAGATCTGGGATATGTTTGCAGAGTGCAGACAGGCCTTTGTGCTTGTTTGTGCAGTTCATGTGTGTACCAGTTTCTGAGAGCCATCTGCAGGGCCGAACAGTCAGACTGAAGTCTATTTAGCGTGAGAAGGATTTGTCTGGACTCTCCCTTTCGTCGCTCCAGAGCTGCGGTCAGACGCTCGTTTTTGGCCCTCAGCCGCTCAATGCACCTGAGATCATGAGAAAAAAGAAGGGAACGGCAAACTTTTAATCAGTTAATGTTAATCAAACAAATATTTAAGCATCTGAAGAAGCACTTCTTCTTGTGGAAAACATTTTTAGTGTAAATTTAAATAAAGAATATGTAAAAAACAACAACTCAAAAATAATAAATAAGGTTGAAATGGATTACGCACTTTTATAGAAATTAAAAACTCAATTTATTGTTTTGTATTAAATACACTCAATCTGAAGACATCTTAGCAAAAAAACAAGATTGTCTGCATAATTCACAGTCCTGTTTTCATTATATCCACAGTATGAGTGGCTTTGTTAATTAATAATAAATAATAAACGGTTGTACATGAAAATATTCTCTTCACAAAAAAGGTTGAAGAATTTAAAATCGTCTCCTTGTTTATAACGTTTCACACCCTCTGAAAGCTACAAAACCAAAGCACTGCTATTCAGTAAATGTATTATATGTGATATCACCTGTTGAGTCGCTCCGTCTCAGACTCCAGGCTGATGGGACTGGGACAAGGACTGCAGGAATTAGCAGAACCCAGAGGGGAGCCCTCCTCACCTACAGACAGAGGTATTACTGCTCTGGCTGCTCTTCTGTGGGGTAAAGGAGAACCTGGGAAGGGAGGAAAGGCCCAGTCCGGGCTGAGAGCCTCAGAATTGGTCTGATGGGAAGAACAAGCGCCTGCCCTCCAGAGCTCATGGACACCAACCAGCTGGGGGGGAAGTGGTTAAATGTTTAGTCTTCTATTTTATATTGTGAACTGAACACAATCTCTTGTAGATACTTCATTTGCAACCATTTTTTAAATTAATTTATGTTTTTGCCATTTTTATATGTCGTACTCTGCAGTAAACAGTGACAGAAGAGTATCTCATCTCTCACCTTCTTCTTTTCCTCCTCCATCTGGCTGATGGTCCTTTGAGATCTTTCCATCTCCTCCTGATGACTCTGCAAGATGCTCCTGAGAGCAGAATCATGTGTGTCCGGATCCAGGAGGTCCTCCTGATTTTGACCCTTTGACAGACCTGACGGGCATGAAATCCCAAACTCTCTTTCCATGTCTTCTAAAATCTACAACCAGAAATCCAAATTCATTAAGTGTAGTTTCAGGTTTAACATTTAGAATAAGTACAAAAAAATGTTTTACTCTATAAAGAAACTTTTCACGTTGAATGTACTTCTATGGGCTAAAGCTTACAATTGCAATCATGAAATTCATTTTGTAAAACGATGCAGGAAAAATGAATCTGTTTTCAATAGAAACTGCCAAAGAATTATGGGGATTTGTTACAGTCTTGATACCTGAGCAGCCTTAACCCAGCTCTCCTGGGCTGCTCTCAGATGCTCTTGGTGCTTGACCTGGTCAGAAGCGGTGATCGGGGCTGCCCAGGACCTTTTACAGCTGATGGAGTCTTCCACTGATGATAAGACTTCCTGGAGTTTTGTCCAGACGACACCACCGCCCCCTATTGGAAGAGTAGCATGGGTACAGTTCAAATATCAGTTCACTGTGACTAGAAATACATTTGTAAAAAAAATGACATCATGTTTCTCCTAAAGATAACTTGTTTGATTTTTTTTACAGAGTAAATATATGTGATTTTTAGAAAAGCTGGTTGTGCTGTTTACTGATGCATTTATTGATGACATCTAAAGAAAAAGACAAAGTTACGCTCAACCTCGGCCGGTCAGAGTAGGTTTAGATGGTGCAGCAGAGTCAGGGCTCCTCTCATTTCTGTCCAGTCTGTGGGACAGCAGGTCTGGAACCAGAGGTATAGATGATCTAGATGGCCTCATATCCCCTGGTTCACTGCACAATACCAGCAATATTAGCTTTTTTTTTTTGCATGGTAATATCAATAATAATATATTAGTGTCAGACAAGCTCAAAGCAAATCAATACGCAATTTATTGATGGTAAAATATGCACAAATGGACATGGTTTAAGCAATAAATTTTTTTTAATTAAACCAAATCAATTCATTCTGATAAATCAATCTAATATTCTCATCTGTGAGGTCACCTCGGTGCCTTTAATGACCCCATCTTCTTATTCAGCTCAGCGATGATGCTGAGGAGTGTGCCCATCTCAGCCTCGCACTGAGCCAGTTCTGCCGGTGAGGGCTCGAGGTTTGTTATGGGGTCAGAGCCCCTGGGGTCGAAGGTCATTTGGTCGATCTGTGTCATCACCTCCCTGTCACGCCCTGACCCAGCATCCAGGCTGTCACATCTGACCAGGCTGAAATCCTGCAGGAACATCATTTGGTGAATATAATGGGGGATTTATTTTACCCATTATTTAAGCTTTCTTCTTGTTTTGATTTGGTTCTACACATACAGTGCCTTGCGAAAGTATGGGCCCCCCACAAGAATTTTTTGAAATTTTGCCACATTTCAGGCTTCAAACTTAAAGATAAACTGAAAATATTTTTCATGAATCAACAACATGTGAGACACAATCGTGAAGTGGAACCAAATTTATTCAACATTTTATATTGTGTTTACAAATAAAAAACTGAAAAGTAGGATGTGCAAAAATATTGGCCCCCTGTTCTCTCAGCTCAGCTAAACAACTCCAGAAGTTCTCTGATGACTTCTGAATGATCCAATGTTGACCTAAATGACTAACAATGACAAACAGAGTGACCTGTGTGTCATTTGGTCTCACATTTGCACATCCTACTTTTCGGTTTTTTATTTGTAAGCGCAATATAAAATGTTGAATAAATTTGGTTCCACTTCACGATTGTGTCTCACATGTTGTTGATTCTTGAAAAATATTTTCAGGTTGTTATCTTTAAGTTTGAAGCCTGAAATGTGTCAAAATGTCAACAAGTTTTTTGGGGGCCAATACTTTCGCAAGGCACTGTGTCAGTGTAACACGTGTTTTTCTATTTGTGAAGAATCAGCTTTTGGTAATGAGTGGTTAATAAATAAATCTTGCAAAATAAAACTGAAATGGTGCATCTAATTAAAAATTTACTACACTCTTGAACTGTCCATTGTTTCTATTGTTTTAAGCAGCGGAAAAGGAGGGAACTAAAACATCCTGAAATCCAACTTCCTGCCAGGCAAATATTTGCAGTCCACACCATCTACTGTTGTGCACAGATAATGTCAACTACGTATCTGAAATATGAAATCAGAACGAAACGTTTACCAGACCGTACCAAGAGTTTACCTTTGGTATTATGCAATGACTGTGTTTTGATCCGAGACATTCTAACAGGTCTCATGCAAGCGATGAGTGTTGACATATTTTAAATTTGTGCAGTCAGTAATACATCTGTTATGCCCACCGATTTCCGTTAAGAATCATTGAATAGCTATCTAAGCAATGAAAAACCTTGATAATAACTTTGGTTTATCACCAAACAAACAATCACGTTTATATTTTGTAAGAAAGTCTCAATTTCACTTGAGAATTTGAAGGTACAAACAACACCTCTTGAGTAAAGTTTATACATAATACACTAAAGAAAACATATAATTCATCAGTCAAAATGACAGCTACTTAAGCCGTTAGTATTTTCAGGACAAACAAACGTACCTCCATAGGTCCTGATGACTGTAGCAGTGATTTGGTTCCTGCTCACTCCTTAAATGTTTTACAAAATGAGAGAATGGTTTCTTCAGTCCTGTTATTTCATGTTGTTAACATTTTCCAATCGTGCCACTGCAGACTGCCCTCCTCAAGTCTGCCAAACAGTGTTCAGTGTGATGAATGAAGTAAGTGGAAAACACTTAGAAAGTAATCCCACCCATTCCCTGTCACTTTGTGTGCTTTCCTGTTATGGTCACGGTTAGCCTGCATGTGTTTTTATAGTAGTCTGTGCTTTAGCTGTAATGTGTTGTTATGTAATGAGTGAAATGCATGAAAAAACAACCAGGCTAGACAATGACACTGGCTCCAATAAATATCTTCATGGTTAATCCTTTTAACCCCCAACAATGGGATTTGTTTTCATCCATTTCAGTTTTTTGGTTGTCCACAAGTTTACACAAATTCAACTCCAGGAGTCTCCATACAATTTGACCAGAGGACTGATAAATACGATTCCATAAGAGGCAGCTATCATGATGACAAACAAGGCTACAAAATAAATTTTTACAAGGATATGAGTATGACTCCTATACACTATTTAGAGACTATTTATTGTAATCGTTTGTGTGTTCGTTTATGAAGTTCAGTTTGGCATTTTTCTGCTGGCATGAGAATATTTGCTTGACGTTTTGTTAGAATTAAGTGGATTTATTAGAAATTTCAACTTCTAATAGACAGCAGACAGCGAAAACGTAACCGTCTTGTTAAACTTCATTACCCAGCATTCTCCACGACCGCGATTCCGGATTTGACCATTTCCGGTAAGGAAGTCGCCAAAACAAAGCAAATGTTAGCTAGCCATTGAAATATTTAGCCGTTTCCAATGAGTTTAACTTTATCTTGACCCCAGGAATTTTTGGTTTGTTATCACGTAAGTTTTCTTGAACAATTTAACTTAAAGCCATGCATGCAAACAGACTAGACTGCCTTGCTGTCATTTCTCTTAAAGCTAACTGAAGCTAACACCATATTGTTGCTGCGCTGTCAAACGTCAGTCCGTGTTAGCTGAGTAGATTCACTGTCCGGCTCTCTGGGCGCGTTGATTGATCAGTTTTTAACTAAATTATTCTGACTGTTGAGTCAAAAATGTCAAACATAACAAAAAACCTTGATTTTGTTACTTCATACGAACTGAATCAAATCATTAGTGTTAATTTCTTCTTTCTAGTGCGACCATGAACTTAATACAACGTTAGTGTAGAAGGTGGGGAGGAAAAACTGAGTTTGAGTGTTCTTGTTTTGTTTATTAATACATCGGCGTCCTCCTCCGATAGTCACATTCTGCGAATCAAGGAGTCCATGTTTTGACTTTGGTGTATTCATTAAGCTTGGAATTATAATGTCGGAGCAACTTGGAGGCCACAAAGACAATGCATATTATGATTGAATATTTGTATTACGAGCTGATGTTTTACCACAAAATGCTATAATGCTATAATTATTTTAAAATCACAAAAATATAGCATTATCTATTATGATATCAGGGTGGATATTAAAAAATACCCGCAATCATATATCCTAAATTGTTTTGGATTGTCTAAGTACAGTATTAAGTCACCCATCCATCCGTTTGTCTGTCCATCCATCCATCCATCCATCCATCCATCCATCCATCCATCCATCCATCCATCCATTCATGTTGCTCCTATCTTTGACAGGGTCAGAGATAAACCAGTATATTGCAAGTATTCATGTGGATAATGTGAAAATGCCATGCTGGAAGTCTTGATTTGAACCCACAGTGCAAACCAGACATTAAATGTTATAAAAAAAATAATTTTTTTAAAAGTTTCACACAGTTGCTGCATTTAGGCTGTATTGATGGGAATATTCCCCAGGTAACGTCTTTTTTAGATTACTCCATCACCACATAAATGTTCATTAAATTTGTTTAATTGTTTTATTGCTTGGCAGCACAGTGGTGCAATGGGCAGCGCTGTCGCCTCACAGCTAGAATGTTTGAGGTTCATACAACTTAGGTGAATTGATCATTCCAAATTGTCAGTAGCTGTGTGCATGTACATGCATGATTGTTTGTCTTTTGTGTGGCTCTGTGTGCACCGGCGTTATGCCCGGAGTGTCTCCTGGGATAGGCCCTAGCACGGAAGAAGTGGATAAGAAGATGAATAAATCAATGTTTTATTGCTAAATTTTGTGTCTCTAGCAACCTGTGTATCCATGGAGACACCGGAGCCAGGCCCAGCAGACGGAGAGGAGCGTCTGGTGGAGCTGCGACCTCGGACACGGTCCAACCCTGAGGGAGCTGAGGACCGTCGTAGCAGCACTGGCAGCCTCGGTGGAAACGGTAATGCCAGCATCTCTCAGCCCGCTGTCGGCAGTCGTGTTGAGGGCGAGGGCGAAGCATCAACTAGTGACAGTCCTTCGAGTTCCACTGCTACATCCATCTCAGCAGCTGCAGCTCAGGCGGTTGCCCCTGCTGCAGTAGTAACTGCTGCTGGTGCCACAGTACCCATGTCCACTGCTGCTGTCGCTGCTAAAGAGCGGCCGAAGCCCATTCAGCAGCAGTCGTCACTGACAACCCCCGTGCCTCCACCAGCAGAGTACCAGCTCAGAGTTCCCCGTGTTAACTGTCCTGAGAAAGTGGTACGTCCACATGACGGATACAATGTGTGTTACTGTACACATGAACATTTTACTACGAGTCTTTTACTATTTGGTGTTTTCTTCATGATAGATAATCTGCTTAGACCTTTCTGAAGAGATGTCTTTGCCAAAGTTGGAATCTTTTAATGGGTAAGCTATACTAAGGAAATTGTTTAACACCTGGGGCTACTGTTTTCTTTTGTCACAATTGCCTCGTTTGCCTGTCTGTCCATTTAGGTCCAAAACGAATGCCTTGAATATATGCCAGAAGATGATTGAGATGTTTGTCAGAACTAAGCACAAGATTGACAAGCGCCACGAGTTTGCTTTGGTAGTAGTAAATGATGATGCTCTGTGGGTAAGTACAGGAACGTTTTAAAGTCATTCACAGAATCTGTGTTTTGTATGACTCAAATGTTCTATAATTTTGTCCACAGTTGTCAGGCTTCACCTCTGACCCCAGAGAACTGTGCAGCTGTTTATACGACCTTGAGACCAACGTGTGCGAGTCTTTCAGTATCCTGACCTTTACTATAACTATAACAATTAAAATAAAAACCCCATTCTGAATGTATATATCAGACATAAGTCAGTTGTATTTGTTCAATATTAGCCTTAACTTGGCACCAAAGACCTGGAAGACCTTCTTAATGTAATGTAAGTAGGACCTGACTGTTAAGCTTTGAAAGGTTTCACGGGAGACCTCACTGCCTGTCATCGCTTCCTCTGGTGTCTTCATAGTCGTCAGAAGATCGAGCTGCCGTTGATGGAGAATGTCCAGACCATCCCTCCTCCATATGTGGTGCGGACTGTGCTCATCTACAGCCGTCATGCTGGACAGCTTCAATTCAGCCCTTCAGAGGCTTTTAGTGTAAGCATGTGAAGTAGTGAGATATTCCTCCGTCCAGGCCTTAAAGTATAAAAACGCTATCTCAGGATGTTCTTGACTGCTTTAAACAATGCGCTGACTGTACTTGTGTCGTGCCACAGAAGATGCTGCAGTCTCCATATTTCTTTTTTGATGTGGTCTACCTGCACAACGGGGCAGATGAGCAGGGGGACGAGACCAGCTGGAGGGTGAGTGAGGGGGTTTTCCGTTTGTTTAGCAGCACATGTGTCGTTGGCTGTGTTCATTATCGTATTTCAGTGGAACAGTAACCACCGTGCAGTAGTTCTTATATTCCCCCTGATCCGAAGAAATATAGACGTGTAATAATTACTGCAGATGAACAGACTAGGAGTGGAGCGGCTTCAAGCCTGCTGCTCTGACAGACTGCTGCAGAGGCTCATTTAGACTGTAGATGACAATACTCATGAGATACCAGAGTCTTGGTTGTTATCATTAAGGCTGAGGCTCATTAGTGTGTAATGGTTTTATGCTAATGACATGCAGGGGTTATGTATGCAGTGAACTGACATGGCTGTTCTGGCTGAACATTTTCAGATCTTGAGTAGTTCGGAGGCCAGTGTTGAAAGGATGGATGGATTGATGGATGGATGGATGGATAGATTAGTCATACTTTAGTCGCTGGAGCTACAATAACAGGCAAATAACTGGAAAATAGTGTCCAGGTTATGTCAAAACACAATCCTTTAGTGCTTGGCAGAGGCGTATATTAATACCACAATAATGATACATGTAACTACTCCAATAATAAACACATTGGAGTGACATTGATAAACCATTGATAAACACATATTTTGAATCATGCGTTTGTCAATGGTTTATCAATTGCCAACAAAGATGATTTTCCACAATGATTGGTCCATATCTATTTGCAGTCCAGATAAGTCTTCTCACCTCTTACACATACATGGGATCCATTAGAATGACTTTGAATCTGTATGATCTGTCCTTTTTGTATTACGACACTGAGAACCGATGCATATAACCTCTCTCCAAGTATACAGTTTGATCTCTCAGCTCTGATTTATGATTTATGGAGCAGATTCTGATTCAGTGAGACATAGTGGTGGAACGTGTCTGAGTGTGATTGATTGGCATAATAATAATACTACATATGATAATACACATAATGCTGCTGCAGCCATTAACAAGTAATGAACAATAAATGCAAAACAATCATCTGATACATAAGAAATTTAAGAAAAAATACATAAGAAAGAAAATGCGTAACAAAAAATAAATATTCCCACCCTTACCTGCTGGTGGCGCTGCACCTTTGAATGCATTTAGCTGTCCATCTTCCAAAATTTGAGGAGAACGGAGGTATGTTGTGAAAGCCTTTATAAATAAAACATCTTGGATATTTTCTGCTCTACAATGTGGTGTGTTTTCTGTCTCCAGGACAACTACACCTCCTTCTGCAACCTGGACTCCAAGGGCACGTGCTACCGCTTCGAAGTCTCTCTGAGTGGACCCGCCATCGAACTGCACAACTGCATGGCCAAACTCCTGGCTCACCCTTTACAGCGACCTTTCCAGAGTCACGCGTCTTACAGCCTTCTGGAGGGGGAAGAGCCCCAAGACATTGAAGCAACAGTCTGACACGGTGCACACTCACAAGACCCCCTTCCTGGGACATTTACACCACAGATCAGCAGAAAGGGGCATTGCAAGTTCACCTCCATTAACTACTGGAATGTATTACTGAGAATATTTGGGAAAACAAGACAAATTTCTGACACACAATTATTTAAGCCTAATGATTTTTCAAACAAATAAAGAATTAGTCAGCTGTTGCTGATTCTAAACTGGAAAGGCAATAAAATGTAAATTTGTTCATTGTAAAACTGGTGGATGAAAGGATTGTTGGACAGATGAACAGCAGGAGAAAAGTAGAAGGAAGAAAAAAGAATAGAATAACAAAGAAGGAAAACTTAATGTTTGAAGCACCAAGTATTTGGTGTTTTTTCTTTCACATCCATAAGTTTTGAAATCCACTCTTGAAGTACTAAGATGATTTTCTGTAACATTACCTTTCCTTTTAGTTGCTAAGTTTTTGTGTCAAATGCGTTGTCCTGTTCTTTTTTCACTTTTTTGTTTGACGGACAATGTACAGTAAAGCGCTGTGATGTTTTTCCTCTCTTATTACGATCGTCTCTGTAGCACTGATGAATTCTAGCCACACCCAAAAACACACCTGAGAACATATAAACTTTTTGAAGTGTACTGTATTAAAAAGCATGAAGATTTTTCCACGTGCCTTCTTAGTTTTCACCTGGAGGTGGCAGCAAATCCCCTCTAGAGGAAACTGAATTAGTTACTATATAAAACATATGGTCCATTAATCAGACAACACGTTTTCTAACGACTTATATTTGATAATTTTTGTCTTTTTTGATCAGCGTTTACAAACTAAACTTTTCATTTCTATTAATAATTAACATGCTAAATTCTGAGTCTTCAGCTTTGCATGATAAAAATTAATTGCAGTCACTGCCAAAAACAGTATTAGCTCTCATGTATGACATGAATAATACTTTACATGGCAAAGATAAGCCTTCCTTTGAGTTTAAAGATGTCTGGTCGGTAATCTTAAGAGGGTTTTCTAATCTCCATCTTCACCCATTTGGTTTCCTGTGTTTGTTAGAAGCTGATCTGATGCCTGTCCTGACTGTTTCTGTCTTTCTACCATACCTTCATAAATAATTTTTTTCCCCGGTGAGGACAGGTTGTCAGGGAGACAATGGGGAGCAGGAAAACCCCAGGCTCAGAGGACCTCTCCCCTTTCACACACACACACTTGTCCGGCTACTGCCGACGTCATCGCCTCAGATAACAGCACGTGGGGATCCAGTGTGTCTGAACTGCAGGGAGAATTTGTTATATCCTCATCCCCGAAGAATGACAGTTCCCTATTGTTTTCAGTTTTTCACTCCTCCATTGCCATGACTCCTTTCCGTAGTCTCCTGGAACAGGATATGGTGGATTTTTATTTTTGTTTTGTAAATTCTCCTTTTACTCCTTAAATGGTTTACATTGTTTATCCGTCGTCGAGGGAGTGTGGCCAAGAATGATGTGGTGTTTTGAGGTGGCTATATTTAAATGGGACCCAGATGGACGACCTTTCCTGGTTGATTTTATATAACATGCAGACAGGGGTGGAAAATCACCAAACTCATAACCTCTGCACAGATGCACACGTTTGAGATTTGTAATGCAATTTATCATTGATGCAGTTTTTGTTTCATAACAGTTATTAGATGCAAATTTCTAGGTGTGATAAAACAGAATGCATGATGCCTTAAATTGACTTCAACAGTTTTCAATTTAGTGTCTGCAGCGCATCACCTAAAAGTTAGGGCGGTGGTAACAAAAGATGGAAACACTTGGATCAATCCCCAGTTCGAGAGGTTACCTAGCTAACAGGTAATGGCATCCTGGAAAAGCTCAGTCATTCATTCAGTGGTCACATTCACCAATTTTATTTTATTTTAATTTTCTTGAGATAGAACTTTTTTTTTGTTCAAAAACACTTTAAGAAATTAAGAAATGTAAAGTATTTGTTGTTGTGACCACCTTCATTGTCAAAATCCGGCTTGTATTTTGACACAATTATTTTGTCAGTGTTTGTGACGATATTAAGCGATGAAATTTTCTCCTTAAAATACTGATTTTTGGAAATCATCCACTAATGTAACCAAATCCTATGTGTGGAACCTCATATTCACCAGAATGAAGTTTTTAAAGTTTTTGAAGTGAGTTCAGAACATGATCTGATGGAGAAATGAAACACTCCAGTGTCTTTCTGTAACTATGAAAGTTATACAAGAGAAACCAATGATTTATAAAGCAGTGTGGAGAGTATGGGTAATAAAAAAAAATTCACAGGCAGTCGAACCTGCTGTGGAATAAACAGACATAAATCCAACTTTTCTAAGTAGAGATTTGAAGATTTGCCTGAAGGGGATTTGATGCGATGTGATTTTGTTCTAACCAGGAGGCTGTAACTGTGACAGAGGTCGATGAGGGAGGAGAGGGGAGGGAGGAGAGGGCCGGTCCAGGATGGACTGGAAGTGTGTCTCCAGCAGCATTTATAAACATGGCCTCTTTACACACCTAAGGGTTATTGTTTACATGCATCCATACGCACCAGTCCTGCCTTTACATCTCTGCGCCCTGAGAGCTGTAGAACGCAGACGTACCCACATCACCGCTGCTCCTTCTCCTACATCAGCCTCACTCCTTCAATCCTCAGCAGCTGCTTTACAGAGAGGATCACATCAGACAAGGAAACCCTCGAGGATTTTAGTCAACTAATTCCTACTTAGATCTTCCAAATTCTGCCGCCACCATTTCACCTCCAACAGTCATGTACAGCTCCAACTACTCTCGTGCCAAATTTCGGCATGAGGCGAGGGAGCCTCTGCACCACCCCAAAGGGAAGAGCTGTGGCTACTACGTGAGAATCATCTTTTTCTTCTCCTCGCTGATCCAGTCTCTCATCATCGTCAGCCTGGTGCTTTTCCTCATCTATGGACAGCCTGAGAAGTCTGCAGTGGAGCAGAGGGTCAAGGTAAGGGATTTCTTTTAATCTGTATTTCTGAAGGTTGACTTGTTTTGAATCACTGAAAAATGCTCAATTTTGAATGATAGTTTGTCTTTTCCACACAACCTTCTCAAACCAGACCCAGTAAATGAAATGGATTTACTTCTGTAGCAGCTTTTGATTGCAGCAGCATCAATCTGCTGCATGTATGACATGTCCTGCAACGGAGAATGAACTTTACCATAAGCCTATCACTGATGTCTGCTGATGAAGCTGAGTGATGTGTTGTTTCTCTGAAGGAGCTGGAGATCAACAACAACAAGCTGGGCGAGAACAACATCCAGCTGAGAAAGGAGAAGGCCGACCTGGCGGCTCAGCTGGGAGCTCGCACAGGTGAGAGAGACGGTCTGCAGAAAGAGATCGAGAAGGTGAAGACCGAAGCCAACATCACCGAACATGTGCTGAAAGGAAAACTGGTGAGTGGACGACTGCAGAGGTTGTTAAAACATCCTGGGAAGCAGGGAATTTTGTGCAGCCGTTAAGCGGTTTTTAATGCGACTTAATCACATTCGGAAAAAATTCTCCTTGCTCAGGGTTAAAACGAGGACTTGATTATCTGCAAATTCTACAACATGATTCTTTCCGAAGGCATTGTTGTCGTCTTCCTATTGGTTCCCACTGGTGGGGAAAGTATTTCTGGTGCTTTGTGAAATTGTCCCACAATAGAAGTTTTGTTTAAGTATGTGATCCAAGTAAGCAGGATGTCATTACAGTTTTATGACTTGTAGATTAATTCAGATTTTTACTTTCACAATTGGTTGAAGTGGATTTTACATCTTAATTGAAAATTATTTTGAAAACTGTACTAAAGTTCAAACTAGTTTGTCAAACGATTATCTGTAGATCCACTGAAGTAACGCTGGATACTTACATCTACAGCAAATCATCACATTACAAAGATTTGAATGAAACAAATATAATTACAGTGCTATGAATACACCATGAATGTACTGCATTAGTCATTGAGTACATGAGAAAATGACTTATGAAGGCATAAAAATAAACCCCAAAAAGGATTAATAATTGCATAAATTATTTGCATTTGTAGGAAATCTGTGAGAAAAAGAGTGCGACAACACTCAGCATGATCGCCCGGCGCCCCACCACCATGATGCAGCCTCCTGTTATCGTCACCAGCAGCAGTATGTACTTTAATACTGATAGCATGTGGTTTGTGTTTGTCGTCAAGCAAATAGTTTTTTACATAAGTTAAGAACAAATTTCACAGTTTTGTGTATCATCCACCGTAAATGACTTTTATACAGTCGACATGGTGGCTTAATTTCCTCCCTGTGATAACAATGTTTTTGTTTTTTTTGACTGAACCCTTCAGGTGAGTTGAAGACTCTGCAGAGCCTCAACGCCCAGCAGAAGGCCATGATAAACCTCATTCAGGCAAACTTCACCCAGACCGTTCTGTACCTGAGCCAAGAGAGAGACATGGCCCTCAAAGACCGAGACACGCATCACCAGGATGCCATCATCCAGCGCCGGGAGAATACCATGCTGGCAGAGCAGCTCACCATCTACAGCAGGTAGCGTCCGTTAGTCCGTCAGCCTCGAAGCTGAACACGCAAACATGAAACGTGACAGGTCGGCTTGTGTTTTTTTCATCAGGAAGTGCAAAGAGGACTTCGCTCATTCTTTGGATGGAATCAAAACGGTGACCAGGGATTTCCTGAACAGGATCAACAATCTTTTTCCCAACCAGATGACCTTTCACCTCACGTGTGACAGTCAGAGGGAACAAATGGAAATGTTACGAAACAGCTGCACGAACCTGTCCAGAGACGTGGAGAATAAATTCCAGCTGTATCTAAACAAAGTGGGCGACAAGGTGAGTGCATTGTGTTTTATGAGTGTTTTTTTTAGGTATCTCAAAAAAGTAATCAGAATAAATTTTTGAGATACCTAAATGGAAAGAGGATTACAAATTTGATCTTTGGAAAATGTCACATATTTCAAGTTTATTGTGTGTCATTTATGTCAAATCTTGTCTGTCAAAAGTATATTAAGCTGTCAAAACTTTTTGGTGGGGTAAAAAGTAAAAATGAGGTGGAACAAAAAAGAAAAAAACTTCAATGAAGTAACTGAACCTTCTGCTACACAGTACACAGCTGTTGAGTAATAATCTCAGTGTTCTTTCCACCACTGTCCTAACCTCGCCATAAAACGTGACGGAATATTCCACATAACAAATGAGATGGGAAACTAGTTTCTCATGGGAGGAAGTATATCCTCTCCATCAAATGACAAATCTAGCTAAAGAGACAGACCAAGGCAGGGCCAGGGCAGAGGTGAAGTGTCTGGCTCTGCTGACCAAGCAGTGATTCACAGAAAAAAGATACATTTTTTAAAGTCGTTCAGATGCTCCTTGACAGGTCAAAGATCTTTGACATGGAAGTTCACATTTCATTGCTCTTATCAGATATTTTTACCTTTTCAAACAATCAAATGTCTTCTTCTTAGAACTACAGCGTCTCTTGCTGTTTAATCACTTAATCATTTAATTTAATTTCTACAAAAATCCCAAGAAAATAAAAACACGCTGGACAGAAGGGAAAACAAAATTGAAACTAGAGGATTGCTGTACCAATTCCACCTTAAATTTTAGGGTTGTCACTAAATTTGTTATATTTTATATACTTAAATGACCCCCTAGGGGAAATTAGTGTCACATTCTAGTGTTAGTAATTTACATGCATACATATTAGTGTATACAGCCCCTGAAGAAACAAGCACACATAAGGGGCCTGTAGGCATGCAGGGGGAGGTAGAGTGGCGGGCAGCTCCTGCCTGTTGCGCCTAAATGAGCAACTTGTAAGGGGGAATGGAGCCTTGCTCAAGGGGGCTTCAGCAGTGCTCCGGAGGTGAACTGACACCTCCCACTGTCAGCTCACACTCCGGGTGTTTTTTGGGCGGGAGCCGGAATCAGACTGCCGATCTTGGAACATTGGACGACCCGCTCTCCCACTGAGTCACTGCCGTGCTCTACAGTAGCTCTTGCTCTTAGCTAAAGCTAAGTTTCTTTATTGGCAAATCTGCCTATTGGTTTCTGAATGTATTGATTGATTACATTAAAAGTTTCTAATAAATGAAAAACACCTTTCATATTTACAGTACATGAAATGCTTGTCGATGTCTTCAAATGTCTTCTTTTTCTCACCAACAGTTAAAAATACACACAAAAAAATTCCGTTCATACAAAAATGAGGAAAACAACCAAATGCTGAAGGAACTGGACCCGAGATCCTGTCCAGAATTTTAAATTTACTAATAAAAATTTTCACTTTAAAATCGTTTTCAAAATGTTGCTCCTTCATTTTTGAACTACCACATGTCTTTCCCTCAGTTCCATAGATATCAGTTGTTTCCATTCAGTATAGATTTAATTCTTTTACCGGCTGTGCTACAGGTAGTCCAATGTGAAACTGAGGAAAATGCACATGATCAAATACAGTTCTTGATAAAGAAAGACCAAAACGATTATGTAAGAAGGCACCATCTGTAAACACAATCAGCGGGGTGCATTCCTAAATCCACACACATCACTTCTGAATGACCCTCCACCTTTTTCTCAGCCTCCGTGTGAAAGAAATAAACATGGTATTGGTTGAGACATGTGTCACATTTATTCTTGAAATGACGTCCTTCTTCTAGGTGTCTGAAATCCAAGCCCTTTCCAGTCAGCTGGAGGTAAAAAACGCACATCTGAAGACTGACTTCCAGAAGTGTGAACGCAGTCGTAGCGAGGAGATCGCAGACGCCGCCAAGCAGCTGCAGCTCAAGCAAAAGACTCACGACGACCAGGTAAATTACACGTATGAGTGGTAACCTACTCTTGTTTGAACAGTAAACCTCCATCATGAAGTGGCGCAAGAGATGCAAACAAAAATATAAATAGAACATTTGATTTTATTCAGGTGGAGAAACTCCTGCTGGAGCAGAACCGGCTGAGGGAACAGAAGAAGCTGCAGGAAGACAGTTTAGCCCTGAGAGAAAGAGAGCTTCAGATGCTCCAACGGATGGTCGCTGCTCAGGCCAAGGTAGAAGACACACAATGGAGCAGCTGTTTGTGTGTGTGTATGTGTGTGTGTGACACACAGCAATGCATTCACATCCGTTATGAACTCAGGACACATTCTTTACTGCGCATATTCAGTGTCAAAATCCATTTGACTAAGTGTTGAAAACTTGTGAACACAGGGTAGAAAAATACTTTCAGCACTATTTGATATTTTCAAAATGGAAAATAAATACATATAAACTTCCCAAAATATAAGGTTTCATGAATAATATCAGCAGTTCAACCATTTTTGAGTGTTGTTCTAGAAGAAACTACCTCTTTTCATTTGTGGTGGGCGACTTTAATGACTCTCTAAATGTTCTGGCTGAGTTAACACACAATCAGTCCGTCAGGGGATTCATGCTGACAACCAACCGGATCAGAACTTCTTCTTTAACCTTCGAGTCGTTGGTCATCTGAAAAAAATGTTCCCAATTCTCTCACTTGGCTCCCAGACAGAAACCATCAAATCGTTTTGATAGGATTTACTCCATTGTTTACATGGACAGTAGTGCAGCTGTGTGTGTGTGTGTGTGTGTGTGTGTGTGTGTGTGTGTGTGTGTGTGTGTGTGTGTGTGTGTGTGTGTGTGTGTGTGTGTGTGTGTGTGTGTGTGTGTGTGTGTGTGTGTGTGTGTGGACTCAGCAGAAAAGAGGAATCTGAGGGCAGCAGCAGGAAGGATGGAGAGGCCAGATAACACAGAACAAATATTTTACGGAGGCATGAGTTCATTAAACGTCCCGTGTTGAACTCAGAGGTTATTAACGAACAGTTTAGGCATCCGTGTACAGGTGACGTTATTCCAGTGTGATATCTGTGTGTGTTGTTATATAACACAGACATCTTGCTTTTCAGCCTGGTGCTCCCAAAGCTTCCTCTGTCCAGGGAAACCCACAGCAGGTGGGACAGTCTGCAGCTCAGTGGCCGGCCAACGGACCTCCTGTCATCAGCAAAACTCCAACGGTAAACGGAAAACTGATGATGACTAATGCCAATGGGAATATCATTAAGTTTGAAGTTGTTTAGTCACAGTACAAAATAGGGTCAAACCTGAGGATGGAGATAATGAAAAGATGGCTTGAAGTCTGATTCATCCTCAGAGTATCCTGGAAACCCCTCCTGTAGACATGTTTCAGTCTGGAAAGAGCACATCCATCCTCACTCTGTGTCTGTGTCTCCTTCCTCCTATCGTCGTCTCTCTTCTTCACACACTTTGCATCAACATCAGTTGACGTATTCATGTTTTTGGGGAACAATCTAGTTACTATTTGGTGATAATCTGTGTCGTCTGACAGGTCAGATGAGGTGAACCAGCAGCCTGAAGACTGGAGGAATCATCTGTGAGCAACGGGGAACATTTTGCCTTTAGAGAGTTTCCTAAGGACATGTAGATATTCCGGATACACATCCTGTAAATACCCTGGATCCCATGTGAATGGAATAATTTCTATTGTTGATCTGTGCATGCTTTAGTGATAGGGATGGTTTATTTTTTGTTGCTTTGTTTTTATTGGTATTTGATTTGAAACATTTGCTGTGAAAAGCCTTGGCCTCTAACCAGAAAAATGTAAAGTGTTCCTTGACGTTACTGTAAATAGTTCTTTAGCGTGTGACTGACTGTGTTCTGTTTAGGGAAGAATTAAAATTACGCTAACTCAAAACCAACTCCCTCCTATTTATCTCCTCAGTGTTTTGTCACTTTGCCATGAAAACACAACAAAGCCTCAGACAAACCTTTTGGCAGCGACGGCTCACTGGAAGCCAGTTATTCTTAAAATAGCCAGATTTATGTTTCCGAAAGAACATAATTATCTACTGCAATAGACAATAAGTCATAAACGCATCATCGCATCTGTGGTTTTTAGCACTGTGTGTCAAATATAAGATGAAATTTTGACTGAATTGTTGTATTTTTCATGGCTGAAAGCCGAGACTGTAGGATTAATGTCGTTTTAATGATGCATTTTACAAGCTTATTAATGTAGCTGTTTTATGAAGTGTACTAAACCTTTACAACTTCCTCTTCCTGTCAGTACTAGGCAGTTAGCACATATGGTCTGTCAGCACGCAGTAGAAAAACAAAACCTTCCATATGTTCGATTATAACAACAGAGTGTTTTAAAACATTTTGTATAATCAGTTCTAATACAGGAACAGGCCTGAGGGTAACATGATGGAGGGGATCTGGATAAAAAGAAAGTCACAGTAACAACTATGCAGTGTTAAATTCCAGGGTTAGATTTTTGAGGGTCAAACTGTCCACTTCAATTTGTCTCAAGTAGAATTTGGATTATTGTCATCTAAGTCTTTCATTTCTTAGCAAAGCAATTGATTACAGTAGTTTGTTTTCTGTGGGTTCATGTTTAATTCTGCAGTGATTCATGGCAGAAAACATAAGATGGCTGAGTATTTATATTTCAGTTACTTTTCTCATTAAAGAATAGGGTGATGCTGCAGTTTCCAATTCGTACCGTATTAGTTCTCGTATTTCCTGCGAACATCCAGGAAGCTTCTCCTGGACGTCTAGACAGAACAATTATCTGAGATTCCCTCGGTATTAAATAAACCATAAAGATACACTCAACCTGCCTCATGTCCTCAGGACATCCTTTGTTAAACATCCAATGTCTTGGCTCCCATTCTTGACTCGAATAAAAACACAACTTTAAACGAACAATTCCCCTAAAAATTGAGAAGTCTTAACCGTAGAAGCAGTAGTGTGCATCCCCCACTCTCCCCCCACTTGCCCATCTGAGGTGTGGGCACAACCACCAACATTTGAGGGATTACACAAAATCTACCTGACAGATTTTCATGAAGCTTGGTGGTATGGTTGTGTGTCTGGCAGAGAAGGAACATGTTAAATGTTGGAATGGATCCAGAGTTATACTCCTAAGTTTTTGTTTGTTTGATTGCTTGTACTTCGGAAAACTTAAAACAGAACCTTACAGCTGTGAGAATCTCTAGGAGGCAGTTCTGAGTTAAATATGATTGTCAACACATTTGACCGGCTGGTGGTGCTACAGGAACCCGAAACTCATTTGGATTCATCCTCAGGTGACCAAGACTGTCCCATCTGGTAATCAAATCATTAAATTAAGAAATTTCTGTCATCAAACGTGCCCGTTTTTCCCCTAAGTGTAACAAATAAAGACAACATGGAAAGCACTTAAATATATCCTACTTTGTAATTAATGAGGGAGAACATGAACAACAATAAAATGGTTGGCAGAGCAGCATGGAAAGAGGAAAGGCCAGGTAGCTGAGATGGAGTGCAGAAAGACAAAAGGGAGACTGTCGGTTTTGCTGGTGGACAGCAGGGTAGATGTCGTCAGAGACTGGGAGAGACGAAACCGAGTCGGGAAGAAGTGTTAGGAGTTTAACGAGGAAACATAAATATTTGATCCAGGCCAGATTGACAAGGGAACAAAAGACTCAGCACTGCCTCCAGAAAATGTCCATGTTCCCACAGAGCAGAGAAGGGTGATGGGTCACCCGCTCCCTCCATCAGCTACGGACTGTTTCTTTCTGCAGTTGGACAAAAACAATCGAAAACAGGAGGGAATATTTATACCGTCATTCGTCTAATTGTACTCATCCCACAATTACTGCTTCCAACATGGCTCTCTTATTTCTTCGTCCTTAGACGGACTGTGCCGAAAACAACCGTTTTGTTTTAAGATAAATGGCTTTTTTTGCCCACTGTCTTTGCCATAGATAAAAACCTGGACAGAAGCCATTTAATTAAAGGGGAGATAGATGTTCTATTGCCCTTCTTATTTTATATCTGGAGTTTTGTTAATTAAAAGAATGTTGTTCTGCTTGAAGGTATATAAAAAAAATAGATGTAGGTAGGTTTAAAAAAAACATGAGCAAAAAAACATTTGTCAGCAAAGGTGGCATCCGCTGTCCAATAAATTTTAATGCCTCAAAAAGCACAACTACAATAAAAGACTCTCCTGAGTGCAGAGGGATCAGAAAAGAACATGATTTTATTCTTTTTTACTCTTGCTGTGCGTTGAAGCCTGGCACAACGCCGAGGCTGCAGCTTTACCGACACTCTGGGACCAAACAAGAATGCAGCCTTCCTCTCTAATCGGCGTTGAGCTGCATGGAGATCGTGTTTTTTGCTTTTACAAATCCAACTATTTTCCAATGCAGAAGTCTTTGAAGATGATATCCAGGATCTCCTCTGCCCCAACCCGTCCAGTGATCCGACCCAGGCACGTGAGAGCCAAACGAACCCCCTCAGCTGCCAGCGCCAGGTCAATGTCTCTATACCGCTGGTACTGAGCCAAGGCCACGACACACTGCTGTAGGTGGGCCCTGTGGCGGGCCTGGGTCAGGGTGGGGGCACCAGCCAGAGGATCGCCACACCTAGAAAGGAAGTTGGAGAACAGAATGATCCAAAGTGATCAGCAGCCATTATTTTGTACTTTATTTTGTATTTTTGATGCATGTCATACACCTATATCTTTAATTTTTCAAATAAAATTTCTAACACTGGCAACACCCGTTTTAATTATCACAAATACAGAAAAGATCCTGCAGCAGTAACTCATTTATGATGTAAATGAGTTACAAAACAAAACACTATAAATCACAGCATCTCACAGGTTCTTGACGCTGCTGTGCAGAACGGCGAGGAAATCATGCAGTCCATCAGTTGTTTGGCAGGAGATCAGACAAACGGGAGGGAGTCCAGAGAACCGTCTCAGGTTGACGTCCAACTTCTGCTTCTGCTCCTGAGGTAACAGGTCTGTTTTATTCAGCACCAGGAGAAACCTCTCTGCTGGAAATACTGTGGTAAGAGAAAAAAAACCTCAAGTACAGAGACGGATTCCTCTTGATTCCTATTTCATTCATCTTTGTCCAGCCTCGGCACTCTCCTACGGGTCAAGTAGCACTTGAATTACTCCCTAGACATTTCAAAGCGCAAGACGTGACTCTAAGTGTAACATGGGTACAGTACATATTTATTTGGACATCTATTTATCTATTATCCATTTAAAATACAGCTTGAATACAGTGAAGCAGAGGCAGATGAGGCCCACATGTCATACCGGTCTCAGGCTGCTCCTGGGGGGGAAGGACGCTCCGGAGGTGTCCCTGAAGGAAGGCTGCAGCTTCCTGAACGTCGGTGGGGAGATGAGAACAGTCCACAACCACCAGAGTCAGATCTGCCTGCTCCACTCTGGAAAATCCAAAGGAGTCTCAACTCTTCATACGATCACTTTTGTCAAAACATGTTTGGATCGTTTTTAATTCTTAAATCCACTTTCCAGCAATCAGCTGTCAAATTATAAACTCTGGTGCACAAAGCTCTTTATAAAGTCATTACAAATAAAATCAACAGGCTCACAATTGTATGGAAAGTCTGTTGTATTCTGTCACAGGCGTATCCTGAGGTGCAGCCAGAGGGGCAGGAACCTAATTGGCCCCTGGAGGCCCCCTGTCCTGCTACCTGCCTCTTTTTTTTTTTTTAGTGAAGTCTCAAAGACATCTTGTGACTATAGCAATGTTGCATTTTTATTGTGTGGGAGGGAGGGATGATCATGACTTCTCATGCAACTCGGATGTCAATGAAAAGCCTGCTGATGAATCTGAATTTGTATTTCCGTGGGGGGGGACTGGCAAACCTGATTTGAACGTGGTGTCAGTGAGGCAGAAGCGGCAGCTTCGTGGGGAGGGACGACCCCCACATTGGTTTATGTTAACAAGGTAGTGGGTTCTGTGTCTCAATAATGATTGAAAACGTACAAAGGAAGTGAATCCAGGTTTGACTTCAGCACGCCATTCATGATAATTCATTCAATGGGCAATGTGTAAATAATGCATGAGTCTGACAAAAATCTGAAATATAAGAATAAACTTTCAATTCATTTTTTTTCTTGACTTAAAAAATAAAAATCATTTCTTTATGTTTCTGATTATTTTAAGTAAGAATCCTTAAAACAAGCAGCCGTAATCCTCTTCCCAAATCATCTGTCCTGTTAACATTACCATCATGATTTTTCTCACAAACGATGCAAATCATGGGAGAAACATTAAAGAGGATTCACTTCGAAAATATTCAACACGCTCCCGCACCCTGGTCCCACACTAAGGCAGCAGCAGCAGCGGATGCTTGTACTTACCACGTCCTTCCTGTAGTGACCCAGGTCATGAGTCTCTGACCTGCTCCCTGCACACAAAGTTCCCCATTGAACATAAACTGCCCACCCTTCCTTCAGAGCCACCAGGTCGCCCAAATAACTTAAACAAACAGCAGAGAAATTACAGCCTGTCTAGGCTCAACATGTTCTTTTTGCAGTCATATTTTTATCTGGACGTTCAGAAAACAATCCCAGACTGTCAAGCAGTTTTAATACCTTTATTTATCGTCCCAATGTGAATGCATGATTCAACACCTACGTTTGTCACTTCTGGCAGGAAGATTGTAATACTAATACTGAATCATTTCCTGCAGTGAGTGTGTGTGTGTGTGTGTGTGTGTCTGTGTGTGTGTGAGAAATTTAAAATATATATTTGAAGCTTGGTTTTGTTTGAGCTGATTCGCTGCTGCATACCTTTCCTGCTGCCAGTCAACAAAGCAACAACACTTTGATTTCACATATGAATCCACTGATAATCGATTTTTTTCTTCCTGTTGTGTAATATAGCATGTCATGTAAGTGCACGTGTGTAAAAGCTGCTTCATCACACACACACACCAGTGTTCTGAATGATGACGATGGGCTTCAAGTACCGCTATTCTTTAATGTTCTACTCTAAACATCGGAAGAAGCTGTCAGCCAATGGTCATATGTGTCCATTCTAAACGCCACGCATGAATAATGTCTTATTGGTAAATACTTTACAACGAGGAAAGGAGGCTCTTCATTATGCAACCTCCTGGGAGTGTATGTCTGGCTTATTTTTAACTGGGGCTCTGCTGTAATATAAACTGTAGAGTTTACGTAGACATTACAAAAATATAACGGTTGTACAGATGGAAATCAGTGACTTATTTCTTCCTTTCTTTGTTTCCAGGAACATTATTCATTGGTTCCCCTGGCTAATTTGTTCTGAGTTTCATTACACACTTGTAACCAGTGACTGAAGCAGTGTTTTAACATGGACTTCTATGCTGCTGCCGCACCAGAGTACATCTCTTCTAATTTTTTGGTCTACAACATCAAAATTTCCAGTCAAAACAAACGGTTGGCCGCCATCGTAACTATCTTTTTGATATCACGTAATTTCCCTCCCCGCTACCTTTCCCGAGCTCGGCGGACCCCCTCCCTCTCCACCAGGTCTGGGCTGTCTCTGAGGCCGGCCGTGTCGCTCAGGAGGACGGGAAATCCACCGATGTCCAGGGCCGTCTCCACCACGTCCCTGGTGGTGCCGGCAATGGGAGACACGATGGCTGCAGGTCTTTGGCCTGGATAGAACAGGATTAAAGGTCGGCGGTATGCTATATTGTGCTTCAAAACCAACAACAAGCAACAACATATACAGACTAACACAATTTTCACTTATTCATTTCATTTTACACTCTCTCCACCACACAATAACAAAGATACCAGCTCATTTCTGCTTGTCTTTGCTGACTGGGGGTTTCAGAAAAGACTAATGACAGCAGGAAACAATAACAGGATCTAATCTGAAGTTTGACATATCACTCATTATTCTGTTAGGAAGCTGTGAAGAGACCCCCCACTCCCCCGGGTAGTTTACATAAAGCGATCCTTAATGATCTCCGGATATGATGTCCTAAACACATGTAGAGTAAAACATTACACCATGAAGATAAAGGGTTTCATTACATCGGTAAAAACTAAAAGAGCTTTCATTTGGTGTGGAAAACATTTGCACAAGTAGCTGATATAGAGAAAAGAAATTACATTTAGATGTTTTAAAATATTCCAATTCATATCTACCAAAGCAGTGGGACAACGACTGTCCGGTGGGTTTTGTGGTGATTATTACAGTATATTCTTGCACCATGAAGAGGTTATTATAATATGTACCATTACATTGGAGACATCATCTTAAATGTCCACAATTTCACAAAGGAAAAATGGACTCCTACAAAATAAGATGGAAACTAAACACCTTGGAAACAGTAGAAAACAACCGTATCACAAGTAGCTTATAACTTTTTATCCAAGAACCATTTTGAAGTGGACCCTTAGTGTTGGATCTTTGGGTATTTGCTGTTTGTCTCTTGCACAGGAAACAATGTTAGTGTGTGTTTCTATGAGTGGATGTCTGTATTTGCATTTAAATGAAGACACGTTTCACTACATTCTGTAAGTTCCCGTCTTTCCTTCCCAAAGCACGGCTGACACGGTATTTGAATATTTTAATGGGAGTCTCCTCCATGTGTCTGTGTGTGCATGCTTGTGTCGAAGTGTGTGTGTGTGTGTGTGTGTGTGTGTGTGTGTGTGTGTGTGTGTGTGTGTGTGTGTGTGTGTGGGGTGAGTTACTGAGGACTTCTTACACAATGTGTTCAGGAGGCTGCTTTTTCCCGCATTGGTGGCTCCTGCGATCACCACCTGGACTCCACTGCGTAGGCGCTCACCCCTCCTCTCATCCTTTAAATGTCGTTCTATCTCTGCCTGGAGATTAGACACCAACCTATCCACTGTGGGGGGGGGGGGCACAGAGGCAGACAAATACAGAGGAGGGACAGGACGTGACAAAGGTTTTGTGTTTGACTTCACTTTCGTTGCCTTGTGAAAGGAATTTTTGTTCTCTGAGGGAAGAAGGCCGGGCCTCCGATGTCTGACACCCTTCGTCTGGATGAAAAATGGGTCAAGGATCAGTCGCTTTCCGCATGTGGATGAAGCGGAAAAATTGTTTTGACAACTCAATATACCAACAGCACATAATGGTTCTTGAATAAATATCTGAACGTTTTGTGAATCTTGACTGGCATGAATTCATCTGACTTTGACAAAGAAAAATAAGAACCCTTCAGATGTTAAACTGATAAACATGTTATTTACGGTACGTTTACAGCCGTCAACGGAAAGCAGGTATGGCAGATTTGCTATATTTAGAGCCGAGGCTATTATTTGCCACATTCCGTGCCACCAAAACAAAGTCGTTCCCAGGCTTTATTGAGGGGAGGGTTCACAGCATCTAAGAGCCCCGCCGATGCCAAACAGGCAGCAGACTCACAGGAAACATCCTTCATGCAGGTGTGCACCCAACCGACCACACACACACACACACACACACACACACACACACACACACACACACACACACACACACACACACACACACACACACACACACACACACACACACACACGAGCATGGGAAACCTAGGGAGAATGTTTCAACTGTACCGCGCTGCTGACAACATCACTCTTTTGACTGACATGGCAGGTTGGCTTTGAAGGCAACACGAATGCCTCTACCCCCACCCCCACCCCCCCACCCACCCTTTTCTCCACACTTCCTACAGGAAATTGTCTTTTGAACCGTTGGATGTCTTTAGCTTCTCAAACACACATGATGAGCTGTCAAAGATGCAAACAGGAAAGGCGGCTGGACCCCCTCAGTCCTCAGAGAGAAACGGAGCCCTCACACCCCCCCAGCCCCCGCCCTGAAAGCCCGAGGGACGACACGACGCAAGTAACAAAGTTCATACATACCTTGGTCCAAGACCCCATCTTCAATGAGTTCATCTTCACTGAAGTCTATGAAGGCCTCAACGTGAGCCAGACACTGCAACGCACCAAACGGGGGGGGGGACACAGGCTAAAATTAAAGTATTTTCTGCACTATAAGGCGCACCTAAAAGCCTATAATTTTATTAAAAACTGACAGTGCACCTTATATATGAAAAAAAGTTTTGAAATAGGCCGTTCATTGAATGTGTGCTTTATAATCCGATGGACTTTAAAATCCAGTGCGCCTTATATATGAAAAGGTTTTAGAAATATCATTCATTGAAGGTGCGCCTTATAGTCCAGTGTGTCTTATAGTGTGGAAAATACTCTCAGATGAGTTGACCCCCCCCCCAAAAAAAACCCCATCAATTTGAGGCTCAAATTTGAAGCAAACTGTTTTTCCTTTAAACCTGACCTTTATCTTTACATCACCTTTCTGAAGGGTGTTTAAATACAGAAAACAGAGGAAAACCACGAGTCGTCCACCACGACACCGTTCAGTGTGATGATTGACACCAGACAGAAACACAATGGTAGTGTGACTGCACAAATACAGGAAGCATCACAATCCCCTGATCCATTCAACCCATTCACGAAACTGGGAAACCAGAGGGTAGAAAAGGGCATTGTTTTGAAGCTCAGTGCTGGTTTGACCCCTGACATATAGATGGTTCACTTCTGACAAACTGGATTCCCAGGTATCGGTGTCAGAAATAATGTCATATTTAAAATGCTTCCAGGAAATACACTGAGTGAGCGGTCAACAAGAAGCTGAACGCTTTCTCAAGGGAGAACTCCTGGAGCAGCCGGTCAGAACCGGTGCCAGTAAACAGAAAGATCACCGGTCTGTAGTCATCAAAACAGATCGCAGCAAAGGAGGGGCTGATGGCGTCCATCAGGTCTGGATGTTCATCTGCGGTCAGTGACCTTCTGCTCTGAGCTGATGTGGAAGAAGAACTGGGAATCTGTTTTCAGTTTTAACTCATGTCATTCTTTCATACAGGAGTGATTAAATAAACTTACAATCATCACTGCAACCTTTATTTCATGTCACACTCATCACACGTTCTTTTCATTTCCGGTCTTATGGCAACTGTTTTCCCATATGCCCAGTGCGCTCTGCTCTTCCCCCCAATCTGATTTATCTCACCTTCGAGACTGAGTACACTTTCTGACCCTTGTTCATGTGTACAGTATGCTACACAGGATGCAGTGCAGATAAGAAACACCGTGCTGCAGCAGAGAATACATCAACGTCTGTATTGTCTGCCTGTCTTAAAGGCAAACGTGCAGCTGCTGTGTTTTAATCCATCCAACCGAACACGAAAACCAGATGTACTGAGAAGGAAAAAACACAAAACCCATCAGAGCGGCTATAGCTGAAGATGTTATTGTAACAATTATTGTTCTTGGAAAGTAAAAAATAAAAACCAGATGTGATATGTCCTTGAATGCTTATTAGTGGTTTTCCTCAGGAAAGAAATCAACAGCTCAGTGGTGTCTCTCAGCGGCATCAGATCTGGAGCCAAACAAGACAGGATCACACTTCCAAAAGCTTGGAAAACTGAGTCACAGTGCCAGGTATTACATAATGAACAGGAGGACAGCATTCATAAATTAAGAAAGTTGTGATTTTCATCTGGCACGACATCAACAGCTCTGTGATCAGAGATTGTGACTGAACTATAAAACCTTTAAAAGAAGACCTGCGATCTATGCAATTAGGATCAATTCCACATAGCTTACTTTGTTAGATTGTAATTTATGTGTAATTGACACCATAATGTATTTTAATCTGATTTTGGTTTATTGCATTTGTAGGAATTTTTCCTCCATTAATATCCCTGCAAAAAAAAATCAATGTGTCTTTAAGTCAAGATGGGTTTCATTAATTATCCACATGTTCCAAAGCCTCCTAATTCTCGGTACTGAATAGAAATACATTTACGGTACACGCTCCAGCAACATGAAAACAGGAAGGCATCTCATGAACTTAATCATGGAGGGTAAGCTGCAAAAGCATCTGTGGAGATGGAAAACAAAAATAAAACAACACTGTGTGAATGTGACACTTCCTAAGCCTGACCTGCAGCACAGTACAGGTACTTTCCAAAACATTGTTTCCAGGGAAATGTCCGACACGAACACGGACCGATCCTCCAGGGGCATATGCAGCAAAGGGGAGGGGGTAAGTAGGAATTTATTATCCGCACTCTGTTCACCTGCGGCTTTGTCGATCAGGTGATATACATTTCTAGAATGTACAAGAATTCATTTGAATTTTTCCAATATGTTTTCAACGGTCCAAAAGGCTGTGGACTTACCACTTTCAGTCTGTGGGTCCAATCCTGGTAGAGGCGTCCCAGCTCTCCTGACATCTGCCTGAGGGCCTGTCTCCTCTGAGCCTCCGTCTCAGCGTGGATCAGGTCTGCGAGCCCCTCCACCTTCAAGGATTGTTAAGTTTAGCATCAGTTTGTTATATTAAGGTTTTCACCCTGCTGTTTTTATTTAAAAAAAAGAAAAAAAATCACAAATTGATCATCTTTATTTATGTAAAAACGTTTGAATGCAAAAGACAAAAGTCTTTGAAAAGTACAAATATCTAAATGGAGAAATTTGCTAATTTCATGATTTTTTTCCACTCTTTTCTATTTACCTCTGTCAATCCCAGTTTCCCTGCTTGAAAGGCTCGCCGCGTGAACTCTCCAGCTTCAGCGGGCCTCATGCCAGGCACGCTTCCTGAGCAACAAATGCAGTGAGCAGACATCAGTCAGACACAATCCGTGCATGCATCTTGCAACCCATCAACACTGACGCAAACAAACCGACACACACACACACACACACACACACACACACACACACACACACACACACACACACACACACACACACACACACAGAGAGAGAGAGGGAACGGTAGAACACAAGGTCAAGGTGTCACTCGTGGTACAACTGGAAATAAAACGTGCAAAACTCTTCAGGATAATTGTTTTCACACATTTTCAACTCTCATCAAGAGGAAACCAGAATGAGTCTGAAACCATGTGTCTGAAATCATGATCCATTAGTTATAGCTAAATATTCACCTGTTCTTCTAATGGCCGGTTGTCATCTTACATTATTAAAACATTTGTTTGGTTTTTTAAATAGTATTTATTATACAACAATGTCCTGTTCCACACTGTAAACTCAATACGACAATATCTGATCGGTAATAATCTTCAATGAATTTGTAGCTTGATATAATACGCAGTTCTGATTATACGGCACTGCCCTCTAGAGGGCATAACGGAGAACTGCAGTAAAGAACAACACATGGAATCATTGCATTTAGAGGTTGTACAGAATGATATTATAGGTAACTTTCAAACCACAAAAAGGACATAAAACCGTTTTACTTTATAGATGAGTATTCTGGCTTTATGACAGATAACTCAAACAATAAAATTGTACCATTTGAATTAACGGTATATTTTTTCAGATGAAGCAGATGAGGCAGAGGAAGAAATATGGAATCACTCCATATTGAAGAGAAAAATTAAATCATTTCATTTCTAAAACAATTACTTGCATAGTCATCATATGCAAGTTAGACTGCAGTTTAAAGACAGTGGCTGTAGAGAATATCAAGCTGTTGGACTGGCCTAATTGAAAGAAAAAGTGTTCCCAATAAGAGAGCTGTCATTAAAATAATGGAAAAGATTATAAAACTAATTCAAGAAGGCAGTCTGGAGTGTGGCAACAGATATTAGTGGTTTCCCATTCAATTGTGTCTAAAATGGGGTGCAGGTAAATACAAAACGACACCAGAATAGAAGATATAAAAGGTACAACAAAACAAATGAATAAAAATTTGGTGGAAACAGCAGTCAAGATTTGAGAAAGAAATCAGCAGAATGAAATGGATTTGCAAACAGAAAAGGCAGAGGAAAAGCAGCACTGACACCTAAACAGTAGAAGAGAAGCTTAGAGTTGGATAAGGAGAAGAAATGGATGATTGGATTAAAAGGATCTTTAGTGAAGAACAACAAATCTGCATTCATGCGAGAGATAACACTGGTTGTCTGGTGACTATTATACTAAACATACAAAGACGACTGCTTGAAGAAAACAAGCTACGTCCCCCACTCTTTTATGATAAGGGACTGTGGGTCAGGTAATTGACAAGTGATGACACAATCACTACCTCAACAGTACGTGATCAGTGCTCAATGAGATCTTTCACATTCCCATTGTTAGGATGCGGGTCTGATTATAATGAAGTCATTTTCAGGAGGATGACGGTGATTACATCACTTTTCTAGAGGGTGTTGCCATTCCAGTAAGATGTAAACACTTGTCAAGAAGAATATTTTAAGGATCGTAAAAAAAAGAAATGTAAGCATTACATGATGTATGTGTGTAATGTATAGAATGACATCGGTGTGTTACCTAGAGCCTGTAAAACGGCACTGATCACAGCAGGACCACCGTGGATGTGGAACTCCACACAGTCCTCTCCTGTGAAACTGTGAGGAGCTGAGAGACAACAGCAAGGTCTGAATATCACTCAGCCATTTCAATTTTCACAGGGAACAAAATCATCCTGAGTGTTTTAATTTTACTTTTATGTTTTCTCTCAATAGAACTATCTCACATAACACACATCTTAAAATGAAATCAACTGAAATAAAACCTCAACTGTACTAGCATTAGTTATTTAATTATTTCTCATCTTTTCTTTGTTGATAAGCCCACTGGTGGGATAAGGGAAGTATTCCCCTGGTAAACATTTCTACAGGTCTACATAGTACAAATCAAATTAGGATAAGTAAATAAAATAAAATATTCATTAGTATTTCTATGAAAAAGAACAGACCTGGAAACCACAAGACAAGCCCTCGGTCTAGCACCTCTTTGGATTGGGGGTCGGTGATGCTGCGTAACAGGGCTGTGCGTGGTGGGGGGAGGCTGCTTGTGAGCCCAACCATAGACCTCAGAACTGCAGATGAGGCTGGACCACTGGCTCGAACCAGTGCCACTCCACACCTGCCATGGCCGGACGACAGAGCAAAGATGGACTCAGCATCAGCCAGGCCGACTGAGGGTCCATCGTGGATGGTTCGGAATCTGCAGGGTAACGATCGTCTGCTTGAGATAGGAAAATATGAAGACACACTTCAATTGAGTCCAATAGTTACATTATTATTATTATTGTTATTATTACTATTATTATTATTTCTTCATATACACAGCATACACATTATTGAAAAGGGATTGTGTGCGTGTGTGTGTGTGTGTAAACGATCACCGACTGAATATGTGCCTGGAATAAAAATTATACTATGGAAAACTGATTGGAGCAGCATTACTTTCCGAGATCAGAGCTCGAATATGAAATGTGGAAACCAACCTTATCTTAAGTGAGTGGACAGCAGCTCTCCATAGTCCGAGACGAATTGATGACTGCATCTTTATTTACCCACAGAAGACCATTAAACTTAATGTTCTAGACATCAGAACATTACACAATAGACTGTCCTTGGCAAAAATCACTGCTCTCTCATATACAAATAAGTTTACGTGGAGATACCGTGAGTATAAAGTTCATTAGTAAATTAATAAAATCGTAATGTGACCGTTTAAATAGTCTGTGAAAGCATCTTGTCAAACTCATGCCGCTGACACCTCTTCCTGGAAGCAAATACAGTATTTACAACAGTGACGCCGGCGCTCCCTCTGCTGATTCTGATTGGTCTGTGTGTTCTGCAGGGCGAGACGTTCTACCCTCCTATTTGTTAAAGCCCGTTCAATCATAATTAAGCCCGCCCACTGTGCGTCTTTTATTTTGGTCCGTGTAGCTACATTTATTTCGATGCAGAGCGTCAATTCGCCTGGTCGACTCCTTCTAATACACAGTAAAAGACCTTTTAATTCAATTTTAGCGCAGCCTATAATGAAAATACATTACTGTTAAATATGAGGTTCAGTTTTATTCTTACTGCAATGTTATCATAATTTAATCGTTTGCCAAAAAAAAACCACAAGTAATTTGAACAATAACAATAAACTGCATTAGTTTTCATAGAGTAACTAATAAACTGAACAATATTTTTTTTCTATAAATTAAATAGTTTTTTTTAATCAAACGTAATTAAAACTCACTATTTTGGTGTTTGTGGCACTGTGACTTTTTGTATACAGTAATAAAAAAAGAATCTTGGAAATGTAATTTCTATTTCTTTGTGTCCTACATGCTTCATGCATAAACACCTCACACAACATAAACACAGAATAGTGGGTTCGTGACACCAGTGTGTGTGTGTGTGTGTGTGTGTGTGTGTGTGTGTGTGTGTGTCTGTGTGTGTGTGAGAGAGAGTGCATGTGTGTGTGCGCGCGCACGTGCACGAGTGCCCCACTGCAGCACCCTCCTCCAGCTGTCAGCCTAGAGAGTGGTGAGCAAGCAGAATTTCTGCTTAAAGACGCGGGGCTTCCGAGCTGTGAGTCTTGCGGAGGGAAGACTCACAGACACAGTGCTGTGCTTCACTGTGTCTGTACAGTGAAGCACAGCACATAAGAGGGATGGCCAAAGAGACAAATTGTGCACTTGTCAAGGAGGCATGGCCTGAAGGCCAGAAGGCAATCTTCAACCCAGGATCTCAGTAATTTATCTCAAGCATGACAGCTATTACCTTACAGCTGTTGGGAATAATCAGTACACAAATATTTTTGTCTTATTTGCTCAAACAGATGTTAAAAAGGCCATAGATCTAATCAATGAACATAAAATCCTCATGCCATACAAATTATTGCCACCAACCTCACACACCTGCACAACTCACACACACATCATGCAGTTAACATCTGCTACTGTGGCAATTTGTGACATGATCATGCAGTATAATTTACAAGAGGTTGATCTGACTGAGCCTGCTCCACCAGTATTGAAAGTTGAGTGGAATCATTCTGCTTGGCATGTACAAATTAAACACACTCTAGTTTGCTTAGCATGCTTTCAAGTTGTGCTTCTAGTTTTTGATGGGGATAGCACAGTGATGAACGGAATAAGCAGACATGTTTAAAATGGGTCCACATACAAAGTGTGCATGGTGGCATGTCTGTGTGAGATGAAAAGAATTGCCACTGAAAATTGTGATTGTGATGAAAATTGTGATTGTGTTGAAAATACTAAGTATAATATCACAAACATACTTTCACAGTCTAGTGCAAATTAAATTGTCAAAATCAATTATCTATTTTTCTTGGAAACTTTGAGGAAATTAATTTCTGGACTTCTGAAAACGGTAGTAATACACCTTATATACTCTGCATTGAGTGCTATTGCTTCCAACAGTATGCCTTAAATGTATGAAAGATAAAAATACATAGCAGCATTAGGGTGATCACATTAGTAATGTTATCAGGTGACCATGTATTTTTTTTTTTTTTTTGAATGAGTTTTGCCTTAATATAGTAGCTTCTATTTCTGGCCTCGGTTTAAACTGCCTGCTGACAGAGGTCGCTGTAGGGAGACAAACACATCACATTACTCTCAGCGGACGGCAAGGACGCAAACACTCCTTATGCTCATAAAATATGAAGGTTTATAGTGTAAATTCAAAAAGTTCTCTGTGCTTGAAATGAATGTTGCAACATTATCCACTCGCATTAATTTCCCGATGGAGGAATTCCTTGCAGACAGTCTGGGACACTATTGATCAAATTGTCAGGCTACACTATTGAATGGTTTCAAGGCGTGTGCGTGATGGTGCGTGTGCCTCCCATCCTCCCTCCCTCCCCCCGCCCTCCCCTCTCTTTGTCCCTCCTCTTCAGTCACCGGAGGAGCGCTCTTCATCCAGACGCGCATCCTGCTCCGGAATACTACCAGGATGATCCTCCACCTCACCGACAACCTTCACTTCACTTTCACACTCATCTAACCCACCTCTCGGACTCCCCCCTCCCCGCAGGTCGCCTCTCTTACACACATGCTTTGCTTTCCTCCTGAAATGCAACACCACCTCACAATTTCCCGGAGAATATCTTCATCTTCAGTCGCTCCTCGCTGATAGAGAGCATGCCCGACGCGGGGACTGCAGGCACTGCGGGCGCGTCTGGCGCGACCGCCACCTGCGACAGCGGCGAGAGCTCCCGGCACCGACACCGAGCGCCGCAGGGAGACGCGGAGAGGCCGGAGTCGGGCGCTGCCCCGCCGCAAGCCTCCTCCGGTGTTCTGGGTGAGTCGACGCGCTTGAGAACAGACGGAAAGGGAGGCAGGTGAACGCAATGTGGGAGGGTGGGGGGAAGAGACGAGACGCGCACCGCGTCATGATACATCCAACCGCACCGTCCTTTTGTTTCCACGAGGGCGCACCGAAATTACCCGACGAGGCTACAGAGCCGTGAATAATTCCTTTGACGCGCATTGTGGAGACGCACAGCAGCGCCTTTTGGTTCACTCCTCTCTTTAGGAATAAGGCCAGCTGGGCTGCGTTCTGGTGTTTGGGTTTGACCTTATTGGCCGTGACTGCAGCCTCCCTCTTGTGTTTACAAGCACTTTCCAGTAGTCATATGGGCGATAGAGTAATTACTTTTATAGTTTTCATGTACCCAGCAGGCTGATGGGCTGCTACCACGCTGTGATCATCTACCAGATGTTTTTATGTCTTGGATCCTTCTTCCAGGTGACCGTCTGTTTGGTAACTTGATGTCTGTTTTCACTCTGGACTGCAGACTGGTACTATTCCCCTGTTCGTGCTCCATTCTGTTGGTGCATGTTCTGTTATTTTAAATTAACAGTTCATAACAGTTAATTTTTTTAACCAAAGTGTGTGTAGAATTATATTATTTACCTTTTTTTAAACTAAGGTTAGGAAGAGCTAATATACCCCTGGTTTACTCTGTGAGGACTTGAATAGACCACATCATGGTTTTCTCGCTGCAAGGATTGCAAGAGAGGTTATTTTTGGAGCGAACCACAATATCAGCCTTGGTAGAGTCTCAGCTGCTGAGCCTGGTGGTTTTTCTCGGTGTTGCCGGGTGCAGAGACGGCCTCTCCGCTCCTCTGCTCGTGCTGCTGCAGTGATGCAGTGGGTTGGGACAGAGAAGCGCTTCTTTCCACACTTGGTGGAGGTAATCTGAGCGGACTGCTGCCGAATGCAAGACCAGCCTGGAAGCAAAGTTTAGTTTTCTATGAAGTCATCACCTAGAACAGCAGAGGGATGAAGGAATTTGGTGATCCTTGCCTCTTCTGCTGAGAAGGGTATCTGCTCTTTGCTGATAATAATGTATTGATATTTAGTGGAATTGACAATTAATCACCAGGTTGAGGATGAAAAAACTTCCACACACATGACGAACACCTGCTTTTAGTATCCATTTTGTTTGTTTAGGAATATTGACAGTAGAACTTCAACCTTCCGTGGGTGCGAACCGGCATGGGGGGATTTTAAGTGGGATTACCATGATATCACATAACCACCGTCACGCGTGTCAATGTCAGTGGCAGCAAATCTCCAGCTGAGATTTTTGGTCTCAGCCTGGGAGGATTTTCCTCACTTGAGGCTTGGATTGCTTGATTGTCTCCATTCCTCCACCACGTTTTCCTAATCCTTCAACAGTAGACCGCGATGACTTTAATCCCCTCACCCATTTCCCTCTGTAGCTGAAATGCTGAAAACTGGTGTTTCAAAGATTAATTAAGTGCCCATCATTAAAAAAAAAAAAAAAGCAATGCAAAAGTCTCACCAATTAGGTTGTGTCCCCTCTGAGGCCGGAGTTGTTAAGTTTTGTGTCGTAGAAATCAGGTCATCTAATTTGTGGTTGCTAAATCTGAGCAGCGGTAAAAGACGCAGGGTTCTTGTTAGGATATGCTGAAGGGAAAAAAGTGTAGTTTGTGTTTCTTCTTGCTCAAATTCTAGAAAGTTTGTGTGACTCAATCCAGTAAGAAAACTTGAGGATGTAGAAATGATGAGATGTTTTTTTAGTAATCTGAGGTGAAAAAGGAGCTTCTTCAGGTTTGCCACTTCAGAAAAACATTATCTCCATGTGGTTCAGACGACCACTGGATTTCATGAGACCATGGATGTCCTTCATGACATTTGTAATGCAATCTTACCACCTTTAGATTTCAAAAAGTAGGAAATTCCATTTTTTGTCACACTATCACAGGTGTCAGAAAGTAGCTTCATTTCCTTCTCTTTAAATAAAAGATCTGCAGGTTTTGCTGGTAAACGAAATTTAAAAGTATTGAGTTGGAAAAGGGAAACTTTTTTTCCCTTGTGGTGCTTTGATTTGATCATTAAGGTATTTTCTGAGGCAGCGGTGAGATCTGATTTTGTGGCATTAATACATGGTGCTTTACTGTGAGCAAAATGTATGAGGGACCTGCCATCATCCACAGTCCCTCTTGCCCTCTCGCCGCCTCCTTGCACAATAGCTTAGCTTCAGATAAATTTATTCAGGTTCGCTGTCACACAGGTTGCTTTAGATACAGAAGTGTAAGGCAGGGCGGCATGGAGAAGGAAAATCCGTCCTGATAAACCTCCCAAAAAGAAGACCTGCCTTCACAGCAGCAGACAGATTGAGCAGTTGGATATTCTTCCCACAGCTTCATAAACGAGTGGGCTAATGAGTGTAATGCTCTATGATATAATGACAGCAGTGTGTTGTGCCCACTGACTCCAAACATAATGCCTCTCATTGGTTCACAGATGTATATACAATCTATTCTTTCCTTCTTCCCGGAGGAAGTGCTGAGTGGCACATCGGCTGCATTAGCAATCAAAGAAAGTCGCCTCCATGCGCGGTGACCTTGCTGCACGTGACGCCCCGGCTTTATTAACCTCACCTGATTTTCCACAGCTCACACAGTGGTGCTTTATGGGGGCGGGCATTTTATAGTAGAATTAAGCAGATTGTTATGGTAAGAATGAATATTTATAGCTCTTTAATGATATAAAACATTCAGGTTTTAAAGCTGACATCATTATAGTGAAGCAGGAGCTGCTCAGATAATGCTAAACACAGAAACACTTTTAAGAAATATTCTGCTAGTTTTTCTTTTTTCTTTTTTAACTGGTGTTTATTTCTAAGTTGCTGTTTTTTAATGTTCTTCTCTTGGTCGTGAGGATGAGGGATGAACCGATCCAGTACGTTGGGTTGATTTTGGTGCCAATACAGACAAAATTCAATGTTTCAGCCAAAATGAGTCACAAATGGTTTTTAGTGCCACAGCAATCTGCCCTGTTTTCACATTGTCTAGAAATGAATTTAAATGATTTGTTGTCTGTCTGGCATTTAGATTGAAATTATTTTTTACGAAGGGGGCATGATAACCTGAATAAAGCCACCAGAATCTATAGAAGGGGAGTTTTCTTCCAGAAGATAAAGGCAGGCTGAACAGATGTGTCCTCGAGGATCTGTTTATTTCTTTCCCCACAGAGCTGTCGGGTGCCGATGATTGACGATGTGTCCTTATTTGCCAGATTTCTGTCATTCCTCAGGAAGATGACTGATGTTATATTGAGGTGCCAGCGGTTGTTTGAACTGTAGGGAGTGTTTTTTAATTCAAATAAACTTAATCCCACTGAAGCCAGCACGCTCAGGTGAATCTGTTTTTGTTTGGTGAGTAATAAACGTGACCATACCTCCTACCAAACATACCCCATGCCCTTTTTGCTACTTGATTCTTGTCGACTTGGTTTTCCAAATCTCAATGATCTCATACTTATTCCACCTTTTGTTATTAGGCGCATTCAGGGGCCGCATACCCCTCTAAGCGCTCTCCATTCACTCTGCATACAAAACCATTAGATGCGGTTACATTCGAGGCAGTTACACACACTTTTTCTGATTTGTGATAAACCATCTGCCTCGCCAGCGGTGATTCACTCGCCCTAGATTTTCAAGTTGTTGATTTTTTTTATGGCTTAATCATATCACCCATAATGCCTCTTTGCCTCAGGCCAATCAACTCCTAAATCCCCTCCCAGGCGCTGAGGAAATTCACACTTTTCCATCTATAGCCGAGGAGACGATCAAACTGTAAGCTGCAAATGATAATGCACACTCAGAGCTTAATGCAAGTGCACATAACGCCGCTGGTGTCCTGCCTCGTATGGAAGCTGTGACATGTTGCAGAAACCTTATCTGTGGGTTTAAGCTTCAACCCGAAGCAGCATCAATGCATTTGTGACCCGTTATTCCTTCCACAAAAAAGTAGCATCAAAGTCCTTTTCAGAACCGTTTCTCACGTCCTCTGTGACTCAGCCTGGGTTTGATTTCTCTTTTCTATTACCTGTTGCTAAGCAAAGCCAGGAGAAAGGCATTGACAATTTCCAAGATAGCTGTTTTTAGCTTTGGTCACAGGGGATTGTCGCACATTATTCACTCGATGGCCCCCGAGGGATGTTCAGGAGTAACATACCACACATGCTGCTAGAAGGAGTTATCCATGTCATCATTGGCACAAAACCAGCTAATGAGAAGGAAGGGAACTTTAAAGAAATGTCACTCCCTCTGATGACCTCTTAGCTCAGGACTCCCCTGTCACTTTCCTCTTTCAGTTTCATATATTTGTCCCTCAAGGCTCCGTCTTAGTATCTTGTTCTGTAATTACGTGGGATGGGAAAGGAATTGTTCAGCACACTGGGCTTGCGCTAGCCATTCGCCACTTTGCCATAGGTGAAGTAAATTCCAGAGTGGCTACAGGGTTTTTAGCATGTGTAGCCACAATGGTGTTCTTATTTTTTGGGAAAAAAAGGCTAAAACTTACAACTTTTTTGGACTTGCGAAAATCCCCGAGCGATAACATAAGAAAACAAACTTTTTCTCTCTCTAGGCGGCTGGCATCTTCTTCTTCTTCTTCTTCTTCTTTGTCTTCTTCTTCGTCTTCTTCTTCTTCGTCGGCGCGCATTCTGACGGAAATAGCCGAAGTGACCCGAACGCTCCCGATCATTAAATATGCTTTCGAGTCATGACCTCCTCTCGTCCAATGAAAAAACAAGGATTCTATTTTTACAAGCTAAACCCGCGAATTGGTGTACGACAAGGCGAGGACGATCGATCGAAAGAAAATGAGAATAGAGTGTTTTATAGTAGATTTTGCGTTAAAACTCTAATAGAACAACAAATGTTGAATGCTGAGAGGGGCTAAGAGTGGTGAGGGGCCGATCAGAAGGTAAATGAAAGATAATATCAATACTTTTTTGTAGTCTTAGACTTTTGATCCCTATGACCGGCAGGAATAACCAGCGATGCATGTAAATGTGTATTCACCTTGCTTGCTATAATAGCAAGTAAAACTTACAAGTAAACATTGAGTAATATTTTGTATGACTGTATCTTCACATAGTGAATGCAAGTTTTCAGTTGTTGAATCTCACATTTATACCTGCATAAAGTAGGATAGAAATACAGATAGTTAAGCTTGAACTGTTGACTTTAGTGTATTTTTGTAGGTAAACTGAACAGAAGATTTTGCCCTCAGAATGCACCAGAATGCAGGAAAACAGCCCCATTTTCTAAAAAATGTTCTAGACCACGACAGGTGTGGTTTTACACCCCCCAACAATTGAAAAAATTGCATTCACTATGTGACGATACAGTCATACAAAACATTACTCAAGGTTTACTTGTAAGTTTTACTTGCTATTATAGCAAGCCGCTATCTTGGACACAGAATGTGGCTTTTTGTGGCTTACTCAATTCTTTTACACTGAGCCACAGTGGCTTAGTCATACTAGCTCCTAGTGCAAGCCCAGGCACATAAGAAGATCAACCTCTACCCCTCTATCTCAGAGTGATGAGATAAAGATGCTACTTCATACGTTCACATAGAGCCCACATCTGTAGACTACAGATAGGAGTTCTGTTGAGGGTTCTCCTGAGATGGTTCCTCTTGCTCCTGGTTAGAAATAAGGAGGTACCTGTATTTTGTCCTTATTTTTGTTCGTTTTTCATAATTTCCAAAACCAAAATCTTTTACTCAGATATGTTATTTCTTCTGAGTTAGTTCTCCTTACACCACTTTGAGTCATAATATTACTCAACTGTATTTTATTTTCATTTTTTACATTTTATTTGAAATTTTTTTTCTTAAATTAAACCGTAATGAAAAAGAAGGCAGTAGAAATAAGTGTAATATGTAGTATTTTGAATCCTGGTTGAAATATTCTTTCTCAGAAGCTGCTAAATGTTCCACTGTGATTATCAACCAATCGCAGACTGTGTCTCATTGTGTTGCCGGGCAGGTAGTGGTGGTTTTTTTTTTATTAGATTCTTTTAATTGAAAATAACTACTTGCTGTGTCTGTAACATACAATTAAGCCACACAGTGGGGAGCTCTACGTTTGTGTATGTATTTGAAAGCTCTGTGATAAATCTAGGATAGTTGTTTATTATTTCTTGTTGTTTTCGTATAATACTGATCATAAATTTTTTTTTATAATGCAAAAGACTACATGTGTCATTGTCTGGCTGTGCGGTTGGAATCTGAACAGATTCAGTCATGTGTGTTTAGGTAGCTTCCTCTCCTTTTTGTCATTATATCCCTATTTCTTTTACTCCTCTTCCAATAAGAACTTGAGTGCGATGAAAGGTTCTTCTTTAAGTGAGGGGGAACGCTCTGTTCCAGCTCATATATTTGCACACTGACAGTGTTGATTGATGAAAGCGGGCAACAGTAAAGCACAGTCTGTTGTTTCTGCTTCCTTCTCTTATAGCTCCACTGCTTTTCACCCTTGCTTTTCTGTTTTCTGCTGTTTTTTTCAGGTTGCTATTTGTGCCACATCAGCATATACAACAGAACTTAAAAATGCATGTGTCATCGACACCAACTTGTTGATTTGGATGACTACATTGCATATCCAATATGTTGTACGGTCAGAGCATTGGGATTGTGTCTTTCTCTGCAGCTGCTGATGCTTGGAGAAGTTAGTCGTCAAGGAAAAGAAACCATGTTTGCACTGCTGCAACATCCGTATTTGCATTTGAGAGGGAAATACCTGCAACCTTTCTCTTTTCTCCTGATTGGTGTTTGCTAAGGCGAAAGAGTCAGCAGCCTTTTGTTCGTGTGGAGCTCTTTCAATATCCTCCATTGCTTCGTCTCTGAAAATAAATAGAGATACAGCGAATTTAAAAGACTCCAGTCAGTGTACACTAATGAAACAGCTGCAGTGCAAATTCTGCTGAAACCTATTCCCCTCCCACATGCCTTCATTACATACATGAAAGGAGTGACGGAAGACCAAGGCAACTTAAGCAGAAGTAGGAAGGGGGATTTTTTTTGGATGTGGTGAAATTTCCAGTATTCTATGAAAATTTTTATATTTACCTTTGCTGATCTTCCTAAAATGTCCTGTGTAAAATAAAAAATCAGCCAATGAATCTGTTTGAAATGCTGCAAACATCATCCTCCGCTTGTATTTGACTAGAAAAAAAAATCAAAGCTGAATAAACCGTTAACAATGTCTTTTTCTTCTTCTTCCTCTTGTCATTGAGCAGGAAATGGAGGTAGAATTTTGCACTAATGAACAATAATCAGTGGTTCCTCTGGATATTGATCTGACTTCCTCCCATCTTGGCTGTCCGGGATAGAATATCATTCCATGGTTAGTCCACATTCATCAGAGGGATTGATCCACTGCTGCAGCATCATGAATTCATCCCTTTATTATCCTCATTTCCCATAGAGTGTTGCCCAATGTCCGCAGAAATACCCATCTGCCCTTGCTAGACTTAAACGCCTGTGTGGATAATTGTTATAAGGAAAATAATTATAAATGACCTTGAGTCCCTGACGGAAACCGATTCCACTCATCTTTAGATGAATGCTTTGCTAAAAGGTCCTGAAAGTTTTACTAGACTTAAGATTAGACATAGATCAGTAAGACATACAGTAAAAGGCCTTCATGAGGCTCTAATGCCCTTTTGTTTAGGCTCATTAAAAATTCATCAGTCAGTTTTCTTCGAGTCTGAGTTGTTTCTTCCATACGATCCTCTTCCTCCATTTGAAGAAGACAAACTCTTGTGTCTAAATGAATAAACTTGTAAGGCAGCAGGCCTCGCTGTGCGAGGTGAAACTGTCTCCTTAAATTAATATTGACATAAGAGGGTTTATTTGATTTATGCTTTCTTGCTGAAATTTAGTTGAGACTAACGATAGTGAACTTGTGCATTCCAGCGGAAGCTTTCGCCAACAGCAGGTTAGTTTTAACTTAACCTCAGAGACTAAATGTAGGTAACAGATAGCCTCGCTTTTTCTGAAGGAAACATGAGGGAATAATGACAGAGGACGTCACGTGAGATTAGATGAATTCAAGATGAATTTGAGATGAATTCAAGATGAATAAAAATAAAGAGTGAGGATGAAGAAATGGCCTTTGTGAGCAGACATCCTGGAACCCATTGTGTCGGGTAGGACGCTGTGCCCATGTCCAGTTTTCATGGTGGAGATATCCAGCTGGGAAGTCAAAGCTGTTTCTTTTTGGTCCTGTTGACTAAAAAGATATTTTCAGAAAAATAAAGTGATAATATAAGTAAATAAATTAGGTATGTATGTTAGGAATTACCGGAACAACCGGTTTATTTATCGAGGCCATCTTCATTTTTTTTCGCTCACTCTATTGAAACATCCAACCTGTTATGTTTAAAAAATGCCACAGAGCTTTTCTTTTCTGTTGGTCTGTGGGTCAATCGGAACACTGTACCCCCACTTTGGCACGACTCAACAACGAGTTCTGTTTTCCACACAAAGACCATATTCACTCGGCCGTACTCATCATCACTCCTCGCTTTCATAACCACCCCTTTGACAAAGCTGCATTCAGCCGGGCAGATCAGCAGTCGGTGGCCGTCTGAAGGACTGGTCTGCACTGACAGGACTTGAAAGAGTTTGAACTCGCTTATGTTCATGATTTGGACCTAACTGAACGGTGGATGGTAACATTTTCTTCATTCAGTCTTTACACCTCACCTCTTTAACCTAACATTTAATGAGACTGGGTGAGAAGCAGAGACAAACATGGATGGAAAAGAGAAAAATCAGAGGGTATGGAGAATAGTGATACCTCCACTATCTTGTCTCCTCACGTGCGTTTGCCTTGCCCTTGTTTTGGCCCACAGCCACTGGTGACTTCAGTGTCACACATAACCATTGTTTTTTCAAAGCCAAGGACGAGTCCCTATTATACCACCTCCGCCTGCAAATCAGGAACCAACGCTCTGACGTCCACCGTGTGTCACAGAGGGGCAGCTGTGGAAAAAAGATTAAGACTAAATGTTGGGATGCTAACCCTCTAAATTAAGATGACAAACATAACAAGCATACCCGCTAAACATCTTTATGTGGACATGGCGATTGTGAGGATGTTAGCATTAAGCTCAAAGTGCATCAGAAGGTAAAAACCTTATTTCTGTGGTTGTCGTCTTGCCTGGCTGTCTGTTATGGTTCTAATTTAAATTAGTATAAACTTAGTTGTAGTTGGTTGTGTAGTACTGACACTGTTGTGAGTGGGTTACATGCGATGCTGTGATTATGTCAGCTGTATTCATTAAAAAAGCTGCAGACTTGATTACAATGCACAAACGAAACTCCCGGGAAAACAGTTTTGATTACAGGCTTCTTTTCAAAGTTCATAGCACAGATGACATGGAGCCGTGTTGATTTTTTAAATGCACCTTTGTTCATCAAAATGTTCAATTCATTGTGCAATCAGGAGTATTTTACGTAATGCTGCTGATAATAGGATAACTTTTTTCTATTTTTTTGTTCACCCACCTGTCTTCTTTGAGGACGTCACCCTGAGGGTCTCCAGGTACATGATGATGACAAATACTCCTTGTAACAGCCTGAGAGAGAGCAAAAGCAGGAGAGCTGAGAGAAAGAGGGACTAGAACATTCTGCCGAAGGGGCAGAACGGAGGTGAACTCATGTGAAACGACACGGGAAGAAATGGAGGTTCCTCTCATTGAATCAATGAAAACACGGCTCTTAGTAGAGAAGAGACATCCAGGATGGAATTGGGATGTTTCGTCCATTTGGTGTCCAAATGTCTGCAGATTTCATCCCTGGAAATGTGCGATGAGGCTGATTTGGTTTATCTGAGAAATTTCAAGCAGCTTGATTTCAATCAAGTGTGTATTTTGCGTGTTTGAATAAAAACAGGTTTGAAAAGACAATGTTTGCCAGTGGTGTTGCGTTGCAGTCCATTGTGGCCGAGCGTGGAGTCGTCTGTGGAGTCAGAGAAGGAGATGATGCTAATTAAGGAAATTGCCGGGTATTCAAACCTGATTAGGCTCTCTGTCCCACTGGCTGATATGATCATCATAATAGGGCCATTTATTTAAACACTCAGCAGCTGTGACAGTGGAAGTGTTTCCTGCCTGTCTCGATGTAAACTGTTAGCTGACCTCGGCCCGTGTCGGCCGTCAGACCCCCTGTCTTCGTCGTCCAAAGTGAGGAGGAGAAGGAGAAGGGAATGAAACTGTACAATATCATTCTCACAAAACTTTTTGCTTACACCATCAAAATACTGCAGCTGCACCGGTTGTGATTCAGAGATAAACATCTGTCTTTTTGTTTGTTTGTTTGTTTCATTTCCATGGTTGCAAGTTGGTTTTCGGCTCTTTCATCGAGGTGATTTCCTGTCTGAAGCAGATCTCAAACTCTTTTGAAAATTTCTCATTAGGGCCATGAATTTGATTTTAGACGAGGCTTTATTTGAATTAAAGTGGATTGTCAGGACAGATAACGTTTAATGTGGGGTTTGGGTTTAACTCTCCTTTACTGAAAATGAATAAATCACCAACTCTATAAATCATTTAAGTCTAATTATGAGTCTGGGTGGATTTTCAGTCATATCGGTGTCTCAGATTAGAAACACACTGTTTACATCTGTGTCTGATCTGATTAACAGCACCCCCCTATCCCACGCACCCACTCTGAACTTGAGTTAATTGAACAAAATTGACCCAAAGCTGTTCCAACAGCGTTATCAAACGCAGCCAGCCAAGATCATACTGACGACTTCTTGATGCACTCATTTCAGTGTTGTGACCTTCATTTCAGTAATTTGCCACACACAATCACACACAAACTCATACACAAATACCTGCTTGGACACACCCACTCACATCCACATAAACACCCCACAGGAATACTCAGAGAGCGAACAGATCACAGACACCCAGTGTGATGGGCCTCCCTGGCTGCTGGCTGATAAGAACCAACCGAGGGGCTGACGTCTCACTGCGAAGCCTAACCTGCTCAACAATGACCTGATTTATATTACGAAGCCAGACGAGGTTTTTAAAACCTATAATTCATGAATTTCGGAACAAAAAACTTGTGACTTGTAGCTACAAATATATTACATTAATGTCTTATTTCATTTCACAATGTTTTCAGGGTAGAATCCATAATAATCTTTCTCTTAATTACCACAGAGAATGATTGGGGGGAAAAAGCATGCATTTAAATAAAGGGGGGGGGCATGCGTTTAAATGAATTGTTAAACCAATTGCATTAAGTGAGATGAAAATAATGACCAAAGAATGAGGTAAAGGAATTATAAATAATGGGCCTAGTAATAACTAGATTGTGTATTAAATGTACCAAATGTATCCTATAGGTAGAAATTATGTAGTCAATGTCAGTATTTTTGAACTACGTAATAATGTTTGACACCACTACCTGGATGTGAAACGGTTTATTTCTGCAGAGCCTTTGTCTCTCTGTCGTCACTCTATTTTCTCGACTTTGGTTTTGGTTCAGACTTACATCCTCATTTGCATAAATCTCCGATTTGGAGGTAGCAGCTTTATTCTGGTAAAAAGTTCCGGCACCAAGCTGCAGACAGATGGCATTAGCAACTAACAAGTGAACCAAACCAAGCATGTAGCATTGAAAGAAGGAAAGTAAGTACTGGACCTTATATTTGTCAAGTCCAGATTAATGCTAATGCTCTGTATCTGCTGTGTGTGTTAACCAGAAGTTTTATACCAACAGAATGGTCTGTAGGATGTAACTAGAAGGGTGCTGCCAAGGCCAACAGCCCCTTTTAGGCCGTGTTAATCCAGATTCCAACAAGACATGTGCCATATGACTGCCTTCAGGGTCTTGGTTCCACATCTTTACCCAGATCCACTCCAAAGTTTGATGGTTTTCGTTCCGCCAAGGGCAGTTACCCCAACCTTCCCACCAGTTTCATGTTAATCTGTCTAGTAGTTGGAATCAAGTTGGAAGTGGAATCAACAGAAATGTTCCAAAAAGCCTGCCACACAAAAAAAAAACAACAACATCCTGGATCAGTGTCTTTATTTGGAGCCGCTCTCAAGAATTTAAAGGGTACTTCTTTCCGACCCGTTGACCAAATTTCTTCAAAATCCGTCTTGTCGATTACATGTAACAAACGTTTCAATTTCACAGTTTGAAAAACAAAATGAACGTTTGGAAACTGCTTTAAACTTTAATGGCTTTCTCCCTGTAATATACACAACCCTTCCACCGAGTGTTGTGAAAATACATCAAGTGGTTTTTGTGTAACCTGCAGACAAACAAACCAACACCAGTGTCACCTCTGCCTCGATGGCAGGGGAAATAATAATACGTCAGTCGGCGTTCGCTGCTTGTTAATGCTTCCCCCAAGTGGGCGTCAGTTATTTTAATTAAAATCAACCTGCTTCTCATTTCACTTTTTAAATCTGACCATGTCAATATTTTTAGTCGATGGCGACCTTGAAAAAGGCCTGATGCTCCAGCTGCTGCTGTGTCTCAGCTGAGCGGCTTCACACCAGTTCAGAAGTGGTTTACTTGTGTGGTGCACAAACACAGACACACACACACACACACACACACACACACACACACACACACACACACACACACACACACACTCATGCTGACAAATGCTTGTCTGGTTAGCATCATCCGTGAGGAGAAGGCTTGATGGACGACACATGAATCACAGCTCCTGTTCACCGAGAAAGAAACACACAAACGCATGCGAACTGTCTGAATGCACACTCAGAAATCGAAGCACTGTAGAAACAAATCTGCTCCAGGAGTGTGTGTGTGTGTGTGTGTGTATGTATGTGTGTCTGTGTGTGTGTGTGTTGCTCAGCAATGAATACAGAACTCATTAGAATTGCTGTCATGTCGCAACTCCTGCCTGCAGCTCCTCATCTGAAGCGTGGTGCAGCAGCCAGTCAGATTTCAGTTTCCAGGCATTCCACTCAAGATTTTAGAAAGTGAAAATACTTCACCGCGGTACCTCTTCTTCCTGTTGGGATATTTGCAATATTTTTTAGAGGGGGCGAACAATATGGATCCAGATTAAACTGTCACAACCTCTTTGTAAGTATCGGCCGTAGATCATTGAAATAATAAAAAGCTGCTTTCTTTAAGTTTGCATGTAACTCCGACATGTTTTGATTCGTCAACAGAAAGCACCGTCTTCAGCTAAATGTATTAGATTAGGTTGAATTTTATGAAACATATTACAAGACATAAAGTTGTAATTCTATGACAAAAATTATTGTTACGAAAACAAAGTTAGAATATTATCATTATCTTTATATTATTAGTCTTTTTTTTAAAATTACAGTTGGATTCTTGTGATATTTTGTCTTTGTTATCATCATCTGTTTCTGACTTGGAGACACACAACATAAAAATAACAACTTGCACTTTATAGACGCCATTGTGGCTTTTATTTGTGCAGCAGCCTTATGTTGCACATTTATTCTCTGGAAAAGACCATCAGGCTTGTTTCTGGGAAGCCCCACTATGTCCCTCTTTGGCTGTGCTGTGTTCCAGGAAGAAGAGGGACATGTTTCTGCAGCGGGGCCTTGATTGTTTAATGTGACGGGGGTTTATTGGGTCTGCTGAGCTGACAGTGTGATTTACAGCATCGTGCCTGCTGCTCTGATATCATAGTTAAATTTACAGCCTGCCGCGGCCTTGACCTTTCTCAGGGTGTGTGTGCTTTTGTAACCATGTAAACAATAAGCAAACCTATTACTTAAACGTCTTATATTTCTTGAAGATGTACATAAATACCAATCCATGCTGGACGAAAACATGCATTTTTTTTCCAGCGATCAAATGGAATTCAACATAGAAGAAACATGTGCTGTGCATTATTTCCCGCCAAGCCGTCCCCATAAGGTTGTGTTACAGCATTGCTGTGTGGCGACAGCAGAGCTATTTTTGGTGCGGTGTTGACTTCTACAATACAGACAATGTAATTCTGCACAGGAGCTGAAGTCACATCACCAACCACATTCAGCAGTGTACCTTGAATAGTGTTCTTTTTATTATCCAAGGATTTTTATTTGTGTGTGAATATCCCAGACAGACGTCATAACACGGAGAAATAGCTGAGTCAATTGAGCTGAGTGTGTGTTAGTGGACCCCACGGTTCACAGCGTGGACGGACTGTGACCTCTGGTCTCCACAGCAGGATTCCGCTCTGTCAGTCGCGTCGCGAGTCAAAACGGTGCAACATTTAAATCCGTTATGCTGAGAAGGACGATTCTCTCAGGCTGCGTGACGGGGGCAGTGGGGGTAAGACTTTAAAAATGTCATCACACTGTTTCACTTTGAAAAGGTGACTTTCTTTTTCTCTCCATGTGTGTCGTCCTCTCTCCTCCTTCTCTCTGCCTGCTTCTCCGACCTCTCAGATAAATTGTTCGGAAAGCGGCTGCTGCAGGCTGGGAGACACATCATGTCTCACAAGTCTTGGATGAAAACGGTGCCCACAGAAAACTGTGATGTCCTCATGACATTTGCAGGTCAGACACACACACACACACACACACACACACACACACACACACACACACACACACACACACACACAGATATGCACACACAGGCTGATGTTTGCATTTCTATTTCTGCCTATTGTTGGGCTAAAGATTTAAATAACAGAAGAAAAGCAGGAAAAAAACTTGAAACTTGGACAAGGACATATTTGTCAATTTTGTTCAAATAAAGAATTGTATTTTGATTTATTAGACATTGAACATTTTCAAATTGAGTTTTGTTTCAACGGTGCTAAACTGTTAACACCCAATTTTAACCCAGTGACAACCAGCTATAAGAATGTGTTAATGTTCTCAGCTGCTAAGGTTTGGTTATTAGTTCCAACATAAATATCTGGAAGTGCAAAAACACACACACACCCACACCCACCCACACACACACACACACATAGACGCACACACACGGACATCATTGAATTTTCTATGTTAACTGCCCTTTTATTTTGAAATCAGCAGTCTAGCGAGCTATGATAAAAAGAAGATAAACTTCATGTTCATAGATGTGATGTTTTAAATCTTGTGTAAGTTGCTGGTTATAATAAAGATGAGGACAAGACTTTTGTGTTTCTTACCTTTCATGACTGTAGTTTGAACTTCTAGGAAAGGTGATGGGAAGAGATGCTCATGTGTTTGTGTAACATTTAACCTGCAGCTGCTGCTCAGGAATAAATAGCACAAGACTGTGGGAGTACTCTACAGCTCCGGGACACAATGATGAGTGGGAATCGTTCAGGATGTATTTTTATTTTCAATTTCCTGCCACAGACACTACGGATGACCACACGTTGCTATGGCTACTGAACCACATCCGGCTGGGAATCCCAGAGCTCATTATCCAAATCCGTCATCACAAGCACACGCGGGTTTACGCATTCTTCGTCACGGCTACATATGAGAAGTAAGGACTCTCCGTAAAGCTTGTCTGCAGCATGTTTTAGCAGCTTTGACCTCCTATGTGTTTAGTTTGTACAGTGTGTCTGCAAATAGTGATTATTTTGATAACAAAGTAAAATTTGAAGTTTTTTTCAAAGCAATTACCAAATTTTTGGGGGTGGGCTTTTTTCACAATAAAATATTAGAAATTTGTGAAAAATTCTTATTGAAGTTTTTTAGAAACCTTTCTTATGCAGAATTGATCTATTTGGTATTTTGTAAATTATGCTTTATATCTTTTTTTGCGTACAGTTGGATCATAAATTACCTCCAGATCTCGATAGTTCAACATCTATCTATTTTGTTTGAAGCACAAAATCTTCCAGCTGACTTTCTACCTTATGTTCTTGTTTATGCAGACAGAGCTACACATCTAAAATTCTCCTTCATATGGTACAATCCAGATTTATGGTTTTTATAACATCACATTGTGTGATCCTTGCTTTGCTGTGATGACCTGATCCAAGCACGGTGGTGATATATATCCGCTGTTTAAACGTGTTGATCGTCAGGATTAATCATCACATACAGAATGCAGACTCAGAGCTGCAGAAATAACAGACAGAAAAGCACAGTGCCAAATTAATAATTCAGTACATTGTAATATCCGTGCTTTTGCTAGTAGGTTGGATTATTTTTAAATTCTACTACTGGAGTTGTTAAAGACAAAAATGTCTTTCCCTATCCTCTGCTGTCACAGTTAAGCGATGCCACCACTAATCTGCTGCGGGATATTTAAAGTTTGCAGAAGGTTGTATTGTCATTCTGATTACGCTCCCAAAAGATGCAGGCTTTTATTCTGAAAATCATCCCCCAGGATGCTGAAGATGAGCTCTTTGTCATTTTAATCTCAGCTCTGACTTTGGTGTGTGTATCAGGAAATACAATCCGATGGAGGGAGGTGGCACTGACCGTTCCGTACTGTGTTTCGGCTCAAATGCTGACGAGGTCTCGATGCTGACTCGGCATCCAACGGCAGGAAAGAAAAATAAATAGAGTCCTGGCTGAATCTTTCACTCATGAGTAGAATAGGAATAGACACATGTCCTGAAGGAAGAGAGAGAGACGGATATATAGAGGAAATAGTGAAGGAGAAGGAGAGCGGCAAAAGAGAAAGGATTGAGAGAGTGCTTTTTACGACTGTACCAGGTAAAGTGCTCCAGGAAAAAAAAAAAGATTGCTGGGTGACGCTCCTATTCCTCACTCACTCTCACTCTCTCACTCGCGCACACATACACACACACACACACACACACACACACACACACACACACACACACATATAGGTCGACCTACATTTCAAGTGAAAGAAAAGATAACCCAGAAAGTATTCTGTCCTATTGTGCCCCCCGTGAATAAAGTCATGCTGAACTATAATACCGGTGTAGATATCAGCGTAAAAACAGATGGGGTCACATGTTCTGTGCTGTTGTGTGTCTCATTTTTAAAAAGTTATCAGTGTGGCCTACTGTTCGGCTCAGTGTGTACACCTCACATTTATTTTCCACCTTAGCATAAACCTTTTGAAGTCCTCCTTTGGCTCGCTGCTTTCGGCGTCCACACATTCCCTTGGACTTAATTGTTTGCTGAGAAAGAGTGTAAAAGTCAATAAGGTTGTTTAACTACATAAGAAAGGGGGGGTTGTTGTTAAATTTCCCAACAGGAGCAGCAGCCCTGAAGGGCTTAGCAGTTATTGACGTGGATTACTAAACGGTTCTACAGATACAGCCTTTCTTTTCTCGGGCCTGGACCTTTATTGTGGCGGTGCTGCGCAGTAAGCAGTGTTTGGCTGTGACGGAGAAGCTTACATCTTTCATTCCTGCTGCAATCCATCATGCTGCTGAATATCCTGGGCTCCTCTCTGCCTGGAGATGTGTGATGGATGGATGTTACATCCTACCAGGCTGTGCTCCTGCATGTGTAACATCTGCTCCGTCACGTCAGGACGTAACGGAGCCGTTTCTGATTTTTATTTCAAACCTGCCGGTGGGGACAGGAGGTGGATGAGAGAAGAGAGGGCAAAGAGGAAGTGGAAGGATGAGGAGTGGAAGGGAGGTAAGAATAAGAGGAGGATGAAGACAGGAAGAGGAGACGGAGTGGCTGGTGAGAGGAGTAGAAAGGGAGGAGGGGCTGATGGGAAATGAGATGCCTGAGCGATGAGGTTGAGGCATTAGAGGTGACTTTACCAGGATGAAGGTCGGCCCGTCTCTGCTGATTGTTGTACCAAACCGACCGAATACCCCATCTCTCCTTTTTCTGTGTAGCCGGACTGTTTGGAATTCAGCTGACCACAGCAGAATTATGAGTTTTGAATCTTTAGAATGTCAAATCTGCACAATTGTATTTTCTATTATTATAACTAATCAAAAATCTATTAAGTGACAGATTGTAAATCCTCATATGAGAGGAGCTGGGACTAGAAAACATTTAACATTTTCAAAAAGTGTTGATTAACATCAAGAATAAAAAGAAAATGACAGATTTCAGGTCTTGATGATGATTAAATGTTGATATTTTAGCACCAACAGTTGTACCGAGGAAAAATCATTGTGGAGAAAGAAGAGCTTTTTACTGACTCATGAGGATCTGTACACCGTCTGTGAGTGTGTGTGTGTGTGTGTGTGTGTGTGTGTGTTGACCTGATGATGTCTCACTTTACGGGTGCCACCATTAAGATGTACATTATGAATCACCGCACCACTGTTGGAAATGGATTTCCTGCTTATGGCCTCTTTGTCGTCCATCAGTTTGTTACGAGGAGCTGAGGAGATGGGCCTCAGGAAAACAGTGAAACCTGAATTTGGAGGAGGAACGCGAAACTTCTCCTGTGAGGAAGATTACATCTACGAGAACATCGAGAGTGAGGTGTGCTTCTTTACTTCACAGGTCAGTGTCAGCACACACACACACACACATATATGGAAATCAATGTCCTTCCAAGAGCATCAACAGAATCTCTTTCCTCCTGCAGGAGAGGCAGAGCATCATTAAATACTGGATGGACAATCTACGAGCCAAACACGGAGAGGTGCTTCATAATATCAGCTTTTTGGAGGGACAGCCAATCAGTAGGTTCCATCCTTTCATGTTTTTAGTCTGATATTTGTCTTTATTAAACAAAATGATAAGAAGCCAGTGTTGATGGAGTTGATAGTTTACGAATGATGATCTACATTTAAATTTATTGTGATTTCAACCTGCTTTATTCTATATGTTGTTATTTTCTACAGTCCCTGAGCTGAGTGCACGAGGGGTGATCCAGCAGGTCTTTCCCCTCCATGAGCAGAGGATCCTCGGTCAGCTGATGAAGTCTTGGGTTCAGGCTGTATGTGAGAAACAGCCCTTAGGTCAGTAGAAGATTGTCCTGCTCCCTACAGGCCCGTCTGTGCTCCTTCCTCCATTCTTCTTCTTCTCCATTGTTCCTGCGTAAACTGAATATTTGTCGACCCATACCTGCTTCTGTTTGCTCACATTGGCGCAACCTCAATACAGCACTGAAGTTTAAAAAGTTGGACCAAAGGTACAACAAAGGCTGACTCCTGATAATCATTTTTCACTTCACAGATGACATCTGTGATTACTTCGGGGTGAAGATCGCCATGTATTTTGCCTGGTTGGGGTTTTACACCACTTCTATGTTGTATCCCGCGTTGATCGGATTCGTGCTGTGGATGCTGACCGAGTCGGATCAGGTGAGGAAAGAAGCTTCCGCAGCTCTGAGCAACGACGGGTTTTTCCGCCAACTGAAAAGCGATTGTGACGCCGCTGTGGTCTGAAGTCCCCGCGTGTTTGTTTGTTTTTTTTTCTTTGGGTTGCGTCAGACGAGCCGTGACATCTGCTGCGTGGTGTTTGCGCTGTTCAACGTGGTGTGGGCCACCCTGTTTCTAGAGAGGTGGAAGAGGAGGGGCGCTGAGCTGGCGTACAAGTGGGGGACGCTGGACACGCCTACCGAATCCCTGGAGGAACCGCGACCTCAGTTCCGGGTGAGAGAATCTCTTAAGTTCCCCTCTCACCATCATCTGATCCTCCTCTCCTTCCATCTCAAGCCCTTTCACACTTTTGCCCCCTCTCTGTCCCTCTGCAGGGGGTGAAGCGCTGCAGTCCCATAACAGGATGCGAGGAGTTCTACTACCCTCCGTGGCGGAGGCGTGTATTCAGGTGGTTGGTCAGCCTGCCTATCTGTATCCTCTGTCTCTGCTTTGTCTTCCTGGTCATGCTCATCTGCTTCGAGCTGCAGGTCAGTCGGCTGTCAGCATCTGTGTTTAATGTGACTTTGTGTCGGTACGGTTTCACTCACAGAAACCTCCTCACCCTGCATCTGTCCTCGCTCGGTTTCGGGTTCTAGGTCGATATGATCGGGCAGAACAAAGAGCGTGCGATGACCTTTTTAAAAACAGATTGCCCAGCAGTGAACTGATTGCACAGCCCGGATGGTTTTGTTTTTTTGTGGGTTTTTTTGGAGTAAAAAGCTACAATTTTGTCTCTACAGGAATTTGTGATGGGGATCAAGGAAATGCCTCGGCTAGCTCGCTTCATCCCCAAAATCATGCTAGCTATCACTGTGACTGCATGTGACGAGGTGTACAGGAAAATCGCCTGCTGGCTCAACGACATGGGTGAGAGTCACGCTTCCTGGTTTCCTTCCAGACTCAGACCTGAGCGTCTCTCATGGGAGATTGTCCAAATGAAAATGCTCTTCATGAAGCTTTAATAATCTGCTGCAGACTCATGTAATCATAATGGTGGCTCAGTTTGTGCAATTAGAGATGATTTATATGTTGTTTTTACAGAAAACTATAGACTCCAGAGTGCCTATGAGAAAAATCTCATCATCAAAATGGTTCTTGTGAGTGGCTTTTTCAAAATTTTTTCATAACTTTTAATCTACAAACATAAGGAAGGAACTCATTTCTTATTTCTCTCTTCCAGTTTCAGTTTGTAAATTCGTATCTCAGCCTTTTTTATATTGGATTCTACCTCAAAGACATGGAGCGGCTGAAAGAGGTAAGGAGAATTTCAAACCCGGCTTTAACAGCTTTCAATCAGGCGTCGGCTTCAGCGATTCATTTCACCTCCATCATCTGTTGTGGTTTTTGCAAACCAACATTCAAATAATTTGCTCTCTTTGCTTCCATGCACTGATTTCTGTAACCATCCATTCACGCATCCATCCATCGGGAAGATGCTGCTGGTGTTGTCTCTGTTGAGGAGCCTGCAGCGGCAGGTCCGAGTCAATCTGCTGCCCATCCTCTTCTTCAGGATCCAGATGTTTGTGGTCTCTATTCCCTGGTTCTTCAGGGCTTTACTCAGGTCCAAAGTATGATCTCTGTACATATACTATCTGAGAAAGAGGTCAAAGGTCTATGTGGGACCCTTTTGGTGTTAGCCTTTGTATGCTCCATGCTGATCATAAGAGTAACTTCAGCTACCAACCTGTTTTTTTATTCTTTTGTCTGGTGGGAGCCTCTAAATGTCACGTTTCTTTTTCCATTTGCTTTGCATAACAACATCACTCGTCACAAACTTGACATTTAAAACCCAGTTTATAAATTCAAAATGTCCACATGTCAATTACAGCCCTATTTCACTTGTGACTTGAAACTGGTTATTTTAGAGGCGTGCGGCTTTCACCACTGAGACATGACAGATAATTGAACAGAAGAATGATTGTCTCAATGAATCTGTTGTGGTACTGGCTTTATCCTTCTATGAAAGGTGTGTGAAATGCTTTTTCTGCTACAAGTCTCTCCATGTGTACCTCAATTTCTCACCTTCTGTAAATTTGTTACGGGTCTCGGAACGCATTGTATCGTCTTCACCTGACGTGATTGTTTTCACACGCGTGAGCACCGACCAGAACTCACAAGTAAAATTATATTAAAAATGTAACCAATTTGTTTTCATACAGCGGTGAGATAAACCTGTCCCAGAGGTTAGAGAACAAACTGTGAAATAAAACCCACCTGGTGTTGTCAGTCCATCCCTAACAGTTCTGTAGGTCACAGTGGGAGGGAACAGTATCTCCTTCTCCGCAGTTTCCAGGTCTTCCATCATAGACTGAAAATAGTATCATGTCCATGTCTTTGTCAGAACCCTATTGTAGTTTTATGTTTGCATTCTGTGCTGGAGCTAGCAGCTATATTATATCATATTATTTCTCAGCATTATTGGACTTAGAAAACCTTTCTTGTAGATTAAATCCAATATTAGATAGTGAGCTCTGTGGGCGCTGCATGAACTGTATGTCTTGTGGATATACGTTAAAGGAAAACTGCTGCTGCACTGCCCCCTGTACTGACAGATGAAATACAGGGAAGTGTTCAGCGGCAGTTTTTTTAATGTACAGTATGTGCATTTCATTCATTCAGTTTATTTTTTTTCCCAATATGGTGTTTTTTATCCTACTGATTCCCATTAAATCCTACTTTATCTTTCTAGTCCTCTGCACATTTCTAACCTCTTGAAATCAAGGTTGTTTGCATTTTTTTTTTCAGGGCGGTGTTTCTTTTTTTTCTCATCATGTTTACAGTATGTAATTCAGTGCGGATGTTAACATTGTGCGACTGTCCGTCTCGGTCAGATGCTGGCCACTCTGCTCATCATTCGCCAGTTCCTTCAAAATGTGAAGGAGGTGCTGCAGCCTTACCTGTACGAACGCCACAAGCTGGGCGAGCTCACCCTGCGGGCCGTGTGGGACCTCCTGCTCTCAGTGCTGCTAAAATACGCCCGGCTGGCAGCTGGAAAAGCCCAGGACTCTCCTGCCGACAAAGCCGTGCCGGGACCTGGACTGAGGGGCACCAGGCCCGGGTTGGGGCCATCAGAAAGAAGGTAAAAATTAATTTAAACTTCCTCTCATTTGATTAAAGCAGCAAGCATTTAGTTTAGTAGTAAATTTGTATCAAGAGACCTGAATCTTTCCCAGTTTAATTTTTTTTTTAGTTTGCATAAAGAGAAACTGACATTTTCTCTTGCAAATGTGTGATGTGCAATTACATTTTAGTTTTTTCTGTTTTCATTCACACCAACCCTCAAAGTATTAGTCACTACAAACACAAACATGCGCGTCAGATTGAATTAAAAGACTCTTCATCGGCACCTGCGTGCCGTCTGCATTCAGTTGTGATTCATGCCACAGAGGGAATAGAGCGCCGCAGCGAGCGGTGAACAAACACATTTTATCTGACGTCTCTCTGTCTTAAATTTCTCTCAGGGAAAAGAAGTGTTTGAATGGAGGCTGTGGGGTGCCTGATGAGGAGGAGGGAGGAGAGAGGGATGAAGCTGACAGCGGGAGGTTCAGCGAAGGAGAGACGGATGAGGATAATCTGATCGACTGCGGTTTGAAGCTGAGGAAAGTCAGCTTCATAGAGAAGGTATTATCTCTGTGTTGATGGACGTTTAAGTGTTAATCAGCTCACGCTGGAGCGTTTTGATCATATCTTAAGAAAGGTGCTACTTGTAGATGAATTATTTTACTTAATGTTGATTAGTAGCATTATGGTGGTGCTGTTTTGTGTTACTAAGGTGGACCGGCGCCCAGCCTGCAGTGGGCCCACCATGGACAGCAGTTTCATGGAGGAGGGGAGCCCCACTATGGTAGAAAAAGGAATGGACCCAGCCTCTGTGTTTGAAATGTGCGACGATGAGGACGATAACGGCATCCACGATGTGAAAGAGTCGGTCGGGGGTGGAACGAGCGTGGTTGAGGGTGCTGTTGCCGGCGCTGCCCCCCTGCCCTCCAGCTCTGAGGGCGGCGCGTCGCTGCGACACAGGAGAACGGGCCGGCTTGCAGAACGACCAGAAACAAAGACCAAAAGGGAGTCGTGGATGGACCCTCCTGAGGACAGAGACAGCAACACCCTGACTCAGGCTGAGATGGAGAGCTGCATGCAGACTTATGCTGTAAGGCTCAACTCTGCACTTTTTTTAATTGATTGCAGTTTGTTTTATTTTGTTTTTTGCCATTCAAAACTTCCATACCATCATCATTTCTGATCAAGGCCCACACATCTCACTCATCTGTTTTCTTGACATATCTTCAGCTGACCTGTCTTTAAAAAAAAAACAAAAAAGATTTTTTACGTGAAACTACGTTTGCGATGAATGCCTAACCCTAACCCTAACTCTGGATTCACAGCTGGAAAATGTAACTATAGAAGACGAGAGGCTGGTAACTGCGAACCTCCGACAAACCTGAGCATTCTCCCCATAATTTATATTCCTATTTACATACAATTGTCTTAACAATTTCATAATGAAAACATAATCCTACAAGTTGGATTCACATTATCATCACCATTATTTACGGCTTCACCAGGGAATAGTTGTACATCTGTCTATCCATAATTATTTCATTTTAAAACTCGATGCACATTAAACAGAATAAATGGTTGTGTCTATTGACTGTTTCGAGGTAATTTAATATTTCTGCTTTCCATGGAATTGTGATTTGTTTTGGGAGATTTTTCTCCACACCATTTATCCAACACACTTATCACCTCTCTAGGATTAATGGAGGTTTACAAAATATGTAATATCATATCCTGATCAATATGGGTGGGATGCCGATGGGATGTGTCTTAGGATGGGATCGTTTTTTCAGCCGAAATGTGCTTTTTTTTTTCTTTTTTTTTTGTATTATGTGTTTGAACGAAACATTTCCTAGATCCACCTTCAGATCATCATCAGTCCAACATTTTTATCCTCTGCCCCTTATTGTTGAGAAATATTTAACAGAAAAAGCAAACTAACAAACACGTAAACAAATCCCTGATCATCTTTAGTAATGGCAATAATATAAAATAGCTACAGTAGTAGTAGTAATAGTAACACCTGACATTCTCCACATATGTAGGTCACTTTTCATGTGTGTGTTGGAGAAACACTGAATCCAAGCCTTCACAGTTATGTGACACCTCATGAGTATCCTGAGTTTCACGTGGTTACCACTGGGGTTGCGTTCCAAAAACATCTCGCATGACTAAGTAACAGCTAAATGACACTGAGACTACAATTTGGTACATTAGTTTCATCTGCAGAAATGTAGTCTTAACATCTTAACTGATCTTATTTGTTTGAATCGTCCATTAATGCTCCAGTCTTCCTCTCAGGACACCTTCCAGGACTACCAGGAGATGTTTGTCCAGTTTGGCTACGTGGTGCTCTTCTCCTCTGCCTTCCCTTTGGCTGCAATGTGCGCTCTCATCAACAACATCATTGAAATCCGCAGCGATGCCTTCAAGCTCTGCACTGGCCTGCAGAGGCCCTTTGGGATCCGAGTGGAGAGCATCGGCCAGTGGCAGGTCAGACGTACGCCGACACGGCTCAGGAGGGTTTACTACAGCTGTAATCTGACTGAATTGATATCCATCAGAACTGATTATCGCTATGTTAATGTAACTCTGTTATTAGCATATAAATAGAGCAGTTAGAAATAATTGCCTGTTGATAAATTCAACAGACCTGAACTGGGGTCGATTTAAAATTCTGCTCATCGTGTAAAGTTTGCAGGAACAACACGGTTTTGTTTTCCTCCTCCTTCAGACTGCGATGGAAGCCATGGGCCTGATAGCCATCATAGTGAACTGTTACCTGATTGGTCAGTGCGGTCAGCTGCAGCGTCTCTTCCCTTGGCTCAGCCCGGAGATGGCCATCATCTCCATTGTCATCCTCGAGGTACTGCACCTCTTTCCTGCTTGTCTGCCTGGAGCGCTTAGAGCAGTGGTATGTCAGGACAAGGGCATTGTCTTACCCAGAATAAAAAAAGGCATGGAAATCAGAAAATGTGCTTTCTGTTCAGGCCGTTTGTTTCTGTGAACGTGGATGTCTGCCTGGAACACAAACATGATGTTTGCATATTATAAACATAAAGGGAGCCAAAAAATGTCCAGATTAAGTCAGGGACACAGGCTGTGCCCATTCTAGCTTCAATGGGAATAATACTATTAATAAAAAAATAACATTTGTTCAAACTTGTCTACATCAATAATAGTGGGAATAAGAAATCCCATCTTAAAGTCTGGGCAGACATCGAGGCTTTTCTGTAACGGCATCAAATGTGATGCGTATAAATGTGAGAAAACCTCATTCCTGGCTACATGATAGCATCCATGGACCTGAGTTGTAAGGATTACATCTGAATTAAACAGTGATGCATAGAGGAGGGTAATAGTTCATTTCTCCACTGGTGTTTCACAAAAAGTATCTCCTGTCAGAGTGACTGAGAGGATTGAGAACACATAAACTGTAGCTCCCTTATCTGGAACATATTTAGCTACTTAGATCTGCTCCCTGTGCCTCCCTATATTTGGAAAAAGGTAAACAGCCTGCAGCTCTACCTTGACCTGATAAAGCAGTCAGGCCCATCAGGAGGAGAATTTCACATTCCAAATAATGTGCAAGAATAGGTTCGAGTTTGGTTTCCTTAAAGAGTATTGTGTCTCACATCCGATTTGGGTTTCATTTCATTCTTTTGTTTCCTTCCAAAACATCCTTTTTACAACCTGCCTGTCTGCCTGCAGCACTTTGCCATCCTGCTGAAGTACGTCATCCATGTAGCCATCCCTGACATTCCGACATGGGTTCAGGAGGAGATGGCCAAACTGGATTATCAGCGCAGGGAGGCCTTCAAGGTAAGAGATCAGACAGGACAGAAAGAAAAGTATTTTATTTGCTGTAGAAAACTTAGCAGGAGATACGTGTTTGAATTCCCTGTTTGAACAAACCCTCATTATGTGAAGAGTACTTTAATATCTAATCTGTATTGTAGCTATCAGCGGTTCTCAGCTAATTTCTTTTTTTGGGGGGAGGATCATTTGTATGTTCTAAACCTCCGGGGATAGTTAAACAATCATACTTTACACAAACACAGAATTTGTAGAACACAGTAAAGCGATGAGGCTGAATTGGTCCCTGTAGCGCCGACGCAGGCCTCTCAGGAAGGGAGTTGTTAGCTGACTACAACTGCAGTGTTGTATTGCTGATCCGACAATGATCCCAAATTGTGCGAATGTTTCCCTTCCCGTGCAGAAACATGAGCGGCAGGCGCAGCAGCATTACCAGCAGCTGCAGAGGAGGAAGAGGGAGGAGGAGGAGAGGCAGAGGCAGGCCGAGCACATGGCCCGCAGGGAAAGAGAGCGGGACGACAGCAGGGGTGACTCCTCCGGTGATCACCACCACGACAAAAGTCACAGCAGCAAATCGCGCCCTGGTGGTGGAGCTGGGGGGAGCAGCGGGTCAGAAAAGCCCAAGAGGCCCAGCTCCCTGTTAGCCAACAACAACGTGATGAAGCTGAAACAAATCATCCCCCTGCAGAGTAAATTCTCCTCAGGCGGCGCCCGCTCCCCGCAGTCACCGACGGGTAGCGAGCCAAAATTGCCCGGGTTCCTCAGCTTCAAATTCCTCAAGTCACCCGAGAATAAGAAGGAAGGCGCTGCAGCTTCCGTGGCCGCCACATCAGCTTCTACCACCACGGTGATGGCGTCGGCGTCGTCATCGTCATCATCATCATCATCAAGTAGCAGCTCTCAGGAGCGTTCTCAGTCACCCAGCAAAGCCTTCAACCCTGGGAAACTATTTAACTTTGGGAAATCTGAGGGGGGGACTTGTGTGAACGGGGCCGCACTGCCAAGATCTGTGGAAGGAGCGTCATCATCATCATCGCAGGTGTCCGATCCCAGACGCCTGACTCCATCCAGGTCTGACTTGAACGGCGTTCCGGATGAGATCCCCTCGCCTGGAGGTGACGGATCAGAGAACGGACATTCAACAGACTTGGATCCGACCAGCTCCAAAGTCTAGCAGCTCCTCAGAGAGCAGACGTGTCGCTGGTCGCGTCGGAACAGAAGAACTGGTGCATTTACTGTGAGGAAGACGCGACCTACCTTCTGTGTGTCACAGACATTGTGCAGAGTACTTGAAAAAGAGGAAGGAAAGTATGAAGAGCCGATGTGAGATGACTTCAGGTTCGGTTCAAAAAAAACAAACAAAAAAAAAACAGGCTTTAAAAGAAAGATGTAAGCCCTTCTGTCATGACGAATAAAAATGCACACACAAACACACACAGACATACAAATCCTTCCTTGTCTGCAATACATAAAGAAATGCATGAGCTGCATTTCTTTTATTTTTCAGCCTTGAAAGCGGAACTGCTTTTTTTTTTTCCTTTTCTTGACTTTGAGTCAATGAATTTTAATCATCCTGTCGGCCAAAACAGCCTGTGGTTAAGAGAAAACAATAATTAATGTATACAGTGGTATGAAAGGTTCAGATTTTGCATTAAGTAACTAATGAGAGTGTTTTTAGATGTCACAAGCGATCATTATACAGTATAATGTCTCATTTTTAACTGTGAGGAAGTCTTGGACCCTTCACTTTTACATCAAAGTGGAGAAATTGAAAAGCAATATCAATCAGTGTTTTAATTCTTATCGATCGTCTTGCATAACCCTCCTTTTTCTGAAGCATCCTCGATCACCAGCTTTATTTTCAAAGCAGAGGTGACACCTGAGCTTTGTAGACTTCCCACCATCCTGTGACGCAAGATTTGTCCGAAAAAGCACAATCTAGCCGTCGTACACCAGTTACTCCTCCCAGGGAGCCAGAGCAGAAGACAAAAAAAGCAAAAAAAAAAAACAAGACAAAAAGCGAGCAAAAGTAAAAAAATTGTGAAAATAGATCATGACTGTGTGTCGTTATCCATCCAAACCCATAGAGCGCCTTGTAATCGCAGATGGCGTTCCCTCCCAAAAACTCAAACCAGACTTGGTCAACAGGTCTAGAGTTATCGAAGTAGCGTTTGCACTAAACCCCTGCATGGCATCCCACCCCCCCTCCAAAGGAGGGAGGACCAACACCAGCCTGCCTCATCACATTATGCAAAAGCCGGATTGTTTTCATTCCTGCCTTTCACACATTATTTCTACTTACATGCATCTACTCTCAGCCATTATGGGATTTCCTAAATATTCTTTTATTTTAGTGAGGTCCACATCTTTCTCATATGCACCATTTTTTGCATTGCTGTTGATGATGGGAATGTCGTTTTTTTTTTTTGTTTTTTTTACCAAAGCTGTATTTTTCGGATTATACTGTTAATAATAATCAACACTAATTATGTCCCTCCATTATTCAAAACCCGTCATCTACCGTTAAAGTTTTTCACTTCTGTCAGGTCTCCAGAAGATGGCGCCAGAGCTTTTTTCGCACAGCAAAATGTGTCGTTCTGATTCCCTGTTGACTCTGAATTCCTAACATCAGCAGTTTAAATGTATTAAGAAGAAATTAGACAAGGGAGGAACATTTCAGAGGCCATCGCACTGTAAGCTGTAAGACGGAAACATTAACTATGCATTTCCACTCCATCTCTCTGGCAAGAATGGTGGCAATAACACTTGAGTTGCAGGAGACTTAACATGTTAATACTGTACTTTAAAATCGAGCTCCCAACAGCACACATTTTACTGCATTATAGACTCTATGCATCTTTTCTTTATGTCCCCTCATTTGTTTTTTTACCTTTAGCCCCCACAGCTCATCCCTAGTATGCGAACATTGTCCCCTGATTCACAAGTCAAATAATCTTATCCATCTACTTACAGATACGCCTAGTCTAGGGGTAATGGTGTCACTGAGAGACTTTTTTTTGTATTCTGTGGCTGATTTAATGTGTCTGTAAACATTTTACAATATGTTTGAACCTCTTAAGTCAAAGGCCAACCCCCCCCTCCCCATTGGACCAAAATGCCCTTCACCATTAGGCAAAAAAATCCCACAGCGACTTAAATGCAATAAGGAAATATAAATATTTTTGTCACTGCATCATTTTATTGTCAATCTACCCTATGTCCTATTTTATAATTGGATGTCATGTTCATTATAAATGGGTAGTAAAACATAGCCTGAAATCTAACGCGTGTTTCAGTCTCAAGGGCTGGCTGTTATTAAAGGGACATGCGATAAGAAATGGGATGTAACTGATTGTAGTCTCGTAACAGTTCATTTCTGCAGCGTTTGGATTCAAGGGATGAGTGACGCCATCATGTCATCAAGTCGAGATATCTTCATTTTAACCTTCATGTTGATAAGAATCCGGTTTCATAGGAACAGACAAGGGTGTTTGCTGATGCTGGCACGACAGTGGCATTTAGGTCATACCTGATTATGTAATTACCAATTCAGAGAAAACTTTACTTACACCAAATCAAAAGCATTAGCCGACATATGACTGACATATTCTGCACATGGTGATTACTGGGGTCCTAAAATGAGCACTGATTACAGTAAGCTAAATTACCAGATCTTGGAAAAAGTTTGGGGTCTCGGCAAAGGCTTCACGGGGCAACATGTCAACGACGGCCCCCGTGTTATTCCTTTGCATCAGGACAGCAAGTCACAAAGAAAGCAGCAGTTCTTTTAAAGATTTGGGCTTCTCTGGACCTAGCACCTCAGTATAATGTGAAATCAGTAGGAAAGGACTGAATTTTGTAAATGCACTGTCTTCTGGATTTAAAGAGTGGATTTGAACTGGTGAGATTCTCACCGCAGCTACATTAAAATCTTACTCTAGCCTCAGTTTAAGATTAGACATCCTCATGGAAGCCTCACTTGCTGAACATCGTACGCTCTTCCAATGTACCACTATACAAAAAAAAATCTTTTAAACAGAAATACGGGAAATGGGATTATTTATTTCTTTTAATTTATTTTGTCATATTTTTGTAAGACCTGAAAAATAGTTAATAAAAGTATTTCAAGTCAGTTTTTTTTTGTTGCATCTGTTTTATTACCCATGACTTTGCACAAAAAAAAATCTGTCTCAACATGGAAACAACTTTTAGTCTAATTATGCAAAGGAATCAAGTTTTTTGTTCCTCTCGATGAACCCACACATTGGTAGACATAGATCAATAGTGTACCACAAGCTCATTTGTGATCGGTGATATTGATTTCCAGGCGATGACAAGTCTTTACTATAAGTCTGAACAGACATGAAAGGAAGCTAGTTTGACATGTATGAAGCAGAAAGTGCAATTTTACTCGCTTCTTAATGTAAATTTCAATGACAGACATCAGAATCTCCTCATAGCAGTCAGTAAAAAAATGACAGGGTGACACATGGAAATACCCAGTTTAAATCCAGTTTATTCCAGTGAAGCTAAAAAGAACATGTACTGTACAACCTACCACACCAGATGGAGCGAGGCCTAGCTTGTGGTAGACGATCTATCTGAGCGGAAGCAAGTGATTTTACGCTTCAGAAACTTAGTATTTACAGTCGACCACTTTCAACACACACTGCAGCATTATTTGAAAACAAAACAAAAACGTACAGAAACGACAGGAGGCTTCGACGTGACTCTGCTGGGCAGTGATAAGATCATTTTAAGAAAAGCTTTATTCAGTGTTGTACAGTATAGGATACCAATACAAACTGAATTTCAGGAACAAGGCAGGATGGCAACTGCACTTAACTGTGCATGCTTATTGTGCATTCTATGGCTAAAAATATAACGCATTTAAACCCCCATGTTTACCTAAGCCAGCTCTCAATTCTGTACCTACCCTGGGTAAAGGGGTCCAATCTACTGCGGCATTTGTAAGGCCTTTGGATTTCATACCTTCCAGTCACACAAGATGACACTACACCACTTTTCCAGGAACATAACACCCAGCCATCAACATGCAAGGCGAGGTAACATTCACTGACCTCACAGCTCTTCCACAAGGTCATCTATCGTTTCCAAGGGTACGTAATGTTTCACAAAAAGGCAGACACAAAGAAATTCCATTTAACAAACTAATTGCATTTCTGGCAATTATGTACACACTACTATTCTTTCTCCAGACATATCCATATCTATCCATGCTGTTACCATGTGACACTGAAAATCCAACATTATGGTCAAATGCTTTTGTTCTTTCAGATCCTTTGTTAAAAGAACATCTAGGACAGGGAGAAAATGCCATTTGTACCAGCCTTGCTTAGTCAGGTGTTGCTAGGTGTAAAAATAGTTCTCAGAAACACCAACACAACATTTATCCAATGAGCATAAACTCCAGAACAATATGTATATTTACAATAAATACACATCTAAGGGTATTCTGGAAGAGTTGCTTCTACTATGTGCTGTTCCTCACAGTGGATTCTGTATTCTATTTATTCAAACAGTGTGGATAAATGTTGCCGTGCCCCCGTGTGGTTGCCTAGAGGTGAAACTGAGAGGGCGGGCACTGTGGCTGGAAGGAAGCTCATCGCCATATATAAACAAAAATATAACAAAAGTAAAACAGTAACAATATGCTATCTTTTTGCACGAATCACGACAGTCCCTCCAGGTGTCAGAAGGCTACTCAAGTCATGTACCAGTTATGAGACTGTTTTTAAGTGTCCATGTCAGATCTTAAATATAATCTGACATTTTCTCAACTAATCATTCACCTCACACACAATACAGAACAACAAATAATAAACACAGCTCAAAAACATTCAACCACACGTTTACTACACCACACAGGGAATAGCCAACATAAATGGGAAGTTTCCTCGATGACAACAGCTCTGTTCAGGTCGTAACAGATTTTTTTTGAGTGACAAATATTCAATGCACAACTGTTACAAAAAAAAAGAGGCTGTTTTCTTGTCATTTTTGATAACAATTCCCCAAATTTTCCATAGTAAACCGTTTGCTGGGATGTTATCCTGATGTGCCATTGAGCAGAATTGCCAGATGTCTTAATTTGGATGGGATTAACTTCTGTTTCTCTTATTTTATGTTGACTATATCCTGTAGAGGCAAGCACAAACACACACTCTCACACACATACTCTTAGGAATCCTCATTCATCTCTTGACTGTCTGTCCTGGCGATCTTCCTCGGAGGCGCTGGGCTGTCACCCTCCGCTTGATCCTGCTCCCTTTTCTTTGCTGCATTCTGTGTGACACACAGGATTACACAGCAGTCAATAAATTGGTATTATTAATAACAATCCAGCCGCCAAAGACCAAACATTCACTTAATGCCAATGAGTAAAATAAGACTTAGACACTTAACTCAAAAAACAGTACCTACTGAGTACCTACTGACCTTTTTGTCCCACTGTTGATGGAGGTAACGCAAAAGGATGTTGGTTTTCTCTGTTACAATAACTGCAGGGCAAACATCATTAGCATGTTAATGATATATCTACATGCAGCTCACTGGTTAGAGGACATTCTAAATAAACAATATCAGTTTTTCCTTAGTAAACATTTAGCAAAAAAAAAACAAGTTATGCTCAACTCCAGAAGTACTTTGTCAAAACAACAGTAGCATATGTAACATACACTAATTTAAGTGTAATTGTGTTTTCCCACAGATGTTAAGCACTGCATGTTTGTTACTTACTCTGTTCAGATGGGTATTCTCGTGTTGGAAGATACACGGAGGGCCTCCGATTCTGTAAAACAGCACAGATTGAAGATAAATTACAGTTCTGCATTCTTCTTCTGGATTTTTGTGTATAATTTAGCCACGGAAAAATCACAGCCTTTCCCCAAGAGATTTACCTTAAGTATGAATACAAATTTTAAACACTACATTTTATTCATATCACATATTCATGGGGATTAAGCGCAATAATCTGAGGTGATGAATAATTGTAAGGTACTTACCGATGCTTTACACACTGAGTCTGCATGAAATCTGCTGAAGTTACTCTTGTTATAGACAGGAAGTCCTTTCAAGAAATCAGCCTGGAGGAGGAGGGACAGGTGATCACACCTCACATACATGACAGAGTGCATGTGGCTACTTTCATTTTGCATTGAATAAAGCCTTGACCACTGAAGGCTCCACTAAGACATCTTTGATAAACTATTTACATCTGTGATATTTCATAATTGTCGTCCAAATGACTGCTTGATATCACGAGGTGTGGAGATTGGAACACAGATATACTGTACAGAGTGTCTGCAAATGAGTCAAGATGCACAAGTCAGCCAGTCACTGCTGGGCGTTCCCTCATATCACCGACCCATGCTAACGGGCCTCGATCCCAGTCAGAGACGAGCTCAGTTCGTCCTCAGCTGGAGGTTCAGACATCTGTTAGTGTGAGTTAATGCTGAGGAGCGTAGAGAAGCAAACGATGCCGGTTTGGCCTTGATAAGAGTGCCAACCGGAGTAGCAGGTGTGGCTAGCAGCTATCTGTTATCATTAGTTAGCTTGCTCTGCTACTAGATTTCTCTCAACTCTAGTCTATCTTGAACTAACGTGATGTTTCTGACGGATATGGAATATTTACCTTCTCCATGATGATGTAAGGAATTCACCAACGTCAAAACACCGACTTGTTGTTCTACTCGGTGTCTGTTGTTGTTGTGGTGATGAAAGGCAGTGAGAATGCGTGTTAGCCGCGCTAGCTTATCCGCTAGTTAACCGAGATAACGCTCCTATCGTGTCCAACGGGCAATGAATAAATGTATTCACACGCAACTTGTTGTTTCCATTATATATCCAAATTTTCATTAAAAATACTATATTCGGGAGAATAAAATCACCCAAGTCGTAACGGAATGCTAGCAAAGCTAGTTAGAGGAGACTTCTTCTCCAGCTAGCATGACGGCTGGGAGGACACAACGGATTCGTGGCCACGCCTTCAAAAGCGCTCATTGGCCTACGTTTGTACCCACGTGGTCGCAGCTTGCCCTGAGAGCTAATCATTAGACAGAACATTTTTAACCCCTCCCTTCAACTTTGATAATTGATTTCTCACATGGCGAGTTTTTTAAAAGAAACATCCCCTACATCCATGAGGTGTATGTCCTCCAGTGTTTTTTCTTTGACACGCAGACTTACAAAACTCATTAACTTCAAACCAAAACCCACTGGAAATCCATCAAGTTTGGTTGTTTTATATGACGGGAAAAAAGCTTATCTCAAGATCGGTTTGAGGTATTTCATTTAGTTGGTAAGTCGATGAAACTTAAGAAACACAAACATTCCTCAGAATTTAGGCGAAGAAAGGTCACACAATAACAAGATCAACTAGAATTTAACAGATAAGATAACACAACCTCCTCTGTGGTTATGACCTTGATGGAGGCCAGACGATTTGAGACTTCAGTGTTGCTACATCCCTCACAGACACTAAATATGACTAACTCTAAATTCATTCATTATTACAATATATACTTGTTCACATTACATTCTGAGAGCCAGAAGAGTTGTGATAGCCCCAAAATTACAAAACATTTGATGATTGTCATAACCACAGTTTAGAAAACGAAGCATTCCGTTTTCTTTTTAATGTATTTTATAAATCTATTAACGTCTAAACTGAGGCTGAGTTCTACAACATCACGTCTCACCTACATAAAATACAGTCAGCATAAAAATAACGTAGATTAAAAATTGTTAGCTGTTCAATGTGAAACAACTTTGTTCTTTTTATTTCATCTCTCCTGTTTTTTTTATTAAAGTCTTTAATGTAACACCTATCTTGATGGTTATAAGAATTCAACAGAATATCTGTTAAATGGATGAATGAATGAATACTTTAATAATCCCAAAGGGAAGTTATTTCTTATTCATTCATCACAGTTATTCATAATATCCGGGAACTGTTATGTATTGGAATGTATAATTTTATGGCTGTTTTGGCCTTCGATGTACTGTATATTTCAACATAGATTAATTTAAGAAATAGAATTATTAATCATTTTAACTTTAACAGTCGAAATTGATACTTTTGTCATTTCAAACAAAAATTTTGATGTAATGTAAGCAATATCACCACAAGGGGCACCAGAGATCGAGAAAAACAAAGGAAAACTCGAATTTCAAGAGATTTTATTTATTTATTATTTCCAAAATATCTTGGTTTTAATTTCTGTATGCTTTCCTATGTGTGGTTAATTTATAACGACTCTACTTTAAAAAAAAAAACAAAAAACAAACTTGATGCAATAACACAACCATGACACATTAAAAAGAGTATCAAAAAGAGACGCGCGTCCTTGAGTGTCACTTTTCACATGAGTCGCGACTGGCAGGTTAAAAACGAGGTGAATTCAAGTCAGGTAATAAACAATCCTGCAACCACTGAATGCATTTAAATCAGTCTTTTGATTTTAATGACATATTAGACGTCTGTTGCGTCACAACAGCAGGACGCAGCTCTTCACGTCCACGACCCGACCCTGGATTGTCACGGGCATCTGATGGACGTTCACCTGCGTTTAGGCGCGTCTCTGTACGATACTCCATCATGGACCATGAAGTCTATCCGTGAACCGCAGAAAGATGCTGTCAGTAGGCTGGAGTTGTCCGCCATGTGGAGCCTACCTGCAGGGCAGCGGGATCCACATAAATTAGATTATTGGATTGACTGAAACAGATTATAGCGCTCCTACTTCCTCCATGTCTCGTAAGAAAATCACAACAATTTGATCATATCTCGAGAGGAATTTTCATAATAAGGTAACATCTATTTACGTTTTTAATTTGTTTTGCTGTTATTTATGATGCTTTTTTACTGTTAACACACAAGAAAATGATTGATCCCTGTAAACATCTTTGCAGTTGTCATAACTGATCAGACTGCTGAATGTTTTGAAATTAAATAAATGTCATTAGGAACAGATTAGACTATAGAGGGGAAAGTTTCGCTTGACGACCTATTCATTTAGGTTTACTATAAGGTCTGTTATGATTAGTGACTGGACCCATAAAATCAATAGCAGGTAAAACACGAGTTATAAACCAACATCAGCAACAAATTCATTTTAGTACGGAATCAGCAGTAAATGTATCGTGTAGGAACAAAAAAAAATCTTAAATTTTATTTTGTCGCTCAAACTGGTCAAATGATGGGACATGTCAACAAGCTTGTCTCTGCCGAATGGTTCCACAGGCCAGGCGTTCAATTTAAAAACGGAATCTAAGTTATTTATATCTGAATAACTTTCATACGGCTCTGAACTCTTTAAAGCGACACGTTGCTTCTAATAAATTAATTGGAAATGTTGTTTAATTGGTTTATGTCATTAAAAGTTATTTCTCATTCGCTCCATGCTGATGTCCGTATTTCATGATACCAAGCGCTATTGAAATAAATAATGAAATTCAATAAGTGATTGGATCAGGATTCATTGTTCGGTGACGTATTTGATCAGGAGAGGTTTTGTCAACAGGAGATCTTCTGTTTTTAATCCCCATCACAGTCCCTGCTCTTTTCTTGTCATTATCCCGCTTTGATTGTGTCTGACCTGCGTGGATCGTTTTTTAACAGCCTCCTGGAGTGTCTGCAACAATAGAGGCCGCTTATAGCAGTGTCTACAACAGGAATCCAACCCATCCAGTGCATCTTCACGCTCTGTAATGTCTAAATGGATGTTAAGGACAAGGAGGCAGAGTTGTAAAACGAGGCACCAGAATTTCATTGAAGTACTTTCTCTGCATGAGATCTGGTTTGATCTGAACCATCAAAATAAACAGTACTGGGATCGTTAGGTGGTTGTTTCAGTCTTGGGATCGGCTTCATAATTGTGGCGCATATAGTGGAAAAGCAGCCCTCATTGCATTCATTATTTGCTCTATATCAAGCTGATTACCTTTGGGTGCTTCCGGTGACCAACAGAGGAACCAGTGGTGGCACTGATGAAATTCTGAAGTTCCTTTCATTTTCCTAAGGGTCTGGTGAGAACAGCAGCAGTGATATCAGTGTATAAATAGAACTGAAATAGCTCAGTTAACATCCTGTATGAGGAGTCCCCAGTGCATCACCACATAAGGCCTCTCTTCCTAATGCTAAGGCCTAACCACCACCATCAACATGAGATAACAGTTGTGCCTTACACTAAACTGAAATAATTACGATATAGAAGTGACATTGAATCGGATTCTAAATACCCTTCCTTGATCATAAAGCTGTCCTACAGCCTCAGTTAGAGACAAGTGAAAACATTTCAGTACTATTCTTGACAATCTTTTTCTCTGTTTGTCAGAGAAAGGTAGAACATGTGAATTGCTTTACTCCAGAGAAGTTAATTACATATCTATATTTTTCTGATGGCACTTTCTTACAAATACACACTTAGAAACAGAATGGCACCAAAAAGACAATGGACATAAACAGTAGCACACCTTGTGCCAAGATAATGTGTGCTTTTTGATGCTGGAATGGTATAAGGGGTAGTTAAATTGCCCTTGGTGATATAAAAATGGCCTGCTCAGCCTTCTCCAGTCAGATCATACACACAGCAAATCACTAGTGTACAGGTAAAGCATGTGAAAGTGTAAGCCAAAGGGCATTAGAATACCCAGCAGCGCAGGAATGCTGCACCTCATTGTGTGTTTGTCACCAGATGAACAGCAGTAACCATTGGGTCGGAAGTGCTGCTTAGAAAATGATGCAAAAAACTCAACAGAGAGTAAAACTGCTGCCGTATAGCGACTCGGTGTTAGTCCAGGGACTAGATGGACAGATTGTGTTGTGTAATCCCCTTTAGCAGGGAGGGGAGCAACAGGAAAGTAGGATCATGTCACCAGCAGAGAGACATGTAAACCTTACTTGGCTGCGGTTACCAAGGTTGGTAATCAACTAAAACCTCACAACATAAAATGTAGCTGTCCTGCATTTGAAACCAGTCTAACTCATTCATTCTCCTCTGATGGTAAGTTGTTGACAGTTTAACAAAATCAGCAGGAGACACCATTTGGTTTCAGGCGGTCGTAAAGTAAATATTTTCTTTACCTTTTGTTGTTAACATTTACCATTTCTCCACATTATCAATGTGTGAATTCCATGGATTTATTTTTCTGAATCTTGGTATGTCGAAGACAAGACAATAACTCCTTTATTCTTTTGTATTACATATGAGGTATAGTAACTCAACTACACGTCATACATGTGCCATTTTAGTGCTGCTAGTTGTTCTGTTGTTTTGACTGGAGGTATGGCTGGGTGTGCTGCAGCACAGTGATCACATGGTGGGCAGCTTTAACCCAGGGAGCTATTACCGTACCCGTCTATTAATACCCCCAAAGTCTTCGCTTGAAGGAAGACGTTGCTCAATAAAGTCTGACAGAAAATCCCAAGGGTTTGAGTTTGATGCTTGTAAATGCACAATATCATGTTTCCCTGCATGCAGTAGTGGGCTAAACTGTCTGTTCGACGTACAGATTTAAAGTCGCTTTGAAGTTAAAATAAGAATTGAATCTCATGTTTCTTCAAAATGATAAAGTAATGTAGGAATGGAGGTTCATAAGTCATGGTCATGTAAGTTATTATTTTTTAGGAACACAAAAACGTACATCTTTGTTAGCAAACTGAATATAAAATCTCACCAGTTTACTTATAGAGGAATTAAAATGAAGATATAATGTCTTTACAAACTTGTGTGTGTAGTAGTTCATCCATCTTTTAATATGAATGTATTTCCTGCAGACTGGCGGCCATGCTGACCACCTTTATGGAGGGTCTCCTGTGCTGCCTGTGCTCAAGGTCGACAAACATCGTGGTTCCTGTGGAGACATCAGAATCAGCTGATGGCTACGAGTTTGTGGAGGTGAAGCCGGGTCGTGTCCTGCGGGTTCGACATATCATTCCTGACCGGCCCATGGTGGAGGAACCCACCGGGGTGGGCGGGAGCGTCAGCTGCAAACGAAAGATCACCGTGTATCGTAACGGACAGCTTTTTATTGAGAACTTGGGCGAAAGGGCGAGTGCTGAGCTGAAAAGCTGCCAAAATGGCAACACAGAACCAAACAGTACTGTGGAGGTTGAAATGACAGACTGTGGAAACTCCACGCCGCCCGTCAGCCTACCTGAGACCAAGTCAGAGTCTCCCACAGCTGGAAAAGATGGGACACATGAAAGAGGAACAGGAGGAGATGCTGCTGCGGCTCCTCAAACCGATCAGGTGCAGCAAGCCAGGAAGCACAAGTGGAAACCAAAGCGCACTGTGGTGATCGACTGCGAGAGGAAGATATCAGCCTGTAAAGGGACGCATCCAGACGTGGCGCTTTTCTTCATCCACGGAGTGGGAGGCTCGCTGGATATCTGGGGAAGCCAGTTGGATTTCTTTTCCAAGCAGGGCTATGAGGTCATCGCTGCAGACCTGGCAGGTCACGGTTCCAGCTCCGCGCCACAGATCGCTGCTGCGTACACGTTTTACGCCTTGGCTGAGGATATGAGACTCATCTTTAAGAGATACGCACGAAAGAGGAACATCCTCATTGGACATTCATATGGGTAAATTTAAGATCAATTGTAGCATCTCAGTTGTCAACACAGTAATATAGTTCTGTTATAAATGGCCAATTTCCACTCTAAAACACATTCCTGATTTGAGCATGCCTTGCAGTACGTCGTCTGCTCTGTCTTGTCCAGCGTGTCGTTCTGTACCTTCCTGGCCCACGAATACCCGGAACAGATCCACAAGATGGTGATGATCAATGGAGGGGGTCCCACAGCTCTGGAGCCCAGCCTCTGTTCCATCTTTAACCTGCCTACCTGTGTGCTGCACTGCCTCTCCCCGCTGCTGACATGGAGCTTTCTCAAGTAAGGCGGGTGGCGACACAACGATAGCATAAACTAAACATAACACTGAAACAGATATTATATATTATGTATGCTTTAATTTATTGCATTATATTATTTTGTCTTATGTATAAATGTATGGTGTACCACAGGGCTGAGTGCTTGGTTCCTTAATTTTTTTATTGTGCCTGCTGCCATTTTTAATAATAATCATAAAATATAAAATTAAACTTGACGCCAGACAAATCCATTGCTTTAAAAGACTAACCAGCTGTCTGACCAGTGGAAAATGAAATGGAAAAAGGAAGACACACTGTGTCGACCCCTAACAGGACAAAAAGACAGGAAGTTTTAAAAGCATTTTGAAGCCATTTGTCATTCAGGTATATCTGCCCTGATCTGCCCCATATAGGGCTGGATTTGCCCACCAGAGCTCCAAGGAGAAGCAGCTGCTCAAAGACAACAATGCCTTCAACGTTTCGTCCTTCGTACTCCGCGCCATGATGAGTGGGCAGTACTGGCCTGAGGGGGACGAGGTCTACCATGCTGAGCTCACAGTGCCCATCCTGTTGGTTCACGGCATGCACGACAGGTTCGTCCCCGTTGAAGAAGACCAGCGCATGGCAGAGGTAAGTGAGCTTCTTCGACCTCCCCTGTGTTTGTTTTGGACAACTCATACACCTTTAACAAAGCTGTATTCAGATGCAGCAGGCAGCTGTTTTCTGCAAAAAAGCCGTGATGATTCTGTTGTTCACTGTGTTGCTTGACACCAAACAAAAGTTAGAGGCAGTGTGTTGAACACAGTGGAGCATTTAGCTGCTCAAAAAACAGACATGTCCCTCAGGAGCTGGTGAGGTAAAAGAGGAGCAAGCAATCAAACAATCTCTCTTTCTTTGTGATGCTGAGGTAGAAATAGCAAATATTTGCTCACAAGTTCCCTCATCTAACAATATAAAAGAGTAATTTGTAAGTTTTTGTGTTAAAAGTTTTCTACAGTCACTAATTACCCCCAAGAAACTCTAAATTCGAAATCTAAATTTTTGATGCCATTTAAATTCCATTAGTCACAAAGATGAAGTTTCAAGTACTTCTATTAACTTGTATTTTTGGGAGTTATAAATAAAGGATCAGCTTTACTCTAAATTATTATATAAAACAGAATTTCAAAGAAAAGGCAACAATTCTACATTTACCTTTTCACTGCTTGACATTTGATTGTGTGGTAGTTAATTGTCAAGACATTTGCTCCATTTTTGCAGACTAATTGCAAATTTTAACATGACAAGATTGATAGTATTGAATATCAGATTTCTTTCATTCTTCAACCAAAATTTCTTGTTTTTAAGTGCGTTGTTCATAATTCAGAAATCGCTGTCTCTGTTTGTGTAATTTCTATAAACCTTTTCCAACTTGTTAGATCCTCCTAATGGCGTTCTTGAAGGTCCTGGAGGATGGTAGTCACATGGTGATGATGGAGTGTCCTGAGGCGGTCAACACTCTCCTGCATGAGTTCTTCCTCTGGGAACCAGCCACCCCTCCGCAGCCAAAGAAAGAGTCCAAAACACGTCCAGAGACCGCCAAAGCCAGACCCGACAAGCCCACTGTTGCGTCTGAGCCTTACAAGGTCCGACCTGCGACCGCTAACCAGACAGCAAGGACGAGAAACGACTGAATGTGAAAACTGATTGTTCCAGCAGTTGTCAGTGTTATCATGGGTGGCCACGAACTCTGTAAGTCCTGATAACATGAGTGTGTTTGGCTGTTGGGCCTGGAATGAGAAGTCAGTTTACTGGAAATAGACAACCTAATGGTTTGGCAAATAGAGACGTTACATGGATTTAAAAATTTTTTGCTGTTATATCAGTGATTGTGATGAAGAACAGATGAAATCATGCTCCACTATCAATGCTGCAAGTCTATTCTTCAGCTTACAGCTCCAGTTTCTCAACATATGGCAGGAAAAATAAAGCTGTGCCTTGAAGTGGTGGAGATGTCGATGCCAGGCTGATGTAGAGCCACGATTCTGTTGGACAAATCAAAATGTGTGGCCTGCCATACTGACTGCTCAATATGGGAGAGGATAATACATGACTGCCAATCTGATTTTTTTGTCATTCCTAAAATGTGATCATGTAAGTTGCAATGGCGACTCATATACCCTGCTTGTCGCCCGTTGCCAGCTGGGATAGGCTCCAGCATAAGCAGCTGAAGACGAGGCGATTGCGATTATCTCGTCTTCAAGAAGATGAATGAGTGAATGAATTAATGATTGAATGAATTACTCTCCAAATTTCCATAAATAAAGCAGCACCAGAGATGAAACATTCTCGAAACTCATCTATTGGCCATCAAAGCTTGACACAGTAGTGTGAAATGTCTATATTTGTTTGTGTTGGGGGGGGATTTTGTATCGTGATTTTTTTTTGCAGTTGCTTGAATAACTTTTCAAACTCTTGTAAAAGTGCAGGCAAATAGAAGGCAGCTTTTGCTTTAGAACAGGATATTTACCATAAGGGCCATTCTGTGTTTTTTTTGTAAGTCCTTATGAGGAGAAACAGTATGTTATTTTTTCACAGAATTTATCGAATTAGCCTCACACTATTGCTGTTTGTTGTGTTCAACTGCAAACAAATGTTTTTGCATAAACTTGTATTTACTCAAGTGAGTCCTGCTCAGTCCATCAATACTGGAAGCAAAGAATAATAATTTCTCTGGGAAAACATGGCCAAGATCCCCCACAAATTACATGTTCATAATAAATCAATAATAAGAGCGATTGTACTGATACAAAGAGAAAGTGCAAAAAACAGTCAACAGAAATATTTTTTTAATATCATCTCAATATATTCCTTTTTACACTGGAGCCCTGTACTGTAGCATCTTTGATGACTGAAAGAAAGTATTTTTCATGCAGCTTTAGAAAACTACTGCTTTACTGGTTCCTCAGGTTCCCTTGAAAAAGCAGTTTCTTTGCAGCTTTTTAATACAAAACATTTCAGAAATGCATTTTACATTTTGGCCCCATGATGCATTGGAGATGCAGCCGGAATGTACCCTGCCTCTTGCCTGTAGCAGCTGGGATAGGGTCCAATGTAACCTGTGATAAGCAGGTAAGCATCTGAGGACGAGACAATTACTGTCATCTCATCTTCAACAACATGAATGTATGAATGAATTTTATGTTTTAACCCGTCTGTGCTTAGAATGTTTGCATGAATGTTCTTATGTTATTATAAGGTATTTATTTGTTTTTAAACCTATGCTATTTTACAATGTGGTTTTTTTTGTTTGATTTTTTTTTTACCCAGAGAAACAATGTTAAATTTACTAGTATTTGTACAAAACATGTTTTTACTCATTGTTATGCATATTGTTAAGTTTGATGTTTAGACAAGTTAACATCACTCATATGTGGAATAAATGAAGTCCACAGTCCTGACAGTGAGTATTAAGCTACTAATGCTCACTTGAATAAAGACCACAATCAAAATGTGTCTCTTTACATTAGATGACATGTTTTTGGTGCTGCAGCAGTAGACATTTATCGTGTCTATAAATATGAAAAGAATTTCTTTTCTAAAGATAACCTTTTCATAGAGTGTACTTTTTTCTGTAAAAGATGTTTAAAGATGCAACAGAAACTGTAACACAGTGGTCACTGAGTCCTTTAAAGATGCAGTTATGATCAGAGAAACAGTCTGCATTGAGACTCATTAATTGTTTGTTCATTCGATCATCTTGAATGAGTGGAAATTGTTCATGCTACATCTTGTGTGTCTTAATTTATTTACTGTTTGTGACTGCCTTTAACCAGAATCCCATAAACTGTTGATTTAAAATGTTCAGAAGTCAATTATTCTTGCTTTTCAGCAGCTTGACATCTGTTTTGCTGCGTTATATGTATTTATTTAGATAGGATGGGTTTCCTGATCTTGAACGCTGCTTTTCAGAGACAGCTTCCCTGATATTCATTTATTGCTCACAAAAATACTTGGAATTATTAAGTAATTTGGTGCTGAAGGGAACTCTAGTGGTGGCTGTTTAGGAGTTCACACCACTGATAAAAATTTTAATTTATTTCATGTTTATTTTAGTGAAATGTCACAGCGTTGCATAAATTTGGAAATTAATGACTAAATTATTTAGACTATAAATAAATGTAGACTAGCTCATCTATTAATTTAGTGAGAAAATTAAAATATAAACTATGTATAAAGGGTTATGAAACAACATTGTGTTGTATTAAAATTACAATTAAGTTCATAGATATCTCTTACTGTACAGTCAATCAAATGAGCTTAAGTTTGACAAAAGCATCTAGTAAACTTTGATAACAGTGGTAAAATATTTAAAAACAAATATTTTATTATTTCCTTAGTTATTTTCATAGTTTTCATTTTGGAAATGGACTTTAATTTTTAAAAAATCTTTTTTTAAATAGACAAATCTAAACTGCTTATAAATTTAAAATGTTCTTACATTCAGGAAGTATTTTAAAACAACGCATTTAGCTGAAGCATTTCTCTTCCAAATTAAAACACCCATCCATCCACCACCACCACCCTCAGTCCTCCGCAGTGGGGCCAGTGCTGCTGTTCTCTGGTGACGTCTTATCAGAGTCTTCTTCTGGCTCCTCATTTTGTTCTGCCTTCCCTCCAGCTTCACGGGGAGCTGCCTCCTGCTGGTCATTGCTGGTAGTGCTGGCTGGCTGGTCTGCTGCTTCGGTTTCATCGACAATGTGGAGCGAGTCTTCTGCAGAAGCAGACACTGCTTTCACTTCCCCATTCTGCAGGGGGTAGACGCCCTCCAGTGCATCATACAAGAACTGGTATTGCTCCTGATGGCAGCACAGAGGAACAACACTTAAAATGATGAATTAGGTTGAATGCTCCATAGAGCAGACAAACACAACTGTTGTACACTAGCACACTGTATAAATATCTAATCTTTATCAACTATCTGAATGGTAGAGGTTTCCTATAGCAGTGTTGGTGATGGAAATACCTTAGCACACAATTTTAAATTATATATCTGTGAAAATGGCAACAGCGGACATAGAAACACATAACTTTTTAGGTTAATGGTAGGTCCTATGAGTGTATATTCAGAACAGTTGAACATTCATATTTAACACAAACTCAAAAAGGCATGAAACATTTAATTTTCTCTTCCAGTCACAATGTGGAAGATGAAGATGATGAAGATGCCCTAATTAGGCTTCTGAACCATGGATTAAGGCCGATCATGCAAACATGGCAAGAGGATTTAGCGTAATGCATGTAATGCATGTAATGTAAAACGTAACATTAACATTAACAACTCATAGATTAAGATTTCACATGTCGTGTCAAAATAGCTATAAATAATAAAAATAATAAAAATTTAAGAACAAGTGAACAGTTTACTCTGGTGTCGGACCATGAAGCCTTTTCGGGGCTCCTGTTGGCCTGTTATTTGCAGCGTTTTGGGAAACAATGAAACTTTGTCACAGCTTGCCTGTTATTCCATATTTCTTTAATTATTGATGGGTTGTCTCCCAGTACGAGACAAATGATGTACAGGATTGGGTGTCCTGGGATAGCTGGTGCTCAGGGATGTAAAAAACGGAGGGGGGATTGAGCCCCCCCAACAAATCACACCCTGCAGATTCCTTTCTTACCAGGCTGGAGATCATGCCATGTCTCTCCTTGCGTAGAGTTTTGGCCACTTGGAAGACATCCACCAGCTTCTCAGTGTCGGCGCTGTCCAGCAGATTCCACAGAGCACAGAAAACCCCCGAACGGGACGAGCCGTCACTGAGGAAGTGGAGAACACACAAATAAAATGGATACGGTTACGCAAATTCACTTTTGTCATAAAAACAACATATCCTGGTATGTAAAGTTTATTTCTACTGACTTTTGACTTGCTGCATTACAACTAGAAGAATTTATTAGCAGCTTCATTTCGGTTTTCTTTTTGTTTCCATCACACAGTTCCATTCCATGTTTTTTAAACTAGTACCGGTATATTATTCTTTCATATACAGTACATGTGATCTCGGGAGAGCAGCTCATAAATGTTCTTCTTAACATTCACATTTTATACCTTTGTCAAACTCAGGCAAGACATTTTCAATTTCCTTTCAATTGGCTCTTTAGACCAGTCCTGGTGTAATATATACATGCTTGAGAAATATGGGCCCAATAATGTTTAAACTAACAAATTATTGGAAGTGTCCTCAGGGTCCTATGCTCTCCTGTTCACTATTTTCCGGAGGCACATCACACTCATATTTGATCTGAGTTTTATTCAACACAACTCGAGTAGAAACAGCAGACCCTGTGGGAATGGGACACTTTGTCATGTTCCAATTATGAGACAAATAAATCAGGACAATCCATCAGGAAGCATAGAAATAACATCAGATGATTTTTCCTTGCCTGAGGTTCAGCCTTTGACTTTTCCTTGTGAAATAAATGGAAGTACTGTGGTCATATGCAACACGACCCCCATGAGACATTTTCGGTGGGTTGCCTTACTTGCAGTGGACCACGACGGACACGCCGCTCTGTGATTTTCCGCTTCCAAAGCTGTGTTTGATGACCTTAATCATGTCTATCAGATCTTGAGGTTTCTCTGGGAGCTCCCTGTTCTCCCACTTCAAGAACTGGAAGTGCGTTACTGGCCGACTCTCTTTCCTCTGTTGGGGTAAATATACTTGTGAGGTTGAAATGGCGAGGGGGGAGGGTTGATACAGAATGGGTTGCTATTGTCTTACCTTTACATGACGGATCAACATGTTGTGTCTGATGAAGGTCGGGGTGGTATCCGTGCTCGACACCTCCACCTGAAAGTCCTTAAGGGTCGTCTCATCCCAGTAGACAGACCCCTGGGAAAACACGGCAAAAGTAAGTGTGTTTAAAAAATATCGCATACAGAGAACACATATCAGGGATCTCCTATGCACACATAACAACATACACACTTCATATTTAAGATACCTTATCCTCCTCCTTGTAATCGGAGAGCATGACGATAGCAGATGGTCTCTTCTGGTAAACCATCGACCAGAAATCAGCCACAGTGTCTGGAAGTGGAGTCTGTGCTGTGATGAAGGTGCACGGGCCCCAGTAACCCTGTGTGGGCAGGAAAAACACATCCCTGTATTGTTGTACACAGTCCAAACAAATTGAATGAGATGAATTTAATTACACTTGTGTTGCATAAAAGATGTGCATTCATTCAGAGTTAATGAGACAACGACTGCTACAACAGGAGAAACACAGTTCATCGTGTTTCATTTACAATAAACGCTATCCCTGTTCTGGTTTCTGGGGGGGGGGGTCAGTAGAATAACATACATTTATGTATGAAGCATTGATGTACTTGGTGGATGCCTCATCCTCCTCATCTGATGACTCTTCCTCACCCTCCTCATTGCTGTCACGACTGTGTCCTTCAGCCATCTTCAGCATCACTCGGTTGTAGTCGTCTGAGGATGAAAAGTGCTTACATGTACTCGGACATGGATGGATATACACGGTGAGCATGCTGCACACACCCTAATATACTATGGTTCGAGACTTTAGGGTAAAGTGCGACCTGACCCTGTGTTGAGCTGCTACTCACATGGAACGACTGACAAAGTGCGATTCTTTTTCTTGTTTTCTTCTTTGGTTCCAGTTTTGCAAGTTCTCCAGTTTTTAAAGGTGGGGAGTCTCTGAATGTAAATATTGATAGATAATATATGTATAAGATAATTTATATCAACATTAAGATCTGTCATTTGTAAAAATTGTCACATTTCTATAGTAATCTCCTTTAATATTTCTGGGTTTCTTTGCCACATATTGCACGCTGCAGTCATTTTATTATAAACAGAGACATAATGTTCTGTGCGTACCTCAAACTCATCCTCTAATAAGGTGGGTTCATTGTCTGAGTTCTTCTCTCTGAGCATGTTCAATGTGCTGTGGAGCTCCGGCAACGCGATCTCGGTCTCTCCAAACTGATTGTGCTCCAGCAGCGCCTGGTGAATCAGGATGTACTGGGACTGTGTGAAGACAAACGTTTCCATGAGCTAAAAAACTCATAAAATAGAGTTTGGGAATGCAACAAAAAATGTCAATGAAGCCATAAATCCATACCAGACTCATTCATGAGAGAACAGCCTGTGTAAACTGAACTGCATCAAAACTGATGACATGACTAAAGAGAGTAAAACTTTAGGTCTAATCGCTTGAAATGAGTCGACATTGAGTGATAATCTCACACCGGGTTTCTATACATGCATTCTGTTGAGTCTGATCTAAATGAATATTTTACCTCCACTTGAACCATCAGAGATCTCTGTCTGCGGAGTTTGACCACGTAGCCGTAGATGTCGACTTTGCCCTCCGCCTCCAGACCCTCCATCATGGCATCGATGCCAATGTAGGTCCCTGTTCGGCCGACTCCGGCGCTACGTCAGATCATAACACTATGTCAGTACAGACGTCAGGTGATGTGACCCCAGGGAGTCGCTTCATATCCACTGATATAATTTGATCTGCTTTTATTTCTCCTTTTATTAATTATAGACACCATAAAAAATTTGAGTTGGTGTGATATTCATGTGTGTTTATGGTGCACGGTTAAACCAATACAACAGTGTATGTTTAAGTCCATCAGTGATAAACAAATAGCGTTGTAGGGAGTGATATTTAAAGTAGAATTAATTATGATAGATCAAACTTTGTAGTCATTACCATGCGTAGGTATTCAGTATGGAATCAGTACAAAATATGCAGTACATGTTTAGTCTGCAGTGCACTAAATACTCAGACAATTAGGTTTTGTATGCCTGGATGAAGAAAGGAAAAGGGATGGAAACAATGCAAAATCAGTTTTTTGTGTGAATGGATGTAATAACCTGCAGTGAATGACGATGGGGCCACTGAAGAAATTCTTGAACGCATTGACGCGTCGCCTCAGTTTCAGGAGGAGATGCGCCTCCTCTGGGATGCCATGATCTGGCCAGCTCATGAACTGGATGTGAGTCACCTCCCGCTCCGAGTTCTTCTCCCTCTTCTGTAGACACACACAAAGACAAAAAAACAAAACACACACAAAGAGTAGTATCAGTAGAAAAAAAAACAATGAAAATTTTCCGCCAGTTTCATCGTAACCCTCAACTCTGAAATAGCAGAGTTGAGGGTTAAAAACCAAGACTCTGTGGATACCATATACTGTATTATCATATTTTATTCTCACGTTAATCAGACTGAGATGGCGAATGGTGTAATCTGGACAGTGGTCCTCTGAGGTCAGCTTCACTATAAACTCCTCAAAGATCTTTGTATCTTTGACCTCTGCCGGCCAGTACTGCACGCACTTGACCTGCGACACAACAGACAGAGATGTGAGAAAGAGCAACCGGCAAATTCTGCAAATGAGCAACAAAACAGCAGCATTAGACTAAGCACAGTATCCCAAATGCCAGACATGCATATGATGCATGTGATAATCGGCCTGCTAACCAACCAGGAAGGGTGAGGGTTAGGAGAAAATATATTTTATGGAGACAATACGAAGATCAAAGTGTGTAAATAATGGTCTGGTTGATATCTGATACTGTACAGTATTTAAATCAGTGGCTATGATGCAGATGTGTTACAGAGAAGGACAGACTTTTTTGTAATTCAGTTTTGTATTTTTTACTGTTAATGTTAAAGTCTCTTTATCAGTGTCACCATCAAAAAGTTCAAGCTGCTGTTCTCACCCTGTTTCCCTCTTCAAGGCGTGTTACCATGACGATGATAGAAGACTGTTGCTCCCAGATCATCCTCCAGAAGTCACTCACCGTCTCTTCTTTAGGCCCTACAACACACACACCATATAGTACATACACTGTACACATACTTAGTAGTGACCACACAGAACATTAACTTACCTTGAGTTGCGATGTACTTCTTGGATTCCTTATAACCCTGTAGCAGGAAAAGAAATTCTGTTCACCAAGATGTGTCAGAAAAAGTTGGTTTATTCTGATAGCTGCAGTACAAACAAGCGTTTTGCGTACGTCAATGAAGCTGGCATTGATGTAGTCGCATCCTGCCTCTCCATTTCCAGTTGTCAGCAGCACGCGGTTATAATCAACTGGTTCAAGACAGAAGAAGTAATAAAATACAAGTGTAATAGACAAGAAGGCCATAGAAACCTTAAAACCCTAAAACATATTTGAGCTTTAGCTGAAATTACAAATCTCACGTTGATTTGAAATTGATTTGAATTTGATATTCAAATCAAACCATCCTGATCACTGACTTATAACCGTATCTACCATGGTGAACACAGTGAACTATAACCCAACTAAATCAGACACTCTTGTTCAAAAAGTATTGTATAAACTCAGCGGAAGAAAATGGATGGATGGATAATATGATTGAACTTCAGGTGAAGTTCAGTGTTTAAAAAAATCAGTGGTTAAAATCCATTTAGTGACAGACTCACATGGCAGGATGTCCATGTAGCGGTTCTTGGGGGCGTTGCAGGGCTTCTTGGCTTCTTTCATGCTATACCTGAAGAATATTTTTGGGATGCTCTGAAAACAGAAGAAAAAATGTAAATGGAAAAGACCAACGAAGAGAAATTGTTTTGAGACCACAGTACGCACATCCTTGGTCCAACTTCAAAAAGAACAACAACTACACCAAAGGAATATTCCTTGAAAAAGATATTAAATTGACCTGAAATTCATCCAAGAAAAGTCGTCCTTCATCAGCGAGCTTTCTCTTGTATGTTTCCAGCAGGACCTCTGCTGCAATCGGCTCAAGAGTCAACAGGTTGTTTTCGTTGGCTGCTACAGCAAACAGAACGATTCAGTAACACCTCAGTTTATACTGCATATTATTCAAAACTTAGGGAGAGCAGAGGGAATATTTGTATTGGTATTGTTGAGTGATTTCTCCCCAGATATGCCTCAAGATAGGAAACAAAAGGAATAGATCCTGTGCATCTGACTGTCACTCATCGGAAATCAGTAGCTGCTAAAATGTGAATTAATTACTTAAATGTTCTTATTGATAGCGAACCCAGGAAAAAACTAAAAATCTAAATCTACTCACTTGTTCCTGGAATCAGCATCATATGTTCATTCATGTCACTGCAAGAAAAAAGATCATTTTGGCTTCAAATCACGTGAAATATATGTCCTTGTTGAGAAAAATAAAATCATAAAGTGTGTTTGCACATACTAAAACAATCACACAAATAAACAAAGGAGAAGCCATCAAGTCAAAATGATGATGAAAATATGTTGAATGATCTTTACTGGGTCATTCTGCGCTTTAGGACGTAAATCCTGTAGGTGACGAACAGCAGAGCCACAGATGTGAGGATGATGAGGAAGACCAGAACCCCAATCAGAGCTTTATCGTTGTCTTTAAAATCACAGAGAAATTATTTCAAAGTTGCAGCATTCCCATTAACCATTACATGCAGAGAAATGAGTGTGTGTCTGTGTGTGTTGTACTTACATGAAGTGGTGGCGTTTGTCGTCGTGGCCACGCTTAGACGCTTCCCATTAAAAGTTTTCACCTGGAAAAGCAGAATATCGGTTTGCATTTGTGTGAAGATGGTAAAGAAAATCAGAATAATCTTGTGAGACCAAAAATTAGGAGGATACGTACGGTCACATTGTAGGATGTTGAATAACTCAGACCGTCGAATTCAAAATGACATGATGTGTTGTTTTTTTTGCCAATTTCAGCATCATCGTAGGAAAGATGGGCGATGTACAACTGCTTAGGTCCATTGAAATTCCTGATAGGCTCACAATAGACCTTAATCACATTATTACCCAGATAAGTCACCTTCAGCTCTGGAGGTTTATCTGGTTCTGCAACAGAACAAAAAGAAGAACCAGTGTCATCAGCGAACAGAGTCACAGGGATGTTGGTGTGCGGTCTAACACTAATTTGTGTGCCATTGCGTTGGTTGTGCTTGTCGTGAATTTTGATACAAATACAAACTGGTCGAGGCAAAAATTTATTAATTTTAATTTCTATCTAAATTCATTCATTCATCTTCTTGACTGCTTAGTCCGCTTTTGTGAGTCACGGTGGTTGCTGGAGCCTATCCCAGCTGAGAGGCGGGGGGCACTCCGAGCGAGACGCCAGTGGGCTGAGAAGCCAAACGAAAGATAAACTCTTTCTAAAGTCTTTATAAAGGCAACAGGCTATAAAATATTAGAAAGGTGTCATTAGTTGAGATTAATTAACTTGACTTATCAGTCAATTTGTGACACTTGCCTCCGGCATCAGTCTTCAGACTCACAGTACCCAACCTGCCGACATCCTGGCCGTTGTAGGTTGGTTGGACTTCACAGGTATAATCGGTGAAGGACTTCAGACCAGAGACGCAACACGAGCCTCCCTCCGGCCATCGGGTAACTCGACCTGTAATATAGATTCAGCTTTGTTATTGCTGACAATTAGGCACCAACATAAAATGTTTGAATGAATCAATGACAGAGATGAAAGTTAGAACATTTTATAGCATCATGATTTAGTCAGTGTTGATGGCACAGAAAATGTTTAATCTGATCTTTACATGACAATAATGTGAATCTGCCTTAACAATATTATTTCTGTATCATCATGTCGTGTCACATCTTCACCCAAGTCAGGCTTTTCACATTCCTAAAATGAATTAAATAGATTCAATCACTGTCATTTTACTTACCGTCATTTGTATTTTTGTGGTCAGAGTAACACATGCAGTTATAAGACAGATTATGAAGGTTGGAAAGCACGTCTCCACATTTCTCACTGACGGTCCTCCAACTAAAACATAAGGACTTTTCTGTTGTGTTCGTCTCCTTGGTTCGAACGTTCTGCCTTATTTCAGGATCTGTTGGAACACAGAACAGTTATAGAACATTGATGTTAATCTTTTATCCACACATATCTCAGGATGCTCACTTATTAATCAATGCAAAGATGACAAATGAACATCGACATACTGCAGTCAATCTTGACGTTGACAGCAGTCGTGTTTGTGATGCTTTTGTTTTTGTAGACAACGTCACCGATACAGCTGTAGTCTATGAAGGGCTCCAACATGGAAACGTCCTTTGGTTTGTTGAGATTTCCTTTCTCTGAGGAGACACAAAGGTGATAATATGTCCTCAACAAGTAAAACTAATTACATTACATTTTTGTTTTGCGATAAGATTCAAATTCAAAAAGAAATTTAATTAAATCTGTGCCTTTATTTCCTCTTCAACCAAAACACAATTCAGATCTGTCCAGTTTACTTTATAACTGATTATTATTTCTGATTTCTTGTATTTCTTGTGAAGGTGTGCATTTAATCATTCAAAATTTATCTGACCATCATATAAAACAATTCTTAATGTTCATTATTAATCTCTCCACCTACCCCAACAAGTGTAAGTGATGTTGAGATCTGCACATTTTGGGGGTAAGTTTGGCACTATTTTTGCAGGAATTTTAGTTTGAATGTTCTGCCTTATGTCTTCTGGACGTAAAAATTCTGCAAACAAAAGTGAACAGCATGTAGGTTAAACATAATAGTGTATTGTTTACAACAGATGCTGGTCAAAATACAGGGGAAATCTGCTAAACGTACCAACATCGATGTATCTGGTAATTGTAAAGGAATAATTCGCACAGGCTTCTGAAGTGAAGTTTACATTTAAATCTGTGCAAATGTCATCGTATTCAGGTTTGATGCAAAATATTTTTCTGTCTTTACTGCATGGTTGAGCCTGAATGTAGTTTGATGTTGTTAATGAAGAGCTGATGTCCCAGTCGCTGCGGTAACAAACAAATCCATCTGAGCAATTGCTTTCCGTAATCTCGTTTTTTCCTGAAACAGACGCACAACGATGCACAAATATTTTACAAAGTCTGATTTCTGAAGTGGACTGAAACTTAGATGCAATAAAGTTGGTTGAATTATTTTTACTCACTAAGTTCTCTTGTTTGGAGTTTATTCATGGTGGCAATGCAATTTACTATTTTGCTAGAATTCATAATAATCTTCACTCGATGATAATATTCTGTACAGGGCTTTAGGTGTTTAATTTCTTTTGTTGTGGTCTGTCCAGAGATGACACCCGATTCCGATCGCACAAGTTGTCCATCCTCCTGAATATTTATGGTGTAATTTCCAGGGATAGAGCTATTAATGATGATCGAGAAACCAAACGTGATGGGTTTGACACGATAAGAGCCTGCATACAAATCAACAAGTTTATGAAACATCAGAGTAAATTCAAATCACTGGAGAAAATCTGGAGAGAAAGATCAAAAATGGACCCACTGGTGGTCTGACTACTCACACTCTGAAGTTGAAGGGACTTTTGTGGTGGCTGCAAAATGCATTCAAAGAAATTAGACAAGGATATTTAATGGTGATAACCTTAATCTTATTACATCTCACATAACAACAACTAGGACAACTGGGTAAGTGTCAGATTTTGGTAGAAGGTTACTCAGTGTCTATAAGATGTAGAACATGCTGTAGGTCATCTTTGAGGAGAAATACTTCGCTGCCTAACCCTGACACTTTCAGGATATCATACTGAATACAACACTTTATAATACCAAGGAGGATCAATACGTTACCAGATGAGACAGATGGTTTGGGAGAGGAGGTTATGCTGGTGGCTGGTGTGGTGAGTGTAGGTTTGAGGCTGGTTATTGAAGGCGAGACAGAAGTTTCTGTCTTAGTGGGTGAAGGTAGAGAAGTGATGGACTGACTGGTCGCTGGAAGAAAAGGGTAATTTGCTTTGGTGTGTGGAAGCAAGAGGCCTGAAACATCTGCAGTCCAGGCAAAGAGACATCCGTCCATACAGTACTCATCACCACAAAGCTCAATCCTACATTACTAATAGATATAGGGTCAACACTGCTGCACTGATGGCAGCTAAGATCAGAAAGTGACTGTAGCTTCACTTTAGAACAAAATATTCCCGATGATTTACAGCTAGCTTCATTTTGTCAAAAGCAAATTTGAATAAAGGTATAAAATATTTTTTAATTGAATACCAAACAATATTCATTACATTGACACAGTTCATATATACACACACACACACACACACACACACACACACACACACACACACACACACACACACACACACATATATTTATGTATTAAATGGAATAAATACATGTTTTGAAGCAACTTATTGTTCAATTTAAAAGCAGGCAAATCAGAAATGACAGGTCTTGACTTTATGTACTGTACGCTTAATGTGAATTAAAATGATCTACATCTATGCACACTATATAACACAAGTAATCCAGAGTGCTCAGAAATTTTCTGAAATGAGCAATAACACAAATAGTTTTACACTTTTATGTGTGTAACTGTGAACTAACTTTTCTACTCTGATGGGTCGTCAGCAAACAACAAGTAGTTTACCTTCAGAGGCCCATGTCAACCAAACTTCACATGGTCTACATCAGTCAAACTGAGGATCTACTCATTTCAGGAAATTTTGTAGACATTGATTCCGTTAAGTTCACGATGAGATGGGACAGCATAAAGAAAGGGCAAGCTAGTGGGAGGCTGAGGTGAAACTATCACACCTCCAGCAGCATACAAAGAGGAAAAGCAATTTAACATTCTTTTAGATCATTTGTGTGTTGCTCACTTGTTGTGTTCTGCTCATTTGTTGGGGTTTGACCTGGAATTTAAAAATAAGACAAAAAAATGTAAGTCATTGCAGCTTGTTGTGAAAATCACGCTGTATATAATAATTAGCAAAATCAACGACAACAACAAAAAATCATGAACAAAAGCACGTGAAGTTATATTGAAGTGTCCAACGTCATTTGACTGATAAAACCCTTCCTGCACGGTCGAGGCCTTATGGGGTTAGAAGGGGGAAAACGTGGCTTTTAAATTTGAAGTCACTGAGAAACAGCACTGTACAACCTGGTTGCTATGGCAATTGAGCAAAGAGCCACATTTGCTATTCCAGCAGGCAACCGCTACTTCCTGCCCTGCACGAGAAGCGAGCACCTCGCCATAGTTCAAACAGAAGTTTTAGCTTGGGCTAATCGCTAACGTGTGCAGGACGGGTTCTCCATTATTATATCTGTGTTCCTAGTCATTGGAATTAAAATACAGTTTTATATTATATAGGATTCTTTATTTTGTACTCATCCAACGTAAGAATAATTTGACCAAATTCTGTATTTCAATATGACTTCTGTTGGCATATTACAGCATGGAATTAAATGCTTGCAAACATGTCTTAGCAATTTTTCCATTGGTTCTTTATAACTATGGCAATAAGACAAATGAGGGTGGGGGTGTGGGGGTGCATTCATGTCAAACAACAGGTCTCAGGATGTGGTTTAGCACATTCTCGTTACACTACATCGAGCAGCGATGCATGTTCTCATGCTCCTTGCAGTGGCATTACACCTCTTCATCCTCACAAGACACGACTTGATTTATTTCAAGTAAAAAAAAACCAAACACATTGTGAAAGCTATCGCTCCCTCACAAGGATAAAACCTTATAAAAAATCCTATTTTCATCATAATTAAACTCATTCCAAGCACATTTTTCAGGTTTTAAGTTGTTAAAATGTACAGATGAAGTTTTTCCTTTCGGTTCACAAATGTATAGAAGAGATTTGAAGGTGCAGCGTCAGCAGCAGTTATAACAGTGACAACCAGAGGTCAAACTCATGTGTCTGAACCACTTTTAGCTCCAGCAAATGTGTTTGGGTTTTATTTCTACCCATGCTTACCATCATCTTTACCACCCACCTGCTCCTTCATGATGAGCACACTTTTGAAAGCTTTTATCGTGGTGTATTTTTAAAAAATTTTTGACCTCACTTCTTCAATTTAGACACTTCCTGTGCTTCCCCTTTATCATGACTTCCCATGTCGTATACTTTTGCTCCGTCTCTCTCGGCACACAAGCTGAGCTATGTCAAGAAATGAAGGCAACACGGAAGTAATCCACTCCAAAGTGTTAACTGCTGAAGGCAGCATGGAAATCTGCATCCTCATGTACAGCTGCTCTAACACAGATGGTGTAACTGAGTGAAAGAGGAGCACAGATGAGCTCCGGCCTTTAGGACTGATCTGACTGATGAGGAGAAAACTAGTAAAACATGTTCCAACGATGTAGAATGTATGCAAATATTCACGAGTAAAAATAACAAACAAGATTCTCTCTCTTTGTTGGATCCAAAAAGCATTATGAATAAAACAAGATTTTCAAGTCGCTGCTTCTTAATCAGAACCAATTACAGACAAGGGATATTCTTAAAGAATAAACTGGATTATAATATAGATAATTATTATTGATGTATTTAGATGTAACTTACATTTTAATCTGGCAATGGGTGGAATTGTTTTCTACATTCTCTTTTATAAATGGTTGAGAATTTTATTTGTTTCTTATAATTTTTTTAAATTTTCTTTACAGTGAAATGGAAGATGTCAACAGAAAGGTATGAAGAAAGCAATTTGATTAAATTTGTAAAAAAATATTTCAAATGTAGCCTAAATGCTATCAAATACATTCTGATGAATACATTATTTTTGATGAGATGCTCCATTGCTGGGAAAAATAAAATCATATGAGTGAAGATTCACCTGAAAAACCTTCCAAATGACAAACTCTGGCCCTGACTGACATTTAAGACGAGACAGTGGAGTAAACAGACTTTAGAAATTATTTAGGCTTGTGTGTTCAGACGCCTCAGCTGACAACAGCAGAAATTATTCAGTGTGCTGAACTGTAGCAGAACTCTGAGTGATGCAAGAGGCGGTAAGGTGGTCCGACTTCTGACGCGCATGCATGCAGCATGCAAACACTCAGATGTGCATCACACACACAGCCATTTGGGCCCGAGTGAAGCTCTATCAGGGACACACCCCGAACATTGTCTCACACACACACACACACACACACACACACACACACACACACACACACACACACACACGCACACATACACACACACACTTATCATCATACAGACAATATCAAAGCAGAACAGGAAACATGATTGCAAAAATTCCCATAGCTTTGTATGAAATAAAGGAACACATTTAAAAGAGACTTCTTATTAAAAGCAGTCTTTGATTGAGCGTAACTTTATTCTTTTGCCAAAGGGGCTCACAAATCTGTCAGCTTTTTTTACATTCTCACATCACAAGTGTGCGCTGTATTGTCTTGTGTTCTTAGGTTTATAAAAGTTTAAGAAACATGAAGTAGCACAAAACACAGGCACACAATTCAAAGACACGTATACTGTACTGGAGCCTTGTCATCTCTGCCCTCAGTTGTTGTTTTTTTTTACTTTAAATTATTACATTTTGGATGTTGATGTTTTTCAATTTAAAAAAAAAAAAAAAGAAAGAAAAGGAAAGGAAAAATTGTCAAGCGCCCTGACAGATTAATGTTTCCATATCAGGCATGGAAAGCATTTCACCTTTCTCTCATAAACACGATCACATAAGCAACAAAAATATGCTAAAACTTCAAACACGGCTAAGTTGAGAGTTTATTATAAGACATCTGATCAAGTTTTTCACGCCTCGCTGTCCTGGAAGACCTTCAGATGACAAAGACAAGGACACAACTTCATAACAGAGCATTTTCTTTCTATACTGTCTCTTCCCTGAGAGTTGGCACTCGGTTACTTACAGTTGGTTAAACTGATGATTCCAGCCCAGAGCAGAAGAAGCTTCAGGCCACAGGGACTTGCCATTTCCACAAGTTAGGGTGTGTTCAGCCACACACTGTCCAACACAGTCCCGACGTGGACCAACAGGCAGAAAAACACAATCCAAATAGAAACTGTATCTCCAATTCTTAACTTAACACTGAATAAAAAAATACGTGATAATGTCTTATTTAAGCTACACACATTTTCTGTCTTATCGGTCGACGCAGCTTCCTGGACTTGTTCCCCAAACACTAAAACCTTGTCTGTGGTTTCAAGTCAAGCAAGATGGGTGATGTCACACCAACAGAGCCAGCCTGTACCTTAATATTGGTGACAGGAAGCTTCAATTCAGCTACGACACCAAGAACAAGATGTCTTCTCATATCTGATCTTTATCTGTTGTCACTGTGTTCGAACATTTCATTTAAAAAACGTGTTTTCTTCATTTTCATGGTTTAACTCCATAGTAATGAGAGAAAATGAAAGAAAATAATGACATGAACACACACGGAGACTTCCAGGTAACGGCCTTCTGTCTGGTAGGCCTCTGTTAGATATTTGAAATCAGATTAGGACTGCATATAATCTGCTGATGTCTGTTAGAGCTCCTCTGATCTCATCGTGTCTTCCCTGTTCAAAAGCTTTCGGGCAATTTTGTGGTACAATCACAAATGTACGAGGGTGCACCATCGAAATGCAGAGGAAAAACCATGCAGCTTTTTCCCTTCTCCAACTTTGTTTGTTATATTTCTTCTCCAGTCTAAAGAGACAACATGTGGCCGTTGGCTCCAGAAGTGAATTTCTTCATTTCTGCTGTCCTTTCTGTGTGATATACAGGATGTTAGATCTCTTCAAAGTTATTAATCTTGCGCGGCGTTTGATCATCGCTCTCTGACTAGGAGTCCAAAAATGCTTTAACTGCTGTTTACGTACACAAGAAAATGGGGAATAAAAGAGGAAGGAGAGGAGTGGAGGCTCTCTGGGGAGACGGAGACTCACATGCTAGATGGATCTGAATCTGGATGAAACACTCACAATATTTCATGCAGTTAAATAAACATAATACGAGCAACAAAGCCGGCCCGTTTTTGGGGAGCTGTTCGAGCTTCATCCACTTTATTACAGCTGTAGCATTGAGTAAAAACGTCTGAGCCTATATGGTAAAATATATTGTAGTCTACAAAGACACACCACAGAAACACACATCTACATCACACATTTAATAATGTTTATTCAGAGGTGGGTTTGAGACAAAATGGGACAAATTGAAAAGCAGTAATTAGTGAAAATCTAACATTTGCAGGATGTAGATGGGATTACTTGTTCGTATACCAGTGAAACTCACGCCATTTGGTTGTTTCCACTTTAAGTTTAAGTTCTTGTAATCAGGAAGTGGTTCTTAAGCAAGCAGCATCAAGTTAATGCAATCAAAACGAAACCTTTTTTTTTTGGCTGGGCTGGGCTGCAAAAACCACATTCCTGAACCATAGACAGGCAAGCTAAAAGTACACGTTCCTCAGTATTGAGATGATAACAGAAGTTATTTAGGGTTAGTTGAAAAGACGAGGAGCGGAAATGGGAGGATGCAACATGCAACACCTTCAGGTGGTTCTGTTAGGCTGCACCTGGCCTTAAAAACTAGGTTGACCTCTAAAAGTTGAAAGAAATTAAAATAAATTCCAAAAAAACAAAATAAATATAAGCAGACAGCAGACTGAGAAATTCCCCTGTGACTGATAGGGAATAAATATTTTATTTCATGTTTTTGTTAACATGACATTTTGTCATTATCAATGTAAAATCAATGACTATCCTTCTTAACCGCACAACAACAACAACATGTTTTCATTTGGTCTGAATGGCGTGAAATGAAATGACACGCTGTCACACACCATTTGAGCTTTTCCTGGTTTTCCATACAAACCACAGAATGAAAACAGAAGTCACATGACCTGCATGTGACTCAGGCAGTGGTCATATTAACTGAGGGCCGGAACAAAGAGGGAGGGGGGGCGTCCTCGTGGACTTTTAGCTGCTGCAT